>CM070648.1:17152600-18352600 GCA_036346575.1 Dendrocalamus sinicus
TTTTATTATCCTAACTAATTTAACGTCTTCGGAATTAAAGTATTTTTGACTGTTCTTTCTTAACTTAGCATATAATGGCCCGACTAATTTTGCTAAATTTTCTATGTAATTTCTGGCATAGTTTATAATTCTTAGAAATTGTTGTAATATCTTTTTATCATTCATAGCATCAGGGAATTGTAAAATCTTTTTTCTATATGGTCTTGTAAATAAAATTTTCCCTCTCCTATTTCATGACCTAGAAAATTAATTTTCTCTTTATAGATTTTCATTTTTTGGATAATATTAACCCATTTTGTTCTACCTTTCTAAAAAATACTTCTAAGTGAGCAATATGTTCTTTATAAGATTTTGAAAATATTAGCAGGTCATCTATATATACTAGTATGAATTCTTGATTTTCATTAAATATGTTCTGTCTATTTCTTTGAAACAATGTTGGTGCATTCTTTAACCTTAAAGGCATCACAAGCCATTGAAAATGTCTCTGAGGACATGTGAACGCTGTCCATTCTATAGATTCTTCTGCCATCTTTATTTGCCAAAAACCGGCTTTTAAATCAAATTATCGTTTATAGTATTATCTTTATTTGCCAAAAACTGGCTTTTAAAAATACCTACTTCCTTGTATGATGTTAATCCATTCTTGTATTATCTATACTATAATCGTTTAATCTTTTGTAAGTAGTGACCATTCTTGACTTGCCTCTAACTATTTCAGAGTGATTTCTAACTATAAAAGCAGTAGATCTATGCAGACTTCTGCTTTCCCTTATATCTCCTAACATAGTAGTTCTTCTATGTGCATTTTAAATTTGTCTATATCTTTTGGAGTGGCTTCTATAGGACATGTTTTAATTATATGTTCTGAATTTATTATGTTTATTCTACATATAATAGAGTTCTTATCCCAATGCTTCATAGGTATCTCTCCAATTATTTGAATATCCTCCAACCTTTGAATGACGTTTCTATATCCTTTTTAGATTTAATATCTATATATCAATTTGGTGCGAACGATTGTAATCTAATACATTATACACATGAACTTAATGTGTAGTATACTTCTATATTTTCACTAGGCTCTTCTTCTATGTTTATTACAAGGAGTGTCTCTAAGCGCTGGGCTTGAGGTGTCTCACCACGCTTTCGCACTTCTGAGATATATGGAATATTATCTTCATATGGAATAAATGTGATACCATCTTCATGTATAATTGTGATCTACAATGATTGTTGTAAAAATCTTAGACCGATTATCATATCATCATTTATCATAGATAAATCTCTTTTTGTAATTTTGTCTATTATGTATTTTATGCCATTTATATACATTTCAACATTATAGGCCAATTGTGATGCGGATCCACTAGCAAGCTAGCTGAACCCCATTGCTTTGGTCCTGATCTTTCACGATACGCCTTGTTGGATGCCCTCTCCAAGATAAGCCTTCTCCCACGCACACCGCAGCACGTGAACAAAGGGTAGAGAAACGGTTTCAGCGAGTAGAATCCAACACCACAATTGGATTCAACACACCAAGAGCAATTCCTCGATGGAAATCTCAAGAACACGCCAACAATGGCCACCAAACCATGGTGATTTTCTGGTTTCTATTTCTCAAATCAAAGTCTAAGTTACAATGGGGCTAAGGCCCTGGCCTTATATTGGTGCACAATGCACGGCCTTGATTACAACTCACGCACTACTTGGCCTAAGGCCGAAATAAACTCCAATACGAACTAAAAAGGAAATACCTAAACTGCTACCTCTGGATTCTCTCTTAATTTGCGATCTGACTATGAGTATTTCGTGGCTGGCACCATGTCCATTATGTGGGGCTTCAAAATAGCTTTCCAACGAGTCCAAGAACGCCCAAATCGGACTCCGTTTGTGAAAGTTATGGATGTTTTAGTATCGGTCTTGCCAGCTGTCCCAATCCGAGTCCGAATCGGTTTCAAATCTTTATATGTTTTGTTTTCTGGTTCAAGGGGCTTCCAAATCAGTTTGGAACCTGAAAAGAAATCCTTCTCAATCTTTAGAAAGTCATGGTGTGGTCGGATTTTACCCTTACTTGCATTGCAATACTTGAACTCTTTATGTTTTGCAAGTCTCGCGCGCCTCTCCGGACAGCTCGTGCAGCATCCAATGAAATTGCCATAACTTTGTGTAGGAAGCTTCAAATCAAGTGCCGTTTGATTCGTTGGAAAATAGACTTCATTAGCTTTCCAAATATGTCTTTTGTGCACGTTAGAAACCTCAGAATTGGTATTCAAAGCTTCTTGAAAATTGTGCACAGAACTGCAAGCACTAACCAAAGTTGTAGTGCTACTTGGTGCCACATCATCCTCCCCTCCTTGAAGCAAAGCCGTCCTCGGCTTTGGGGTAATCTTGGGAGCTTGCTTCTTCTTGGCTGTAATTTCTTCATCAACATGAATAGCACTCTCCAATTTTGGTTTCAACACATGCTTCTTTTCCTCATGTACAAATGTATATGTGTTGGACCGCCTCATGCGTAGCATTGCGATCATATTGCCATGGTCTTCCCAACAATAACCCACATGCATCCATTGGAACTCGTCGCAATCCACCTTGTCAACATAGTCACCAACAACAAACGGAACACGCACTTTGTGAGTTATCTTTAGCCTTCCGAGTTGTGTAGCCACTCCACATGATGTGGTTGAGGATGCCTCCACGTGGACAGCCCTAAAGCGTACACCAAATCTTTGCTAATCACATTGGTATAACTTCCACCATCTATGATCAACTTGCATGCTTTATCTTTGATCTTGCACTCCGCTTGGAAAACACTCCACCGCTGTCCTTTTGTTTCAGTTTCTTTACTTTGCACCTTCCGGACCAAAAGATTAACATCATTCAATTCTGGATCACAATAGACAACATCCTCTTTGGAATCATCAGATTTTTCACTTTCAGAATCACTACTAGAAGTTGTTGAAGCATAGCCATCTTTAGTGAGAAGCACTCTTCGTTGATTTGGACAATCACGCATCATATGACCTCTTCCCTTGCACTTGAAACACTCAATTTCTCTAGCATGAGCATTAGAAGGCAAACTAGAATCAGTTTTAGTTGCTTCTTTACCTCTGTTGCTTGCCTCCTTTGAAAGAGCACCATTTGAACGGCTTGATGCCGCCACTTTGTAGGGTGAACCCACATCATCGCCTTGCTGTAATGAACACCTCCATGACTTTGTTTGAGTGTTAGCATGTCCACCCTTGGCTTGTTTGCGCTTCAATTGTTGTTCAGCACGTTCAGCTTGATGCACCAAGTCTTGAATGTTGTAGTAATGGACCATCTCCACCCTATCTTGCACATCCTCATTCAACCCATTAAAGAAACGTGCCATAGTAGCCTCATCATGCTCCTCTGTCCTCGCACGGATCATCAACATCTCCATCTCTTTATAATATTCATCAACACTAGAATTACCTTGACGTAGTTGTTGTAGCCGGTTGTACAAGGTCCTCGTGTAGTGTGCTGGGACAAAACGTCGCCTCAAAATATTCTTCAGTTGTGCCCAAGTATCTGGACGAGCTCCTACGCGACACAATTGGTTCCACCAAACAAGAGCATATCCAGTGAACTCAATTGTCGCCAACCGAATCTTCTTATCCTCAGTATAGTGATGGCTGTCAAAAATTTGTTCGACACGCATCTCCCAATCCAAGTACTCCTCCGGTTCAGCTTTACCATTAAATGATGGGATAGAAATTTTTATCCGCCCAATTCCATCATCCACGGCAACACGCTGAGCAAACCCGACACCACCTCTTCCATGCATGTCCCTACCACGGTCAGCACCACGGTAGTCCCGAGCATGGCGCGGTTGTGGAGCAAAGCCCGCTGCACCATCAAAGATCTCCTCGTGTTCGTCGTCTTCATATGGTGCACGCCGTTCGGGATATTGAGGTTCCCGTTTAGCATGCTGAAATTGTGGTGGCTGGTTGCGTATCTCCTCCGTCAAAGCATCAATTCGCGCCCAAATCATCAACCTTGCCTTCAAGCTTCGGTGACAACAAGAAGTAGTCACGTGTCACTTCAAATCCAATTGTACCTCGGCGGCAAAGACGCCGCATATTGGGGCACCTCCCCGATTGGCTCGGCATGATTATGTCGCGCCTTGCCATCTTCAATCTTCATAGAACCCGCCATCAAGCAAAAAAAATTCAGCAACCTCGTACCGTGATCAACCACGCTCTGATACCAAGATGATGCGGATCCACTAGCAAGCTAGCTGAACCCCGTTGCTTTGGTCCTGATCTTTCACGATACGCCTTGTTGGATGCGCTCTCCAAGATAAGCCTTCTCCCACGCACACCGCAGCACGTGAACAAAGGGTAGAGAAACCGAAGTTTCAGCGAGTAGAATCCAACACCACAATTGGATTCAACACACCAAGAGCAATTCCTCGATGGAAATCTCAAGAACACGCCAACAATGGCCACCAAACCATGGTGATTTTCTGGTTTCTATTTCTCAAATCAAAGTCTAAGTTACAATGGGGCTAAGGCCCTGGCCTTATATTGGTGCACAATGCACGGCCTTGATTACAACTCACGCACTACTTGGCCTAAGGCCGAAATAAACTCCAATACGAACTAAAAAGGAAATACCTAAACTGCTACCTCTGGATTCTCTCTTAATTTGCGATCTGACTATGAGGATTTCGTGTCTGGCACCTTGTCCATTATGTGGGGCTTCAAAATAGCTTTCCAACGAGTCCAAGAACGCCCAAATCGGACTCCGTTTGTGAAAGTTATGGACGTTTTAGTATCGGTCTTGCCAGCTGTCCCAATCCGAGTCCGAATCGGTTTCAAATCTTTATATGTTTTGTTTTCTGGTTCAAGGGGCTTCCAAATCCGTTTGGAACCTGAAAAGGAATCCTTCTCAATCTTTAGAAAGTCATGGTGTGGTCGGATTTTACCCTTACTTGCATTGCAATACTCGAACTCTTTATGTTTTGCAAGTCTCGCGCGCCTCTCCGGACAGCTCGTGCAGCATCCAATGAAATTGCCATAACTTTGTGTAGGAAGCTCCAAATCAAGTGCCGTTTGATTCGTTGGAAAATAGACTTCATTAGCTTTCCAAATATGTCTTTTGTGCACGTTAGAAACCTCAGAATTGGTATTCAAAGCTTTTTGAACATTGTGCACAGAACTGCAAGCACTAACCAAAGTTGTAGTGCTACTTGGTGCCACATCAAATTGGTTATGGACCTTCTTTATTCCTGACATGTCTATTGATATTTCTGCTTTATTGTCCTCTATTGTGTGCACTATGTCAGGACATTTTATGAAGTATTTGTCATGGATAGTATTTGTTGTACAACCTGTATCTACTAATGCTAATATTTTGTAGGAAATATTTGACTTCAGTTTTACTTTTACTAGGATTCTTGTTCCTAATATTTCTTTAAAAGGTAACTTGACTATATATTTATTTCCAAAACTAGTTATAGTATCTTTTAATTGAATCATCTTGGTCCCTTTACTTTCTTTTGAAATTATAGCCTGTTCCTTAAACTCAGTGTTTTCTGTGACTTTATCTTCTTGCAACCTTTTACTATCCAATTGATTTTTGAACTCTTCTATTTCTACTTCTAATTTATTTATCCTATTTTCTAACATCCTAACCCTGCTAGATAATATCCTTTCATCTAATCCTAATTCTATTTCCTTTCCCCATCTTTGCCCTTTTGCCTTTAAGCATTCTGAGCATGCTTGCTTTAGACATAGACTACAGGTAGCTTTATTTTCTTGGCTGGGATAATATATACAAAAAAGTGCATTTTATATTATAGTCACCTTTTCCTCTAATCCAATCATGTTCACAATTTATTTGATCCATCATTTCAACTTTTAAACCAGCTAACTCATCTATTAAGTCTATTTCATCATTGCTTGACTCATATTCATCTTTATTATTTTCAACCTCTTCTATTTCTATGATTGAATATATTGACTCATCATCTTTTATTTCGTCATCACACACCAATATATTTTCATTTACACTATCTATTATTAAAACTCTTTCTTGTTCTTCATACTTACTTGAGTATCTTTTCTGATCTTTATTAGGACAAGTTTTACTTAAATGATCTGGTGAATTGTATATTAAACATCTACATGTTTTATCATAATTTTTTCCAGGATTATAACACCTTACATTTCTTTTATGCAAATATGGAACTTTATTATCTAATTTTCTAAGAAAATATATCTTCTTTGTTTTAAATTTGTTATATCCCTTGTTTTGAGGTTTATAATGTTTTCTACCTTTAGGTCTATCCTCTCCATATGTTAAAGGTATTTGGACTATCTTGTTACAAAAATTATAATCAGCATATTTCATGGATCGTTGAGCTTGTATATTTGTACATATTTTCCTTAATTGCTTAAATACAAATGTAATAGCTTGAGATATATTGATGACTGCACCTTCTGTTTTCTTTTTATATTCATCAAATGTCATGCTTCCTAAAGGGTCGAGTAATTTGTTAAAATACCTTTTACTATGCCTTTACTGTATCCTTGTTTGGCCATAGTGGCATTATATAGATGATGCTATAAAAATTCTTTTATTCCTTTTCAACTTGTTAATGTTAACTTCTCTACCCATTGTTCCTATAACTTTTACATATTCACCTAGGAATGTTTCTAAGTATGTTAACATATCTTCAACTTTATTTCCTATATTATGCTAATTTTGTATATATCTTTGCACTATTAGACCTTTCCATATACTTATGATATTTGGCCAGTCTATAGGATCATGTGTAGCTAAGTTTAATATTGCACCATCACTTTTATGGTTTTGGAACTTTATGGCTTTTTCAAAATCTCTTCTCTTAGAATCCATATATCTATATTGTCCACAGATATAATCATATGGATATTCTTCCCTCTCTGGAGCCCATCTTCCTGCTACTCTAAATGGTCTCTCCATTTCTCCTTCATTTTTTACTGAACTTCACCATATCTTCGTTTCTTTCCTCCTCCTATATCTATTTCCATAGCTTCCATGGCATTATCCAAATTATGTAAACCTATCTCATCTAAGGAATCTATAAAATCATTTATATTGTTCTACATTATTTAAAATTTCTTCTTCATTACATACTAAATCTTCTTCTTCTTCATAGCTTTCTAAAAATAATTTTTCATTCTCTTCCCACTGTTCTTCTTCACTCACTAATTGTTTTCCTGTGTTATCTTTGTTTTCGACTTCCTTTTTACCACTAATTTGTTCCTTTTCATCCTTTCGTATTTCTGAATGATCTATAACTAAATTTTTATCCTTTTTTAATTTTCGTAATCTAAATAATTCTCTATGGAAATAGATTTCTTTGTCTTTTAATATAGGCAATTCACTTTTCATATTATTTCACTGTCTAGGTCTAATTTTCCATGAATTCGGAAATACTATGTCTCTTGTTATCTTCAATATTTCTTTCTTCAATATCTTTTCAAAAACTCTTGATTTATACTTCAGAATCTTCTTTAGGTGATTCGTAGTTAGAGAAACCAATAGGATGCTCAAGATATTTTTCTTTTTCTTGTAATGCTTTATTATATTCTAACATATACTAAGAGAGAACTAAAGTTTTAACCTCTTCTATTAATCTCATGATTTTAAAATTTTCTTGCTCTAGAATTTTTAAATCGTCTGCAGTCTTAATAACTTCTCTTGTAATGGGCGCTTTATCCAAATGTACTATAGGTCCTATTTTAGATATAAATGCTTCTTTAATGAAATCACTATTTTGACTAATCTTATTTTGTTGTGACTTACCTTCTTCTAATGTTTGCAAGACTAAATTTTGTTGTGCCTTACCTTCTTCTAATGTTTGCTAACTGATAATGTTCCTTATGTAACTTATCTAATTTTAATTCTAAGTCGTCCTACCTTTTACCCCAAGTTATAAAGAAATTATATAATAAATCAACTAGCAAATATAATTGACTATGTGAAGTATGCCAACTATGTTCTTCAGAGGGAGTTATCCTACACCTTATGTTGATATTATCCTTTGTGTTTATAATTTTACCAGAACTAACTTCCCTAAGCATTCCTAGTCATAATCATATGGGATAAATTTTTATCGTCACTCTAGGTAGTTCCACCTGAAGGGAACACTTCTATACGGCCTCAACGTTCTCCACAGCCAGACTCGGCTCACTGGAGAATCGTTGAAGAGTTTTTCTCCTACAGGGTCCCAGCATAAACCCTCATCTCATATAATCAGACTAAAAAGACCAAGAGGTGTCCGAAGAACTACTTCATTTCCACAAAATAGCTTACACATACATACACACACACACACTGTTGGTGCAAGCCACGGATATGGTCTAAAGGGCACATGGGTCAAGAAGGATAGTGGCTGGCTGGTTATATAGTATTGAAGCTGTCCACTAAAAAGAAATGTTGGCTTTTAACTCAAATTTACAAACTTTCAAGTTGAATCCTAACTCACCTTTAGGAAAAAAAAATTAACATGTAACATTTTCTATTATTTCTTGCTGAAGTGATGCGGGCACGACCAGTGGTGGAGCCAGGTTTGGTTACGCCCCTGGCTCAGTGATGGAATGATCTAGGCTATCTGGACTGGACCATGAAAATGTTACCCAGACTAGACTGAATTTACCCAGGCTGTACACTAGATATTTTTCCACACCCCCGGCTGAAGCCTACCCTACTCGGGGTGTGGTTCCGCCCCTGGGCACGATGATGTTGGAGATGGTGGTCGTGGGAGGGCGTTTTTGTAGGATTGTGGAGGCAGCGTGTGGGGATGATATATGGGAGCGTTTATATTAGTTTTTGCTAATAGATTTTAGTTGATAAATAGTAACTACTTGTAAAGAAGTTTATATAGAGAGATATACTCACGTGCGATTTTAGCCGATATAAATAAAGTCATTATAGTGTCTACTACAATCGATTAGTAGACTCTGTCTTAGAAAACACTTTGTTTTAAAGCTAAATACTGTAAAAAAATATTTACTATAGAAAAACGGTTTTTAGAATCCAAAGCCAACGTGCTATATATACGCAATGAGGCGGAATCCGGGAGGGGCAAAGATGGATGCCACCGTTGCTCGGGGTTATTTGCCTTAGATAATGTCGTATCTCGCCCCGCCGGAGGAGATCTAGCCAGGGTTGAAAATAACGGTAGTACCCTAATTTTTATACCGCCTAGTTTGAAAAAAAATACAATTTTTAAATTTCAAAATAAGATTTATATACTTTTTCCTACTTTGACCAGTTTTAGTCTGATTTGACCAGTTTTCATCTAGTTTCAAATTTTGGATGACTTTTAAGAGGTTTTCGCCAGTAACCTGTGAGAAACCAGACCCCAATACTTGTGGCGGCATTCAGACCTAAAACAAGAGCTACAACCCTGGATCCAGCAGTGATTCGTAAATTGGCTATTAATATATGTGAAAGTATATAAATTAAAAATAATGTTATTGGATTCATTTTACAAAATGCTTTCAATATATATATATATATATATATATATATATATATATATATATATATATATATATATATATATATATATATATATATATATATATATATATATATATATATATATATATATATATATATATATTTATTTTACTAGTACGGCATGATACAAATATATAGTGTTACGTTGGAGACTAAAAAACTAAAATAGACTTATACAAATATATAGTTTTCATTTAGTTTCAAATTTTCGATGACTTTTAAGAGGTTTTTGCGAGTAACCTGTTAATTCTACTGTGTCACCGTTGCACAACCGGCTTTGTCTCACAAGCCAATCTGGGACTGCCACGTGGGGCAAAAATTCACTATAACAAGATCTTGTAGCGATGACGAAACAATATTTTCATTTGTTTTTAATGGTCACATAGTTGTATATTATCACGTGTCACATCCTATTGGCTTGTTACACTAACTAAGTTGTATCACCGCTGCATATTAGAATTTTTCGTGAGAAACCGACCCCAATACTTGTGGCGGCATTCGGACCTAAAACAAGAGCTACAACCCTGGATCCAGCAGTGATCCACAAATTGGCTATTAATATATGTGAAAGTATATAAATTAAAAAAAATGTTATTGGATTCATTTTACAAAATGCTTTCAAAATGTTACGGAAACAATATTTTCATTTGTTTTTAATGGCTGCTACAGTGTATATTATCACGTGTCACAGTCCTATTGGCTTGTTACACTAACTAAGTTGTATCACCGTTGCATATTAGAATTTTTCGTGAGAAACCAGACCCCAATACTTGTGGCGGCATTCAGACCTAAAACAAGAGCTACAACCCTGGATCCAGCAGTGATCCACAAATTGGCTATTAATATATGTGAAAGTATATAAATTAAAAAAAATGTTATTGGATTCATTTTACAAAATGCTTTCACAATATATATATATATATATATATATATATATATATATATATATATATATATATATATATATATATATATATATATATATATATATATATATATATATATATATATATATATATATATATATATATATATATATATATATATAATTTTTACTAGTACGGCATGATACAAATATATAGTGTTACGTTGGAGACTAAAAAAACTAAAATAGACTTATACTATGGAACGAAAGATATTTGTTCTGTATCTACCAATTGGTAGTATGCAGGCCGCGCCATTCCCATAGAATTTCTACCGCGAAAGGACAGGCGAAACACAATACACAATTACCATGCTGAGACAAAGAAATTAAGGCGTGCCTGCCGTGCAACAGTACAACAGAACAAACCAAATTAATTACAAGCGGAAGGCCTTGCGGGAATGTACAGTAATGCATGCAATGCGTTTGATCGATCCATTCTGTCTCTCCTGTTACGTGATGGATCATGCATGGATCGAGCCGGCCGGGGACCTGCATGTATGTACGTTGTACGCACATATATTATACAGCTGCTGCAAAGAGACGATGGACAAGTAGCAACAACGAAATTAAGGCATATGTACGTACGTGTGCCCACTGCATACACACTACATCTTGGGTTGGACGACGCGCCCATGCATGCATGCACGCATGTTCTATGTAGGGCATACGTACGTCGGTACGTATACACACTGTGATCCCCCGCCAAACAAGTGTTAGCGGCCCCGTTCGGGACAGCGTACGCGTTCGCTTCATAGGGCACTTCCAACAGAAGATATTACAAAACAATGTTTATATATTTTACATCATATGAAAATAATTGTGAATATTACTTCTCTAATATAAAGTATCTATCAGTGAGCCTAATCAATAAAATTTCATACTCTGCAATGTCTCTCTCTCTCTCTCTCTCTTCTCTACTCTCTTATCTATCCACTGATTTAATGTTATAGACACAACTCTGTTACTCTACTCTCCCATGCAAATTTTAGTTGTTTCTTAATATTAGGTTGTGTGCCCAACAATGTCTCATGCAAGAAATTACTTTTTCTTCTCTCTTTCTTAACAATTTGCCACATTATATCTCATTCTATATGGATAACTAATTAATTCTATGGACATTATACATTGTGGAGCATTGGGAGTGCCTTTAACGCTACTTTTTTTTTTCTTTTTCCCATTTCCCTCTTTTTTTTTCCTTTGTATTGTCCGTGGCGATGTAACGGTGGTTTTTATTTTTTTTTCTCTTTTTTTTTATTTTTTAATTGAATATATCAGAAAAATCTAACAATCGCTATAGTATCATTTCAATCAAAAACTAGAAAATATTAGAAAATAGCGAATTCAACAATACCTATATTTCCTGTTATGTCGTCGCGTACTAATGTGTCCAATTTACTGACCTTACAAGATAGTACTCTCTTCATCCAACAATATAAGTTCTCACTTTTCGAAGTTATAAATCCATTGTAGAGACCAAATATGTAGTTCTCGTAATATTTTTATTATATACTTTTATTTTAATGCTAAAAAAATAAGTAAACAGTTGCATTACATTCTCCACCGTAGAAGAGGCGCGCGCGGGGAGCGAGGCGCGGTGGGGCGGAGAAGAGGCGGCGGTGGGGGCGGAGGCGGGTGGGGCGGAGAAGGGGCGGCACGGGTGGGGGTGGAGAAGAGGCGGCGCGCGGGTGGGGGGCGGAGAAGAGGGGCGGCGCGGGTGGGGTGCGGAGGCGCGGGTGGGGGTGGAGAAGGGGCGGCGCGGGTGGGGGCGGAGAAGAGGCGGCGCGCGGGTGCGGGTGGGGGGAAGGCGGAGAGGAGGCGCGTAGGTGGGTGGGCGGAGAAGAGAAGTCGGAGAAGGAAAAAGAAATCCAATCGGTACGTAGGAAAGGAACTGTGTAATGGCCGTGGTGGGTAATTTTTCACCAACTCCACGAGGAGTTTGGAAATCTTTGTTTGTGGAGTACCCCTTGAGGAGCTCCATAAACAACGTGGAGTTGGCCTCTAACTCCACCTTTTTCTTGAAGCGGAGTTTTTGGAGTTAGACCTGTTTGGTTAGCAAAGTTGGGAGCGGAGCTGGAAAACTTGGAGCGGAGCAGTCCCAAACAGGCCCTAATGCGTCTGTGTCCTTGTTTCTCTCGCATGCATGTGTGCGCCATGAATTATTCTGACCCTGCTGGGAGACCACTACTGATCTAGCTAGCTAACTAGCCAATTAACCTCATTCAAGCGTGCTGATTTAATGTGATGTTTGTTAGCACTTAATTCAGTATTTTTTACCAAAAAGTTTACTAATATTAATTTCATTACTAGTGTACATATGTTTTTGTGTAATTGGTCCAAACTTTTAAATTATTCAGCTACATGCATTTATAAAATGGAATATGTTCCTGATTTAATACTCGATCAAGTCACAAAAGAGTGATGTTTCTAGACCTAAAGTTTGGTCATAAATATATTTATTGTCGGACCTAGGCATCAAATACTCATAATCCCCATGTGTGTACTATACTAGTCTATGATCAGTGGGTAGTACACACATCTACAATATTGAAATCACATTTGTACACATTGCATTCATACAACTTACAACAATAGGTCATATACAAATGTAATATATATCAAGTTTAAAACAAAAAGGCCAATTGGCCAAATAAACACAAGTACCAATAGAGTGCAGTGGAAGGCAAGGTAAATAAATCAAAATATGTCCAGAGACATGCCATCCATTCCCCACAGACAACCGACAAGGAGTAGGCCCTAGAATGACCTGCCGTTGTACCTTTCGGTACCAGGCACAAAGTAATCTTTGTCGGGGATTATTTCTTCTTTATTTTTTGAGCAGAAGTTTAAGCAAGGTTAGGTATATTGTATACTTAGTAAGACTTATAGTGTATCACAATATATTATATAAATACAAGGCTATGATCAATGAATAAATTTCAGCCATAGACATGGTATATACATTACAATATACCATCCCATCATTTCCAACAAAACTATTTTGAGAAAAATAAAAAATAGACCCAGTAAAGCATGCTCAATATGGTGAGCACAGCTATTTAAATAGTTTTACACTCTCGAAAGGTTGTACTGCTTTACCTATATGAGATAATCAATTATTCTATCGACCACTACATGCTTTCTTAGGCGTGCGACGAAGTGATTATCATATATCCTTTATATCATTTAGACCTAACCTTGTACTAGCCCGATGAAGGATCGGAAATGGCAACAGAGGGGGGTGGATGGTGCCTCTTTAAAAATGCCCGCAAAAGTATCCACTAAAATCTCCGATAGCTATAGAAGCTATGAAGAAACAGGGAGAAAAGCTCACTAGAATCTCAGAGAAACATCGCCAAATAAAACGACAAAGAAAGCAAGGCAGCAGAGAACAAACTAGAGGAAATCATCAGCCAAAAACTGGGGCCGGTCTGACTGGAGACCATGGGCCGGTTTGATCGCCCAGTAGGCGCCGGTCTGACCGGTGTTGTCTGGCCGGTCTGACCGCCATGCACAGACCGGTCAGACTGGTCAAACCCTAGTTTCAGGTTCTTCGGTTGGGAACAGAGCTGATTTTTCCAAAACTTTAGAAAACTAAGAAATTGAGAGTTTCCTTCTGATCTTTTCAGCCCAAAATAGCAAGACAACAACCTAAATAGCAAAGAGGACCTAGGGAACCAGGGAATGCAATCAAAAAGCCAAGGAATTAATTTTTGACCAAAGAACTGAAGATTGCATTGAAAAGGGGCAGATTTCCTAATTACTTGTCATTCACTAATTCTTTGCTCATGAGGCCTTGCATTTCAACAAGACATGATCTCAGGACTAGAAGACACAAGTCTCAAGCCATCTCCTGAAGGGAAATCAAAAGAATCAAACTACCCCTGACATCAAAACCTAGAATAGTGAAAAACAGAGGAAGTTGAGCGAAGGATTCAGAAATCACAGGAGTCATTGAATCTTCCATTTGCTCTAGGGAATGGATTGGTAATATGGCCATGATTATATTCCCATCATAGAGCAACCAAGAAACAACTGTTCTAGCAAAGATTCAACTCAAATTTATTTCCAACAGAGAAGAACTGAGAGTAAACTGGAAAACGAAATCCATCACAAAATGAGCAAGAAAGACTGAAATTCTTTAAATTGATTCATCCCCATGAATGCTTGCTTACAGAGAAATGATTACAAATGATTTCACCCATCTCACTACATGCTTCACTCTGTGAGATGCACACACACACACACACACATATGAGGAGCATACTCCTTCACTGCTCACTCTTGAGCTCTCTCTACAGAATGCTACACTTCCTTTCCTACTTCCTGAGCTCCACCTCCACCTCTCCATATGAAGGCACAAGACTCTCCCAAATGAGCAAATCAAGAAGTGTCATACACCCCCCCACTTTCCACCTCTCACACACATGAGGCAAGAAAGTCAACACAACTAGAAATGGAGGGAAAACCAGCCATTTCTCTCATGCTTGAGTCAAATATATGTACGATCTAAATTAAATAGTTATATGTAGCAATAATAATTAATTAAATTGAATTAAGTACAAATAGACTATGAATTGACTAAACTCTAAACCATGCTAGATGCAAAATAATCTTCTCTCTACATTAAGTTATCTAGATTAACCATCTTCAATTCTCCTTTCACCAAAAGTTATAAATCTAAATTACAAAATAATTAGGAATAAATTACTAATCATAAGTAGTCAAAAACTTAGTGGAACTATAATTACTCTTGCCAAATAGTTTCCTTTCACTAAATGGCCTCAAAACCCTACCTCCAGCTCAAAGTATAGCATAGACTGAAATTTAAGACAGAAGGTTAACGGGTCTACGCGTAATTAATATAGTGGAATTATCAAAGATGGTTTTTTATACAAACCATCTATGATGACTTAATTATCATAGATGATTTTTAATACAAATATTATGTGAAGTATCACAGACTGTTAAAATAAAAAATTGTCTGTGATATTTGGTACTATTACAGATGGTTTTTGTTAAGAACCATTTGTGATACTTCACAGACGGTTTTCACCATGAACAGACGATTGTATTTAATACAGACGGTTTTAGAGAACTATCTATGATGTGGCATTTGATATTAGGCTTTTGTAGTAGGGAAGGAACCACCATTGTTGAATGGAGAACACTGATTTAGTATTAAAGAAAGTAGGATTGCTACCAAGCAAGAAGAATAGGGGCCAATTCTTTTGTTTTTCAACATCTTACCGCTCAAAATCTGTGATACGACCACGTCTTCTAACATTTACTTTGGTTTTGCACTGCACAAAAGTTGATATGATAAAAAGACCCAAGTAGGAAAGCATTAAACAAGAAAAACTTAGAAAAAGTGGCATCCTTAATTAGCATACATTAGACAAGTAAGTTTAGCAATCTAGTGTACTCAAGAGGAATTGTTCTACTATATATTCGAAAGTGTTTAACAATTTGGCTAGCCTTCAATGTGAATAAATTCAACTTACCATTACTACTATAAAAGAGGTTAAACTAGACGCTTACATCATAGACGATTCCTAGGAACCGTCTGTGCTGTAAGTATCACAGAGGGTTTATACGAATAACCATCTGTGGTATTTTCACATACGGTTATTTATATGAACCGTCTGTAATAATACAAGATATCACAGATTGTTCTTATCAAGAACCATTTATGAATTATCATAGACGGCTCTTGATAACAACTGTCTGTGATAATGGCAGACATCATAGACAGTTTTTTATTTGAACCGTCTGTGATACTTCACATACGGTTTGTATTAAAAACCGTCTGTGATATGTTTCCCGATTCATAATGCCCCGAAATTTAAAATTCTCCTGCCTGAGTCCGAGTAGAATTCAGTTTTGAGATACCTTAAGTAAAAAGGGCATAACTTTTGTATACGGTGTCTGTTTTCGACGTTCTTGTACTCGTTGGAAAGCTAATGATGAGCTCGATTCAAAAAAGTAACCCACTTGCGCTAGTCACCTTCTAAGACCCTCAAAATTTGTCATCTTTAGCCCCAAATTCGTGTTTTAAGTTCTCAATTTTTGTTTTTGCCAAAACAAATTTATCTTCCGTTTGGAATTTGGGTTTCGCCTCAATTGTAAAGTTGTAGATCTCGTTGAAACCTTTGAAACAAGTATATATAAGCCATATAAAATTTTGCTATTTTATCTTTTGATACTAGCTATTTATATTGTACCGATATATTGTCTTTGTGACGCCATTATCATCGACTATTTTTATTATAAACCGTCTGTGATATCTCCTGTTATCATAGACAGTTTTTGTTATAAACCATCTGTGATGTCCCGCCATGTCACCGATTCGTGGCATATCCCAGGATCCCGATCTTACCCATCCATTCTCTCCGCATCGAACGGCAGACACCATTCTCCTCCCCACCTCTCCCCCCTTATTAACCCCCTCTCCCTACTCGAAGAACCAATACCACTAGTACTACTCCATGGCAAGGGTGGGAAGTGGTTCAGCAAAAAGGCAAGATCGAAAGGAAGAAGGAAATGGCAAATTTGCACTATTCTAAGTCGTCGGCATAGAAGCTGTTGATTTTGTCATAGAAACTGAAAATGGTGTTCATTGCCTTTTTGTTTATGCTACTTGAAAATTTTCCCAAACCACTTGTTTTATATTGTAGTTTAATGAGGGATGTGTAAATCTAGTTTGCATTAGCCTGATGTTTCTTGTAGAATAAACACTTTTCTAAATTTGTAGCCGTGAAATTTATCTTTGTAAAATTGTAAGTGTCCTCTTGTGTATGCAGTACTATGGGTAACCTACTCAATATCTTGTGATGTTGTAATGTTGGATTCTAATCTTAATGGAAATAGAATGTGTTATTGTATTTGTTTGCTTTCAAATGATATGGTTAACATTTTCTGAGGTTAGACAAAAAATAGAATAAATTTAGATATAGAATAAACTATCACAAATGGTTTTGTAGTATAAACTGTCTTTGAAGAATTATCTCAAACGGCTCGAACCACAAATCATCTGTGATGGAGAAGTATCATAGACGGTTCAATATACCAACTGTCTGTGATACTCACACATCACATATGGTTGGTAGCTAGAACAGTCTATGATGATAGTCTTGAACCGTCTGTAATGACCCTTCTTGTAGTAGTGCATTTAGAAGAAACAAGAATGAAATATGGGCCTATTCTATCCGACTTTTGAAATGAACTTTTGGCTTTTGCTACAGTACCTAACTTTCAAACGGAGTATTTTTTTAAGGCAGGGTCTATAAGTTAATTACAGTACACATCGAAAGCCTATCATCTGTACCAACCAAAATCGCATGCGAGTATCTCTCTCCGTGATCTCTGTCATGACACCACTACAGAAAAGGTCATCACAGGCGGTTCGAACGCCATCACGCACGCATTTTGTGAACCGCTCAGATTTATGGTCGCTGATAATCGGGTTATCACAGACGGTTTCGAACCGCTCGTGATTATGAGATATCACAGACGTTTTTCATTAAAACCGCCTGCGATTATCGATATCACGATAGCTTTTAAATAAAACCGCCTGTGATATCTCATAATCACAAACGGTTTTAAAATCACGCATGCTTTTAAATAAAACCGCTCGTGATATCTCATAATCACAAACGGTTTTAATGAAAACTGTCAGGATACATATCACGACGGTTTTACTTAAAACTATCTCGTGATATTCGTTCCTCCTAAATCAAAATCTATTTCGCTTATTGGTTAGCCTCAGAAATGCTAGCCATGCCCTCTGAAATAAGCGTATAATAATGCACAAAAACATACAATTCACACATCTCATTTCCTTTCGGATACATTTCACGGACATAAAACATCCAATTGACATCGCACTTCATTTCACAAACATAAAGCATGCATCCATTTCGCAAATCAATTAATTGAATTGAAATGAAATATCCATTAATAAATGCACATTACAAAGATCTACACCGCATTTGCACTTAGTGATAAGACCAATAAGAAATCATGGTGCGCAGTGGAACCGTTCTCCGGCTTTATGACTTGAGTCGCAAAAAAGTACGCCAACTCTCCTCGAATCCTCCAAGATCGATTTGTTTCAATGCGCTTGATGGGATGTACGCACTTGTCGATAGAAAAATCAATGTGCGATATATGTAACGTGATAAGTATAAAGTAATTATGGGAAGAGTGACAAACCTTGCGATTGGTGAGCCTCAAGGAATCGAGGAGTAGTTCCACATGTTGGCAAACATAGTATCCACATGTGTTGCTCCTACCTTGACGATGGCACCGCAAAAATGGAATGTGTTAGTTCAAGAGGCATTAGTACCAACTGTTGCATAGGATTAATTAATGTGAAATAGCGAATACCTTAAAATCTCGAACATGTGTCAGCAGGCCTTTGGCCCCGCGCTTCGAGTCACCTCCCTTTTCAATGTACATCACGAATGCCCTACGTAATTCGAAAAAGTTAACCTTAGTCATTCGGAAGGAAAGAAAGAGTACAATGTAGATATGTATGGGGAATATGTGCTTACCTATCGATTACTTGGCTGACAACTATGAAGTCCATTTGATTCTTACTTAGGGAATCAAGGTAATATACCTTGTTCCATTTTGGTACAATTACTATTAAAATCCAATGAAAGTTCTGATGGAAGGGCATAAGTACATATTCCGTATTGCGGCAATCCAAAGATCCGATGCAATGTACCTCTCGACGAGGGGTGTATCCCGGTCGATGGTATCCTTGGCGACCAAGTGTGGGTCCAAGAAACCAGCTGATGAGTTGGATAATCTAGCTCTAGTCAGCATGTGTCTATATATATACACACGAAAGCAACAAATTAGATATGGCATTTATCGGTATGACATTAACGGAGACTGTGATTGTACACACTTACAGCGTCCAGCATCGAATGATTGAGACGTCAAGAGCGTTGAGCGTGAACAGATCGAATAAATCCTTAAAGGCGACCATGAACATACACTCTTGAAGACTGTGGTATAAATCATCCGACGTGAATTTGGCAGTGATACTTGAAGTCCGTTCTCCCTCTAGCTTATTGGACTGCTGCACATACCACGTGTGCAATTGCATGTAACTATATGGTAGCTTTTGGAGGTCTTTTTGCTCGAGCAACGCCGCCAAGCACAATTTGCGGGCCAAAGGTAGGTACGGTATATCATCATTGGTCTTCTTTGCTTTGCCCTTGCCGCCTTGCTACTCGGCTATAGGTCGACTTCACGGCGATCGACTTTGAAGGTAGCAGCGTGCAAGTTCCTCCGCAAGAATAGGACCGTGGAGATAGCACCGGCAAGATCCGGTGGTGGAACCGATCGGTCTTGTAATGGAGATAGCACCAGCATGTTGCTCGCGAGAGTATGACCGTGGAGATAGCACCGGTGCAAGATCCGGTGGTGGAACCGATCGGTCTTGTAATGAAGATGGCAGCAGTGCATGTTGCTCGTCCCGCCACCGGTGAAGAAGCCTCCAGGAGATGTCGCTTTGGGCCACCGGATGAATATTCCAATGGCTCGTCCTAGGTCACGATCTCGTCGTTGGGGGCTTCTGATGGCGGACCACCTCAAAATTGACATGCACACCACCCATATTAACTTTTGCGAAGCTGGCGCTAAAGCTTGACCGCACCATGGCCTCGATACCAAACGAATATGCCCGCCCTGCAAACAGCAAAGGAATAGAGCCATATCTCACTTGGAGCCCGCACTCGAGGCTCCTACATAACGATACAAAATTAGCTACTCGAATAGGCCTATCAATGGAGCAAGCATTCGAGAGGTAATAATTATTACTGTGATGTCGCCCACAGGAAATTTGGCCGGGTTTGCGTCGGATTGGACGCGCAGCTACTCGGACGGTTGTGCGGGCTAGCTAGCACAGAGCGCGGAGCGGCCTGCGACTTTTGTTTGTTTCCGCACCTCATCTCTGATTACACCCGCCACCACCCATTAGCTCCTCTCTAAGAGATTCCTTGATCTCTTCTCGTAGCTGTGCGCCACGCCGACTTTGTTTCTCTTCCTACGCCGATACATTCCGGAGTCATCTTGGAAACCATGTTTCCAATGAACGTAAAGCCCAAGGCCTCTCGTACTACCCGGGTGCTCCTTGTTTCCTAGGGCCACGAAGAGCATATCATTCTCCCTTGTTCCCTGGAATGATCCTGGGTAGATTCAAACTCAGCTCTTCCCGCAAGAGCACGAAATGTCATTTCAATTGCACGGTTGTGGAGTAATTACAGCTACGTAGTTCTATCGATATCTTACCGTGCACCGGGACACTTGCTGGTCTCAGGTTTCAAAGGAGACATCCCCCGATGTCGTTGTAGATGACCTTGCTCTAATCCAATTTCGAGCGCGGTCATCCGGGATATTGGAAAACGGTGGGGCGATGTCCTGTGCAGCTGCCAAGTCATCCTCCTTCCTCCATCATGGGATTTTACCCGCATACCCACCGTGCAAGTCCGTGGGGTGTGTGTTTTTGCCTCAAGGGCCTTGTGCGCCGTGATTTGTACTTTTGAAATCTTCTGACGCCTTCATCGCCTTGAACTCTTCCCATTGTGGTTTCAAGAATGGGTATTTATGAAAAGACGTTTCATCCGTCTCCACGTATTTCCTGACAAGCGTGCTCTTGAAGTTCTTCCATGCTTTGCACGCCGCTAGGTAGTTTGTTGTTTCACAGCGTATAGGTGTTCTTCTGGGAACTCGAACGATGCCAAAATTTCGGTCCACGGCTCACGTTTCCGAGTGTCAGGCATGTTCTTCCACGAATTGTATGTGATCTCAATTCGTTCTCGTGCAACTATTTCGACCATGCTTCGGAATGCATTTACCGCTTTTGAGGAAGGATAGGGACCCCAGATGCGTTTATCATGTGATGGTCCGTCGGCCCTCGTGCTTTTCGATAGCCCTCTTCCTTGGCGTCTTGATGTTGGAGCGGACGCGTCCGGCGATGATGTTGAAGAATGCGCGGGTGACATGTTGCTCATTTTGTGGGTCTATTAGGATAAGATGAGAAAATGTCATACCATAAGATAAGAAAATGCAATATCTATCTATTTCGCTCAATATAGACGATTACAATACATATATATGTGTATATACATACATATACATATTTATACCTACATATGTACATATATAATGTAAAAGGCATGTATCAATTAAGACTAGCAACAAGCTCAAGTTTTAATTGATTAATTTGTGCTCTCAAATTGTAGGGTTGCACAAGATTAATCTTGGCCGTCCCGCTACTAAATCATATACTCTTCCTTGATTGGTTATGCCAAATAATGAATTCAGTATTTTGAGCTCTAGATACAAACTCTACAATCTCAAGATCAAGATATATTCAGCATGCATATATTCGCAGCAAGAGATTCATACAGATCAAGACCATACAAGTTAACTTTGCCCAATAATTCAGTCTTTTAACTTGTCAAGATTAAATCCTAATGAGATCAATTTAATAACATGCTATAACCTGAAAACCGCATGAACCGACAGCTATTAGAGCTCAAAGACCGAATGAACCAATCCCGAGATATGAATTTATCATCATCGAGCAAATCAGAAATCCCACAGCAATCTCAAGATATGGAAGTAAGCAACTAACAAGAAGCATATACATGACAAGTAAGCAACTAACAAAGAAGTATATACATGACAGTAAGCAACTAATAGTAAGCATATACATGACAGTAAGCAACTAACAGTAAGCATATACTAACAGCATCAAGCATCAACTCTAAACCCTAACAGTAAGCATGAAGCTCGGGGAGGGTTTTGATGACCTTAGGGTTTTGGTGACGGAGGAGGAGGCGGCGACGACGGGGAGGAGGTGGCGGCGATGGAGGAGGAGGAGGCGGCGGCAATGCAGGAGGAGGCGGCGGCGACGCAGGAGGAGGAGGAGGAGGCGGCGACGCAGGAGGAGGCGGCGGCGACGCAGGAGGAGGAGGCGACGGGCTTGGGGAGGCGGCGACGGAGGAGGAGGAGGCTGCGGTGACATCTTCGTCTGGGGAGGCGGCCGGCGAGGGCTCGGGAAGGCAGCCGGCGAGGGCTCGGGGAGGCGGCGGCGACGACGGGCTCGGGATTTAGATCTAGATCGAATAACTGCAGCGCACACGAAAAACCCTAGCGAGAGGGTATATATAGGAAGGTTATCACAGACGGTTCTGAACTTAGAACCGTCTGTGATATCATATCACAGATGGTTCTAAGTTTATAACTGTCTATGATAGTTTACTATCACAGACGGTTCTAAACTTAGAACCGTCTGTGATAAGCCTTTGCCGACTATTGTTATTAAGACAACACCAATAACTACACAGCTGCATTCATATCAACCACCAAACAGTTGCATTCATATACAACACCAAGCAGCTCTATACATAAATGCATACCAATTCACATGTACATCACACATATACATCACATATACATAAATGCTAATACACATATACATTTTGTCACACATTTTAACATATACATCTCAAAATTGACTACATCACACATTTTCACATATACATCTTAAAATTGTCACACATTTTCACATATACATTCTTATTGTACTTACTTATTTCCTTTAAAAATTAGCCCTTCATCATGATCAATGCGTACGTAACTAGTTTCGTCACGTTGTTCATCGTCGACCCTTATGCCATTTCCAAAAGGAGGTAACTCGTCAAATTGATTGTATTCCTCCTCGTCCACTACATTCTCCACTCCGACAATTCTCCTTTTTCCATGAAGAACTACATGGCGTTTCTTATTTGCCGGGTCGGTTACATAGAAAACTTGAACAACTTGATTGGCGAGTACGAATGGTTCGTCTTTGTACCCGACACGTTGGAGGTCCACGGTCGTGACACCGTACTGTCAACCAACACCTGTGGGAGATGCACCCAACGGCAGCGACATAAGGGGATCTTGAAAACCACATAGTCGAGCTCCCAAATCTCTTCTATGAAGCCATAGTACGAGTTTCTTGACCCATCGGTACTGAATGCATCTATGTGGACACCGCTATTCTGGTTAGTGCTCTTGACATCCTGAGACTGCGTATAGAATGTGTACCCATTTATGTCATATCCTTGCCATGTTACAACTGTAAATGTCGGCCCTTTTGCCAACCATGTCAGTGTCTCACTTGGCGAGCTCCTAGCGATTTGCTCCTTCAACCATTGGTTGAATCGACGGTTGTGTTGCCTCATGATCCAAACATCCAGCCGCTCCGGATTCTGTTGCCGAAGCACATCCTTGTGCTGGTCGACATAAGGCGCCACTTCAGTCATGCGTTGCAACACCGTGAAATAGGCTTGAGTATACGTGTCCATATCTGGAGTGATTGCTTTCCTTTCGATAGTTCCGAGACCCTTCAGCCTCCCCTCATGACGAGATTGAGGGACACCTATTGGTTGAATCTGAGCCATATAATCGACACAAAACTCAATGACCTCTTCGCTTGCATAACCTTCGACGATGCTGCCCTCCGACCGAGAACGATTCCGTACGTAGGACTTGAGAATTCCCATGAACCTCTCAAATGGGTACATGCTACGTTAGAATACGGGCCCGCACATTTTTATCTCCCACACAACGTGAACAATGAGATGGACCATGATATCGAAAAACGAAGGAGGAAATACATTTCAAGGTGACATAGAGTCATCACCACCTCGCCCCGCAGAGCATCTAGTCCTTCAGGTCGATGACCTTCGAGCAATTGTGTTAAAGAAATAACATAGCCTCATGATTGTCTCTGACTTTGATCGGCAAAATATTTCTAATTGAAATAGGAGCATCTGTGTCATCAAGACATAACAATCATGAGACTTCATGCCATTTAACTTCAAATCTTGCATCGAAACAAGTTTCTTCACGCTGTCGAGTAACAAGACGGAACTTTGACACCATGCAAGCATCGCACGCTTCTGTTTTCAGCCTTGGGCAGAGTGTAACACGCAGGGGAAGGTACGTTCGTCCATTATCAGTGCGTGTCGGTGCTAACTCAGGCCTGATGTCCATGTCAGCCAAGTCAAGCCGTGCGTTGACGCCGTCCTTTGTTTTATCACGGATGTTCAGTAAGAGACCAATCAAGCTGTCTCATACATTCTTTTCTACGTGCATGACGTCGATGCGGTGTCGAACATCTAGGTACTCCCAATAATGTAAGTCCCAAAATATTGATCTCTTCTTCCAGGTGTTCTTCTCATGAGCCCTCAATTTACGTCCCTTTCCGAGGACAACATCTAAATCCTTAACCATATCATAAACCTCGTGTCCCCTTAAATGCCTTGGAGCTGAACCGTCTTCCTTCTCTCCGTCAAATTGTTTCTTCATCTTGCGGTATGGGTGAGCCCTCTGAAGGAACCGGCGGTGACGTGTGTAGACGGTTTTGTGTGAGTGTCTCAGCCACACACTCTCGGTACCATCTAAACAGTGAGTACAAGCTTTGGCACCTTTTGTACTATGGCCCGATAGGTTAACAAGGGTAGGATAATCATTTATGGTGCAGAACAATAAGGAGCGCAGAGTGAAGTTCTCTCGTTTGTATGCATCCCATACATGTACCCCTTCGTTCCACAGTACTTTTAGATCTTCCACCAACGGTGCTAGGAACACATCGATATCATTCTCAGGTTGTTTTGGCCCTTGGATAAGAATCGACAGCAAAATGTACTTTCGCTTCATACACAACCAAGGAGGAAGGTTATAGATGCAGAGAGTCACGGGCCATGTGCTATGTCGGCCGCTCATGCTACTGAAAGGATTCATTCCATCTCACTCACCCAAACCTTATATTCCTTGGTTCTGCACCGAACTTTGCAAAACTCCTATCGATGTTTCTCCACTGCGCGGAATCAGCAAGGTGTCTTAGCATTCCATCCTTCTTGCGCTCCTCCGAGTGCCAACGCAGCGCTTTGCCTCCTTTGGATTTGCAAAAACCTTTTCAAACGGGAATTATAGGAAAATACCATGCCACCTTAGCAGAGGTCCTTTCTTCGCCTCTGTTCCTCGCCATCATCCGATTGATTGTTACGTTTGTATCAGGATGCGTTGCACACCGGACATACATGCATGTTTGCATACTCTTTACGGTAGAGGATACAGTCGTTCGGGTATGCATGTATTCTTTCTACTTTCATTCCCAACGGACAAAGAACCTTCTTGGCTTTATACGTGGTTTTAGGCAACTCATTTCCCTCCGGAAGTATGTCCGCTAAAAGACCTAGCAGCGCCGTGAAACTCTTGTTGGACCAACCGTTGCTTGCCTTCAATTTCAACAGTTCAAGCACGGCCGACAACCTTGTGTACTTGCAGCCCGTGTACAAAGGTTTCTCCGAGTCCTCCATCAAGCCGCGGAATTTAACATACTCTCTCTCATCATAGTTCTCTTCTACATCACGAAGCATCTGATCCAGATTATCATCGTGCAACCTATCCGAATCCGAACCACAATCGACATCAGTCGGCGGCATGTCATTCACTTCACCGGCGATGTCATCCGGCGGTATATCATTCACTTTACCGGCGATGTCATCCGGCAGCATATGATCATTCACTTCGCCATGACTGATCTAACACGTATAATCCTTTTTGAAACCCCTCCGAATCAAGTGCGCTTCAATTTGCCCTCGGTTCTTAAACATCTTCAAATTCTCGCAATCAGTGCATGGACAGCACATATATTCCACCCCCTTATTCAACATATCCTCCTCGGCGGCTCTTATAAAAGTAGACACGCCATTAATATACTCTTCACTCACACGGCTCGCGGCATACATTCAGCTTCGGTCCTACGTTACATACATATATAACAACTTAGTATTAAAATCTAGATTAACTAATTATAATTACTACATATATACCGGCCACATTTATTATATTGAGACTTAATTTGCTAGCTCAATTCATATTATAAACACAATAGCTATTATATAACCAACAATTTTGCAAATTAACCATCTTCAATAACACTCATGGATAACTTAGACCTAAATTGTAATGCAATTAAAGAAAAAATAAATTTCACTACTAACTATATCTAGAGCAACCAGGAAAGTCTGAATCTTCAAAGCTCAATCTCTGCCTCTTCCCACCAAATTAACTGGCCTGAAATCGCCTAGCTTCCTCCCGAGTGAAAAAGTGCACAGCAGTGGCTAGATCTGGATCGAAATGAAGACAGATGCGGTCTGAACAGCGCAATAAATGCCTTAGAGTCATTATCACAGACGGTTTTTAATTAAAAATCGTCTGTGATAATCTGGGATTATCACAGACGGTTCTTAATATAGACCGACCGTCTGTGATAATCCTTTTTCCCGCCACAAATACCACAGACGGCCTCCAAATTATAACCGTCTGTAATAGTGTTAATCAGAGACGGTTTCACAAAACCGTCTATGATGAGGCGTCTACTATGAGACTTTCTGTAGTAGTGTGAACAGTTAAAATTCAAAAATTTCAGCCAAAAACCCTAAACGCACTACAACGAACAAGCCCGTAAACATATTCCAGGTGGTAGCCAAGATTGGCTTCTTGTTCTTACCAATCCAATGGGCTGATGTAATCTGATAAAGAAAAAGCTACAGCTAAATAAGAGTACTTACACGATAGGAACGAGTAGCACTTAAAAGTAGCATATATGTAAAATTCAAAACCTGAATAAACATTGTTACTTTCTAATTATGCAACGAATTGTTAACTAGCTGTTACTGACGTCGACAATCCGGCATAGGTTACGAATAGGGAGCACTTACATCTGTTGCTTTAACGCCACCATAGCACAAAGTGGTACTTCTTACTTTCTTTCGACTGACATCCATACCAAGATTAAACTTTTCTAAAACCAATTTGCAGATACGGATAGAATCTAGAAAAGCAATAAATTACACAAAAATTTACCAAAGCCCAATGTGGCACGCTTGACTTACTTTAAAGGGGGCCTCGCAGTTAGATGTGCGCAGGGTTGTTTCTGTCATCTTGGAGGCCCTAGGGCAACATAAAAATTAGATCCTTCTTTCTAATATAAATATGTAATAATATATTTTATATTAGTTGTAAAAGGTAAAGCTCAATACAGTAACCATTAGACAGTACATCACAAAATACAAAGTACTTATTGGCAACATTAGGCTTAGTACATTACAAAATATAAAGTAATCATTGTCGACAAAATGTATGTATACAAACTAGGCGGTCGCCTTTGCTGCCTAGACCCAAGGCCGGCCCTGGATGTGCGTTACCAAAGCTTCACATGTTCAACAAAGTGGACAAGTTATCTAATAGCTTTCACGTAGTTACCTGAAACCCCAACATGGAATGCACTTCGTGCGTGCCTGCCGGCGGCGGCAAATAAGAACTGCCCCACCGTCTGCTTCCACTGCCGACGACTAGACCACTAACACGCCGTCACCGCCCGTAGCCTCCCCCAAGCACGGCCGTGCCGGTGCCCCCAGTGCGCAGTGCCCGCCGCACCGCATCGTCCCGGCCGCCCGCCTAAGCCGCAGAATCCACCCAAGATCCTGCAACAGCGCGGGTGGCAGCGGAGGAACCTACAAGCTACGGCTGGGCGATATATTGCAGCGGCCGCATCAGCAGCTCACCAAAACGGATTTGGGACTTTGGCAGAGCCTGAACGGGGGAGGCAAAGCCGCACGGAATGCAAAAGGGGAGGAGAACAGAAGATCGATTTTGTTAGAGATTAGATCAGATAAATAGGCAAGAGGCATCTTTCGCGAGAAAATTTAGGGGAAGTTAACAAATTGTGGGTGAGCGCAATCTGGGTAGTTTTTTCGTTCAATAGCGATCGACCACCAGACCGAGATATCAACGACGAGCACTTGTGTGGTTGTTACTAGTATAACGAAGTTTGTTTTAAACTCGAGATTAATCCAGAATTATTATCAACGACCAAAAACTAGTAGTGATATAATGGCATACACGAGCCATGCATATATATTGTTTTCTGATCGATCGTACAGCTGCTGGTCGCACACCCACATGCACCAAGTAGTCCGACATGATCGAACCATGATTGAAGACAAACTTTGTGACAATTCCTTGTTTCACTTATTGCTTTGGAAAAGGTGATGAGATGATTAGCTGCATAGCTTGACCAAGCACATAGCTAGGTAGCGCAGCCAAGAAAAAGAAAGATATATATGTTTTTTTAGATAATGGATAGAAATCCGGCCTCTATATCCACATGTGGATATACACAGCCAAATATTACAGGAGCCATTAGACTTAATTACTCAAAGCCTCAAAACTGAGGTACGCACAAAACAAATAGCAAAAAGACTAAGAGAGCTAGAAAGACTAAACTTCTAACTTCTAAGTCCTTGCTTCAAACTTGCTTTGATAGATCGCCCAAATGCATGCATTCACAGTTACACGCATATAAGCTAGCTTTTCCCTTTTGCTTGGTTGTCACAAGTGGCTCTTGCACAAATATCTGTCGTCTGCGTGTGCATGGTAGTGCGTGCTATAATGTTTCCTGTGTGCAAATGCTGTACCAGTTCATATTCACTGGAAAGTGCCAAAGAACAATACTCCATTCTTTTTCAAGTGACATCTAAAATCCGCATCGTCATACTTTTTAAAATTTGAAAATTAATATATTTAAAACTATCTAAATTTTTTATATAAAAATTATATCATTAAAAATACTTTCATAAATATAATAATTTTATTAATATATAGTAAGATAAAGTTTCAAGAAGTAGCAATCAAAATTGCATCTCGTAAACCATGAAAAATTAAAAACATCACTTAAAAAACAACTGAGCGAGTAGAACAAGCATGCACTACAACAACTCCCTTCACTTCTTTTCTTCCCCTCACCATAGAGAGAGAACAAAGTGGAAGAACTGTTCACAGATATAGCACTGTAGCAATTTTTTTAAATTTGGCCCTCAAGCGTCTATTTTTTTTTCAAAAATGGCCTCCTCCCCGAGCACGAAGGTGCTGTAGGAGACACCTATCACCTTCCGTGCCCCCTAGCTTAGCAAGCCAGCACGCCTGTGGCAGTGCGAGTGAGCGCGGCAAGAGGAGACGAGGCATAGCAGGTAGGGGTGCCGAGCACCCCTGGCTTGGCAGCTCTGCTTCCTAGCTACGGTACATGACCCTCCGTGTCTATTTGCTTGATTAACTTGCACGGACTATGGACTCAGTAAATATCTAGTTTTGTTAGAACCTTTTTTAGAGAGGCACAACAGGGGGTTTGGATAGGTTGATGAACCAACACCACCAACTTCATCTTTTAAATGGTGCAGATACATTATTGAAAAAAAATTGTAGGAATGGACCATGTGTAGCCTGACATAGCACTTCGTAATGAAAGTGTGAATTACAATGACCCTAGGGTAAAAATGTGGAACCGTACGGTACTCACATGGCGTGGCGATCATCCGAGCGGCGTGGACGTGGCCGATTGTCATGGTAGTGATAGGTGTAACTGTAGCTCGGGTTGGTACAACACCAATGCGGGTGGTAGTCACTGCCGAGGTGCACCAGTTCCTCATTGTTTCTCTCCCTAACCCTCTGCCTACGGAGCTCATCGTTGTTGGTCTTACGTTCTAGACCTCCTCCTGCAACTCTTTTAGGCAGATGTGCAATTTGTGGATGTAAACTTGGGTGAGTATTAGATACGATGAATCCACCCACTCGATGAACACGCAACCCGTTGTCTGCAAGAAAGACGAGATTAGTATAAGCGTTCCATGCATGCAAGTATAGGTAGATAACGAACCATTTACCATGAACAGAGGGTAGCGAAAGAATCGACGTCCTGGGTGCGCGTGGTCATCACAAACATGCGCCACCACACCAAGGCTCGGGGATGCATGGGTAGTCATGGAGGGGATTTCTAGGGCCATACGACTCCTTGGTTTCAAGCGATAGATCGGAGCTTGGAAGGTCTGGGTCCAGGGGATCGTAGATGCTTGTGCCTTCGAGGTAAAGGTTATAGCCTAGAAACCCAGTCCATGCCCGCCGTCCCCTCCCACACCTTGAGCTTTAGCCCTGTACGCGATGCTTCTATTGGCATAGTGTGATTCCCTATAATACAAAAAAGGATGTTTGAGTGTCTGTACAAAATTCACATTAAAAGTTACAGAAAAGAACATGGCAACATTAGGAATGAACTTAATTTGAAACACACTAAATTTGTGTTGCCGAACATTAATTCATTGCGAGTTACACTGTGGAAAATGTTGGCCTTATTATGAATGAATGAATGAATGAATACATAGGTGCAAGTGTTATAAATTAATAAGTCTATGGGGCAGCTGACAAAGTGGGCCTATTTGGGTAGTTACTTATGGAGTGGCATGCTATCTTGCATAGCCTACACTTCTGTGGCCTCGCCTGTTGGCCATGTTGACTATCTTCCATGTCATTGCGGATGCGACAGAACTAACTTCTTCATCGCCCGAGTTGCTTTAGTGCGTCGTTCGACACCCACTTCACTTTCCCTAGCCAAAGGGCCCCTATAATGCATGTCCACCCCATAGGAGTTGAATTCAGTACTCCAAGTCCTACACAAATGATGGATATCGTAGTACTCCAAAATGTCACACATGTAGGATTGCTGCCATTCAATGTACATGGCGTAGACATGGGAGCAAGATTTGTGAAGGAGTATCGGCTTGTTGCACGTGCAAGTCACAACTTCGTTGATGGTCCATGACATACTTCATCAAATGGACCTGAAACTTCTTCCTCACCACATCCATGGTATGAGTGATGTATGAACAAGCCTTCACCATTTTCTGCTCCAGTACACCTACATAACTTCTGAGAGTTGCCACCCTTTGCCCAGATATTTCTTCACAATCATGCCTCTATTAACAAAGTAGCCAACAGTGTAATTCCAACTCTCACCCATAATTACAGTGATCAGGAGGGACCACACACCCTTTAATACACTGTTGTACACCTCGAACATGTTGGTTAGCGTAATCCCATACCTCGCACCATCGGTATTGTGAAGTAGGGACCATTTCACCACTTTTAGGGCATGCAAGTTGACTTATTGGGTGAATTCACCTGTGCTATTGGAGCATCCTAAGCTAGCTTGATTCCGCTCCCTGTGACTCTCTCACATGTCTGGAAGTCTCCTCATCAAGCTCTCGCCATATTGCGTTGAACTTACACCTCTGGTTCTACATGCATAGCTTCTTGAACTTCTTCATTAACTCCTTATTGCAGAAATGGATGTGAAAGTTCACCGCCAGATGTCTCATGCACTAACAGGTCCTCACATCATTCCATTAAAAGGAAGGTTGAGTCCCTTCCTGCATAGTGCTTAGGGCCGACAGCAGCCCGGCATTGCAGTCCATGATAAGGCAGACGTTGGGTTAGTATTTGATTATTGCTTGCTTTACATTGGCCAGAAACCACAGCCAACTATTAGTGTTTTCATTCTCCACAATTACATAAGCCACTGGGAGTAGCTAGTCATTTGCGTCGGTGGGCACTGCCGTCAACACCATGCCCTTATACCTATCGGAGAGGAACGTGCCATCCATCATGAACACTAGATGATAATACCTGAACCCCTTGAACACCCAATCAAGGATTAAATAATTTGGGCCCTTTGTAGGGTTCACCCTCTCCATCTTGTTTACATATGCCCCAGGATTGGCTTCGGTAATCTAATGTAGTATTCTTGGCATGAAGTCATAGGCCTCCTTGTACATGTCGTAAATCCCATGTGTAACCTTCCTCTGCACCCACCACACCTTATTAAAGCTTACCAAGAAGCCAACCTGGTTTACGGCATTACCCATCAACAGCTTCGGTAAAACTGTGACATTTGTAACTACGTGGTGACTTATTAGGCTAGTGAGTGATGAGGTCATATTGTGGTGCTGATGTAGCAGCTTCGCAAGCTCATAGTTGTTGTCCTTGACCACCAATATCTAGAAATCCATTGCACCACCTCTGAAACTTTACACACGAACCTTCCTAGGACAAGAGCAATCCGCACACTTCACCATATACGTATCGGGAATTGATCTGTGCACTTGATATGTGTGACTTATGAGGATGACATATCTTGCAATTGCTTGTTGCATGGCACCCTTGTTGGGGAAGCATTACCCTTCGAGGAGACTGTCTTCGTCAAAGAACAATTCAACTAGGGAGGCCAACGCAATAGCATCTAATCTTGAGGAGACGTACTTAACATCCGTGCATACAATGCCACCAGATGTATCACCCCTACCACCACCTACACCAGCCTTGTCTCCACTATTGGCTGTGTTGACATCCTCCTCCTCGCCGAAATGGTTTCCATTCAATAGGCTATCCAAATATTCATGGCAGTCAATACGCGCTGCCCACCATCTCCCTACACCTTCTGTTGGCTCAAAGTTATAAGCCAATCATGACAGATATCCATCATGCCAACCGGTACCATCTTCCGTCGCATAACACCATGGCCAGCACCAACAAGTTCCACTTTACCGCCACTATCCCCACAAACACTACACTCCACACCACCACCACCACCATCCAACTATGACACTTCCACAACGCCACTCTCGCCACCCTTGCCCCTCCTCAATGCCTCTGCCCTCACCACAAACTGCATATACACTATTGGCCTCCCATATATTGCCACAGTAGGATTGCATGCAATCTCCTTGTACTTCCACTAGGCAACGTTACCAACCACCTTCTTCAACTCCCAGAAACACTTCCTCAAATCTACAACCACTGTGGATGTCACCGTCTCAATAATGAGCTTCTTCCTGCCAACCTCCTTGTCAAATGCACTCTGCATGCACCTCCTGAGCTTAGGAAGACCCATCTCCTTAAGTCGGTCCTTTCACAATTTTAAAGGTCCACCCCATATGGCCCGTCCCGTATGACTCCATCACCATAGAACATGAACATGTGTTCCATATCCGACAACAGGTACATACCATCAATCACTACTACAAAAAAAGGCTATAATGGATACCTCATCACAAACGGTTTCCTAGAACCATCTATGATATAATTATCATATATAGTTTCACAAGCATGATCGTATATGTTACTAGCGATGGTAAGAACCATCTGTGATACATAATTATCACAAATGGTTCTTATTAAAAACCATCTGTGAATTATCACAAATAGTTGGCCTTCAAAACTATCTGTGATATTTGTAATTATCACAGATGGTTTTTAATAAGAACCGTCTATGATAATTCATAGATGGTTATTAACAAGAATTGTTTGTGATGTTTACAATTATCACAAACGGTTCTTGTTAAGAACTGTTTGTGTATTATATGCAAAACATTAGTAAGGTGGAGTTGGTTTTCCATGTCACGGTCGCACATTGTTGCAAATCACAAGTTACATGATTTTGCACGCAAATACACGCACACATGCGTGTGTATTTAGCCCTCCATATGCCATCTCTATCCATATATCACATGATTTAAGGAGTGGCAAGAACTCCACTTTATAAATTGATCTCCTCCACTTTGCCTTAGCAATATAGTACTAAACCACACATGCTTTGGAATTACAGAGAATGGGACTCACTCATGGACATTCTCACTATTAATAGCATTGACCAGAATAGAGTGAGTTGAATCATGGCCTTGCATTTGGAGATAAGTTGATCCTACGTGGAAATGATATTGTCATATCCTTCTACAGGATGTACTCTCTTCTTCTGAGGTGGATTTAACTTGCAGCTGCCGTTGGGAGTAGATGCCAATCCCAATAGTATTACTCTCCTACCACTCTATAAACATCAAAATAGGCCCATATTTGTGAGGCCAACTCTCTACAACTCCAAAGCATGCATGGTTTAGTACTATATTATTAAGGCAAAGTGGAGGAGACCAGTTTTTAATGTGAAGTTCTTGCCACTCCTTGAATCATGTGACACATGGATGGGGATGGCATGTGTAGGGCTAAACACACACGCATGCGTGCTCACATTTGTGTATTTTCACTTATAAAATCGTATGACTTGTGACTTACGATGATGCGTGACCGTGACATGGTAGACCAACTCCAGCTTATTATTTTTTTAGTCTTGTTAGGAACTGTCTGACTACGGTTATCACATATGATTCTTGTTAAGAATTGTCTGTGATAATTATATATGAAATTTCAGTCTCACCCCACCATGTCACCAATCCATGGTATCTCCCCTAGAATCTCGATCTTACCCATCCATTCTCTCCACATTGAATGGCAGGCACCAATCTTTCCCACCTCTCACCCCTTATTAATCCCTCGAGATGCAGGACTCGCCATTCTCCTCTTCTCCCTTTCCCACCTTGCACGACATCGAGGGTCTCAAGATGTAGGCCAACGACAGGAGCAAGCTCGCTGTGCCCCCCCTGAGCCAAACGTCCTCGCTGTCAAGACGGATGATCTACTCATGATACGTACAAGCCCCATCCATCCTTTCTTCCCTTTCCTCTGAAGGTTATCAAGAAGACAAGGCGATGACTATAGCCTATGAGGGTGCCATCCTACATGCACTGTGTTAGGACACCGAGCAAGCGCAAGAATTACTTGATTCTATTCATGTCAGTGCCCAAGGGTGGCGGCGTGCTCTGCACTTTTGATGACCCTCTGCTATATAGTCCCTACAACCTCAATGAGTACATGAAGTTCTGGTTCGCGAAGCAAGGGCGCAATGTGATGATCCATTGAAGGCTTTCTGTGGAGTAGAGAAAAGGACAAGAAAATGGAAAGAAAAAATCATCAGTACAAATATCACATACGATTCTATCTACCAATCGTTTATAATAGGAAAATATCACAGATGGTTTTATATATCAACCATCTGTGATACTCGCCCATCAAGATGGTTGGTAGCTAGAATCATCTATAATGTACGAGTATCATAGATGGTTTTTAGTTCGAGCTATCTATGATAGTCTCCTTCACAGACGGTTCTTTATATGAATCGCCTGTGTTGTGACTTATCACAGACGGCTCACAAACTATCTATTATCATAGATGCATAAATTTAGACGATTCAGAAAATCATCTATGATGACAGTTTAGAACCGTCTGTGATGACCATTTCTGTGGTAGTGAATGTAGATGAAATGCACTTATTTCAGACGATGCTAAATACAGCTAAACATCTCTACTACTTAAAAGAAGGAGTTGGTGGTGGTTCATCCTGTGGTTCATCTATCATCACCCCTTCACTTAAAATGATGTGTCGACAGTGGGACTGATTGATTACACCTCTCCCCATTGCCCCCTCGCTTCCCACCCACCCATGCCGCCTTTCCTCGCTACCTTCCCCTCTGCCCTGCATGCTCCTCCTCCATCACCACTTCGCTGCCTCGCCTCCTCCCCCTCCTCTTCCCGTTTGTCCTATCCTCTCATCTAATCCACTTCTTAACACCACCACACGCACGCCTCCTCCCCTGACTACGACACCTAGGGTTAGGGTTCCAACGATCTAGGGTAGCAATTGCATCAGAGATCCATGTCCACTAACCTACCCCTGCTTTCGCCACTGGCACTGCTGCCCGGTGCGGTGGATCCCGAGCCTGCACCACTGACTGAGCCCCCCGAGGTTCTGGTGATATAGGGTGGTGATTATGGGAAATCCATGTCCACTGACTCGCCCCCATTCCCACCATTGGCGATGCTGCCCGGCGCGGTGGATCCTGAGCCTGCGTCGTCGACTGAGCCCCCTGAGGTTCTGGCGATCTAGGGTGGCGATTGCAGGAGAGATCCATGTCCACTTACCTGTCCCTGCTCCTGCCACTAACGCTGTTGCCTGGCGTGGTGGATCCTGAGCCTGTGCTACCGACCAAGCCCCTCAAGGTTCCAGTGATCTAGGGCAGCAATTGCGGTAGAAATCCATGTCCACTAACCGGCCCCTATTCCAACCACCAACACTGCAGCCCGGCACGGTGGATTCCGAGCCTGCATCGCCAACTGAGCCCCCCGAGGTTCTAGAATTGTTTTCTTATATCATCATGGAAAGCATTATATATGCAGTTATGCATAGACAAATATCACAATATACATATGTATTTTTCCGGGTGTCAAGTTTTGGCATGTCAATGTTGAACCATCACACTTCCCTTTCCTCTAAGTCGACAGCTGGAACAGTAATATCCCTGATCCTTTTATGATTTTTCTTCTTCATGTTTGATCTTTTAGGGTCTTATGTGATATCATTTAGATTGTAATCACTGTATTTTTAGCATATTTGTTCTCTAGAAACCCTAAAACATTGGTTTCAAATTCAAGATAAGAGCAAGTATTATAAGAGGTTGTAAGCTGGCTGTATGCTGAGGTGGAGGAGAGAGAAGAGGAGAGAGAAGAGAGGTGGGCTGTAAGCTTACAGCCAGCTGAAGCACAAGAACCAAGAAACTTTGTGAGAGGAAGGGGTAGGTCATACAGCCTTCAGCTGGCTGTAACTACTATATGAGTAGGCTGATAAGTGGGCTGTAAGTATCCATACAGCCAGCTGAAGGCTGTATTATAAGACTTGCTCTAAGAGGTGCATGTGCTGTACATGACCATGACACTTTACTAGGACATGCAAATGGTTTGAAGTAACGTGTTGGGGTGCTGCATCTGGTGTTCTTGACAAAATGTAGTTGCTAAGGCCTGCTCGTAGCCTTTTATGGTTGCTTGGTTTTAGGTATTGCATACTACCAGCGTTCTGGAACAAGCTTTAAATGGTTTATGCAAAACAAGGTACAGTAGTCACTGTGCATAACCATTTGTGTAGCTCAACCCATGCTTTTTCCCCCTTGTTGGTCTCCATATTTTGTTAGATAGTAGAGCGAGCCTCCCATCTTGAGAGATGAAAACTAATGTTAAGCTAGGATTATGTGGTGGTGGAAAGTGAATATGTAAGATTTAACAGCAGTGAAGGGCAACTGTTGATGGTCAGGGAGATGATTAGGTTTTTCCCATAGATTTATACTCTATTTAATATGGAGAGACTAAACTATTGGAGGTGAATATACTGTAGCCAGGGAGGTGAATAAGCGAACGTAATGAGGAAGAGAGGGAGATTGGCTCAGCTCACGTACATGCAGTACGGGCCGGTTTCAATTAAATACCCGGAGAAGAGATAACCGGGAGAGATTACAATACAATCTATACATTCCAAACATAGGAGATTACATGCTATCTCTAACACCCCCGCAGTCACAGTGGGAGGTTCCCGAACGCAGAGACTGGATCCAAAATCCTCGAAGAGCTGAACAGGTAACCCTTTAGTCATGATGTCGGCGAACTGGTGCGAGGAAAGCACGTGGAGAACGCAGACTTGGCCAAGAGCCACCTTTTCACGAACAAAGTGAATGTCGATCTCAATATGTTTCGTGCGCTTGTGTTCCACGGGATTGGCCGAGAGGTAGACGGCACTGACGTTGTCGCAGAAGACTACCATCACGGAGGCGAGGGGAGCGTGGAGCTCTCCAAGAAGTTGACGAAGCTAGCATGATTCGGCGACAGCATGAGCAACAGCTCGGTATTCTGCCGCAGCGCTGGAGCGAGAGACGGTGGCCTGGCGCTTGGAGGACCAAGAGACCAGGTTGTCGCCGAAAAAGACGCAGTAGCCAGAAGTGGAACGTCTGGAGTCCGGGCATCCCGCCCAGTCCACGTCGGTGTAGGCCATGAGCGAAGAGGACGGAGAGGCATGGAGAAACAGACCGTGGTCCAGCGAGCTATTGACGTAACGCAGGGTGCGTCGAATCAATGCCATGTGAATGCCCTACGGCGCGTGCATATGGAGGCATACCTGCTGGACGGCGTAGGAGAGATCCGGTCTGGTGAGGGTGAGGTATTGCAGTGCTCCAGCAAGGCTACGGTACTCAGTCGCCTATGTGTCGCGGAGAGGAACACCATCAGACGCGGAGAGCTTGGACTTGGTGTCGACTGGTGTAGCCGTGGGATGGCATTCGGCCATGCTGGTGCGCTGAAGAAGATCGACCGCATACTGTCGTTGAGATAGGTGAAGACCAGCGGCGGTGCACTTGACGTGTAGAAAGGTGGCGAAGGAGACGTGAGGAGGAGGCCGTCAGGATGATGTCATCAACGTAGAGGAGAAGGTATGCAATGTCGGGGCCGTTGCGGTAGACGAACAGCGACGTGTCTGTCATCGATGGAGCGAAGCCGATGGAGTGGGCGTAGGTAGTGAAGCGATGATACCACGCTTGTGGAGCTTGCTTGAGGCCGTAAAGAGACTTGTGGAGATGACAGACGTAGTCGGGGTGGTCGGGGTCGACGAAGCCGGACGGTTGTTGACAGTAGACCGTCTCGGCGAGGGTGCCATGGAGAAAGGCGTTCTTCATGTCAAGCTGGTGAATAGGCCAGGACTTGCCGGCGGCAATGCTGAGGACGACCCGAATGGTTGCCGGCTTGACGACGGGGCTAAATGTTTCATCGTAGTCGATGCCGGGTTGCTGGGAATAGCCGTGGACGACCCAGTGAGCCTTGTGACGGGCTAGAGAGCCGTCGGCATGGAACTTGTGCTTGTAGACCAACTTGCCGGAGACGATGTTTGCACTGGGGGGACGAGGTACGAGGGTCCATGTTTTATTATGAACGAGAGCCTCGTACTCGTCGCGCATGGCGTGGAGCCACTAGGGATCCTGAAGAGCCGTGCGGTACGTCTTTGGAAGTGGTGAAGCAGCTGGAGATCAAGACGCGGACAAATTAAGGCGGTTAATTGGTTTCACTGTACCGGCCTTGGCGCGTGTCATCATGGGATGGGGACCGGGTGCCGGACGGGAGACCGGCAGAGCGTGGCGCTGGTGGGGTGTCGCCGTCGCCTCTGGGAGCTCAGTTGAAGCTGGACCAGACGAAGAGGAGGGTTTCGCGTGTGAGGCCGGCGCAGGTGAGACTTGTCCAGCATCGCTCGACCTGGGCGAGCAGGATGGTGAGACCGGCCGCCAAGTCTCACGGGCCCCTGCAGGTGGAGACGAAGGCAAGGTGGGTGGCCCAGCGTGCAGCCCAGTCCGAGGAGGTGCTGCCAAGCCGTGCGGCCCAGCATGGGGCTCGTCCGGAGAGGAAGGCGCAGCCGAACCGCGCGTGGCCGATCTGCACGCGACGGGCGCGGCTGAGCCGTGGGGCCCAACGTGGAATCCAGTCGAAGAAGAGGACGTGGTCAAGTTGTGCATGTCTGGGGCGCGCGTGATGGGTGACGCAGTCCCCGGAGGGGCGCATGTGACTAGCGCTGGCGGCTCGACGTCGTCAAGCAGAAAGTCGAAGTCGGAGGAGACCGTTGACGATTCATCTATAGAAAAAGGAAAAATCGTTTCGTCGAAAATAACGTGACGGGAAGTGATGACTCGGTTAGATCGGCGATCGAGACACCGGTAGCCTTTTTGGGAAGTGGGGTAACCGAGGAAAACACAAGCGGTGGAGCGGGGAGCGAGCTTGTGTGATGCGGTGGCTGAAAGGTTAGGGTAGCACAAACAACCGAAGACACGAAGGTGAGACAAATCGGCGGTGGTGCCAAAGAGCTTTTCAAAAGGTGTGAGGAAACCAAGAGGTTGGGAAGGGCGACGGTTGAGGAGGTATGTGGCAGCGGAAAGGGCCTCCGCCCAGTAAGAGGGAGGCATAGAAGCCTGGAGAAGAATACATTGTATGACATCGTTGGTGGTACGAATGGATCGTTTGGCTTTGCCGTTTTGTTGCGAGGTGTAAGGGTAGGATGTGCGAAGGAGGATGCCATGAGTATTGAAGAAGGAGAGGACAACGGAGTTAACGAACTCGCGTCCATTGTCGGTTTGAAAGCATTTGAGAGGAAGTTGGAACTGTGTGTGAACATACGGAATGAAGGTCTGGAAAATAGAAAATACATCAGATTTCTGGCGAAGAGGGAAGGTCCAAAAGTAATGCGAGTAGTCGTCGACAATAATAAGGTAATAGCGAAACCCTGAATTGCTCAAAATGGGAGATGTCCATAAATCACAGTGTAATAACTGAAAGGGTACAGTGGAGATACTACGGGAGCGAGTGAAGGGGAGCTTAACAAGTTTGCCTAAACGACATTCATGACAATTGGAAGAGGAAACAGTGCTGGGTATAGCAAATCTTTTCTGGAGATGATGGATGACATCCCGGCCGGGATGACCCAAACGGCGGTGCCACACAGCTAGGAGAGTTGTAGTTGACAAGAAAACATGTGGACAAGTAGATGCAAAGGTGGCTGGGATGGTGTAGAGGTCTCCGGAGCTATTGAAGCGAAGAATCACGGTCCCCGAACGCGGATCCTTAATGGAGAAACCATAAGAGTCAAATTCAATGGAACAAAAGTTGTCATGGGTAAATTGACGAACAGAAAGAAGGTTTTGTATAAGAGATGGAACAATAAGGACATTGTTAATGGCATAAGAGGAGGATGGAGTAGAGAGGGTAGTATGACCAATACGAGAAACTGGAATCGAGGAGCCGTTACTGACGGTAACAGACATGGGTGAGGTGGGTGCTCGGGAAGAAGAAAGGATACCGTCGGATGAAGCCATATGGGAGGTGGTGCCGGTGTCCAGTACCCAGCCGCCGCTGGGCTAGCCCTGCATGTGCAGGGTATTTAGTGCGGCGACGAGACCGGCTTGGTCCCAGTTGGGCTGGACCGGCACTTCTGATTCAGCAAAAGGAGGTTGGGGAGGCTGCTGCATGTGGAAAGCCTACAGCACCGGAAGTTTGGGTCGTGGTCCGAGAAGTCTGGGGCCACCGGCAGGCTTCCAGGAAGTAGCCCACGGCTGTGGACCGGCCCACAGCGCAGAAGACCACGAAGCCATCAGCACCCATGGACCAAACGGCGGGGGCGGCGTCTGCTTCGAGCCACCCGAGCGATCGCTACCGCGGCTGGCGCCAGCGCCGTTGTGATCGTTGCCGCCGCCACCTTCGTTCTTCCCCTTGCCTCCTTTGCCCTTGCCATTTCTGCCTTTGTTGTGGAAGGTTGAATGGCCTGAAGGGGCGGCGGTGAAGAGAGCGGTGTCGTTGTCGACTGCGATGCCGTTGGTGGGGTGGCGCATCTCTGCCAGGAGAAGGGTCGAACGGGCGCTGGTGAAGGTCGGGAAGGGAACTTGAAGGGGCAGCAGCTCCGCCTGGGTGGCGAAGCGAGAGCTAAGGCCGCGGATGAGGTTGAGAATGAGGGTGCGGTCGGAGACGGGTTCGCCGAGGTCCCGGAGAGAGTCAGCAAGGTTCTTGAGACGCCGACAATAGTCGGTCACCGATATGTCGCCCTGACGAAGACTTCGAAACTCCGTTTCCAGATAGATGATCCTCGTCTCGCGGTTGTCGCGGAAGATGTTCTCGGTGGCGACCCACAGATCACGAGCCATCTGTGTGGGTTCCATGACGATGTCGAGGACGTCGTGAGCGATGGAGCAGTAGAGGGCGGTGAGAACGGCGAAGTCCTCCTGCACCCAGGTGCCGGTGGCGTCGACCAGAGGAGGAGGGTCGAGGATATGACCGAGCAGACCAAACTTGCCGAGGAAGGCGACGAAGAAGGTCCTCCACTTGGTGTAGTTCGGACTCTTCATGTTGAGGGTGACGGGCACATGCGTTTTGAAGTTGGGTATGCTGAGGGCACCGGCCGTCGGAGGAGAGGGCGCAGGTACCGCGCCGGCGAGCCCGACGTTCTGCGCATGCGTCGGGATCACCATGGCTGTGGAGAGGGCTGGTGGTGGTGCGGAGGTTGACGCTGTGATGACATCTTGGGCCGCCTGCGCAGTAGCTAGGGCAGCCAGGAGATCCTCGTTGTTGCCAGCGGCAGCCGCGGCATGGGCGACAGCAAGTGCCGTGGCGAGTTTGGCGGCAGCATCCTGGGGAGATGGAGGAGGAGGTGGAGGAGGAGGAGGAGTAGTGGTGCTGCCGGTGGGAAGCTGAGAAGAAAGATTCTCCATGGGTGCAGCGGAAGAGAAGAAAACGGCGAGATCTATTTCGCTCTGGTACCAAGCGAACGTAATGAGGAAGAGAGGGAGATTGGCTCAGCTCACGTACATGCAGTACGGGCCGGTTTCAATTAAATACCCGGAGAAGAGATAACCGGGAGAGATTACAATACAATCTATACATTCCAAACAGAGGAGATTACATGCTATCTCTAACAGATTACATGCTATCTCTAACAGAATATACTGCAGCCAGAAGCACAAATGCAACTACGCAAACTTAGCTAAAATAAAAGATAGAAACATGCCGCAAATGGAGACACGTTTGTTGGCACTCTTTAACATGCTGATAGAATTCCTTCTTTAGTTTCCTCTTGTTCTACTGCAACCGAAAAAATGTCAAATGTGCTATGTAAAACACAACATGCTTGGTACATTGCACTATTTGAAAGGAACTCCATTGCTGGACAATAAGCCCAAAATAATCATTTGGGTCAGACTGTTATAGGGCATGCACATGGATACCAAAAATGACCATGAAAAGCCTTTTTCAAAGAGCAAACCTATGCATAAGAATGAAGCTGCATAGGGACACTAACTGACAGTAGAGCCCTGACAGAGGCAGAGTATAGATTATAGACACACTTCTCTTTCAATAGCTAGCTCTGTTCTGCATTATTGAATCCCCAGCGTGATCATTGCTTGCTCTCTTGTTTAAATAATTGCTTTGGTTCAATAGAGAAGTAACTACTTGGACGATGGTTCTATAATAATTGACTGATTTATGGGTTATGTTTCACGAGTGGCATATTGCTTCCTATGTTTATCTTGTTCAACTGACCTATCATTCCATCTTTGTGGTCGTATTTCCTGTTGGTCTGCAGCCGGAGTGGATGGCACTAGAGGTTCTACGTAATGAACCATCTAACGAGAAGTGAGTTGCTTATTTTCTCAGGACATCTTGGACTTCTCTTGTTCCTGCCATGTTCTTGTGCTGATTGAAAATTGAATGCTGACATCAGGTGTGACGTCCGTAGTTTTGGAGTAATCCTATGGGAACTAGCAAAGTTGCATGTACCATGGAGCGGGCTAAACCCAAGGCAAGTTGTAGGAGTAGTTGGGTTCCAGAACAGACATTTCCGAAGAAATCAATGCACTGGTGGCTAGCATAATATCTTCATGTTGGGAAAAGTAAGATAACAAACCATTTTTCAAATAACTTGCTCCTATTCTCGATTCTCATTCTCTTTTACCTGCCACTTGCCTCACTGACAATGACATCGACATTCTTTTGTGCAGCAATCCAAGCAAACGACCATCGTTCTCCCAGCTCTTGTCACCACTAAAGCAATTACAGTGGTTAGTTGTTACAGAAAGCTCCTGACAATTCGTAAGACAAATCTCAGGACAAACAAAAAAAAATACAAGTATTTAAGCAACTACAGAGGCCGAGTTTTTCATGTTGAATCCTGTGGAGATGTATTCAAAATCTCTGCAGTATGGATGGGCATGGACGAAGGTTCTGTGCATCCTTTTGTGAAAAATGTGAGAACTCTCTGAAGCGGTGCAGAGGCATTGCTAGAGAAAGCGTAGTGTGTTAGTTCCAAGTGAAGAAAATGTGACGCAGCACGAAGTGCTCTGTGCCATAGTAAATAATTGTTTAGTTCTGGATTTGCACCGGTGATTATGAGAATCAGAATTCATCACAAATATAGGATCTTGAATTTTCTTGCTTCAGATTGGAGCAGAAAAAAAGGAAATCAAAAGTCTGATTGGCAACCCATCACCAAAATTTCTCTTTTAACTTATATATCATCTTTGAACTTTTTTCTCCATTTAGTTTAGTGCATAAAATTATGGTTTGAAATATAAAACTGACTATCGTCTGCGGTGACTTTCAGTCATGTATCTGTATTTTACTTGTGTAACTTGCCATGCTGGGTTGCATTTTCAACTTTCCATGTGAGGTTAAATGAATTAGTTTGCACGCTATATCCTTGCTATATTAAACACAATTGTCTATTGAGCCGACGGCTGATCCGGACCAGCTAATCTTGACAATGTCGATTTGACATGCTGGGATAATATGATGTCATTTTATCTGTAGCAAAACACAGGCATTCAGCTAGTAATATAGAATAATCATCCATGTGTACATAGCTAAGTTACCAATTATGCCTATGACGATGTGCTAAAAATACAGATATACAGATATTTTCTATATTATTGGTAATGGCACTAGAGCAATACATATATATGTGCATATTTAATTTGCAAACAGCGGCGATAAGTGTACAAATAATAGTGCGACCTTTCTTATCGTTATTTTCAAAAAAAAAGTTACAAATAATAACAGCGTACAAGTAACAATAGTGTACAAACAATACATCACTAACATTATAAATAAAGTAAAAAAAGGTACACATAATAACAGTGTACACATAATAGTACAAAAAGGTCGGCTATTAACAAAGAATCATTATTGTCGCTACTATTACATTACTAACATGGGTAATTACAAAATATCGTTTGCACGAACTAAATACATGCGTCATCTAAACATGGTTATAGAGCAAATTCTACACAATCAAACCACCGTTAAGTTAACGAAACATTAATGACATATTAAGCATATTTCTCACAGGCGAATGAAACAAACCTCTTCATGAAGGTCTTTACTAGAACCACACTAATTCCATATGCAAAATTGCCTAAATCGCAGGAAAACTATCTCAAAAAACTAATTCAAACTCTCTTCTACTCTCTCTTTCATTCTTCTCCCTCGGCAACTGCGTAGCTTCGGATGAGATAGCAGAGAGAGAGATGCGAGCTATTTTATACGCGCGGGTGCCGTTGCTAAACGACAGGCCCACGTAGGCACACAGGTCAACGCCAAGTCCAGGCGAAAGCCATAGGAGTCACTATCGAGCGTGTCGCATCGTGTCCGCCTGGTCGGCCATCCACCCACTTGCCAAGTCAGGCAGCTCGACAGGGCTGCAACGCCAGCCGTGCCTCGCCTACCGCGTCTTGCCTCCTCCTGCCACGCTCACTCATCCTGGCGCAGGCACTTTGCCCTGCCAAGCTAGGGTGGCACGGCAAGTGGCAAGTGTTGCCTGCTGTGTCTTTTGAGCTCGGGGAGGGACCTATTTTTATAAATATAAACTTTTGAGGACCTATTTTGAAACAAAAATTGCTATGGTGCTATATCTATGAACAGTTCAGTGGTATGTGGTACTTGTGGTACTATCATATCATAAGGTATCTTAGAACATTCTCAATCGTCTTTTTTAACCCTAAAAGAGAAGGGCCGGTTTCAGGGGAACTGCACGCCATCATCTCTTCAACTTTACGGAAAGAGGAGTACTGTCTTTAGGAGTAGTTCCAAAAGTTCTCTTTTAGGAAGAAATTTACTGAAGTTGCCAGGCTGTTTTTAGGAGTAGTTTCCAAAGTTATCTTTTGAAAGAAGTAACTTGCTCATTTAATTGGTGCCATGTTTGTTTCACTGAAACCAGCCATGTCATGAAGATTTATCAACTCAGCAATTGTGGACCAAGCATTTAACCCACATCCTATATATTAAGCAGGTATACACAACTGCAGGTCGACACACCTTCGCTTACCGCACTACCGCTTGGGAAAATTCACTTTTGCAAGCGGCTCATTTGGTAAGAGCAAAATTTTAGTTTCTAAGTGGAACTACCGCTTGGTGGCAGCAATACCCGTTTTCCTAGCGGTAGGACAACGTGGGTCATCCTGTATATAGTGGTACTACCACTCAATATGATAAATTGATCGATAATATTTGTCCCTAAAATTAATGTAAGAACCTAAACACTCTCTTTATTCTTTTTTACTTAATATTTTTTATTTTTTACAGTCTCTAAGATACGACTTTGACTACTATTTTTATAAATTTACATTAAAATATACTAGTAAAATTGTAATATTATAAAAATATTTTTAATAGCAAACCTAATTCTATAATTTTCGTATAGCCAATCTAGTTAATTTTGAGTCTATTAGTAGTTAAATTTTAGAAGTAAGTAAAAAAGAACAGAGGAAGTCTAACACACATATATGCGTAAATAAATGATTCACATTTGAGATTTTAAACGAGTTATGAATATCCTACCAATCGGGGGTCTGAGATGGTACAGATGTCTGCATATGTAAGGCCAGCCGGCACCACTCCAGCCAGCCATAAAACCAACATGCCGTAGTGGTATTCACCATGATGGCTTGTTTGAACACTTTTCGCTTAGATGGTCCACACGATAACGCAGGACCGACAGCATACAACTCCCAGTCTTCCAGACAGGGTGTCCCGTCGTATATCTTGCTTTTTAATTCTATGCAAAAACATATTTCTACTCTCTCCTTTTGGCCGGTTGATACATGCAGCCCGGTAGGCCCTCTCAGCTGGCTGCCTGCTGCTAGCAAACTTTCTGCTCCCAAAGGAGGACGAAAACATTCTTAATCTCATCATAGCAAGGGATCAAGGAACAAGATGCATGCGTGATGTATACTTTTCTTGTTGCTAAAACTAACTGGACCATGGTCCAACAGCAAAGCATTGATAATGGATGTAGCTAGCCAGCATGGACATTAGATGAGGCAACATGCACTGTTCTCTCTCAAGTGAACTGTTGTACGTGTTTGCCTTTACAAAAAAAATATTGGTAAACTTACTCCGTATTTTTTTTATAAATAGTTTAAAAGTTATAAGTTGTAGCATAAAAGAACAGACTTATTATCTGCTGCACGTCTTTTGGTTTGTTAGCTACTCCCTATTTGTCGCTATATTTGCTCATAGTTCACCATATGCATTGACCAAGGAAGGCAGCTGATGAGAAATAATCATGCATACTTTTGTTAAGTTACATAACACAAACATTTAATCTCTTACAAAGCATTTAAATAATAGAAGTGAGTGAAAAATTACAATAACTATACTATAGATACCTTCAATAGATAAATATATTAAAATGAATACTCTAAAGCTATGGACAAATGTAGCGCGGAGGGAGACACATTTATCAAGCCGATCCTCCCTGTCATAGTCATTGGGTTTAATTTCTTCCGTTGCAGAGAGACACGACCGATCGAGACCTTTACCCTGCTACTATCTGTTTCAGTCGAAATATTGGTACAGAACATGACTCGATCGATCGAGCAACGCTATGTCAGTTTTATTTCTTGCCAAAATAGGTACAATAATAATGTTGTTTTTTAGCACAATAATTCGGCCATGTGTGATGTATCGACCGGCTGGTGCGAAAGGGGAATTAACCACACTTTCGGTGTGAACTCCAACGGGACTTGAATTGATACGCACGCGCGAGATAACGGGATTAGTTTTGTCCCGGTTGATCTTCGGAAGCTAGCAACGATTGCTCCCATCATCAAATTTATCCCCTATAATGTGATTTCCTGATGTGTGTAGTTGAAGATAAAACTGGGGCACCATAATGCCTAGCCTTCTATGATTGAGACTTTTTATCCATGATTGATTTAGCATTCTAAACCAATGACCTTCTTACCAAATGTATGCTTTTTTTGAATTAATAAATGTTAACAGGTTTACCTGATATATTACACATATACACATCAAAAAGCAATTCAAATGCAGGGAGACTTGGTGCTCAAACACTATATATGTGTGTATGTATGTATGTATGTACATACATACATATATATAAATGTATACATATATACATACATGTATATACATATATAAATAAATGTATACATACACACACACACACACATATATATATAACTGGAACACCATGGTGTCTGGACACCACAACTTAAAATATGTATTTACCCTATGTATCGTGTGCAAAAAATTATGAAATTTTTTGAATATCGAGTTTAACTAGTTCAAACATGTTCGAATTGAAATTTGAATTATAGTTACCTTTTTTATTGTAGTTTGATTGTAGGTATGTACTGGTTATATATATAAATCAGTAAGCATATGATCTAAATTCGTTCAAAATATTGAATTTGAGTATATTTTTAAAAGTATACATTTTATTTGAATTGTTATAGATGGGTGTATATATATACACATATACATATATATACACATATACATACATACATACATACATACATACATACATACATACATACATACATACATACATACATACATACATACATACATACATACATATACATACATATATATATATAGGACGAGTGTTTCATGCACCCTGGTGCCTAGGCACCGATATCAATACCCGTTGATTTGCTTTGAGATTCGCAACGTTTGATGTGGGTATCTTCATATACCCATAAAAAAGTATATTTGAGATGTCAAACTCCGAAAAAAATTAAATTCAACTTCAGTTTAATTAGTTTGAACTATTTTTATGGTATACACTCACTGTAGTCGCATTGAATTCAAAAGTAGTTCAAACTAGTTTGAACTGAATTCAAAACTTACTTACCATAAATATATCAAGGGTATAAAATATTTTCATACCCAAACTCAAAACAATTATCAATCATACACGTGTATCGGATGTGGGTGCCTAGGCACCATGGTGCCTTACGTAATTTTCCTATATATAGGACGAGTGTTTCATGCACCCTGGTGCCTAGGCACCGATATCAATACCCGTTGATTTGCTTTGAGATTCCTGGGAATATGTACTCTCACTTTTTATATACCACTTAAATAATGTTGTTATACATCTTTATCCTTTTGAGTATACTGTAATAATGATTATAAGATACTCCAAAGTGCGTTCAATGAAAAAATCATCAAAGTTCACTTTTTATAATATAATTTATGTATATAGTCCCTTTATGTATGGGAAAAATATATAGCAAAGAAAATTACTCCGATGATTTTTCAACCAAATCACATTATAGTATCTTAGAATTAGTATTTAAGTATATAGAAAGTTATAAATAATTATAACACGTTTATTTAAGTGGTATATTAGAAGTGGAAGTATGTACTCTCGGGAGTATGAAAAAAACTTCAAACACACACACACACACACACACTCTCTCTCTCTCTCTCTCCCAGGAAGCTTTTTTTACTCTCGAGAATAGTTACTTCCTATGTCGTATCTCGTGTAACAGAGGGTATGTACGTATAGTGTATATATATATATATATATATATATGACTACCTAGGTGGTATGTATATATTTGTAGACATACTCCTTTTTATGTGCGGATATGAAAATATTTAGAAAATATGTTAGAAATCATGGACTTCCATGCAATTTTTTTCATATGTACCCACATTGGAATGTATATGAGTGTATATAAAGTGGTAAAGGAGTATTCCAAACTCATTTGTGCGGTATACTACCTTTTATGAGTGAAGTTATTGTCAAACACGTGTAGAGTTACTGTCAGTTGTAACACTACACAACTAGCAGTAACTCTACATGTATTTGACAGTAACTTCACTCACGTATTTATAGTAACTTTTAGTGCGCATACATGCGTCAGTGCAGACATGAAATGGCATATATATATATATATATATATATATATATATATATATATATATATATATATATATATATATATATATATATATATATATATATATATATATATATATATATATATATATATATATATATATATATATATATATATATATATTCTATTATAAAATAGAAAATAGTAGTTGGTGGTCATCATTCATTTTCTCTATAGAAAAGTACCCCCTTAAAGTTAGAGATAATTATCCATAATCTAGAGGGAGTTGGTGAGTGGTACATTTGTCCCGCACCCTCCCATCTCTAAAAAAATCGAGTGCCCATGTAGTAACTTTCTCTCTTGTGCTATTTTTTCAGCAGCTCTTGCCATTTCATTTTTCCTCTAACATAGATCCCAAAAATCCGCTCCGGCACGAACGCAGGGCGCTCCTCCCGTCCCCACATCGCACGTACCCGTTGTGCTCTCATCCATACTATTCCTAGCAAAAACCCATATCTATCGCCACCCCCACCATACTCAACCATCGCCCCATATCTTCTTCTATCCCAAAATTGCATCGCTACCACCCTATCTCCTTCCCGTCCGCCACCCTATCTGAATTAGGAGAATTATTTTTGGTGTTGTGTTTTGGCCAATTAGTTCTTTGATATTTGTTTTTTGTATAATTTGAATGGAAAAAGAGTTCAGGTTTTTGGTGTGCACATTTTGTTCCTCAATTGTTATTTTGAGCTCAAATTCTTATTCTTGATGTTTGCGTTTGATCACATTTCAATATATGACCTATACTAAACACAACGGGATTTTCTGAAGTGGATTTTGGCTTGTTCTTGCCTTTCTGGTGGCTCACAGTCCCAACTTACCATTCTTCTTTGGCTCGGAGCTCTGAATTAATAGAAACAAAGCTTATTAGAGATTCTTGTGTGCTCAAATGTTTTACCATGTTGTCACTGATTCTATCATATTTGTTTTAACCTATGCACTTATTTTGTCTGAGGAGTGTTGATAATTGCCTGCCTACACCTATGAAATGTCAAAAGTTTGAATTTTTCTCAATATAATTTAGCCTATGTGGATACACTTGTACGGCTATAATGATGTGTTTATTCTACCTCTAAAATCCAATCCTTATTCTATGCTTTTTGGTTGTTTCATCTTTCATTCACTGCACTGACACAAAAGAGGTTTTGATTATGGTCATCAAGAAATTGGATCTTTGTGTTGGCATTGCTTCCTCAGTGGTGTTTTATACTTGAATTGTTCCTTTAGCTTTTCCTCGTATTCTTCTGCTCATAATAGCCATTACTTCTCTATTCACTTCAGGATTTAAATTAACCTACCAAAAAGTTGATTACATCAACCTACCAAAGTTAATTTGCAACGATAATTGTTCCCATTTAAATATCAAATGATTGAAAAGGTTGTAATGTTTTTACAGCCCTGCAGTTTAGTGACAACCACTCTTAGTGAGTATCCCAACTCAGCTGGGTTAGCTAAGGAATCTCACTGTTCTTGCCCTTCAGCCCAACCATCTCACTGGAGCAATATAGGTGTCTTTTGCTCGATCCCTTCCAAGCTTGTTAGGATAATACAACTTGCTACATTAGACCTCCGGAACAATACATTTCTAGGAAGTGTTCCATCTGGTCAATAGTCCTCAACAATGGTATTCTTTTTACTATGTCATAGTTTTGTTATGTCATCTAAATTATCTCCATTAATTGTTGTAGGTCTGAAGAAATTGTGTGAGGGATTTTGGTATAATAACAATTCAGAGCTCTGTGGAGTTCAGTTTGATTCTCTGAAAGCATGTCCTAATGACGACAATGACTACAGTTAACTTGCTCTCTCAAAATTTCAGGCATTTACATCCCTTCATACTTATTGGCTTCTCTATGTGCCATATATGTGGACTAGCTCTTGAGCACGGGCTGGAAAGAAGTCTAGGTTGGTAATCAAGCTATGTAATACGATAATACTAAAAGAAAATAGGAGAAACGAATCTTGGCTCATATCTTCTGCGAGATTTTTCTGAACTATCATGTAAGTATCTCCATTTAAGGTATTAAATACATCTATATTGGAGGTTGTGGCTTAATCGATCTATCTTGCCAAATGAAAACAATAGCAAATTTGTCTTTCTCTAAATTATCTATTGTTATGTTTTCCTTCTTCCATTGTAGGCACTACTGTGACATTGACACCACTACCTTATCTTTATGTGGATTCCAATCTACAATGGTAGGCATGGCCAGGGGCTGCATCCCAAATTGCATTTGGCAGCAAGTAACTTGTCCCGATTTCTATAAAATGGTGTTTGCAAATGCTTTCATATAAGGCCAACAAAAAAAGAGCAGGCTATTAGTGTGCACAGAACTAGATCTAGGAGTCGGGACGGGCTTATTCATGCTAGCCTGAGGCTTAGCTGGCCCAGCATGGCATATCATGCCATGCTCAAGCCGGCTCGGCGAGCATGGTCGGCATAGGGGGCACGGCTGGCACACTAGCGCCACGATTGCCTTGGCTCGCCACCTGCCTCCCGTTGCCATCCATCTCACGGTCATCCCCACAACCACAAGCCATCACAGAGCAGAGAGAGGGAGTAGAGGGGAAGGAGTATACAAGAGCCATTTACTGCCAATCGTTGGAAGACCGTGCAAGGTCGGAGAGGCCGGAGTCCGGAGAGCGCGTCCCAGGCTCCCCGCTCTCGTGTGTACTCCGACATTGACACCGCGAGTGCGTGCAGCCAGCCCCCACTCCCGCACGATGGTGGGGACCTCCCTCCACCCCTGGATGACGGCAACGACCTCCCCCATCCCCGGAGGCTCGGACGATGGCGATGAGGAGGTCGTCGATGGAGGCACGGTCGAGTGGCAGGAGACAACTGGGGAAGGAAGGCACGGGTGGGGAGCCGAAGGGTGTGGCTGGCGGCAAGATGGAGGTAGGCGGTGGGCCCAAGGTTGGTCGAGGGAGGCGCGGCCGGGGGAGGAGGGCGACGACACAAGTGCGGATGCAAAGGGTGTGGCCGGCGGTAGGCGCAGGGTTGGCTGGGGGAGGCGCGGCCGGGGTGTGGAGGCGAAGGGCGTGACCAGGTGTTGGCAGCATGAGGGGAGGGAGCACGACGAGTGCGAGATCCAGATTGGGAGGAGGGGATGAGGAAAAGGGGAATGAAGGGGTTGGGTCAGCCGGGTGGAAGAAAAAGGATGGAGGAGAAAAGAAAAAGGGAAAAGAGAGAAAAGAAAAAATAAAAGGAAAATAAAATTACAAATTAGATTTAGAAAATGCAGGTTAAGAGAATATTTCATAAAATCTGGCTAACACTGATTACCTTACAAAATTTTACAAGCCGGCACGTTATTAAAAACTGAATAGCATCTACCCTACTCTATAATTCACCAAAATTTTCTTTGCTAAATCCACCCCCCCCTTAACCACCCCTATAGTCATGCCTAATCTAAGTCCACTCAGATTTGTGTACCAAAGTAATCCAACTTCATACAAATGAATGGCCTGGATCTCTCCTTAAGTCTTCTTCTCTTACTCATTGAAGATCTTAAGGTCAATATTATTTGGATCATGCACATCATTGAACATGCCTCGCGAAACGGTAAGCTGCCCACCCCCGCCCCCCGCGCGAATCCCGCGCCTCCCCACTTCTCACCCGATCTCCCGTCTCGCATCGCCTCGGTTTCTCGCGCGCCTCCTCCCCTCCATCCTCCGCCCTCGCCTCCTCCCCTCCCTCATCCGCTGCTCCGCCGATCGGGGAAGGGAGCAACAGAGGCGGTGGTGCCACACGCCCCGAAAAGATACCCCAAGAACGCCGCACGCACGCACGCCTCCTTCCCCATTTCAAGAAGAGGAGGCGAGGCGGAGGCGGAGGCGAGAAGTAGTCTGAACTTCTAGAACCTTCGTGGTCCTCGGCGGGCGCATGTGGGGCGGCACTCTCAGGCGGAGGCGGCGCGCCGCGGCGGCGCCGGAGCCGGAGGAGGAGGCGGGAGGTGGGTGGCGTGGTGGTGATGTTCGCGTGGTGTCGAGCCGAGCGCGCGTGCGGGCGTACGTGGAGCTGTACGCGGCGCTCGGGTGGGCGTGCCTCGTCTGCCACTCCGACTTCCTCGCCCTGTACGTCTCTCTCTTTCTCGTCGTCGTCATCGTCGTCGCATGTCCCCATGGTTGTGTGATCCGTGGATCGGTAGTGTGATTTTAGCATGCTATTTTTTAAACCCTAAATTTTGTATGTTTTTTGAGGTGGGTGAGTGGGTCTAGACGATTTCTTTCTCGGGATTAATCGTCGGGGTAGAGGGAAGAATCACTAGGTGGTCGATGCGCTGCGGTCGTGCAAGAAAAAAAGACTTTATTTTGGCTTAATTACAAGTGTTCTTGGGCACGAGTGGATCCTCAGAGATTGGAATGCTTTAATTTCTAGGCCGTTTAATCGATTGGACTAACTCAAGAAGTTGGTCACTTCTGTTTGGTTCCAGTGATTTGTAATAGAAGCAAAGCAAGCTTAGGTGTATGTTTGTTTTGTAGCTTCCTATGTAATCCAAAAGGCGTGTCTGTTCGATCAACAATTTTATGTAGTTTGATTAGATGAACTTAGTAGATCCGGGGAGAGATGTGTGGTTTGCTCGTCGTATGAGTTGTTAGTAAACCCGTGACACCACCGCCGCTACTCGCTTCATATGATTGAGCTGCTTGTTTGCACTGTTTTTCCCGACAAGGCTGCCGTGCTCGCCGATGGGGTTCTTACAGAGCTCGTTAAGGTCGATGCTACATCGATGTTTAGGCTCCGCACATCACTACACCGATCTTTCAACTTGTCTTGATGCATCTCATTGTTTGTTGGAATCAATCATGACCCGTTGCTGAATTCGTCTTTGATATCCAGAACCGAAGGTTCGCCGATGCTGTTGTCTTCGCCTGCGTTCTCGGGAGGGCCTAAAGGCTGCACATACAAGGCTCTTCGTAATGGAACTCCCATAGCCCTTTCGCTAAACGGATACCTATTGTTGCACGGTGTAGAATCTCTTAGGTTAACGTTTCCTTTGCTCAATGACAGCTGCTAGAGAGAAGATGCGAAGGCCAACCGAGTGCAGTATGGTTTTCGTACCTTTTCCATTCATTATCTGATATGCTCACTTTGCTTGTAACAATTTTTCCTAGAGCTATGTTCACCAAAAATAAAATGCTGTATGTAGAATTTGACTCATATTGGAGAAAGCTTCATATTTTTGCTTCTTCCTACAGGATGAGTATCAACTTGTACGAGACTATTTGTGCGGACAAATGTTCGACTCAAGCCCTGTAGATTTCGTTAGTGATTTAGGCACCCGTTTTCTCCTTCACCCAAGCGTCCTGAAGATGTCTCAACCTCCTCGTGTCTTAACATGGATGACTAAAGGCATTGCCTCTGGTCTAGACACTATTCATTGGCAAATTTGAAACACAGCGCAAGGAATATTGGGAAACACTATACTCATCTATGGTATGTTACCCTATTGACCACAATGACTTATAGCCTGATTGCAGACGATATTCGTGGATATCTGTGACATTAATCCATTATACATACAGCATGTTGGCCCAATACTCGTGTTCTGTTCTTTTCAAAATATGCTAATGTGTTTTGTTTGGTTTGGGTTCTTGCAGTCGAGGCGCCGCCGAAGAAGACGTTTCAGGTATGGATTTGTGGGTACCTTGGATAGTTGGATTTTTTGGTTCATGCGTGATGTTTGTATCGTCTCTCTGTTCAGTTGGATCAGACCATTGAGCCGAACCAAATTGGTTCAGATAAACCAAGTGAGATACTTGGTATTTGTTATTATCTTGAGAAGTGTTGATCCATGTGTTGGGTACATTTAGCTTAGAATTGAGCATGTCTGCTCATGCCTGAGCTGTTTTGTACCTGACATTTCCATCAGAAGCAACAACTGAGTGAATAGAGGTCTGTAATGCATTCCATAAGAAACTTTATATGTTATCATACAGTGCTGTAGTTTTGATTTTTGTTCCATGTTCCATGCTAACTGTGTCAACAAATTTCTAGACTCTTCTGCAGGATTTCTGCTTGTTGCTTCCCACCTCACTAGCACAAAACTCAGTCCGATTATCGTCATAGGCTATTGTCTCTATGCTCGGATGTGGGGCTAGTCTTTGAATCTAAAAGTGGGAGGTAAGATGCTATGTTGTTAATTTATATGAATCTTATGATCATTGAATCTTGAATGATGTACAATTGTACATACTATTTGCTTGATGCCAACATATTTTCTTGTTATGTCTATAATCTAATGTGTACATCCATAGTTCATTAGTTCATTTATCTTGACAGCTTGTGACTACAATTTGGATGCTGGTTTCTCTTCATTCTTCTTTGTTATTGTTGTAAGACTTCCCATCGGGATGGAAATTTTTCATACTATGAAGCACCACCTCTGGTCTAAAATAAATTATATCTATTATTTGCTTGCAATCGACTTCTTTCACCTTTAACGAGTAATTTATATCTTTCAAGTATTAGATTGGTCACATAAAAATCACGTAAGTAGATTTGGCATCAAAATATTTTCACAATGCTATAGTTGCATTACTTGAACCAACATATAATGATAAATTAGTGGCCAAAGATGCATTTTTACGATTGTAAAGTTAAAATGGCATCTATTTTGGACTGGAGGTAGTATTGATTAGACTGTAATCTACTAACCTCCGTGTGAATGAACAGTTATGAGCATCTATTTTTGTTCATTTTCTGCTTTTCTATGAACTCTTTTCAAAGAATATGTTTTGTTTTATGGTATAACAAATTATGATGATTTAGTGCTAGATTTTGTATTCTTATTGTAGAAAAGCTGCAAAGTAATAAACAAATGCTGGTTTCACAGTCCTTAGGTATTTTGTTTTGAAAGAGTTTTATGTCCCATCTTGGTTTTAGTCTCAAGGGAGTCGTAGGGACCCTTACCCCTAAAAAAACCTTACCCTAAAGAAAAAGAAACGAAAGGAAAAGTCTAGACCTCGTGCCTTTCTTAGTGAAGATTAAATGGTTATACATAAAGCCAACCTCTAATTTGCAATCTTATATTTGTATCACCCGACTCTGTATGTAGTATTATTTTCTTTTCTCTTCATTCATTTTACACAATTCTACCATGTCCCTTATGCTTGTCTTAACTAAGTTAATCTGCAGACATGAGTGTGCTTAACATAATATTTTCATTCTTTGCAGAGTGGTGCTGATTTGATGGGTCCATTACTTCCTGCAGTTGGAACTCCATACTGGATGGCCCCCAAGGTTTGCTACCTGTCTTCATATCTGTTTGTTCCTGCTGAATTATTTGTTAGGCCATTTGGTGCACTGATATATTGGAGTACCTTCTGAACTTAGTTTTGTTAGTCTTTTACTGTTAAATGTCTTAAAGAGGTTGTCCTGTTCCATGGGGCTGTGAAAATCAAATTTGAAGCATTAATATGAAATATCACAACTGTTAGTTTAGCGTTAATTCATCAAGTTGAGCTATCACTTTTTTTAGAGAAAACCAGTGGCTTAAAAAAGTATTGATACAGATTTGCGCCATTCATCTTCTCTTTTTTGGGTTCTGGAAGAGTTACTCTTGCAAGATGGTAATGCTTAGCAGTTATAGCCGTCGATCAAAATTCCTATAGAGTGCATCTCTTGCTATCCAAAATTTTATTTTAAAATTACATCAGTTATGCTTCGACTTTTGTTAACCACTTTTGTTACGTGGATCAGTCGAAGAGGCACGAGGCGAGATGAGCGCGCAAGAAGGCGGCGTGGTGGTCGATGCGTTCATGGCCGCCATGTGGTGGGCTCGCCGCCGTCGCTGGAGGAAGCGCCAGCCAACATCCGGCGCTCGAGTGCGCCGACTACTTTTTATTCATATTGATATTGAGATGACACTTTTAGTTTTTCTTGTATACATTTGTTAGTACGTAGTAGTACTACGATATCTGATCATTGGTGCTCCTGAATTTAATTGGACTCCAATGAGATCGATGATGATTGCATGGAATGAGCGAACCAGATCCGAATAAGCGGCACTCTGACCTCTCTCTCTACATGGTTGTTGGGGCTGAGATCTAGGTGCTTTGGCGCGAGCTTAATCAAATGGATTTCTTTATTACGTATTCTGTGCGAATATACAATATATACAATATTTATATATGAGCTTAATAAAATATTTGGTTATACAATATGTGAGACGTGAATCTTAATGAATCGATTGTTCGTTTTATTTTTACAAATTTTATCTTGTTTTATATTTTACCGTAGCGTTAGCACGGGCACTACTCGATGATCGCCAGCATCACTGAGTGATCGTAGGAGTTTGCGATCATGGTATTTCGAGTGAAGTGACAAAGCAAAGTGGTTGAACGGCTACCTGAGTGGTCGTACGGCAACAGAAGTGGTCGGAACCAGTCGTAATTGATTGGAACCGGTCGTAAAAAAGTCATGGGAGGTCGTAAGGCCTTTACAACACGCTCGTCGTCGTCAAATATTATATATTGCAGATCAACAAATTTTATCTTGTTTTGTATTTTATCGTAGCGTTAGCACGGGCACACTACTAGTGTCATTAGTAGACCAAAAAGGGGGAATTAGCGACCACCAATTAAATAAGATGAAGTGGCTCGAAGCACGGTGGATCCAGGCTGTGCTAGCATGGCATGGCCCAATTTCCAGCTCTACACGGAACTACACCATAAGTCTCGCTTGTCAGTGAGACAATAGATATTGACCTCGGTTGATCCTACATGCTAGTGAGTGAACATCATTTCTCTCCCTACCCACTCATGCTATATCTCTATCTCCAGCTAACTCTATTGACGTGGAGGACAGTGGTGAACAAAGCGGTGAAGTTTTCTTTAAGAGTACAACATGGACACACACGCACACACATGACAACCCCCCGCCCCACATACCCACGTGGTGCGTTCTCACGCATGCTAGAGACAAAACGCGAGGTGTAAGCCTCACCGAGCGCGAGCATGCGCTCTGGCCACTGAACACATTCACATAAACATGTACTCATAGAGGCTCTATTTATATAAGCAGTACAAGAAAGTACTATTTATATGAATAATACCCCCAAAAATACAACACCACATGATTGATTCTGGACGGGTGGGGTGCACGCCCACCAGCCAAGCCAAGCTCACTGCGCACAAGGCAAAGTTGAGGTGCCAACGATGCACTTGGAACGTTCTGTGTCTTCACGGTGGTGGGAGCGTACATGAGCAATGTCACAAAATGACATCGGCGCACCTAGTCGGGCTCCCTGACAAACGGTCCTAGAAAAGCCTACCCTTGAAAGGCCAGGCCCGAGGTCTAGTCCGAAGCCCAAAAATATTTTTCTGGATAAAATTTTATTTTTATCAATAAATTATTATTTAAAATTATTCTCTATAGTAAAATATTGTTTTTATTCTTTATTAATTTTGTCGAGCTTTTTTAGGGCTTCCAGCCGGGCCTGCCGGCCAAAAACTAGGCCGACCCTGAGCCTAGAAAAATCGGGGTGGACTGCCCGTAGAAAGACTTATTTTGTCCAATACTTATAAAAATGAAGTCCTTCCTATTTCTTACTCTTTTAAGGGAACGTTAGATCGAGATCAATTAGGGTATGGCTACAATCAAGACATAGATCATTTTTTAATTACATAAATGGAGAGAGCATTTAATTTTATAGTTCCATTATGTTGAAATAAATCTTATGACTAAGGTTAGGCCTGTTTATGCGTAGCCCGCCCTGGTAGATTTTTTCAGCCCTATAGGGCCCCAAAGCCAAAAATTATGAAATTAATAAAAAAAATAAATGTATTTTCAGAAAACAATTTAAAATAATATTTATTTGGAATAATAATAAAAATATTTTTTTATTCAAAAACACAATTTTAAGCTTCGGGCCGAGCTCAGCCCTGTCCTTTCAAGAATCGGGCATTTCCAGGTTCAGACCCAAAGCCCAGCCCTCGCCTGGCCTGTGAGCAGGTTTGACTGAGATGGACAATTTTTTTTGTGAAGAATCATAGGTGTGTTCAGTTATTTTTTAAAAAAAAAATGGTGTCAAGATGTCCTAGCCTTGCCGCATAAAAGAAAAGGTAGAAGAAAGAAAGAAACACCTCCCAGTCTTTCGTTTTAGAGGGTTTAGTGCTGTTTCTTTACAGCGATGTTGGCAGGGCCGTGCCGGCAAAATCTGGGGCCTTGTTCCAAACTCTAAAATAGGCCCTACGCCTCTACCGGTCTAGAAAAGTAGAACGATATTAATGTATATGCTAAAACTCTAGAAATGAGATACATCAAGAATCGTACCTATTAAACTCTTGTTGCATAATCTTTACTTGAATAACATCATTCTCTTAGTGTTCTTTGAAATAAAATCTTCAATGATGTACTCATAATTAATCTTCTCCAGGATTTCACTCTCAAGTGCTATTGTGCACCCTGCAGCCTGCTCCTTCCTGGCCTTCTGGGGGCCTCTCCGCTATGCAGTCTCCTAGCGTGGACTGCAGTCTGCACAGATTGACAGATCAAACTATCAGATGGCGATTTGGTCACTCGGCCATCGGCGGCGACGCGTTGGCTACTTGCCTACTTGGCTTGCTTGATCGGGAAGACCAAAGACGGGCAGACGGGGAAGCCGCGACGTATGTAGATCGATTCTGCGAGCCTAGAATACGAAGAGACGCAGCTGGCAGCTAATCCTGCAATTGGCAGGCCTGATGGGCCGTAGTTTCTGGGGCCCATCAGAATCGGGGGCCTTGTTCGAGCGTACTGGTCGCACTACCACCGGCACGGCCCTGGATGTTGGCTTGTAAGCTCTCAAAAGCTAAATTACACAAATCTTTAAGCATTATCGATAAGATGGGTTCTTTTCAATTGTAGCTTATAATTTTTGGTTCTAATATCAGCGCTTATGTGAATGAACTAAATGTCAATAAACCGTTTCAGAAAGATTGTTCCGATAAGCCGCTTCGAAATAACGGCAGAGAAACTGTCCCTTTTATTTATTTGAGAAAAGGTATAAATCATAAACTATAAACCGAAAAAAACTTAGCTAGTGGCAAATTAGTGTCCCATGGTTTGCAAATCAGACCCTTATTCTTTTAAAATTTATGTATTTTACTCTTTAGTTGAGTACCCATCCAATCATCTCCCAATTCTGAGTTGTTTGATTTTTTTAGAGTACAACGAAGGATGTATATACGCACTCACACACCCACACACACATTCTAACTTATACACTCTTGGGTGTGTCCACTCACACACGCCTAATTAGAGTGGAAACCTACACCTCACGGAGCACGAGCACGCTATTTGACTATTGAATATATCTCTATATATATATGTGTGTACTCTTTCTTTTTTTAGATCTAGCTCTGGAGGATGGAAATCATTTGTTAGCTAACCTGGCAATTCTTTCTCATTTTTAGACAGGAAAAAAAATGGCTGGGAGCAAGATTCCAAGGGACATGCATGCCTGCATGATGGTTTATTCATTTGTTCTTTTCTGGGATCCAAACATTAGCTCTTAATTGCAGAGCCATGATAAGTTGTTGTGGATGCATCATACATGCTTGTTCAATGCACATAATTTTATTTATTTATTTATTTGAGAGATGATGCACTTGCAAAATAGTACGCAGAGCCCACTATTGGTCTCCATGAAATGAAATGTGAATAATAAGCGTTGTTCAAAGCAATTAAAGGCCCAGCCCAATCACCGCTTCTCGACAGCAAAAGGTATCATGGGCCTGAAGCCGATCACTGTATCGCCATCTAAAAGCCTAAAACCTCGGCTGCAATCCCTGCCTGCTCCGACGAAACCCTAGCCATGGCGTGCTGCGGCGCCTCCCGCTCCCTCCTCGCCGCCGCCGCGAACGCACCGCCTCCTCCGCATCGCGCCTCCTCGCGGCTCCACTCCCCTCCGTCCCTCCCGCCGCATCCCCGCCTTCGTATCTGTTTGCATCAAAGATTGCTTCTTTCATTCTTGATGTGTCATTTACGTCCTTGTGCAATTCATAATTGTGTGATAATCTTGTATGGGTGTGCATTGGGAGGATGACTGTCTTGGAAAAAAAAAAATCTGAATTTCACTTGGGTTGTTGGGTTGCGGGGGCTGTTTCAAGAATTTTAGCGAATTGCTGCAGCCATGAATGCATTTTCACATGAGGTCTTGATTTGGATGTATGTCTAGGTACAATGTGCTTCTTATTTAATTATTTCATGGCTATGTGAAAATTTCTTATCAAAGTGTAGTACACGATAATGATAAATCAGCACTGGGATCACTGGGAGTGGAGAAGATTTTCCCTAGTGGATTCAATGGTTGGAAATGCATGGTGTCTTCGTGCCAAAATGTAGGGTGATCTACGAAGTGGATCCTTCCAGTGTTCCCCTAGGCAGCACCTAGGCGCTAGGCGCCAGTCTCCCGCCTTGGCCGCCTAGCAGATTTTGCCCGCCTAGGTGCCTGCCTAGCCCGATTAGGCGCTAGGCGCTGGTCTGCCGCCCGACTAGCACCTAGGGGAACATTGGATCCTTCCCAATGTTTAAGCACGCATTGCTACCTGTTAGGAGCGGTTTGATTGGAAGCGAATATTAGGATCATGACAAGTTGAGAATTCACAATCTTGTCGCACCATATCTAAAATAACTATGTTAGCTAACCTTAGGTAGGATAGCTAACATAGTTATTTAGTGTTTGGCAACAAACCTATTTAGTCTAAAAATGTTTTTTTACTAGATTATGTCGGTTTGCTAGAATAACAGTAGATAAATAGAATTTGTGAGGGTTAATTGTGCTGTGTTATCTTATTACACCCTTTTGGTGGGTTAGCTTAATCCTTTGTTAGGGTGGTTAAAAGGCTTTGACTGGGTTAACTTGTCTATCCCAAACCCACAGGTGTTTGGTGGGTTAGGGGTTTAACCCGCTTCATAATCCTTGACCGAATGCAGCCTTAATGTTTTCTTGTGCATCTATTTTTCGAACAGACAGCTCTGAGTAGGTGGTGACACGCACTGTGTCTTAATTAAAGTAATGCAGAGCATCATCATTGGGTTGTTTTTACGAAGATACAGATAACTCCTGGTGCTTGTTTTAACCTTTGGCAGATTTTTACTATATGGTCTACCACCAGCATGAGATGAAAAATGATTTCCCTGCCTATAATTTTTGTTGTTCAATGACCAAAGTGAAATTATAACAGAATGTGGGGTTTGTCCTGTGATGTATCCTTTATTTGATTTTTTTTCATGAAGTTGTCTTAGAACTAATAAAAGGACATAAAAACTGGGATTTTATAGGAAAAAATGGGAAGATGGTTGATGCAGAGGGCAAACAGAATGACTTGAGACCCTGTTCCCTAAGATAATGTAGTTCTCCCCTTTTCCCTGAATGTTATTTTTGCTATCAACAAATTAAAGGAATTGTATATTAAGGATGACCATGAGTCCATGACTCTTAAGAAAAGTTGTGGAACAAGTGTACAATTCTGGGCCCTACTGGTACGTTGGGATTACTGCTTCAAGTGGGTATAGGCAGCAGGCTAGCTTTCCTGGAGAAACCTGTGGTAATTTGTTCCCAAAAAAATATTCAGAGATACACATACTTTTTGCAGGCTTATTTGCAACTAGAGCTGTTACCAAGCACTACGCATTCCCCAAAAATGCTAATATGTCAAACAGATATGTGTTAATTGTAACTGTGAAATTAAATCAATAATTTTAACACACGATACAATGAATGCATGTGGCCTGAATGTATTATTTGGTATGTTTGCCCCATATAAAGATCCTAAGTACAAACAGTACTTCTGGCTTCTGCACAAGCGATATCTGTATTTATAATCATGGGAATAAATTTGTAACCTATTAATACCTGGTAATAGGATGCTTCTTTCTTGATTGCTATCAATATCATTTAAATGGTTCACTACCACCAAAATAGAACGCATGATGTATTCATGCATCAGCCCTTGCATTATGATTTCCTTCATCTTTGATTGTGAACTCTGTACTCATGTACAGTACAAGTTTACACCAGTTTTTAATGGGTCCCAATTCTTGCACACTGCACTTCTGATTATTTTACACTGTCTAATGTGCAAAAAGTATCTGCAATAATAACTCCTTTTCACAGTTGCAAAAAACACACTGCATGCACTTATAACTCCTTTTCTAACAAATTCTTCACATACAGTTGTTTCTAAGGATTCATTCTTCAGTAATGAAAGTTTGGTAGATTTGAGGATTTCTGTGGTTGGGATCTGTTAGGAAATGGTGATAATGCATGACATGATGTTTGGGAGGCCAGTTTAAAGCATAGTGAAGGTTCTGATGTTGAAGCAATTTACTTTTGTTATTTTGTCTGTCTTGACTCTCTAAGAAATCGATTTACCCAAATTCAATAGCTGAAATGGAATAGCGGATTGGATAATTAGACACGGCAATAAAAATGCTAGGTTTTAGCACTAAGTGCTTCATCATGTCTTGTGTAAATAATGTGCGGCATATAGGCTATCAACAGCTTCTCTATTATGGGAAACTGAAAATCGTTCTGAATTTTTTAATATGAGTAGATTTCACTTTGCACCAGGTATTATGCCCCTTGTTTCATTTTATATCAGGTTTAAGCAATACTTTTACTTTACACCATCCTAGTTTAACTAATATTACACTTTACACCAGGTTTAAACTGCTAACATGACCATCTTAAACCCGTTGTGCATGTGTGCATAACCGACGACGCTCACCTATTACTGGCGCACCAAGATGCCTAAGATAGGGCTCTAGATAGGCATGCTACTGGCTTAAACCTGGTGTAAATTGCAACATTGGTTAGACTATGGTGGTGCAATATGAAAGTATTGTTTAAATCTAGTGTAAAGTGAAACAAAGGATACAATATTTGGTGCAAAGTGTAATTTACTATCTTAATATTAATATCCTTAGTGATCAGCCACTATCATATCTTACTCCGGCTACAAGAAGGAGAAATTTTATTGTATCCCGGTGACACACTCAAGCTTATATAACAAACCAATCAGCCAGTGACACCTGTAAAGTAAAAAAGCCCACCACCCGGCCTGCTGCATCTCCCCTCGTTCTCCTTCAGCGCAGGGGTTTCCCCACTCCATCTTGCCGCCGATGGACACCGACCTCGCCGGCGCTGCGGGGCTCGACGACGCGGAGGCGGCCTTCTTCACGCGCCATGACCGCCGGTGCTGCTGCTTCCCCTGGCCCTCGTACGCATCCTCTTCCTCCCACCAGCGCGTAGGCGTGGCGGCGGCGGCGGAGGAGGAGGAGAGCTGGTGGCAGCGCGCGGTCGACACGGTCTCAAGGTGATTATAATGTGGCGCCTAAGCAGGAAACCTGACCAAAGCAAAGTGGGATGAGTGAACCAAGTGGATCGGTTGATGCTTCAGCTGAAGCTACTTCTTCTGGGAAGGTTATATCAAAGGTGGAGGAGGATGAGATGGAAAAGGAATTGTGCACAGAGACAGAAGATCCTTCAGAGTTCATCACTCATCGAGCAAAAGATTTTGTGTCAAGCACGAAGGACATTGAAATCAGGTTTATACGTGCAGCAGAAGCAGGGCATGAGGTTTCCAGAATGCTTGAAACAAAGAAGATAAGACTTGACATGTGCTAAAATACCAGGTGATAATCATGAGGGGACTCATTATCTTGTCTTCTTTTTTCCTGGATTCTGCCAGAATTGTTGGGTGAAACTTTATCTATTTTATTCGTCAAATATCCTAGAATACATTTGCTTAATAGTTCAAGTGTAGTTTTTAGATCAATTGTTCTAGCAAATAATAGCATGCAGGCTGAGAGTTGTCCATAGCTATTAGGAAACCTTTGCCCTGCCAGTATGACTGCCATTGGCATAATAAATCAGTGAATCACTGATACTGCATTTCTTGGTTTTATAGGCAAGTGAAAATGTCAGAAAGACTTACGACGAGAAGTGTAACCTTCTCAGGTGCCAATTTGCACGAGGTCTAAATGCACAGCTGATTGATAAGACTCGAGCTGTTGTAAAGGATCTGCATTCCAGGGTATCTGTTGCAATCCAGGTTGTTGATGCAATCTCAAAAAGAATCAAGAAGATAAGAGATGAACTGCAGGCGCAACTTGTTGAGCTGATTCAAGGGTATATACCTAATATAGCACATAGCAAATATTTTTGACAGACTTGGTGTCTTGCATTTTTTTTATCTAAACCGTTGAATGCAATGCCTTCATTGCTGCTTAGTACTTTCTTTTTAGTGTATGTTATATCATTTTTTGAACTGTCGAGGTTACTCTAAATTTAATGGCAGTGTAATACTAAAACTCAGAAGATTACAATTTACGGGTTCTCGAAAGAACACTAGTTCTGATGAACAATCTCATTTCTACATTTGAACTTCAGCCTAGACTGATCAAAATCCATGTTTGGACTTGCTGATTTTACAACACCGCGCGACACTTTTCTTGTCCATATTGACCTTGAACTGACCACCATACATGCCTCATGCAGGTTAATCAGAATGTGGAAAGCAATGCTGGAATGCCACCACAAACAATTCATCACAATCTCACTGGCGTACCATGTCAAATGTTCAACCTCGGTGCAGCAAGGCGAGCGCCATCGCCAGGCAGCAATGCACCTGAGGAACGAGATGGATTGCTTTTCATCCAGCTTCAAGATATGGGTCGCCGCTCACAGGTCATACGTCGATCGCGCACTGTCACTAGCTCTCCTCCTCCGACGTTGCCGCCGCCGCGCTGACGCGCTGGTGGGAGGAAGAGGACGAGTACGAGGGTCAGGGGAAGCAGTAGCATTGGTGGCTATGGCGTGCGAAGAAGGCCACCTCCGCGTCGTTGAGCCCTAGGCGCCGGTGAGGTCGGTGTCCGTCGGTGGAAGGGTGGAGTGGAGGAGCCCTGTGTTGAAGGAGAAAGAGGGAAGGGAGATGCAGCAGGTCGGGAGTGGTGGGGCTTTTTGCTTTACAGGTGTCACTTGCTGATGGGCTTGTTATACAAGCTTGAGTGTATCACTGGGATACACTAAAATTTCTCCTACAAGAAAAATCGTGTAACCTAGAGAAGCTATAATTCTACCCACTTATCTTAATTATTAGGATTTAGGGGCTTATTTCAAGTTACAAGTTGTAATACTATGTTCTCTTTCCTAAGGACCTAAAGGGAATTATAGGGAAAGAAGTCAGCCAAAAGGGAATAAAGAAAAAAAAAAAGAGAGAGAGCCATGGTTCTAAATCCAGGTCTACTCGGTTGAGACTAGGTCCCCTTACTGAGTATGAGCAGCCAAAAATGAGTAGTTAACCGGTATAACTAGGGGACTACTTAGGTTATTCTGCTAACAGACCATGTACTCGCCGAGTGGCCATTGGCTAGTCAAGTGACTCGAGTCTAAATGTCTAATGAAGGCAGCCCACGCTCCATTAAGGCCACAGCCTAGGAGGGAGCCTTGACTGGAGAAATAACAATCAGTCAGCAAAGGCCCATCCATCTCATATCAGTCTTGCTCTGTTCGGTTGTCCTCTCCCTCAGTTCTCTCGCAGCCGCGCAGCATGCCATCCATGGGCTATGGCCGCGGGCGGCGGGGGATTCCCAAATCGTGAAATGTTCGGTGATCATACAACTTTCTATTGCAGTTTGATGCCAACTAACATGGCGTACGACGCAGTAGCTGTCCTTCATCAATGAATCTGCGTTCAAACGTGCCAAATACTTGCCTAGATTAACGAATATAAAACTACGTACTGAAAATTCTGTAGCTCCCTCTACCATACTACTTGCCGTGTCCGTGTGATTAGTTTTATCCTTGACACGGCATCAACTCATCCAGTTGGAGCCATTCAAACAAGTAGCCAGACTAGTACGTCTCAGGTCCGTCCATCCAAGGGAACACCCAACACCAGTCGGATCGGAGGTGTTGCACACCAGCCAGCCAATTCAAACATCACCAACAATTAATCCGAGTCTGCCTCCGATTCCTTCCATGCAACCCTATAACTCCAAGACCTCCCTTGCGCGTATATCTGACGGTGTCCGTCCAGGGATAGGCTGCGAGCGATTGACAAGGAAGCGAACCGCAAGCCGGAAACTAGGGAGAGATGGAACAACCGCAAGACCTGGCGGCGCTGCTAACTGACGACTTGCTCGAGGACGTCCTCCGCCGTCTTGCGCCGCGCAGCCTTGCCGCGTCCAGGTGCGTCTGCAAGGCGTGGCGGGCCACCATCGACGACCGCCGCATGCTGCGCCCAGACCTCCTCCCTCTCTCGTTGGGCGGCATCTTCATCCACTTCAATGACCATGGTTTCTCGGAGTTCTTTTCCCGCCCCTCGACGGGCCCGACCATCTCCGGCAAGATGGACCACTTGCCCGGCATCAAAAAAGGCTGGCAGTCCGTTGTAGCGGATCATTGCAATGGTCTCGTCTTGCTTTTCGATTTCGTGGTTAACCCCGCCACACGATGGTGGGCGCCCTTGCCAACACGCCCACCCTCGCTCATGTCGGTGACGACCTTATGCTACGACGAATACCTCGTGTTTGATCCCACCATATCAATGCACTATGAGGTGTTCGGAATCCCCTTTGTTCGTCCGGGAGCAACGGAGGAATCTGAATGGCCGCCATCGCCATGCATCCTATGGGCCTTCTCGTCAAGGACAGGACGATGGGAGGAGAGATCTTTTGTTCGAGAAGGGGAAGCTGCGGGGACTGTTGCTGACATACTGTTGGGATGGGAGGGATGGGAGCAGCGCTACGCAGCCTATTGGCGCGGAGCACTTTATGTGCATTCCCAAAACGGTTTTGTTATGAGGTACTTGCTCATTCCTTATGCATCATCATTCGATTTTGATTTTTCCCTTAGTGAAAAGATTGTTCTCTTCACGATTTTTGATCCATGATCTGTTTTTTGTTGCAGACTATCCTTATCAAATAATACGTACCGAGTAATTAAACCGCCACTAGGTATTCAAGTGAACAGCTATCCAACACATTATTTGGGGAAATCTGAGAAGGGGGTGTACTTTGCATCACTTGACTATTTCCGACTTCAGGTTTGGATCCTTGACGAATCATATGGTCAGATGAAGTGGTTGTTGAAGCATCACCGTGACCTTAGGTCCGTGCTACCACATCGGAACTATGATCTAGAAGTGTACGGACCGTGGATCTTACAAGATATTAACTATGATCTCCTTGGTTATATTTCTCCAAATCACAAGAAAGAAGCACCTGTTCAAGGTAAATTTGAATGGAACTCCGACAGTGATGATGTACTCGACAACGAAGATAGGGCTGAAGAGCGTTATTCTGGATACTTTTCAATCCTTGGATTTCATCCTTACAAAGAGGTCGTCTTCTTGAGTCTATCACTGAGGAGAGGGCTGGCCTATCATTTGAATACCTCGAAGGTTCAAGACTTAGGCAACATGTACCCAACATGTCACATGGAAGAATTCTCTGGAGTAAATGAACTCATAGAAGCATCTTTTCCATACTCACCCTGTTGGATGTGAGAGTTCCCAGGATCGACGTACGTTGGTTGCAAGCTATTTGAACAACTTAACAAATGGCCTATTCATGCACGTTTGGTTCCTTGTTCTTTTAATTTATATACAAATAAAAACTGATTCCTTCGGGGAAATATTTTGCAACTTTTTTTTGTTGAGTACTGTCTATCTTCAAGTACTAATGATTGTCATGTGAGTCCAACTATCTGTATTTCTTCATTTATTCGGCTAGCTAAGAAAATGATACTTAGCTACTCCTGTTTTATATTTATCTCTACTCCTTAAAAGTAGGTGATAGTAGGTGCATTCTCTTTTAGCTTTTCATAGCTGTCTATTTTCCCTCCAACTCCCCACGGCCGTCTGATTTCACAGTGGTCCTCCCACACACGCAACTTCCCCCAACCGCTCCCCACTACGCCTCTCATCTCCGGCAACATCAAGCATGAAAATCTCCTCTCTCTCTCTCTGTGTCCATCTCGACTCCCCGCCCTCCACTCCCTCCGCCATCACTGCTCCATCTCCGCTGCCCTCGATGTGTCCTCCCCTCTCCTACCTAGCGCTCGCCGCCTGCCCACCCCGCACTAGGAATCCATCGTAGATGTCGCTCCATACATCTACGCTGCCCCAACCCGCTGACATCGAGGGTGTCGCTGAGGGTCGCCGAGGAGGGGGACGACGAGGGCGGTGGCGCCGGGGTGGAGCTCAACGTGGTGACCCATCCCCCCCACCCCCCCACCCCGAATCTTCACTGCCTCCTTCTCTCACACACTGACGCCTCCTCTTCCCGCGTCGCCGCTTCGTCGAAGCTTCGCCACCAACCAAGCCCCTCCTCTCTCCTTTACCCCTGCTACCGTGCGATGCCCCGCATCCCACCCTTGAACAGATCATGATTCCGCCATCGCCACCAATGGCAAAACCCTATCCAACACATTTGGGGAAATCTGAGAAGGGGGTGTACTTTGCATCACTTGACTATTTACGACTTCAGGTTTGGATCCTTAATGAATCACATGGTCTGATGAAGTGGTTGTTGAAGCATCACTGTGACCTTAGGTCCGTGCTACCACATCGGAACTACGATCTAGAAGTGTACGGACCGTGGATCTTACAAGATATTAACTATGATCTCCTTGGTTATATTTCTCCAAATTACAAGAAAGAAGCACCTGTTCAAGGTAAATTTGAATGGAACTCCGACATTGATGATGTACTCGACAACGAAGATAGGGCTGAAGAGCGTTATTCTGGATACTTTTCAATCCTTGGATTTCATCCTTACAAAGAGGTCGTCTTCTTGAGTCTATCACTGAGGAGAGGGCTGGCCTATCATTTGAATACCTCGAAGGTTCAAGACTTAGGCAACATGTACCCAACATGTCACATGGAAGAATTCTCTGGAGTAAATGAACTCATAGAAGCATCTTTTCCATACTCACCCTGTTGGATGTGAGAGTTCCCAGGATCGACGTACGTTGGTTGCAAGCTATTTGAACAACTTAACAAATGGCCTATTCATGCACGTTTGGTTCCTTGTTCTTTTAATTTATATACAAATAAAAACTGATTCCTTCGGGGAAATATTTTGCAACTTTTTTTTGTTGAGTACTGTCTATCTTCAAGTACTAATGATTGTCATGTGAGTCCAACTATCCGTATTTCTTCATTTATTCGGCTAGCTAAGAAAATGATACCTGGCGTACTCCTGTTTTATATTTATTATTTAATATGACTATACTAGAAAATTTTGGTTCTATAATACTAAAAGATTACGAATTTTGTTTTATACCACAAGGCACGCCGTTCCGTTTTTTACCACTCCGTCGGCTGCCGTTAGTGTTTCGGTCATTTTTCCTTTTTCCCACTGAACCCATGAGGGGAATGACACATTTGCCCTTGCGTCCAGAACAGGTTGAGTCGAACCAAATCAACAGGCAAAACGACCGATTCAGTCGCGTTTCTTGTCACGCGCTGCGAGCTCCGGAGATCACAGAGAGGTATATCAATTGTCAAACCATACTTCGGAGTTGGGATTTTACCACTGGAGAAGGGAATCAATGCAAAGGCTCTCTTGATGTAGTAGTAGATGCCTCTGTGTGTTTCTTCATTTATTCGGCTAGCCAAGAAAATGATATCTGGCGTATACTCCTGTTTTATATTTATTATTTTGCTAGTCAAATGCCGTACATCTCTATGAAACATCTATTGTGTATTCTTAATCAATTGACGTCAAATATTATTCGTCTATGTTGCAATTTGGCTCATTTCGGTATTGAAAAAACATATACAATTAGTAACTTAAATTATCTTCCTGTAAAAAAGTTGCTATAATTTATCTTCTTCTCCACCTTGCATTATGTACCGAGTATTCAGTATTAAGCAAGATTCACTATATCGATGATTTAAGACTGTATTTGAAACCAAAGTCTGAAAGCATAATATTAAGGATAGTTACAATCAACTTCATAAATTGAATTTCAGGACGGAAATATAGAGAGGCCAACTTTGTTCTCCACAATACATAAGGGAATCACGTATCTCAGGCCGAACATATACTGCAAGTTCTTCACAAGACTGAGCAACAAGCAATCTACGCTCCTCATATTGGTGATTTATCTAAACACCAACCAATTTAATAAGTGTAAGATCACATGCCTAACAAGGCCAAAAGATCTATCACAAAATGTGGAATACCTGGTCCCAATATTGCGGAAGTAAGTCAAGTCTGTGTCCTTATCTCACCAACACACTTAGCTAGCTCCATGCAAGCCTGCATGACATTACTATAGAAAAACTCATCACAGATTGTTCAGAACCGTCTGAATTTATATATCTGTGATAATAGATGATTATCACAGACGGCTATCAAACCGTCTATGATAATTACAACACAGACGGTTTTTAGAAAAAATCGTCTATGATATATCAAGTATCACAGACGGTTCATTAATATAGTCGTCCGTGATATATGAAGTATCACAGACGGCTAATACCAAAAATTGTCTGTGATATTTCATATATCACAGATGGTTCTCGAACATATCTATTTGCGATATCTTAGATATCACAGACAGCTAATACTAAAACTGTCTGTGATAGCTATTTAAATACCTATATTATTTCCTGCTTTTCGGCTAGTCTCAGAAAATGCCAGTCATGCCCTCTAAATACAAGCAAATAGATCACATATATAGCACGTGACAATTATTACACATATCTCAACTAAATGATATACATTTGAATGAATTATTTAATTAAGCATAATTGAGTGATTACAATTGTATCAAATGTTTCAATATCTAATCATCACCGAGGTAGAACTCTCCAGTCTTATTTATGACCTCCGTTATAAAGAATTTTGGCGAGTTTGTCAAGATCGATTGCACTTCCGTTGAATTCCATGCACTATTGTTAGGAGTAATGTTAAGTCATTGGCATATATATATATATAGTCATAAAATAATTATTGGCAGGTTGACAAATCTGTAAATCATTCATCTTAGCGTCCACGATTTTCTCCATATGGCGGCAAACATAGAATCCACATACGTTGCCCTGTAGCTGCTGGTGGCACTGCAAAAATAAAATTACATACATAGATATTGTCAGTTCTAGAGGCATTATAACTATGTGTGATATAGGATTGTTGGGTTGTAGCGGGTACCGAAAATCGCGTCCTATGTCGCAATATGCCGCTGGATTCCTTGTGTCTCCCTCCATGGGCAACGTAACCGCTGAACGACCTACGTGATTCCAAAAAGTTAGCCTCAGCCATTACAAACGAAGGGAAGACTACAATAGAATTATGTACGGAGGAAATGAGTTTACTTGTCAATTATTTGTTGCATATGGGTGAAGTCATGGTTGCTCTTACGTAGAGAATTAAGGTATATTACCTTACTCCACATTGGTATAATGACAATCAGAATCCAGTGGCCCCTAGTCATGTTTGTCACCATAGTAATTAATGCTAAGTTCATGTTGCATATAAAATACAAATAAAACTTGTTTGGCAACTAGTGAAGCACTTACCCCTAGTTGAAGGGTACCATGATGTAGTCTTTGTCACTGTGAGTAAGTAATCCTCTCGTTATGTAATCTTGGATGAAGGATCTGTTATCGTTGATGGATTACTTAGGGACCAAGTTTGGGTTGAAGAAACCCACCGATTCTCGCCGTCGCCGAACTTGTTGGATCATGGATCTATACACAAACAATGAATTATGACATTTATCGATATTACATGAATATAGAACTTGATTGTACAGTACACTTATAGTGTTCAGTATCGTAGAAGTGAGGTGTCAAGTTTGTTGAGGTTGTATAGTAAGAATAAGTATTCGAAGGTCATGATGAAGTAGCCCAAGTCATAGAGGAAATGCGCATCTGTGTATCTCACGGTAAATCTACTATGCCAGTTTGACTTCATGTTGGACCTCTACATATACTAGATATGCAAAATTATGAAAACTAGTTCAAGGCTGGGTAATTGTAACTCGGGGACAACGACACTCTAAGCATGGACTTCCATTCCCTACGAGGCACCTTAATCTTCTTCAATTCGGCCTTGCCACCTTGCTTGTGACACATGTTCGGTGTCGCCTTCACGGAAGCCGATATGCTAGCCTTCTAAAGCGGAGCTTGAGGTGGAGTTATAGAGCGTTTTGTTTGATAGGCATGGTCATGTGGAGATCGGGGCACGGAAGGGTCTAGGGTAATGTCCCTTTTGGACCACTGGACGAATGTGTGGACTGCATCTCCTAGTGTCATGATTTCTCTGTTTGGGGGCCTCTCCAGCTGGACAGCCCTAGAAATGTCATTAATCCGGTCCACCTTAACCTTCCCGAAACCAGTCCATAGCTAGGCACCATGCACCAACGTCCTTGGCAGGCACAGATACACCAACCCACATCCAGTGTCAACGGGAATGGAGCCAACAACCCTGATTCTGAGGATGCATGGCGTGGGCTCCTACATAACGATACACGATGAACTAAGGTATCTACCAAGTTTATCTATGTAGCATTCTAGAGATGTTCATTACCTGAACGTCGTCGATAGTTAAGTGGGTGTCGCTATGTTCAGAAAGTGGCGCGGACGCATAGCTACTTCAACGTTGGGGGGGACTGGGTACTGTAATAATGGGAGTGGCTTGTGGCTGGTTGTGGACTTCTCTTAGTTTGTTCCTTAGTGCATCTATCTCTCCACGAAGTGAGGCAGTTATGTCCTCAAGTTTCGCATCAAAATCCCGTTTCATATTTTCCAAGCGCTCGACCTTAGATCTCTTCCTACTCTTGTACGCCTCAAAGTCGTTTGAGAATCCGTGCCTCCAAGATACGTAAACCCCTAGGCTTCATGTGCAACCTTGATGCTCTTTGTTTCTCAAGGCCGTCGATAGTATATCCCTCTCCCTGACTGCTTAGAAGGAGCGTTCGAAAGATTTGGTAGTCTATGTTTGCTGCAAGAGGCAATTATATTATTTTAGACCCCATGAAGTTATGGACCTATTAACATGTAGGTAGTTTAACATATCTTACCAGGCATTGGGATACTTCCCCGTTTATGGGGTTTCTAAAAGAGGTGACACCCGTAGACGTGGTTGATGACCTCACTCTTAACCAGTTTCAGGCACACTCGTTTATAATCCTGGCAAATGGTGGGGAGACCTCCGATCGGATTGCGACCTCATCCTCCATCCTTCATTGTGGGATTTTACCGGCATACCCAGCAATGCCAAGTCTGTAGGGGTGAGTCTTTCATAACTAGAGAGCCTTGTGCGCTGCCCTTTTCTATTGAAATTCGATTGTCGTCTTCATCCACACAAAGGCCTCCCATGTTTTTGGTGACACAAAAGCATACCTCATAAAGGGTGTGTGATCCTTGGTCATGTACTGTGTGACAAGCATGCTCTTGAAGGTCTTTCACACTTTTACCATTGCGAGGAGCGCATGCCATTGCATGAGTTCCTAGACTTCTACTGGGATCTCGAATGAGTTTGAAATTTCTGTCCACAACACTTTTCTCTCATCTTCTGTCAAACATTTCCAGTTTGTTATGGTGATGGGGACCCGTTGCCTATCGATTATCCCATAGGTAGTGCAAAATACTACAACTACTTTCCCAGTTGCGGAGAGACCCCGTCCGGAGAGACCTCTATGATGGTCATCCGGTCCGCTGGCCTTTTAGATACTCCTCTGCCATGCTTAGTTACCCTAGTATTCGGAGCTTCAGACCCATTCGACGACATCGACGACGACGATATCTCTCTTACAGGAAAAAACTAATTACAATGAGCTGTGAGCGTAAACATTGGCACATGGTTGATCTTACAAGAAATAAGAACATTCGACGACTTATATTATTGCTACAAGGTCTCTTTGCAATACTAATATCCCAAATCACACAGCCCAATGTCCCAGGTTCTACAAAGTAAGTTATGGCTGGAGTCTCTTCCTCCTCATCATTTTGTGTGTTGGGCTTGGTTGTTGTCTTAGGCGTAAGAACATTCGGCCACGTATAGTACTACTACAAGACAATAGACAAAAACAATGTCTCAAATTATTTCCACAAGGATTGCTAGTGCGATAGAAAAGACGATGAAGTAAATTCATACCTTCAGCTGAAGCTAAGGCGATACAGACGAGAGGCGGTCGAACCAGGTGGGGCAACGGTTAATCCGGCTGGGGCGACGGTGAAACCAGCGGGAGCGATGACGGATCTGGTGGGGGCAACGGCCGATCCGATTGGGGGTGACGATGAGGTTGTTGATCCGGCTGGGGGTGATAGTGAGCTAAGGTGATAGGGAGGAGAGGTGAGGAGGCGATCGAAAGGATGTGGCCGAGTAAGTGAATGAGGGCACAAACCCTATCAGGACATTACTTATATGAGGAAATATCACAGACGATTCTTCAAAAGAACCGTTTGTGACATTAGTATGATAGACGGTTCTCTTATAAAACCATCTATGATATAAACCATATCATAGATGGTTCCATAATAGAACCATATGTGATATTATAGTATCATAGATAGTTATTTTATGGAACCGACTGTGATAGTCGTGCTACCCATGCCCTATGAGAAAAACAAGCTTCGACCACTTACAAATTAACTCCTACGCCTTAGTTCCAATAGCATATACAATCACAGATTTAATAATTTCTTAATTACTAAATCAATTAAAATAGAATAATTCTTTAATTACATACCGAGTTTCTTATAATTATATTGAAATAATTTTGAAATAGGTGTTCACCATTTGGGATCATTACACTTGGCTATTTCCTTTTAAATAAAGTCCTTCACGATGGCTGACACATATATAGCTTGCTTCATTGCTTAGATCTTCCTCGAGCCTTATGCTATCTCCGAATGGAGGCAACTCATCTAATTGATAATATTCTTCCTTATCCACAACATTCTCATCTCTGACAATCCTTCTTTTTTTTCCTTTAAGAACTACGTGTCACTTCTTATTTGCTGTGTCAATTACATAAAAAAACTTGAACAACTTGCCTCATGAGTACGAATGGTCCATATTTGTAACCTACACATTCGAGGTCCACAGTAGTGACACCATACTTGTCGTCCTTTACACCCCGTGGGGGCTGAACCCAATGGCACCAAAATAGAGGGATCTTGAAAATCACATAGTCGAGCTCCCAAATCTCCTCTACAAGCCTACAGTAGGAGCTTGGGCCATCTATACTGAACTGCTCATCATGAAATGCATCTGCATGGACACCTAAGTTCTAGACTGTATTGTTTTTGTCCTGATCTGTTGTATAAAATGTGTACCCATTAATGTCGTATCCTTGCTATGTTACAATTGTAATTTTTGGCCCTTTTGCTAGCCATTGCAGTGTTTCACTTGATGACCTCCTAGTGAATCGTATCCTCAACTATTCATTGAATCGACAGTTATGCTGTCTCGTGATCCAACCTCCGACTGGCCTAGATTCTCTTGGCATAGCATGTCCTTGTGCTCTTCAATATATAAAGACACTTCAGTCATGTGTTGCAAGACTGTGAAATGGGCTTGAGTGCATGTATCCAGATCGGGAGTTATTGCTTTCCTTCCGATGGTCCCGATACTCTCTAGCCTTCCCTCGTGACGAGATATAGGCACTCCTATCGGTTCGACCTGTGCCATGTAATCGACATAGAACACAATGACCTCTTCGGTTGCATAACCTTCGATGATGTTGTCCTCCAGCTAAGATCGATTACGTACATAGGACTTGAGAATTCCCATGTACCTCTCGAATGGGTAATATGACGTAGAAACGCGGGGCCGCATATCTTTATCTCTTTCACAAGGTGAATAATGAGATGGACCATGATATAAAAAATGATAGAGGGAAATATATATCAAGATGACATAGAGTCATAACCACATTCTAGTCCATTGAGATCGATGACCTTCTGAGCAATTGCATTAAAGAAAATAACACAACCTCATGATTATCACTCAAATCTTGTTTGGAAAAATACTTCTAATTACAATAAGAAGAAATTGTGTCATTAGCATATGACAGTCATGAGACTTCATGCTAATTAATTTTAAATCTTCTATGGAAACAAGTTTCTTTATGCTGGTGGAGTGACCAAACGAAACTTTCACACCATGCAAGCAATGACACAGTTTAGTTCTCTCTTACTTGGATAGAGTGTAGCAAGCTGGGGAAGGTACGTCTGGCCTTTATTGATCTTTATTGGTGCTAAGTTGGTTCTGATATTCATAGCAACCAAGTCACACCGTGCATTGACACCATCCTTTGTTTTGTCACAAATATTCAGTAAGAGACCAGTCAAGCTATCACATACAATATTCTCTACATGCATGACATCGATGCAATTGTGAACTTCTAAGTCCCAAAATTCTGACCCCTTCTTCCACATGTTCTTCTAATGGGTCCTCAACTTACGTCTCTTTCCAAGCACATCATCGATTCACCAAACCAATTTTAAAAACATAAAACTACAAAGGTGAAGGATTCACCAAGTCGTCCATGACCAGGGACATGGCTATTTAAATAGATTTATACTCTACAAAGGTTGTACAACTATACCCACATGACATAAACATCCCATGCAGAACATCATGGAATAATCGTGTTAATAAAAGAAATGGAAAATCTGAAGCAAAGGAATTATGAATTTAAATCCATGAAACTTAAATGCAAATTTAGGTCCATAAATGAAAACTTAATTAAAGTAAAAATTTAAACAAAGAAATTAGGATCGAGATATCAATTTGGAAAGTGAAACCCAAAACCTAGGAAATACAAATTTTAAACAATTACCAAATTACCTTTAAATCAAAACTAAAATTTAAATTTAAATTCAAATCAAAAAACAAAATCCAAGATCAAAATGAATAAACCAAAAGCAAAGGAACCCAAAACTTAGATTTAGTCATGCAAATAAATTTTAAAGTTACAGTTTGTGTTAGCCAATTCCTTCTTCTTATCTTTTCTTCCCTTTTTTTTCTCTCTCCCTTCCATGTGGGCCCCATATTTCTCCTCTCTCCTTCTGCTTTTCTCTCTACAGCTGGGCCCCTTTTCCTCTTTCCCGCTTCCCATCTACTACGTACCTTTCTAGGTTAATTGGAATTTCATGCACCAAAGCCTGTCACTAGGGGTGGCAACGAGCCGAGCCGGGCTGGCTCGGCTCGGCTCGTGAAAGCTTGGTAAAATGGAGGCTCGGTTCGGCTCGGCTTGGTTAGGGTATCAAGCTTTTTTGTGGGCTCGGTTCGGCTCGTGATGCGGCTCGAGCCAGCTCGAGCCGGCTCGCGAGCCAACAACACCGAGGGGAACCGACGGCAAGAAGACGAAGGCACGGCAACCCCACCGCAAGCAAGCGACCACCACCACCACCAACCCCAAACCCTAACCCTTCTCGCAATCACCAGTAAAGGTAAACCCCACAAATCACCATCCATGTACTACATTCATCCATTATAGCCAACATTGAACTAGAAACCATAAGCATCCATCCTCAGTAGAACACATGCAACCAATCTAAGCATATCACCAGAGGTAGAAGAAGGGAGAAGAGGTTTACCCGTGAGGACGGTGGTCGGTGGCTGCGGGTTTCCTCCGGCCGAGCCACCAGCTAGCCGCCACCGGTACTCCCCCGGCCACCCGCCTCCCAACCTAACCATTAGGCAAAACCACACAAAAATAGCAAGTCACAAACACATAGATCGGAGCAAGAAATGGGGGAAAAGCACCAGATCGGCCGGATCTGGCCGGGGTTCCTCGGATGGAGCCAAGAGGCAAGGAGGGGAGCGGCCGGGCCGTGGGTCACCAGGCGGCGCCGCAAGGCCAAGAGGCGCAGGAGAGGAGCCGCACTGGGGGAGGCAGCGGCGTGGAGTAGGGGAGCGCCGAGCGCGGAGGCCGGAGACCGGAGTAGAGGCCGGCGCGGTCGCGCGGAGGAACCGAAGAGAGGCGTCGGCCGGGGGCGGGGCAAGGAAATAGGGAGAGGGAGGGGGCGCCGGGCGCATGAGCGGAGAGACCGAGAGGGAGAGAGAGAGCCGAGTGGGGAGGGGATAGCGTAGAAGGCATCGGCGCATCGCTGGCTGCCTGGCTGCATCGGGCGGTCGGGCGCCATCGGGCCATCGCCCATCGGGCAGTTGGGCTGGGCCGAGCCAAGCTGGCTCGCGAGTTGGCTCGGGCTCGGCTCGTTTAGATCCCGAGCTTTTTTGTTGGCTCGGCTCGGCTCGTTTCATTCACGAGCCGAGTCAAGCTTTCACGAGCCCGAGCCAAACCCGAGCTGGCTCACGAGCCCGAGCTTTTTTGCCAGCCCTACTTGTCACATTACCTTCATTCCTTTGCCAGCCGTAAAGCATTGTTACAACCGCCATTTCTTTACCCGAAGGGCTCCGGTCGATTCCTCCTGGGGGAAGCACCCTTGTACCCCCTTAGCTCCCAGCGCTGTCAATTTGAGCTCTCCCCCACTCCAACTCACCGCCACCGTCAACTCTCTGACGCCACTGCAGGCTCACACTGCCAGAGCTACTTGCCACTCCTCCACCTCTACAGTCAACTTGGTAAGACTCCTATGACCTTATTCATGCTCATGTGTGCCCCATTCCCTTCCCTCTCCCTCTGGTAACTACCGCACTCGCAGCCTCCTAATGCTAGCCACCGCAAGCCGTTGCCCGCCTAACCACAGTGCCACCCTAGCCAGGGCGCCACCTCCTCTGGCCTCCCCATCCCCTAGGCATTCCATTTTGCACCACGCCACCCTCCCCACGCCGGTGACGGCATCGCCAAGACAAGCGCCACCACTCCTCTATTTTGGGTCCAAGCTTCTCCTTCGCTGCTTCTATTTATTCCACCTCTAAGTCACAGTAAGGCAATTGCCCAATTGGTTACCAGCGATAGTAGAAGCTCCTAGTTCTCCAGTTTGAGTCCTTCTCCTTCCACTTTTTGGTTCATTTTCTTTTGTACTACTCCAATTCGAAAAAATTAAGGAGAAATTCCTGGGAACCAATAAAGTTGATTAGGATCTAAATAAAAATAATATGTGAATAAAATTGAATTATGAAACATTAAATAAAAATATAATTAGAATATAGTTATAAATAAGAGTAAGGATAAACCTAATTATGAAATTAGAATACAAGTTTATGCAAAATAAAAACATTAGAGAATTAATATTGGTTACATATGAATTATTATAGTTTTGCATGATAATTATAATTTGTGTACGTTAAGCCATGTAAACATAATTAAATTAATTCCGTGTTTCAAATCATGGAAGCACTTTTGGATAGTAACTAATGTAAATAATTGCATAAATTAAATATAAATGTAAGGGCAATTTATTTGGTTGTAAATGCAAATAAATTTAAGGATAAACTTTAATTGTGAAATAGAATGATGTTTTACGCAAATTAAATCTGGAATTTTGATTAAATTGCATGCTACTAGAGATTAGCATATTAATTACTTTTAGTATAAAATTAAGCCATGAAAAATTAATTAATGATAATCCTATGAAGAAAATATCATGAGGTCCCTTTCTCAAACTAGGTAATTAAGTGGTCAAGTTGATAAATTAGGAATAGTGAACTTTCAATAAAGTTTACCTCACAATGCAGCTAGTTCCCACCTAAATATGAATTATGTGAAATATTAATTAGATACCAAAATGTTAGCTTGCCATCAACATATATCCTAAAGATAAAAGTGTTAACTTGGGCACTAGCAAAATATAGGGCTCACCTCGGTAATGAAGATATTAAAATACAATTGTATAAATAAAAGGGGTCAACAATATGAGGAAATTAAAATAAAGGTTCAAAACATTTGAAGAGCAAATCTCGACCAACTGTGCAACAATGGGACCTAGCCAACCTGATTAAAGGCTAGAAATCAATATTGCATGATTAAATCTTGGGAAGCATGATAAAAAATTAATATCATAACTTAAGACCATTTTATTAGCTAATTAAATTAGAAGCCCTCGTGACCACTTGCAATATATGTCCCAACCCAAAGGTAATAATGTGAATGACAAATTAAGCCACTTCATTGAATTAATTAATCGGTGTGCCATGATCACTTAAAATGAAATACGCATTTAAATTCGAATGTCCTATTAATGTATACACCATGTCACATAACACGAAACAGATTTTTATGGGTTAGCTCTTTAAGGAGAAGTTCATCTTGGCTGCTTGGATCATTTGGAAAATAAAAAATGAGTACATCCTCAAGCATCAACGTCATAACATCAATGATTGGAAATCAAAGCTTAGACTAGAGGCTTCCCTGTTCTTGCATAGTGTTAAGTTGGCCACTCATGCTTTGCTCTCTTTTTGGATTCAGTCGCCCTGATCTTACTCTATATTTCTTGTTCTTCTTTCCACTTCCTATCTCCCTCTTCTGTTCATTATTATTTTATATGGCATAGTAAGAGCATCTCTTACTATTTCTTGTACGAAGGTGACAACAACAAGGGTATCAATTTATCAAGGTAGAATCAATCCAACAAATAAGGGTATAGCTATTGACCTTACCAACAATGAAATGTTTTCCAAAATATCGCACATGCATATGAAATTTCAAAACAACATACATGACAGTAAAATATAAAATCAACATGGTCAAAGGCGAAGCTTGCCTTGCTCGTTGAACACTTGGTCTGTCTTTGAATTAACTTGGACATTTCTGGGATGTCGGTATATAATCGGTAAAAGCCAAACATTACAAATAAGAGCCAAATAAATTCAATCAAAGACCAAATCCAAATATTTTGTAGAAAAAGAAAGAGCATAATTTTAGAAAAAATAGAAACAAATTTCACTTAACACGGAGTTCGTATACAAAAGTTATGAGCATTTGAATTTGGTTCGGTTTTAAAAATACTAAAAAACAAAAGACAAAACATTGTGCATGATTATTTATTTTAATTTCTATTTTTCTTTCCAAAGGAAAAACTAGATTTATTGTACATTTGACTCACACTTGGGGTCTACCGGTTAGAATTTTATTATTTTCCAGAAAGGACTAACATTTGGTGGCCATATGGCAGTGACACAGTTTTTCAAAATAGTTTAAATTAGTTTTTATTAATTAACCAACTGTCGAGACCCGAATATACAAATTCGGACTCTACTGTGTACTCTGCACTAGTCCAGGATCACGCTAGTGCACACAGCGTAAACAAAGATAAATATCATCCACATCACGATATTCTAAAGGAAATCCAAATTATATTAATAACCAACAGAGTACGACCTTATGGCCAAGCTTACAATTATTAGCCCAAGGGCTTTAAAGAAACTAGCAATGAAATCCAAAATTAAGCGTAGTAGCCACTCGACATGCCCACGGGCAATCGATCGGGAGCGAAGTCCTAATCCGTGAAGTCCTCGTAGTAGCCTCCTTCTAGCAACTCCTGCGATCTGGTCCCTCCTCCTCAATCGAGCAACATGGGCATAAAGCCGTGAGTACATTGGTACTCAACAAGTCGTTTGTAACAAATGAATGCAATATAATATGCAAAGCTTAACAATGGATGGTGAAAGGTTAGTTTTGCATGAAGCGACAATTTGAAGTAAATACAATATATAGATTGAAAAGCATATTTAACAACAGACACTAAGTAAATATATCAAAGGGATTGAATATAACCACAAGTGAACTAACCATTCACTTCCCATCTCAAACCAATCAAATTTTCATAAAGACTCTACCCCTCGTGTGAAATCACCGAGCATTGTCCATGACCGGGGACACGGCTATTCGAATAGTTTTACACTCTGCAGAGGTTGCACAACTGTACCCACACGATGTGATTAGCCTCAGCTTAAGGAAATCACAACAAGGCTTTTACAATGATCCATCTCCACCCGATCCCACTCGCTAAGGATTCGCCGTCGAGTAGGGTAACCCCCTAGTCGATAATTGCCCCCTCTTGCGCCACACAACATCAGTAGTAAAACCAAAGTAGAGACTTCTCAAATTATTATGCCAGTCTATCTCATACTAGACATGTGGTTTGCACGATTAAGCTCGGATCAATGGCGCACAAAGTTAAGTCCTTAACAATTACCCAGCGAAGCATCCACATCCCAATGTGCATCCAAAGACCCCTTTATCGCACGATCATTCGCCCAAGTGAAAGCCAAGTTTGTATAACCAATGCCCATGACACTACCCATGTCATGACATACCAATTTTATAACTGTGGCTAACCACCACGTTCAAGTAAATCATTAAGTCGATTAATTAACCACATGTGATGACAGATCCCAACTAATAGGAAGCGAGCTAAGCGATCGAACGTAACCCCATGTGACAATTATTATTTTATCACTAAATAATTCCCAATCCTAAGGTGTCAATGGATTCATGGTAGTCAAATTATCATGGAGGATTTAATCAATTAGGAGTATAACTACCAATACAAGGTTTTATTAATAAATAGCAATGCATGATAATTTGAAACAAAATAATACATAATAGATTGAAATCTGGGTTCAACATGATCAAAGAATACGACTTGCCTTGGCCTTGCTCAGATGAGGGCTCTTGGTCTTCAAATCCAACTTCCGCTCCCTCGAACACGCGATCTAACGAGAGAAAAACGAGACGAAAGAGAAAATAAATTCAAATAAAATTCAAATGAACTCCAAAAACTTTCAAACCTGAACCAAAAGGTAGAGCTCAATTTTAGATGAATTTAGAAAAAAGAACGGGGTCAATCGGAGCTAGGATGAGGGAGAACGGGCTCTTGGAAAATTGGATTTTCTGAAAATCGGGAAAATTGGAAAAGTGCACTGTGCTGTGGACCGGGCGCACGGGAGGCTGAGTCTACGGTGAACCCGGCGCACGAAACAGTGCGGGGCGGCGGCTGCTGACGCGGGCGACTAGGGCTGAGGTGGCAGCTGGCGTGGCAGACACGCAAGCGTTAGGGCTGACGTGGCCCGGCTTGCGTGGCAGCTCGGGAGCACAGCCGGCGAAGCGTCGGACGGCGTGGTGCGGCGCGTGGGCGCATCCGGGCCGTCGGCCCAGATCGGCTCACGGGTCTGGCTCGGGCCGACGGCGGGACCCACAAAGCGCGGCACGGCTCACATGGACCGGCGCACGGAAGGCGAAGGGCGCGGGCGCGCGCGGCGTCGATCTTGGCGTGCGCGGGCGCGAGGCGGCGCGCCGAGGCGGCGCGGGCGGCGCGCGTCGCGGCGGCGCGCGGCGGCGGGTTCGCGGCGCGGCCGCCGGCGACGAGTGACGGCGGCGACCGAGGTGGCGGGACGACGACGGCGGCGGGCTCACCGCGGTGGCGAGCGGCGAGCGGCGGCGGCGGCTCTGGCGGCGACGACCGCGCAAAAGATGACGAGGCGACGGCGGCGGCGGCGGCTCCGCGGCGGCGGCGCGGCGAGCGGCGGCTCGGGATCGGCGAGGCGGCGGCGGCTTTATACACGGACCGAGGTGTCCGCGACGAGGGCGGCAGCGGCGGCGAGTCCGGCCGAGACGGAAGACGAGTCCGGTCGGGACGACCGACAGTGGGCCCCACCCGCCGGTGGCGCGGTGAGCAGCGGCCGAGATGCGGGCGCGGCGCTGGCGCAGCGGATGACGGCCACGTGGCGATCATCGGGAGGCCAAGCGCGGCGCGCGGCGCGGATGCTCGACGCGTGGCACGCGCGCGGCGGCTACTGGGCATGCGAGCCGAGGCGGGTTGGGCGGCTGGTGGGTTTCGCCCATCGGCGGTTGGGAATTTTTGGTATTTTTCTTTTCATAAATTCATTTAAATCCTTTTGAGCTCTAGAAAATAGCAAATAAATCCAGAAAAATCCAAAAAATCCAATAAATTCCTTGAGACACAAGGAACTCAAATAAAATAACTTTGGCAAATGTTCATGTTCAGATTATTCATATTAAATCCTTTTAATTCATAAAATTTCATTTAAGCTTTAATTAATTTCAGAAAAAAATTCAAATGGTGAATTTTATTTTAAAAGCTTCAAAAATACTCAAAATCGGATGTTACAAACCTCCCCCTTAAACGGAATCTCGACCCGAGATTCTGGCTCTCTAAAGAATAGGTTTGGAAACTCCGCTTTGAGATCCTCCTCGTTTTCCCAGGTTGCTTCCTCCTCTGAATGATTGCTCCATTGAACCTTGCAGAAGCGAACGACTCTTCTTCTGGTGACACGCTCTGACACTTCCAAGATTTTGATGGGATGCTCTTTATAGGACAGATCCTCCTGGAGATCCACAGCCTCAATTGGCACTGCTTCCTCTGGCACTCGCAAGCACTTCTTCAATTGAGACACATGAAAAACATCGTGTATCCCGCTCAAGTTCTCAGGTAGCTCCAGCTGATAGGCAACTTCTCCCTTGCGCTTCAAAATCTTGAATGGCCCCACATACCTTGGTGCTAGCTTTCCCTTCATTTGAAAACGCTTAACACCTTTGAAAGGTGTGATCCTGAGATACACATAATCATTGGGCTCAAAGCTTAAATCTCTTCGGCGAGTATCAGCATAACTCTTTTGCCTGGCTTGAGCTGCTTTCACCTTTCTTGAATCGAGCGCACTTTTCTTGGCTTCTTGCAAACACTCGCCCAAAAATTTGCCTTTCTCCTGTTTCTTTCCAATTGAGAGGGTCCTACACTTCCACCATACAAAGTCTCAAACGGTGACATCTCGCAAACCGGCACAGTAATCTGTTGTTGTAGGAAAATTCTGCAAAGGTAGGCAATTGTCCCACTTAGCTCCGTGATCCAAAACACATGCTCTCAAAGATATCCTCTAGGATTTGATTTACACGCTGTCGACCATCGGCCTCAGGGGTGATAGGTGTGCTGAAATTCAGATGAGTACCCATCGCCGTGGAAACTACTCCAAAATCGTGAAGTGAATCTGCGATCCACGATCCGACACAATCCTCTTAGGAACTCCATGGAGACTCACAATTCGGACATATACAATTCGCCAACTTATCTCCGTAATATGTGGTTTTGATTGGAAGGAAATGGGCTACCTTTGTCAATCGATCCACAATTACCCATATCGAGTCGTAACCTTCCTTGGTCTTGGGTAGACCGTGATGAAATCCATGCCCACATCTTCCCACTTCCACTCGGGAATTTTCAACGGTTGCAACAATCCTGCGGGTCTTTGATGCTCTGCTTTCACTCGTGGCAAACATCACATAGTGCTACATACTCTGCTATTTCTCGCTTCATACCGCCACCAAGACTTATCCTTGATGTCTGATACATCTTGGTACTGCTGGATGAATTGAATATAATGACTCGTGTGCCTCTTTAAGCAACAATTGCTTTAACTCTTCCTTATTGGGTACGCACAATCGCTTATTGTACCATATGATACCCTGATCATCCTCCACAAAACCTCGCCGCTTTTCCTTCCTTCAATCCAACCTTGATCCATTGGATATTTTCATCCTCGGTTGCGCTTGACGAATCGACTATCCAAGGTCGGTTTGCAAGTCCAAAGCGCCAACATCCCTTCTTCAACCAACTCCAAACCGAGCTTTTGGAATTCCTCGTGCAATCTTTGGTTGACTCTCCTTGACCATAATTGTGTTGCAATATACCTTCTGCTCAACGATCCGCCACTACGTTGGCTTTTCCCGGTGATAGTGGATTCCAATGTCATAGTCCTTTATCAACTCCAACCATCTTCTTTGTCTTAGGTTAAGGTCCGATTGGGTGAAGATATACTTCAAGCTCTTATGATCCGTGTAGATCTCACATCTGTTACCCATCGTAGTGTCGCCATATTTTCGTGGCATGCACAATCGCCGCTAACTCCAAATCGTGCGTAGGGTAGTTCTCCTCATGTGGCCTCAATCGACGCGATGCATAAGCTACCACTCTTTTGTCTTGCATCAATACGCACCCTAAACCTTTGCGGAGGCGTCACAATAAATCTCAAAATCTTTCTTGATGTCGAGCAAAATTAAGATCGTGTGCTGTTGTCGACTTTCCTTTAACTTCCGAAAACTCTTCTCGCACTCGGCGTCCATTCAAACTTCTTTTCCTTCTTTAGTAGCCGGGTAAGGGTCGGGCTACACCGAGAACCCTTCAATGAATCTCAGATAGTAACTCGCCATTCCTAGGAAGCTTGGACTGGTCAGCGACGTGGGTGCCTTCGGTGAGCACATCTTGTACTTTCCCGAGTCAACGGACACTCCTCTGCTGTCAACACATGACCCAAAAAGGCAACTTCCTTCATCCAAAATTCACACTTGCTGAACTTAGCATACAACTTGTGCTCCCGCAATCTTTGCAATACCAATCTCAAATGCTCCTCATGCTCCTCCTCATTCTTGGAGTAGATCGAATGTCATCAATGAACACAACGACAAACTTGTCCAAGTAGTCCATGAACACCTTGTTCATCGGTACATAAAGTAGGTGGGGGCATTGGTTAGGCCAAAGGACATCACGGTGAACTCGTATAATCCATAACGAGTTGAGAAGGCTGTCTTGGGTATGTCCTCGGTCGAATCCTCATTTGGTGATACCGATCTCAAATCAATCTTGGAAAACACTCCAGCTCCTTTTAATTGATCGAACGGATCATCAATTCGGGCAACGGTACTTGTTCTTGATGGTAACTTCATTGAGAGCTCGGTAATCCACACACATACGCTGGCTACCATCCTTCTTCTTGACGAACAATACGGTGCTCCCCACGGAGAGGTACTGGTCCGACATACCCTTTATCCAATAACTCTTGTATCCGCTTCTTTAATTCTGCTAACTCATTGGCGGGCATTCGGTAAGGTCTCTTGAAATTGGTGAGGTGCACGGTGCTAACTCAATTGCAAACTCTACTTCTCTTTTGGTGGCATCCGGGAGATCATCGGAAAAACATCGGATATTCTCTCGCAATCGTACTTCATTTAGGGCAATCCCTTTACTTTGGCACACCATCACTTTTTCTGGCTGCTTCATGTCGGCTTCAAATCTAACCTTGCTTCCATCGGGACCGTCCAAAGTGACTGCTCGGCTTCCACATTCCAATCTCGCTTGATGCTTCTTGAGCCAATCCATACCCAAAATTACGTCCAAAGATCGGATATTCAGCACAACCAAATCTGCGGAGAACTCTACTCCTTGGATGGCTATCCTAACTTTGGGGCATCCTAGGTTTGTACTCATCTCAGAGCCTGGGGATTGAACCAATAAAATGGAACCAAGTGCAACGACTTCCAACTTATGCTTTAGAGCAAAACTCCGAGAAACAAGCGAATGTGAAGCTCGAAATCAAACAAAGCGTGGCGGTGTATGAATTTATCGGGAACTTACCAATCACCACATCCGCGCCGCTTGAGCCTCCTCCATGGTGACGTGGTTCACTGCCACGCATCACGGTCTGCGATCCTTTGTTGGGTTGATTTGATCCTTGAGGTGCTCGCGTCCGATCCTGCTGCAGGGTACGATGCAGTGTGGCTCCCAAGCTGAAGCGAACCGGTGTCAATCGCGGTATTTTGCGGGCATTTGTTGGCATAATGTCCCGCCTCATTGCATTTGAAACAAGTGATCGCGACATGGGCTTGGTAATCCTCTGCTGTTGGCTTCCCACCGGATTTGGTTTTGGCGCCAAGAAACTCGACGGGAGCCGTGCAGAGTTTTGAATCCCGATCGCGAGGAACTCGAGCTGGCTGAAAATTACCGCGGGCTCTCGAGCTTGGTGCATCTGTGATCCTTGCTGCATCATTCTTCTCTTGCGAGATTCTTCCAACTCGCGATGACTTTCCTCAATGAGCATTGCTTTGTCCACCATGTTTTGGAAACGCATAATCATGTCCCACTACCGAACTTTCAATCTCGGTTCAATCCTTTCTTGAACCTCTTACGCGAGCATCATCTGTGGCGACATCTTCTCGGAGCATAACGGGCCAACCGAGTGAACTTGTTGAGATATTCACTCACGGACATGTTCTTCTGCGCAACTCCGAAATTCTTCCTTCTTCATTTCGATCACCCCATCCGGGATATGGGCATGACGAAAGCTCCTGCGAACTCAGCCCAAGTGATGCTCTCGGATCCTCGTGAGCGGCACAATAATTTTCCCACCACTCGCCGCAGCACCCTCAAGCCGATGGGCTGCATACAACACCTTCTCGCGATCGTAATCGGGCAAGGTTAAGCTTCTTTTCCATCGAACGCATCCACCATCGGCTTCTAGTGGCTCGAAGACCGTGAATAGGTAGGAGGCCTTGTCCTCATAAATTCTGCAAACTTGACCGCTGGCGAATCGGTGGAGGCATGGCCATGTCTTGATTCTGTCGATTCATCATGGCGTTCATGTTCGCATCATGGTGTTCATCAACCGAGATGCAGGCTGCCATGAACCGACTCAAGGTTGGATCCATCCAGCTGGGTTTGCATGCTGCTCGAGTTGCTCGACGCCTCGGGATCGACTCATCGACCACGTCTGCGGAGCTCGGGTATCAACCATCTGAAAGAAAGATCACTTGCTTGAGGACGGCTTCACAGGCTTACTGTAAGAGGAAAAGCAAAGATAAGTGGTAAGTTCGTCTAAGGGGATATTCTAATGGTAAATCCTAAACTAAACAATCACTTAGCGAAAAGCTAACAAAAGAACAAATAAATCACTTCAATAAAAGATTTGATATGACTGCAACATATTGCTTTTGAGGGCAAAACGCAGCTCACATCACACTCAATGCAAACAAAACCACTTCCTAACCGATGCTATCCTATGCTACGGTCTACTCTTCCGCTCCCACTCAGTCCGGCGAGGTACGGTGTGCGATCTTCCTCTTCTTCCTCTCGCATCGTCAGAGAACGTCCATCGGTTGCGGAATCGCATTGTAGGCGCTCTTCTTTGGAATGACGAGTTGAAGGTACTCTCGGCGATCATCCGCCATGCGTTGCCTTTCCTCCGGCCGGGTGGCGTGGCGAAGGTGGAGGTGTTGGCGTCCATGAGTGTACTCCTCGAGTTCATACTTTCTCTTGTATTCTGGATGAACTTGGTCATACCGATCTTGTACCGTCGATGAGTTGAGCAACGGCCTTGCGTGCAGTTGCTATGGATTTGAACCTTTGAAGTGTGGTGTACGACGTGACCTCCAAGCTTGATAGTGAAGTACAACCGTGTGAAATGGTACCCTCTTACTTCATCATCCATGGAACTGTACATTGGTGTTCTTTTGAAACCAAGACTTCTTAGCGATGACTCAAGCACTCTCCTCCATCCTCCGACTGCTATAGTTGCTTTGCGACATCTACAAAGACACACAAGATAAGAGTCGCTTTAAAAATTTTCATTTTCGCAGAAATTTTAAGGTGAGAGGCAAGAGTCCCTAAGAATAAGGTAAGAGAGTAAAGAATTTGCTAAATATCAGGTTTGGTTGTTTTGTCTTTAGAAAATAGGTTTTGAATTTTGAGACAACGACTAACTTAGGTTTTCGTCCTCTGATCGATATAGCTCGATACCATCTCTGTCGAGACCGAATATACAAATTCGGACTCTCACTGTACTCTGCACTAGTCCAGGATCACGCTAGTGCACACAACGTAAACAAAGATAAATATCATCCACATCACGATATTCTAAAGGAAATCCAAATTATATTAATAACCAACAGAGTACGACCTTATGGCCAAGCTTACAATTATTAGCCCAAGGGCTTTAAAGAAACTAGCAATGAAATCCAAAATTAGCGTAGTAGCCACTCGACATGCCCACGGGCAATCGATCGGGAGCGAAGTCCTAATCCGTGAAGTCCTCGTAGTAGCCTCCTTCTAGCAACTCCTGCGATCCGGTCCCTCCTCCTCAATCGAGCAACATGGGCATAAAGCCGTGAGTACATTGGTACTCGACAAGTCGTTTGTAACAAATGAATGCAATATAATATGCAAAGCTTAACAATGGATGGCTGAAAGGTTAGTTTTGCATGAAGCGACAATTTGAAGTAAATACAATATATAGATTGAAAAGCATATTTAACAACAGACACTAAGTAAATATATCAAAGGGATTGAATATAACCACAAGTGAACTAACCATTCACTTCCCATCTCAAACCAATCAAATTTTCATAAAGACTCTACCCTCGTGTGAAATCACCGAGCATTGTCCATGACCGGGACACGGCTATTCGAATAGTTTTACACTCTGCAGAGGTTGCACAATCTGTACCCACACGATGTGATTAGCCTCACTTAAGGAAATCACAACAAGGCTTTTACAATGATCCATCTCCACCCGATCCCACTCGCTAAGGATTCGCCGTCGAGTAGGGTAACCCCTAGTCGATAATTGCCCCTCTTGCGCCACACAACATCGTAGTAAAACCAAAGTAGAGACTTCTCAAATTATTATGCCAGTCTATCCCATACTAGACATGTGGTTTGCACGATTAAGCTCGGATCAATGGCGCACAAAGTTAAGTCCTTAACAATTACCCAGTGAAGCATCCACATCCCAATGTGCATCCAAAGCACCCCCTTTATCGCACGATCATTCGCCCAAGTGAAAGCCAAGTTTGTATAACCAATGCCCATGACACTACCCATGTCATGACATACCAATTTTATAATCGTGGCTAACCACCACGTTCAAGTAAATCATTAAGTCGATTAATTAACCACATGTGATGACAGATCCCAACTACTAATAGGAAGCAGGCTAAGCGATCGAACGTAACCCCATGTGACAATTATTATTTTATCACTAAATAATTCCCAATCCTAAGGTGTCAATGGATTCATGGTAGTCAAATTATCATGGAGGATTTAATCAATTAGGAGTATAACTACCAATACAAGGTTTTATTAATAAATAGCAATGCATGATAATTTGAAACAAAATAATACATAATAGATTGAAATCTGGGTTCAACATGATCAAAGAATACGACTTGCCTTGGCCTTGCTCAGATGAGGGCTCTTGGTCTTCAAATCCAACTTCCGCTCCCTCGAACACGCGATCTAACGAGAGAAAAACGAGACGAAAAGAGAAAATAAATTCAAATAAAATTCAAATGAACTCCAAAAACTTTCAAACCTGAACCAAAAGGTAGAGCTCAATTTTAGATGAATTTAGAAAAAGAACGGGTCAATCGGAGCTAGGATGAGGAGAACGGGCTCTTGGAAAATTGGATTTTCTGAAAATCGGGAAAATTGGAAAAGTGCACCGTGGCGTGGACCGGCGCACGGAGGCTGAGTCTCACGGTGAACCCGCGCGCACGAAACAGGCGGGCGGCGGCCGACGCGGGCGACTAGGGTGAGAGGTGGTGGCGTGGCGACACGCATAGCGTTAGGTCGGCGTGGCCCGCTTGCGTGGCGGCTCGGGAGCACACGCGGCGGGCGACGGACGGCCGTGGTGCGGCCGCGTGGGCGATCCGGCCGTCGGCCCAGATCGGCTCACGGGTCACGGCTCGGCCGACGGGCGGGACCCACAAGGCGCGGCACGGCTCACATGGACCGGCGCGACGGAAGGCGAAGGACGCGGGCGCGGCGTCGATCTTGACGTCGCGCGCAGCACGGCGCGAGGCGGCGCGGCCGCGGCGGCGGCGGCGGCGCGGCGCGGCGCGCGCGCGCGCGTCGGCGCGCGCGCGGCGGGTTCGCGGCGGCGGCCGCGGCGACGGAGTGACGGCGGCGGCGAGGTGGCGGGGACGACGACGGCGGCGGGGCTCACCGGCGGTGGCGAACGGCGAGACGGCGGCGCGAAGCTCTGGCGACGACGACCGGCGCAAAAGATGACGAGGCGACAGCGCCGGCGGCGGCTCCGCGGCGGCGGCGGCGAGCGGCTCGGGATGCGAAGCCGAGGCGGCGGCTTTATACACGGACCCGAGGTGTCCGCGACGGGACGGCAGCGGCGGCGAGAGTCCGGCTCGGAGACGGGGAAGACGAGTCCGGGTCGGGGACGACCTGACAGGTGGGCCCCACCTGTCGGTGGCGCGGGTGAGCAGGCGGCCGAGATGCGGGCGCGGTAGCGCGCGCGGATGGATAGGTGGAAAAAGCTCGTTAGTAGGCTCGTTGGCTCGGTTCAAAATTGCTTCAATTATACTTGTTAATTGGTTAAACATTAAAATGAGTTGATTTCAAATGAATTTGAATTTTGCTCAAGCTCGGCTCGGCTCGGCTCGTTAGCTCGTTTCTAAAAATACTTTTAAATTATCCGTAAAATGATATTAAATCAAAATATGTTAATTTTAGAAAAAGCTCGATAAGACGAGCAGTTGGCTCGATATCCACCCCTAGCAGCGGATGACGGCCACGTGGCGATCATCGGGGAGGCCAAGGCGGAGCGGCGCGGGCGCGGATGCCTGACGCGTGGCACGCGCGCGCAGCGCAATGGCGGAGCCGAGGCGGGTTGGGCGGTGGTGGGTTTCGCCCATCGGCGGTTGGGGAATTTTGGTATTTTCTTTTCATAAATTCATTTAAATCCTTTTGAGCTCTAGAAAATAGCAAATAAATCCAGAAAAATCCAGAAAAAATCCAATAAATTCCTTGAGACACAAGGAACTCAAATAAAATAACTTTGGCAAATGTTCATGTTCAGATTATTCATATTAAATCCTTTTAATTCATAAAATTTCATTTAAGCTTTAATTAATTTCAGAAAAAAAAATTCAAATGGTGAATTTTATTTTAAAAGCTTCAAAAATACTCTGAAAATCAGGATGTTACACCAACGGTCCCACACATCAGTGACTCATAAAACTTAAACAAGATTAATTAGAACTAATCTAATCTCCTCGGTGGGACCCACTCTTCACGGAGAGAAACAAGGGAGGCGTGCTCAGGCATAGCTGAGCTCATTGCTAAGCTTGTTGGCGGCAAAATGGGATGGCGAGGTCAAGGCAATGCTACCGGTGGTGGTGGTGATGCTCGAGGTGGTCCGGAGCAGCGATGCGACAGCGCGAGGCGCTAAGGTCGCCTGGGCGCACGACGACGACCGCGAAAGTAGCCAACTCTCGCCCAAATGTAGGACGCGCTGGTTTAGGGGGCTGAGGCGATGGTAATGTGCTTAGCACAAGGACCAATGGTCATTGGAGTAGCGCTGGTGACATGCAGCCGTGGCGGCTATTAAATATGTGGGCAATATTTTAATTCCATATTTAATTTCATGTTTTACTAGGAGACAAATACAATAAACTAGTGATGCAAAAGTCATGACTAATAGCAGGCTACTCATCATACTTCAGAATATACACAAAGAAAGTATAGTCGAACAAACATGCGAACGACTTACAATTGGGCTTGATGAAGAATAGAAAGCAGCGCAGGCTTGATGCAATGCAGAACGTAGATGACGCAGTGATGGAGCGGTCACACAAATGTGCTGCCCAAAAACCTTTTTGATGCCTCGTGCAAGTACTCTCTATGGAAATAGTTCAGAGATAACCGCTCTCCCTCCTTCCAGGTGCACGCCGGGAAGAAAGGATGGCGAAGTTCAGATGTTGCAGTACAAAAGCACAAGATCACAGAGAAGAAGGAAATAGAGGCAGTGAAATTCTCAGCTATACACTTTGAACGTCTCCAGGTATATATATATATAGATAGACTATGAACTGACAAATTTAAATAGCCATTTATCCACTGGTAACTAACACATTTAATCAGCCATTTACCCAGTGGTAATTGCCTGTCATCAAAACCCCAATAAAGCCTGTAATTCAAACATTTGAATCCATTCAAACAGAGAGAGAGAGTGTGGTGCAGGGTTTAGCAAAAATAAAGATGGACTTGATCTGCCAAGTGGCGTGCTACGTCACAAGTCACGCGATTTTCACGCGAAAATGCACGAATACACGCGCGCACGTGCGTGCGTGTATGATTAGTCAAAGCTCTCCTCATGCCATCTCTATCTATATTCAAGGAGTGGTGAGGACACCATCTTATAAATTGGTCTCCCCTACCTTGCCTTAATAATATGGTACTAAACCATGCATGCTTTAGAATTAAGGAAATATGCCTTGCTCAAATGGGCCAATTTCTAATAGCGGCACCATTGGTGACTATGGTGAAGTCTAGGCAAACTACCTAAAATTAAAATATAACTAGCTTGTGAGCACCAAGAGGCCACTAGAACCTCATCGAGAGGCTTGGCAGCAACAATGATAGTAGGCGGTGAGGGGGCATCGGCGAACAGATGTGGCGGTGACGGTCTCACGGTGATAATGGTTTACAATGATGGAGAGGCTACAAGAAAGTGTGCGTTAGTGTGCATGCAAGCACATGATGACAGAAATGGAAGCAATCAGCCAGTGGCTCACCAAAGCGATGAGGAATAATGAAAATGGCGATGGTGGTCAGAAAGAACAAAGAAGCACAACCTCAAGGTCTCACTGTGAAAGTGAAGGAATTGAATGAGGGGAAAGCACAAGTGGGATATAGAATACAAGGTGACACAAGCGGCGTGAGACCAAACTCACCAAAACAGCTAGATATTGCAAAATGGTGCACTCATTGTAGAGGAAGGCAACAATGCCGATGCAGCTCGCGCATGGCTTTTGTTGCGAAGGCATGCTTGACAGAGGTAAGAGCAAGGCTCAAGATGGAGAATGACACACATGTCGAGCAAGGAGAGTTTACCAAGGCAACAATGGCACAGAGTCGTGCTCACCGGTGCTAAGATGGCTCTATTCCCAGTGAACCACGAGGCTAGAGGCTCTGACCTGGAGAGGCTAGAAATGGCGAGCTATGCGAGATAACGCGCACAGCTTGGCTTAAATAGGATGGAGAAGGTCAAAGCATGTGCGTGCTATCTTTGCATGCATGGCAAGCCTAGCAAAGCGAATGTGGCAATGGGATGTGATGGATGCTAGGCTAGTGTGGCTCACAAATGGCAATTTTGGTCAGAATGAGCAGATTTTGTCGAGCGGCGTGGGCGCGACGTGTAGTTGCGCGACGATTGGTGCTGGAGGGCGGTGGCGAGTTGAGGTGGGCATTGGCGACTATGGTGTGTGCCTCAGAGGCCACTAGATAGTGGCTCAACAAAGGGAGGTGAGCACGAGGAGGAAGACAAGGCCTGGGCCATCTGGTCAGTGGTAGCTCGAAAGGGCGACGGAGAGAAGGTGTGTTCGACAAAAATACATTGTTGAAAAAGAGAGCAGCTCTACCGGGGATAGCGTGTGGGCTGGAATTGGGCTAAAAGCAGTGATGGGCTGGGCCGAGGCTACTATTTTGACATGAAAATGATTTGGAATTTCTAATTCATTTGCTAATTTAAAAACATCTAGAAATTATGTTTCAAAATTAGCAAACGAGCTCAGAAAATTATGAAAATTTTTATAGATGCAATGGAATTACGACAGTGGGTCCCATACAATCAAATGGGAGCGTCCCAACTTGCCAGGACGCCTCTTACATGTCAGTGTGGCACAATGTAGGCACATGCAACGATGAGTACAGGAACATGGTGTAAAGTGAACATTTTTCCCAACTAACCTAGTCCAAAATGAAAGTATCTACAAAATCTAGTGTAGAGTGAAACTACAAATATTTTAGCTAGTGTTTGATATATGTTAATCTAAAGATATAAAAAGTAATGATCGCCATGAAAAACAAAAAAACAACAAGTAAAATAAGAAATAAAGTACTATACAAAAATAAGATACAACTATACCAAAGCAAAGAATCAAGAATTGACCAAAGATACTAGCTGTTGAGATAAATTACCACCATAGCAAAAAAAAAGCTTGCTGAAGACTCAAGATAGACTGAAGCTCGGTTGCTTGCTGACCAGCGCTCCCTCTCCCAAATCCACTAGACACTAGGCCACCAGTCGTGGCCAGCTCCCTCTTCTCATCCTCCGATCCTCCCCACCTCGGTGCCCTAGCCGCTAGGCATCAGATGGGGCGTCGCCCTGTCATGGGACTAGGCCCTGTTCATGGCCCGACAATGATGCCCAGCACCAACCTGACTGACAAAAGGAGTAGGAGGCCCAGCCGTAGGTATTCCCAAGAGGATTGGGTCATGTAACCAGCCTGGCTATGTGTGACTCCCAGTTGAGGCATACCTGGCAGACTCGAGAAGGAAATCAAACCTTATGGGGATAGCATCCAGAGGAGAGGGGCTGTAGAGAGAAATGATTGGCTCTGAACCTTTCCCTAGCCTGCTCTTTTGTTATCCATATCTTCTTCTTTATTCCCCCTCCATTATTCTTCCTTGTATTCACTGAATCCTATAATAGCTACTTATGAATTGGAAGGGGAAGGTAACATCTGGTACTAGAGGAAGCTTGAAGCCCTGGATCCGCGGCGGTGCTGCACAAGAACCCTAACTCGAGTGGAGGAGATGGACCAAATTGCCGAGCTCATCAAAGCAATCAAGGCCAATTACTGCTCAATGGGAGTTGATCAAGAAGTTGCGAGCGCAAGCGGGAGCAATCTACTGGTTAGTGGAGGAAATCAAGCCTGCGGTGCTGGAGCTTCAACAATGGAAGCCAGATATAGAGAAGGCAATGGATGAGTTATGCTTCAAGGTGGGCGAATTGCGTGACCAAGTCCAACAAATTGCTCACAACCCGGTGTTGGTCATCCGCCCGGTGGATCTACCCGAAATCCTCCCCAAGGGGAAGCACCGCTGACTACCCCCTTCATTCTGACATGGCCACCGTAGGAGGAGACACCATGGGCACACCCTAGTGGAGGTGAACAAGGGCCTAATGGGCACTGCAATGAACCACCAAACTAGAGGAAGGCAAATGGGGAGACCTCTCCCTTGCCGCCTCCGGATAATGGTACATACCATCTATAGAGCCCTTTCCACACTCATCTTGAGTACTTTGAATCCCATGTTAGGACCAAAGGGCACCATCACAACCCTCCCAAAATCGATTTCCCACAGTTCAATGGTTAGGGTCTAAGAGCCTGGTGGCTAAAATGTGAGAATTATTTCAGAGTTTGTTCAGTCCACCCAGAGTTGAGGGTTAGCTTAGCCACTATGTACTTTATGGGCAATGCTATGTTGTGGTTACAGTCATCTAGCGCTTATCTGTAGCACTATACCTGAGAGTCATTCGCTTCTATGGTTTGTGCTCACTTTGGTAGGGAAGAGTTTCAGCAATAGGTTAGGCAATTAAACCACCTTCGCCACGCTAGCTCTATCACGGAGTATGCCAAGAAGTTCAATGAGGTTATGCATCAATTGCAAGCTCATCATTCTTGGTACCCCATGTTTTTTGTTACCCAATTCATTGATGGTCTACGGAGTGATGTGCACTCCATGGTCGTATTGAAATGGATACTACCGTCTGCATGGCTTGTTCACAAGAGGTGGTAATAGAGGTGGTAAGGAGAGATGTTCACTGACCAGAGCCCACTTTCCGGTGCTCGGGCATTGCCGCTTGCGATGCTACCCCTGCCATTGCCGCCTATCAAGGAGATGCCAGCGGTGGGGGCTCGTGCGGAGGATCGGCAAGGTGTTGAAGCTGCTACAAGACCCTCTCCAGGCACAAACCGGCTAGCCGCTCTACGGGCATATCATCGTGCCTGCGGTCCATGCCACACCTATAGAGAATGTTGGAGTAGGAAGCACAATGTAACATCCCAAAAATTTTATTTGTATTTTATTGGTTTTTCTGGAATTTATTTGGATTTATTTGAATTTTATTTCAAAGCCTAAAGTAAGAAAATTTACTTTAAGTATTTTATCTAAGCCAAAAAGAGTTTATTTTTGCTCTTCCTAAATTATCCTTGATTTATAGTATTTTTGGGAATTTTCTAGAATTTAAAAATCAATTTTCGAGAATTTAAAAATCAATTTTAAAGCTAAAAAGTATTTTTGTAAAAATTATAATACCAAATTTAAGTTGAAAATATTTTTCCTAAGTCTAAAACATTTCCAGGGATTTCTATGAATTTTTTTGGAATTTTTAGACTTTATTCGCAATTTTCTAAGCTTTTGTGAAGCTCCCTTGTATTTCTAGAACTTAAAAACGAATTTTAAATCCAAAATCTCTGCCATCCAACACGTGGTGCTTCCAAATCCGATCCATCCCCACCCGAATTAATCTGAACTGTCCCCTTCCACTTACTCCTTCGAGTTAAATCCAGCGGCCCTAATTTTCTCGGCGACACGTGGCGCTCATCCGGCCGTTCGCCCCTCCCCTTCTCCTTTCTCTCTCTCACTGACAAGCAGGCCCACGCCGCCTTCTTCCTCCTCCCCTTCTTCCTCCCCCCGCCGACCTCCATTAATGCCACGGCTGAAGCTTTTAAAGCTTCGGTTACTCCTTCTGTTGGCCGGTAATCGATGCCATTAGTGGCCCTAAAGACCCCGCATTAGCACCCGCTGTCCTCCCCCTCCTTTAATCATCGTTATGCCTTGTCTTTAAGCTCCATTGCGCGCGACCTTAACTCCGACGAGTAACTGGCCGCCGTTCCTCCTTCCCTCCCCCTATATAAACCCTTCCCCGAGCTCCTCTTGGCACACCGCACCTCGCCCCTGCCTCCACTCTCTTCTTTCATGCGCTCAAGTGCTCCACACGCCGAGTTCCCTGCTCGCCACCCATCCGAGCTTCGGCGAGAAATTGTCGCCACCTTGGTCGCTCTCGCGCCTCTCCGACGTCACCCTCGTCTTCCTCGTGCCCTGGTGACCGTCCTCCGCCCCTTCGCCAAGTGAAGCCGTCGGTGGAACCCCGTTGCCGACACTGCCCGAATGCCGCCGCCTTGCCTCGTCATCGACTGCCCTCCGGTCATCGTCGAGCGCCACCGCAGGTACCGACGAACTCCCCTCACTCTCCACTCTCTGTTGCACCCTCGCCAACCGCCGCGTGCTGCCATTCATCAGTGACCCTCGGGTCACGAGCGCCCTCTCGGTCGGTGAGCCATGTCAGCACCCGAGACCCTTACAACTGCCTGTTGCGACTAGATACTCGTCGTAGCATTGTGTGCTCGTCGTAGCACTGTGTGGTCGTAAACGACTTCATGTCGTAAGTTCGACTGTGTGGTCGTAGGCTCAACTATGTGGTCATAGTTCAATTGCGTGGTCGTAAGCTGTTCTACGTGGTTGTAAGTTCGACTGCATGGTCGTAAGCTGTTCTACGTGGTTGTAAATTTGATTGCGTGGTCGTAAGCTGTTCTGCGTGGTCATAAGTTTAACTACGTGGTCGTAAGCTGTTCTGCGTGGTCGTAAGTTCGACTACGTAGTCATAAGCTGTTCTGTGTGGTCGTAAGTTAGACTGCGTGGTCGTAACGACTGACATCATAAATTGAATTCTCAGTATAAAAATAATTCCAAAAATAAGTCTTTTTCTTTAGTTTTAAACTTCCGGAAGCCCGTATTTCCTCGTTTTAACTCCGATTTGACCCGTTCAAATTCTTATTTTTTCTAAAATTCTAAACTATCTATTTCTGAACTCTTTTTGAATTTTATTTGAATTTTTTTATTCTACGATGAATCCGAAGAGTTTTACTTCGACGAATCGCAGCAGGACTTCGAGCAAGGCAAGTTACACCTTTGATCGTGTTGCTCCCAGTAATTTAAATTATTTATATTGTTTTTAAAATTATTATGCATGCATACTTTTATTCAAATCTAGTTTAAATTCAATTTAAATTCTAGTTATGCTTAATTCCTTTGTGTATAGCGAAATTTCATATTGAACAAATATGCCTTGTCACCCTAAATAAAAATCTAGTTAGTACGCTAGTATTAACTAGAATTTTATAGAATTGCTTAGCCATGCTCAGAATAATTTAGGTGGGAAGAATTGTTTCACACAAACTGTTGATTTATAAAATCTATTCTTGACTTTGCTAAGTCAAGAAAGTCTATGAAATTTTGATAAAATAAAATTATAAAATCTGGTTTAGACTTAGGCATTGGTGTGGTGGTGGGTGCTTGATGGCATGCATTGTTGTTTGGTGATGTAATGTCGATTGCCAGGCACAAGGGGTATGTGGTTAGGCCTAAGTCAAGTTAAGAACCGGTCTGTGAACTACTATTACAAAGTCACACCATACTACCACAAGTTTGGTATGGAACAGACCTGGCTAAGTAATTTGTGAAGTTCCATCTAGGTTTCGCTATAGGTTGAATGTGAGCATGGCGTAGGCCATGGGAAGTCTCACATGGCACAAGAGGGGGCTCCAATATGTGGATTCATGTTGTGGTGAAATCTTAGTGGCGGCGTAACTAATTTCGTAATGGAACATTGTAACAGCTTTGTCATAAACTCTCAGCCACGCACCTAAGGTAGTGTGTTAATCGCGTGGCAAAACGAGAGGACATGTCTTATGGGTGAAGTTGTACACCTCTGCAGAGTAACAAACTATCCTGGATAGCCGTGTCCACGGTCAAGGACATGCTTAGTATGGTTTTTCACAGATTAGACTTTGGTTTTAGTAAAAATTTGGTTTACAGAAACTTGAGTAATTGTTTTGGTAGAGATGGTCCGGGTGGGATACCATGGATAGGTTAGTGTAAGGTTGGTGCCTGCACTAATGATATTATTTCAGTTAAAAACCTTGTTTTTACATACTGTATTAAATTTAGCTTTGTACTTTCTTTACGATATTTACTGCAATGTTGCTTTTTGTGCAAATAACCATATTATGCTTTCTTTTGATAATCCATATGCATGCATTAACTCTGTTAAATCTCCTGGTGTAACTTGTGGAGTACTTTAGGTGCTCACCTTGCTTAATTTTGTTGCCAGAGGATGACAGTTTCGATTTTGGTGAGGATTGCGACGTATAGGTCATGTCTTACAGTCATTCGCCTGTGGGCAGGCAGGATGGGCTGCTCCTTTTATTTATCTTCCACTGTTTACTTTTGTGGTTGGCCATGAGCCCCTTTTATTGTAAACTTGGCCATAAGGCCCGTACACTTTGCTTTATAATAAAGTTTGGTGATTATGCATGATATGTATCCCTATTAACCCTGTGTGCACTAGATTTTCCTGGGATAGTGTGATTAACACAGAGGATTTTGGAGTTGTTGCTCCGGGATCCGACAGAGATGGTATCAAAGTATAATGACCCTAAGATGTGATCGTAGATAGAATAAAATGGACAAACCTTAAGGACATATTTTTAAAAGATAACTATTTTGGAAAATTCTTGAATCTAGTCTCTTTCTTTCTCTCACTTAACTATATTCTATCATAAAAACTTGTTTACTAACTCCTTCCCTTTTTCAAAATTGTAGATGGCTGAACGTTCTACCCAAGTCACCCACAGAATCCTAGTTGGGCACCTAGCTGACTGTCTTTGGGATCTTCTCCAAGATTGGATTTTAAGGCACGCCCAGTGTACCAGGGATACTTGAGCACCTATGGAGATCAGGAACGTTGGAGAGTGGAAGTACAAATCTACGCCAACGTTGGAGATGAAGCAGCATTCCACACCTTTGATGCCCCTTTACCCTGGGACACCTTCTTCAACGGTATCCAAGATGCAACTCGTGAGGCTATCCGGCAGATGAGGGACATCTATGCTCAAGAGCTACAGTGCACCACATTTCGATACTACGCCAGCAAGTTTCCTGTCAGCACCAGCAACGTCTTCTCCTCCACCAAATTCGAAAGCAATCCACGGCTCGTTCAGCAGGTGCAGTACGCCAAGTCCTTGAACTATGTGTACCAAACCACCTTGGACGAGTTGAGTTTCACGGCACAACGACTCTGGGAAGCAGAAGAAGAGTTGGCCAAGTATCGTGCAGAGGATGAGGGTTCTTCTGTCATAGGACCACCCCCAATAATATGACGATGGCCTGATTTTTCGAAAGGTACTGATAAGTCGATTGTGGAGAACTCAACGTTGATGATCCAAAGGCTTTGACCAAAACAGATCGAACCCCTCTCAATCACTACACCACTGCTCCGTTGGTAATCAACCGTGCTGAACACAGTTGACCTCGCCAAGAAGGCTATCTCCTTCAAGCGAATCGACAACACGAGTAAGAGAGTACAAGATGCAATCTGAAATTATATTGCTAATAAAGATTAAGTTCATAAGTTGGGGTTCCTCAACTGAACATGTGGTGAAACTGCTAAGCAGAATAATCTCTTAAGAAAAACCCGAGGAAAACTAAAGGGGTGCGATCTCCTTAAATAGAGAAGGGGGAAGCCGCACTTATCTAATGAAAAGGGGTGTGGTACTGTTCACGATTACTATTCACGTGAACAGTACGGCGTGAACAGTACCGGCCCAAATAACCTAAGTGGTGATACAAGGCCCTCGGCCCACTTTGACTCGGACTGAAAAAGTAACGTGACTTGTTTTGCAGTTTCTGATATGCTCGGATGGATTTGAAAGTGAGACCAGATTCATCTGAAAGTAGACTCCAAGAGCTTTTCAACGACTACTCATGGGCCTCGAGAAGTCTTCTGGATCAAAAGTTATGGCCGTTTGAAGTAGACGCTGTTACAAAGGCCGAATCTGAGTCGAACTCGCGAACAGGACTTGGATCACGCTTGATGGTTCCACTTCTACACTTGAGCTCGCGTGGTTCTTCTCCATGGTTCCTAAGGAAAATTAAATCATCACAAGAATTAAATAGTATGCCATTCTTTGAAACATTTGTATGCAAATTTAGGAACGCATTCACCTGATGGTTAAGTTGACGTGCTCGCGCTTGAGTCGTTGGTCCTTGTATCGTGGTTTCAGTTTGTTGAGTTTGTTGTGGAGTTGGCACAGTTGTATCTATGGAAAGGATGTTCTCATCATCCTCCCCTTCTTGAATTGGAGTCGTGCTCAACTTAAGCTCATCTTCTGCGCCCAAGCAAGGTCGCAAATCTGTAATGTTAAAGGTGGGGCTAACCCCAAAATCTGCAGGCAAGTCTAACTTATAGACATTATCATTAATACGTTCAAGCACTCTAAAAGGATCATCTGCACGAGGCATGAGTTTAGACTTTCTCAATTTAGGGAATCGTTCTTTACGCAAGTGTAACTATACAAGATCACCAGGTTCAAAAGTAACATGCTTGCGTCCTTGACTACCAGCAACTTTATATTTAGTATTCATAATCTCAATGTTCTCTTTAGTTGTCTCATGCATCTTACGTATTAAATCAGCATGTTGTTGCGCATCAAAATTTACCTTATCAGAAACAGGAAGAGGCAGCAAGTCGATAGATGCACGTTGTACTCCTTTGTAACAAGCCAAGAAGAGGAGAGAAATAAAAAGAAAAATGAAGTGCTTTGCTTCCGGGAAAATCAATCTATTGTCGCGTGGTGCCTGTTATCTTCAGCATGGTGCTCTAAAAGGAATGGTGTGCATGAGGTGAGTCCAGAAGTGCAAGGCGTGAAGATAGCAGGAGGGCAGGCTGCCCTGTGCGTGGGATCAAACGCAGGGAGGCGCCATTAACCAGGAGGGTCGTGGTCGGCGTGTCACGTCGGGTGAGGCAAGGACCGGTGGGTCCAAGGGAGAGCAAGCCAGGACGACGCAGCAATGGAGAAAAGATCAGCAAAAATTCCAACAGCTCAATGGCTCCTTTCCAAAGATCAATAGATTAGAATAAATACAAGCAATTAGTTATCAAATCTATTAAATTAGTTATTAAATTTATACTTAAATACAAGCAATTAGTTATTAAATCTATTAAATTAATTATTAAATTTATACTTAAATACAAGCAATTAGTTATTAAATCTATTAAATTAGTTATTAAATTTATACTAAAAAAATAATGATGATTTATTTGCCACTCGGCCCACTCCTTCCTTCCCCTACATAAAACAACATGCTTGGGCCTCGCCCCCTCCAGGCCAGGCCTCGCCCCCTCCCTTCCCACCCCCCCCCACTCGTCCCCACCCCGTGCCGCCGGCTCCCCCTCTTATCTCTCCTCTCGCTCGTTCCCCAGCCAGGATGTGTCGATGGTGGAGGCGGAGGGCCCAATCCCTTCCTCTCCCACCAGGATCTGTCGATGGCGATGGAGGTGGAGGGCGGTGAGGCGGCCAGGGGGATCAAGGGGATGGTGGTGGAGCTGATGATCGCGGCGGTGGTGAACGCGTCGTGACTACATCCCGACGATGGCGTGGTGGACTGCGCAGGGCTTGGCCAGAGGATGCGGCGGGATGCAATCTGGAGCTGGTTGCTTGCATGAGGCTAAACAGGATCTGGAGCCAGTTGCTTGCATGAGGCGACCATGTCCGCCAGGCAGCCAGAGGGGCATCGCTAGGGACATCGCCGATGGACCTCCTCGGCCGCTCTGCCGGTGGTGATCGCTGTCGTGGGCAAGAAGGGGAGGATGGCGTCACGAACGTCAACATCAAAGCTGTGGATCTGCGGAGTACTCTCTTAGATGCCCATAAAAGTGGTATGGATCTACGGAGCTTGCTTCTGAGAGCACTGCTAGGTTTTTTTTGTTCACAAGGATGCTTTTATATCTGAGTTTATGCCTAATCGGTACATTTTTTGCAATTTATGGATGACCTCAAATGTATCCAGATTAATCTCAGATGTTCCTTATGCATGTTGTGCTTTCAGATTCAACACTAAATGTGTGCATCAACTCAATTGTCCAACATGTGGAGTTGTGGACTTTGGTGTTCTCCTAATCCGACGAATGGGATGTAAAAGGAAAGTAAGAATCATATTTCAAATTTACTGCTGCTTCTATACCTTCTGAATGCCAGATCCTTGTCCTCTCTTTCCCTTTTTCGTTGCTCTGAATGATGTCTCTTGATTCACATTATATATACTTATGTTCTCTTTCCCTTTAGTTTGCTCTCAATGATCTCTCTTAAGTCCTAATTTACATAGTGCCAACTGTAGAAGTATACTTTGCAGAATTTTGGGCAACGATATGCTTGATGGTACAAGTGAGCAGCTCTTTTTTGTTTCATTTCATTTTCAAATGACATCCATCAATAAATGGGAAATAGGCTATTTCTTTATATAAATTGTGCATGAAATTATTTAGTAGTCGACAACAATGTTCTCCTTTGTAGAGTAGGAATGTATGCTAGACATATTAGGTTGCAGAGTTCATTACTGTAACACAATATTTTATCCTACTGCATCGGTTCAACAATAATTTGAGTTGTCCACACTATATAGATCTTATCTATGGCATCATACAATCTGGGTCAGCACCTATATCTGTCACATGCCATGCCTTTTTCAGAGATGCTCATCTTTGATTTTGTGATTCTAGGCATTTACAAACTACACCCAAATCTAAATGTATGCAGCTTTTGTATCAGTTCAACAAAAAGATAAAAAATCATATCTTCATAATCATATAGCTTCTATTGTAAAACAGCGATTGTGATACATCTCTGATTTCTCATCACCTCATAAGCGGTTAGAAGCATGCCAAACATATTAATTTGATTTGTCAAAAGTGATTTCATCTGAGCTGTTATAAGAAGTTCAGTCTCTATTTGTCATGAACTTTAATTCATATGGGGGTAAACACCACCGAGAGGATAGTCGGGTGGCGTCGGCATAGAGGGAGAGAGAGAGGAGACTATAGATGAGAATGACTTTGTTATTTCTCTGCTTAGTTTCAATAGCATGCAATAGCCATTTATATTGATGGGCTCCCCCTAACAGATAGAATCTAATCTCGATCTGGATATGAAACAGTCACCCAACACATTAGGAAATACAGATTTTGTACAGCTAATCAAGCTGAATTACATGGCCATATCTGTCACGGCTGAATACAGATAGAAACTAAGTACAGATTATATACGGAGCGATTCCTATCTTCAAAAATCAAAACTTTCTATATATTTCAACATTCTCAACCAAATGAGAGTACATATACATGAATAGGTATGTAGCTATTGCATTATTCTTCACCACCTCGGCAGTTGTTTATTGTATTAGACAACTGGTAGCATTGTTTGCAGTTAAACTTGCTTAATCTGTCGTTTTCTTCCGTGTTATTTTTGCCCAATTTAGAACTACAAGCACATACATTTTATCATATAGCCCAATTTAGATGGATCGTAAACGTGAATCTTCCCCAATCCTTCATCAGTACAAAGAGGCAGATATTGTTGAGAAACCGTCGCTGGCGACCAGTCCGAACGATTTCTCTGCTTAGAACAAGAACGAATCAATCACAGAATCACAGAATAATAGATTGAACACAGAGAGGCAGAGAGAACTCCTGGTCTTTCTTTATTGCTTTAGATTGCATCGGGTACATAATGAGGGGGGTCTAGGTCCCTATTTATAGTCTACGGTGGGGTGCCCAATTAGATCAGGACTCTGGATAGAGTCCAGGTTTCCTAACACTCCCCCTTGGGCACTCACCCAACATGCTCATGCCTCGTCAAAACTCCATAAAAAACTAGTGGGAAAAATTTGGAGAAAGAGTACATGATACATGTGATGCTGCGATGCACGAATTGCCTCGTTAAAAACCTTGGTCGAGAAACTTCATGGAAAACTCGTCAAGGGAAAAAGAGTACAATTCACCCAAATTCATTTGGTCTGCAAGACTTTATTTTGGGTACTTAATCTTCATGATCAAGATTTATTAGCGGGCTTGTGAGAATTCTCCCCCTGAATTCTGCACTTCTCTAAGTCTCATCATTCCAATTCCACGCACGCACTTTTCAAAGCTAGATGCGGGGAGTGACTTAGTGAATAAATCTGCGAGATTTTCACATGACTTAGTATGCAGTACTTTAATCTCGTCCATCTTTTGCAATTCATGTGCATAGAAGAACTTGGGGTTGATATGCTTTGTGAGATGACTCTTCACATAGCCCGTTTGCACTTGTGCAACGCAAGTCGCATTATCTTCATAGATAATTGTGGGGTTTGCACAATGTTCATCCCACATGACTGCTGGTTGTGGTGAATCATTCGGCGAGCTGCGCACTCTCGTGCGGCTTCATCTGATGCTATAATTTCGAGTGGTTCGTCGAAGTAGCTACGGGCTTTGCTTAGACGATTTCCATGAAATTGCGGTTCCACCTCACAGAATACATAGCCTGTTTGTGACTTAGCGGTATGCGGTCCGCATGATACCCAAAGATCTGCATAGCCAATCAAGTTCAGATCTTGATTCTTTCTGTAAAACAATCCGAGGTCCTTGCTACCTTGGAGGTATCGGAAAATGTCCATTATGCCCTGCCAATGCCTTTTGGTGGGCTCTGCACTGTACCTTGCTAACAGGTTCACGGCAAATACAATGTCCGGTCTAGTGCAGTTTGCTAAATACATGAATGCTCCCGCTGCACTCAAGTATGGGAATTCCGGTCCCAGGACTTCCTCCCTATCTTCCCTTGGTCGGAAATGATCTTTTTCTTGCTGTAAAGACCTACCGATCATCGGTACTTTCGAGGGAAATGCCTTCTCAAAGCCAAACCTTTCAAGCACCTTCTGGGTGTAGGTCGACTGATGTACCAAGACTCCTTCAGGGACATGCTCAAGCTGCAGGCCTAAGCAAAACTTGGTCTTGCCCAAATCTTTCATTTCAAATTCTGACTCCAAGTAGGAGCTTGCTTCTTTTATGTCTTCGGCTGTCCCGATGATATTCAGATCATCTACATACACAGAGATTATACAGAATCCATTCTGGGATCGCCATATAAATACACAAGAACAGTCTTCACTGTTCGTGTAGCCTTTCTTGCAGAGAAAGTCGCTCAAGCGATTATACCACATTCTTCCAGATTGCTTCAGTCCATACAGTGACTTTCTGAGTTTCACACTGTACAGATTTCTATTTGCTTTGTCTTGGTTCGGGAGAGGGATTCCTTCAGGGACTTTCATATAAATCTCCGAATCCAAGTTACCGTAGAGGTATGCAGTCACAACATCCATCAATTTCATTTCCAAGTTCAAGTTCACTGCCATTGAGATCAAGTATCTAAAGGTAATTCCACTCATGACTGGGGAGTAGGTTTCTTCATAATCAACTTCAGTACGTTGAGTGAAACCCTGTGCTACCAGCCTTGCTTTGTATCTCACTACTTCATTTCTTTCATTTCTCTTTTGAACAAATACCCACTTGTGCCCAATGGGGTGTATGTGGGGAGGTGTGCGGCATACGGGCCCAAACACATCTCTTTTATTCAAAGATAGCAATTCAGTTGCTATTGCCTTTTTTCAATCTTCCCAATCTGATTTTTTTCTTACATTCAGCGAGCGATGCAGGCTCGGGATCAAGATCGATGATGGTGGCAATTTTCTTTGCGAAGTAGATATCGATATTAGCGGTTGTCCTATTCAGAGACTCTCCCGTGTGCACATAATTTATAGCTATTTCTTCATGAGTTGCTTCTTCTGGAGCGATTGCTTCTGCTGGAGCTTTACCTTACACATCGCTTCTTTCAATTGCGGTGGCAAGTCCCTTTAGTTTTTCGGCTCTGATGTGTGCGCACACATCCATACCGATGGGGATATTCAGATCCGGTATGCCCTTTTCTGAAGGTGCCATACTTGTGCCAGGTCTCAACTGGCTCCCCTTCTCATTCTGGGGGACTTCAATGATCGGCTGTGATAAATCCCGCTTATCCTTTTTCACCAGGCGTCCCCGGTTACTAAGAATTCGAGGAACCGGAGTTCTCATCCTCTTTTTTATTTTTCTGAGGCCTCTGGACGAGATTAGGGATACCTTCTGTTTCTTTGGTATTTCAACCCTCTCCAGTGCAGTGCGTGCAGGCACATGCGACTTAGTCACGCTCTTCAAATCACTAAAGTGATCAAGCAGTTGATTTGCTAGTTCTTGCAAATCGATTGTCTTTTGGACTTCTCTTGTCTTCTGGACTTCTCTATTTGCTTCACTAATGCATGGGTCTTCTGCATGGATTTCCCAGGCTTGCCACATAATTTCCCGACATTCTTCATCAAGGGGTTGATTTCCTCCCCCTAATGTTGGGAAATTTTCGGTGGTGACACTTTGCGCTAGTTGCATAGGTGAATGGATGTTGTAGGCCGAAGGTCTAAGGTTAATGAGATTCGTTGCATGAAGGACTGCGTGTCCCCAACATGTAGCTGGCAAATTACTTTTAATGCAAGAGGGGTCAGGCAATAAATTCAATTCTCTCAATTAAAGCCTCTGCCAAACCATTCTGGGTATGGACATGCGGTACCAAATGCTCAACTGCAATTCCCATCGCCATGCAATAATCATCAAATGCCTTTGAAGTAAATTCGCCAGCGTTGTCCATTCTGATGGACTTGATATGATGATCTGGAAACGCATTTCTGATGCGAATGATCTGCGAGATCAATTTTGCAAAGGCGTGGTTCCTTGTGGACAACAAAATCCACATATGACAACTTCGAGGAAGCGTCAATGAGCACCATAAAATTCTTAAATAACCCTAAGATGGGCTGAATGAGACCGCAAATGTCTCCCTGGATACGTTCCAGGAATGTAGGGACTTCATCCTTCACTTACAGAGTGGAGGGTCTAGTAATTAGTTTCCCGGTGGCACATGCAGGGCACACAAAATCTTCATGATTCAGGAAATTCTTCACATTAATATTATGCCCATGCGAGCTATTATGTTTCTCATCATCCTAAGACTTGGGTGGCCTAATCTGTCATGCCAGAGACAGAAGAGTTCAGAGCTTCTAGACACTATTTTCAGAACAGTGCACGCTGCAGGCGCTTTAATTGTGGTATAATATAGCCCAGTTTCTAATGAAGGAAGTTTTTCTAATACACGTTTCTTTTCATTCTCTTTGCGCGTCATAATGAGCAGGTATTCCTTACCGTACTCTTCTTCAGTCTCAACGTGGAAACCATTTGCGCGGAAAATCTTAAAACTTAGGAGAGTTCTAGTCGATTCTGGGTACAATAAGGCTTCTTCAATGACCAAAATTGTGCCCATGTGGCTCTTCTGGAACCAATTATTCATGCATCGCTTCCGGCGATTGTCGTAAGGCTGCCAGTGCTCTTACAGAACGACTAGAAATACTTAGTCTCTTTTAAGATGATATGCGTTATGCCGCTGCTAGCTAAGCACACTTCCTTCATAGGGTGCTACACGCGTTCTAATATAGGGTATTTTATTAATATGCATGAGAAGGCAATCAACACATAAATAAGATACTCCAATATCAGAACATATCATGCCATTAATAAACTGAATAAATGAATGAATTCTTCCAAAAATCATCCAACCATCACAAGAAAGATAACAATTCTTAAGTACCATCCATGCAAATTCTAACGTATTCTTCCACACAAAATAAATGACAATTAAAGTCTGAATGCATTCAGTGCATAAGACTTTTTCTGATATTTTCTCGGGGTTGACATTCTCTTCAAGAGAAATCAGACAGTGCCTACTTCTAGGTCGAGAGAGTCTGCTTTGTCGTAATGGTCTCAAACACCATCAGCAGCAGTACGGTGCCGTAACGCTCCCCTCAACCGATGCAGAGTGGGCTTCATGTGCCCTTTGCCATCCCGTTTTTGGCTTGCTAGCCTTATTCTCACGTGGAGCATCTGATTTGCCTTTCTGGGCTGCGGTCTTACCCTTCTTTCCCCTTTTCTCTATCAAGGGCTTTCGCACCTTGTTGCTCCTAGTGTTGGCTTCACGACCAACGGAGCTCCTGTGGTCGAGTGGCGTAGTTCTTACAGAGAACATTGTCCCGAGCCTCCGCAACTTGCATCATATCGGTCAATTCGACGTATTCCTCATAGCCATCTTGACGATAATTACGTGCGGATTGTACTTCATTTGGGTGGAAGGATTTTCTTAATTTTATGTATTGGGGTACAAATCCTGTGCAAGGCAGAATTGTATTCCTTGACCATCTTAAAGTCGGCAAACCTTAGTCTGATCCACTCCTACTCTGCTTGAGTAAGAATGGTGTACTTTAGCCTCTCAAACCTGCTTCTTGGGTGCGGTCTAGAGTGCTAGCGCACTATTCTCTACCATGTACTCATTCTTGAGAGTGAGGCAGAAGTGGTGCCTGAGAAAATGAAGTGCCTGATCATTCTCTTTAGGCGTGGGTTAGGCGTCATTCAGTCCGCCAATCCCAATAGTCGCGCGGAGCTTCCTGGATCCAAGCACAATCTCGACATCGGATGCCTACATCAGATAGTTTTGGCCATGCTAGGCCAGCTCCTCAAATCTTCCAGTTCGTGATGCTAGTCATCTAAATGTGTATAAGTCTACTGCTGGTAGACATGCACGGAATAATTCACTGCGGGTAAATAAATGGTACAAAAGGTTCTCGTAATGTTCCAGAATTTTCTATGCATTTTCTATAATTTTACTGCTAATTTCAGCGATTAAAAGCAATTTAAATAATTACAATTAACCAAAACAGTAAATAAACACAGAAAATACAAAGAATAATAATGGCATAAATAAATAAGCCTCAAATGCTAAAAAATAATTCAAAATTCAGATTCCCGAGGCCCTTTTATGCTAAAATATAAAATTTCAGCAAATTCTGCAATCCCAGAGGGTTTCTGCGCAAAATTTCAGTTCAGAGAAAATTTTGCGCAATTTCCTGATTTACCGAGGGGTTTTCTGCAAAATTCTGGACCCACTGGTAAATTTGAGGGCTTATACGTAATTTTCGGAATTACGAAGCGTTTTATGCAAAATTCGAGACTCAAATTAAATAATTAAGGGCTTCTTTGTAATATTCCGAGAGACGGAGGACTTTTCCGCAAATAACCCGGCGCCGGCCCATCCCTTCCCCCTTTTTTTCAGCTGGGCCCCTTTATTTCCTCCCGCGGCCCATCTTTCTTCTCTCCTTCCCGGCCCGTTTGCTCCCTCCCTCTCGGCCTGTTAGTCGGCCCATTTGGCCCGTCCGGCTTCTTAGCCCACCCGGCCACCTCAAGCCACTCGGGTAGGGTTTCGCCATCCCGTTTTTTTTTCGTGGCGGCGGCGGCACAACTCGCCCGGGCGGCTGCCGGTTCGAGTGGGCGCAGCGGCGGCCGGTGGCGGCTAAGCGGCGCGTGGGAGCGGCGCCATGCGTGGAGGTGCCGGGCGAGCAGCCGCGGAACGGCTCCGTCGCGGGGCGCGAGGAAGCCGGGCGTCGGCCGTCGTCACGTGGCTGCGGGCCGACCGACGGGCGGCCGGGCAAGTGACGCGCGGTGCGCGCGCGACGAGCACGAGGAAGAAGCCGGGCCGGTGGCGGAGCAGCGCCATGCGGGCGCGGTGGCGGGCGGCGAGCGGAAACGGCCGGGCGCGAGGCGGCTCCGCGCGGTGGCGCGGAAGGGCCGCCGGGCGGCGCGTTTGCGGCGGCGACCGGATCGCTCGGGCGCGCGCGCATGCATGCGGCGGTGAGGCCGAGGTGCCCGGGCGGTGCGCGTGCGGGCTGCAAGGCCGAGACATCCGGGGAAGCGCACGTGCGGGCGGCTAGATCAAGGCGACCGGAGCGGCGAAACCGAAGCACCACGGCTGCTCCAACCGGTGGAGCAGCGGGACCGGCGGCCGGCGTAGGAACCGAAACAACGCGTGCGGTCTGGAGGCGGCATTCAGGTCGGTGAGACGACGCGGCTTCGTGCACGGCGACGTACTCTCGTGGACCAAGACCGGACGGCGCGGCTGCGGGCTGCAGATTCTTCAGCGGCCAAGGCGTGCGGGCTCCAGGCCGACGGAGGCACTCGGGCGCATCTACCTCGGATGGCGACCAACGGCAAGGCCGACGGTGGCTGCGCCTCGTGCGGGAGGCGGTAGCCCGTGCGGGGGCGTGTCGTCCTAGGCCAAAATCCAGTGATGGCGGCGCCTCTTGCAGGAGGCAACAGTCGGCCAGTGGTGGCCGGCCGGCGGCCGTGTTGTCCCTTTTTTTTGTTTCGTGCCATGGTCATTCAGGACCGAACAGAGGAGGATGCAAAATTTCTCGTGCAATTACCAAACAGGAAAACCAATGCATAAATTTTTCCGTTTCCAATCTAGATGCAATCAACATCTACCCCTTTTTCGCAATCTACCGATCGACATTGTGCCGGCGATTTCAGATCTGCTCACGGTAGATTTGGGGCGGATTTGCATCATTTCTAATCTACAGTGCAATCAACATCTACCCCGTTTCACAATCTACCGATCGGCATTGTGCCGGCGACTTCAAGTCTGCTCGCGGTAGATTAGGGCGGATTTGCACCGTATAGATTCAATATAGAACGCGAAAGAAAATACAGATTCAAAAAGCGATCTAGAAATTCAATCTGTGTTTCGATGATTACCTCGTTCACCAGAGCAAAGTCGTGCTGATAACGTGTTGAGAAACCGTCGCTGGCGACCAGTCCAAACGATTCCTCTGCTTAGAACAAGAACGAATCAATCACAGAATCACAGAATAATAGATTGAACACAGAGAGGCAGAGAGAACTCCTGGTCTTTCTTTATTGCTTTAGATTGCATCGGGTACATAATGAGGGGGGTCTAGGTCCCTATTTATAGTCTACGGTGGGGTGCCCAATTAGATCAGGACTCTGGATAGAGTCCAGGTTTCCTAACAGATATCACCCCCCCCCTTCACACGATTGTCACGGATAAAGTCTAACTGATTTTTCTATCATTACTCCTGTAGAATCTGGGATGCCAGTTCTTGCTCTTTGCCAAGTCGATGAAGTGTGATAGTCTGCACTTCCATGAGGAAAGTGAGCATGTAACTGCATACTCGTTGCCTCCCCCACCTCCTCCACATCCCTCTCCTTCCCTGTAATCCCTCCTCTAATCTACAGCACCTCCATCCCCTTGTCAACTGAGCAAAAGAGAAGGAGGGTAGGAAGAAGAGGAAGAGGAGGAAAAGGAAGGAGGAGAAGAGTAGGATGATTTGTGCTGGTGTTTAGAGGTTCTTACTAGGGTCTCCAAGGGTAACAAACAATTTCCTACCTTTTTGTTCTTAGTGATTTCTTGATCGGGTTAGTTTTCGGTTGATCTTTGATCTGCGAAGCCTGCTACGTTCTGCGAATTAGGGTGCGAAATCTGGGGTAGAATATTTCATTAGCTTTCTGTAGAGTGCTCATTCACATCATTCTGATGAACGATTTAGGAGTTATGAGCATTGCTGTGTTGAGGTGCAGTCTGATCAATCAAGTTTGGGCAGTCGGTCGGAATTAAAAGATTAAAAATAGAATATTAATTAATATGAGAATAATGTCATAATAAACTTTTTAGGGGATTTCCTAAGGTTTCTAGAGGGTCTAAGAACACAAATTTTTGATAGGTGGATTAGGAGTTATGCAATTTCTAACACTGCTGTCTAGTATTAGATGATTGCTGGACCGGTCGGAGTAGAAGTGATATTTTGGTTAAGCAAAAGCCGGAATTAAAATTTAGTGGCAGCTACAAAATTGTGCAAAATTCCTGTAGATTTCAGAAATGTTATGGTTTGCTATATTTTTTGCTGTATATTAAAAGATACAAAATTTGCAACTCTACTGTCTAGAGAATGGTTAGATCTGTTTTTCGGGTTAATTTTGGGGACTTAGATGAACTAATCTGAGGATTGTGCCAACTAAGAAATTGTGTGAAATTTTGTATAGCTTCTGAAAAGGGTATGGTTTGCTCTGTTTTGATGAGGGAATTGAGAGTTGTTTTATTCTTTCGTACGGGGACAGCAAGGGGACATACGAGTATTTGTTGGAAAAGTCAGAGTTTTTGGAGAACATGCAGGATCGTTGTTGTTACGTTTGCATTGTGTTAGCATATTTTGAGAGTGAGTAATCTCTATAGGCTATAGGAGGAGAGACTTCGAGTGTGATACCATCTTCACATCCTTCTGATCTGCGGATCAAAGTGAAAGGTAAGTGCATTGTAGAATAGTATTCGGGTGCTCAAAAATTCAATTGAATGATACCTTGCTTTGGTTATTTCTTATGTCAACATTGAATTTATATTGTTCTTCACTTATTATATGATTATGAAAGTGAGATTTGAGGTAAGATGATGAATATTTATAATTGTTTAATATGATGGAAGAAAATGACTACATCGCATTGCATGATGAGCATTCGTTAATAGGGCAACCCTGTATGAAAAAAGGAGAGGGCAAAGGTATGTCATCAATAAGTGAACACCTACGGTATATGCAGAAGAAGACGTTGAGTTTGAGCATTGCGTTCATGAGAAAAGAATCGGAAAGAAATGACATGTGCATGTAACTAAATGGAAAGAAAATTTTAAAAGTGAGATAATGATTGATGCGATTAAATGTTAAAATGTTGCTACCTTGTATATTATTGTGCTTTGTACTTGTTAAGCCATAGATTCATCCTTGCCTCTTTGTTTTTAGGTGATCGATGATGACACTACGCATGGGAAGGGAGTAGCACATGTATTTCTTCATTATTTAGCTTTCACTCACTTTACACTTACTCAAGGTTAGATAAGAACAATTTAGTTTTAACTATTGTAGTATTTAGTTAACTTGTGGTTACCTTTAGTATCTTCAATTTACCATATTGCTATCTGTTACAATGTTTAGTTGTCCTTATTATCGATAGCCATTGTATTTATTTGGTCTATGTTATATTTTAAAATTATGTTGTTTAATGTTGCTGAAACTTATCTTTAAATTATTATGGTATGTTATTCTTGTTATCTTGTGACATGTTGACTTGTTTATTGTTTAAAATTGGTAGTGGTATTGGTGGTGAGCGATATCTTGGAATTTTGTTAAATCGGGGTGTTACATACCAATAACAAGAAAAGTAAGGGAAGAAATCACATCTCCCATCTACGCTATGTCCCATCGTCATCTGGCTACTATCAAGTTCATGGTGGTTATCATACTAGCATTTCAAATCAATTCGGTCTTCACCTACTCTAATGATGTTGACAAATTGAGGCCTTTCGAACATGCTCCATCTTATTTAGACTCCGCAGAGTGCGCAGAGGCTGTGGACTCCGCATGTCTTAATTTAGACTCTATAGAAAGAAAGAAATATAACTAAGAACATAAAAGGCCTCAATATATCAACATCATCGGGGTAGGTGAAGACCGAATTGATTTGAAATGTTAGGATGATCACCACCATGAACTTGATAATAGCTAGATGACAATTGGACATAGTGTAGATGGGAGATGTGATTTCTTCCCTTGCTTTTCTTGTTCTTGGTATGTAACACTCTGCCTTAACAAAATTCTAAGATGTCACTCACTATCTATATCACTACCAATTTTAAACAATAAGCAAGTCAACATATCACAAGATAACAGGAATGATATACCATAATAATTTAAAGATAAGTTTCAGCAGCATCAAAAACATAATTTTAAAACATAACATGGACCAAATGAATACAATGGCTATTAATAATAAGGACAACTAAGCATCGTAACATCTAGCAATATGGTGAATTGAAGATACTAAAAGTAACCACAAGTTAACCAATTACTACAATAGTTGAAACTAAAATATTCTTATCTAACATTGACTAAGTGCAAAGTGAAGTAAAGGCTAAATAATGCAGGAATCCATGTGCTACTCCCTTCCCATGGATGTCATCATCGTCGCTCACCTAAAAACAAAGAGACAAGGGTGAAGTTATGGCTCAACAAGTACAAAGCAGAATAATATACAAGGTAGCAACATTTTAACATTTCATAGCAACCATCATTATCTCACTTTCAAATTCTTCTTTCCATTCAGTTACATGCACATGCCATTTCTTTCTGATTCTCTTCTTCTGCATATACAGTAAAAAATATAGCAAACCATAACATTTCTGAAATCTACATGAATTTTGCACAATTTTCTAGCTGTCACTAAATTTTAATTTTGGATTTTTCTCAACCAAAACATCACTTTTACTCCGACTGGTCCAGCGGTCATCTAATGCCAGATAGCAGTGTTAGAAATTGCAAAACTCCTAATCCACTTATCAAAAATTTGTGTTCTTAGACTCTCTAATAACCTTAGAAAATCCCCTACAAAGTTCATTGTGACATTATTCCCATATTAATTAATGTTCTATTTTAATTTTTTAATTCCCACCGACTGCCCTAACTTAATTGATCAGACTGCACATCAACACGGTAATGCTCATAACTCCTAAACCGTTCATTGGAATGATGTTAATGAGCACTCTACAGAAAGCTAATGAAGTACTCTACAAATCTCTAGGATGTGAAATCCCTAGATTTCGCACCCAATATCCCCTAATTCGTAGAACATAGCAGACTTCGCAGATCAAACGATTAATCGAAAATTAACTCGATCAAGAAATCACTAAGAACAAAAGGGTAAGAAATTATTTGTTAACCTTAGAGACCCCAGCAAGAATCTCTAAACTACAGCACAAATTATCATACTCTTCTCCTTCCATTTCCTCCTCATCCTCTTCTTCCTCCCCTCCTCCTTCTCTTTTACTTAGTTGCCAAGGGGGTGGTGGTGATACAGATTGGAGGAGGGATTGCAGGGAAGGAGAGGGATGTGGGGGAGGCATGGAGTATGCAGTTGCATGCACACTTTCCTCATGGAAGTGCAGACTGACACACTTCATCGACTGGGTGAGAGCAAGAAGTGGCATCCCAGATTCTACTGGAGTAATGATAGAAAATCAGTTAGACTTTATCCGTGACAATCGTGTGAAGGAGGGTGATATCTGCCTCTTTATACTGACGAAGGATTGGGGAAGATTCACGTTTACGGTCCATCTAAATTTGGTTATATGATAAAATGTATGTGCTTGTGGTTCTAAATTGGGCAAAAATGACAAGAAAGAAAACCACAGATTAAGCAAATTTAACTGCACACAAACATCTTGATAAGGCTTGATGCGGATTGTAATCCGATTGTTACATCCATAACAACCAGAGCTGATCCTATGACATTGAGCAAGAGCCGGAATTAGAAGAACAAAGGAAGAAGCTGGAACGGTAATCATCTACCTAGGAACTTTGCTGGACACAGTGATCAGTCCAAAAACTTTGGCGGATTCAATGGCCATGGAGGAAATCAATCTGGGCATGGTGGCTTCTTTGGAATGTCTCCAACAGCAATGATGGGCGTGGTTTCCGAGAGAATGAAGGCCGTCCAATTTGTCTAGTGTGTGGCAAGGTAGGCCACACTGCATTGCGTTGCTATTTTCTGTTTGATCATGCTTATCATGATGAACGATCAGCTGGAGCAGAGATGAACTGCTAAGGAGTATGCAGTTGCACACTTTCCTCACGGTAGTGCAACTGCCACACTTCATCGACTGGCAAAAGCATGAAGTGGCATCCCAGATTCTATAGAAGTAATGATAGAAAAATCAGTTAAACTTTATCCGTGACAATCGTGTGAAGAAGGGTGATATCTGCCTCTTTGTACCGACTAAGGATGGGGGAAGATTCACGTTTGCGGTCCTTCTACTTCACGGAGAAAAAACTCATTTGAGGGTTGGAACTGGTGTTCAAAGGGCTGGCTCAAGCCATGCAAGAACAAATACAAAGAGAGCTTCGGCAGTCCACATTGAGGAACCCATCGATGGTATAATAGAAAAACATAACTAGACGTCGACAATTCGACACATTTCAGATTATTTCAACAGTGCATGTGAACAGTAATGCATGGTCAAGAGAAATTTAATATTGAAAATTAAGTGTACATACTATTTTAAGGATTGTATTAACTCGTATTTGCTCCTTTCCACCGGCAGAGCTTCATGGAGGCCAGGGTGGATCCGATGCCCTTCTCCATGAAAAACTCCTTAATGATGTATACATGTTTTAATTACCTATCTGTCCTATCAAAGAATTCATACACAACTCATTAGCATAGCGCCCTCTTAATTTCTGCTGAAGCTCCGCCACTGCTCCTTTCCATTTTTAGTTATTTCCAATTAATGGAACCGATGAAGAATAAATCTAGATGATTTATCACCACCATTAGGTAATAAGTCCCCATATTGAATAACAACAATTTGATCAAAGGGAATGAGTGGGTAAACACGGTGTACCTTAAAAAGTCCAAATTTATCACTCTTTTCTCTTGAATGTTGAAGTCAGTGCTTTCAGTATGGACGGCCCCGTAAATGCTTGTTGATGCTTTTGAGTTCTCACGAATCGTCATATGCTAGTAGATACTCAATATTTTTTTCTTGCTTGACTATTGAAACTATAAATTGTCTTCAGTTGAGCATCAGTTTTCTATTCTTGGTACTTTCTTGACGGCACAAACCAACATGTAATCTTGTCATTGCTAAGGAGTTTGCAGTTGCACACTTTCCACATGGAATTGCGACTATCACACTTTATCAACTGGGCAAGAGTAAGAAGTGGTATCCCAGATTCTACAGGAGTAATGATAGAAAAACCAACATGCTCTAGGGGCATTGGTTAGACTTTGTCCATGACAATCGTGTGAAGGACGTGATATCTGCCTCCTTCTACCAAGGTGGGCACGACTGTTTGACAAGTTTTCACTTTGTAGAAGTCGCACATCTTTACCCACAAGATAACCATTTTGTTACAGTCCACATGTTTTCATAGACATGTAGATCAAGTAGGTTGTCACAAGGCTGTTGTAATGCATCGCCCTAGTGAGGTCACACCTACTAATGTTTTCATCGTTGTGGGATGTGACCATCTCTCAAAAAGCCCCCCTTGTAGATCAAGTAGGTTGTCACAAGGCAGTTACACTAAGAAGAGGGTACTAGATGAAGTCCTTAAAGTTATTTTGGTGGTTCTACCACAACCCAACACTCTTGTACATCCACTGCACCAGCCCCCATACAATCTGTCCAGAGATTTAAGTAAGTTAGGGTTTTTGAGAGTATAAAATAATAATATTATAACATATCAGCCACTTTCCATCAATGACTGCCCAAACCAAGTTTTCATGTTTGAAGTGATGTTAGGACAATTTAGTGTCCCGAAGTATCTAAGCAAGACTAAGTATGGTACTTAGATACAGACTTATATTTGATACTTTCAATGAAAATACTTGTAATCAAAAGGTAGGTGCAATATGATCAAGTAATGATTTACCTCGCTCAATTTACTTCAGTCTTGATTTTACTTAGCTTCTCAATTGATGATTTTGGTCTTTGCCTCTAGTTGACTCTTGATCTTGCTCGATGTGTTGTGTCTTCGAGACTTCAAATTCTAAATATGTGATAAACAACTAAATTCAAATAAATTAAAATAACTCAAAAGCTTGAATAAATTTGAATGGACTTAATTAAGCTTTATTATAATTAAGATGGTGATCTGAGGTAAGGTTTATTAGGTGTGGATTATTGATGGAGTCAAACGAAGTTTGGGCGAAGAGGAAGATGACAGAGAGAGAGAGAGAGAGTCTATTGAGGAGAATATGAAGGAGAGTTCAATGATAAAAGAATATTCATGGAAATTTATTTTCTGAATGGAATTTCACTTTTCAACTTTTGCTCCAATTAGTTTTCAAACATTTTGGGCTCTTGGTCCAAGATTTGTATTTACATTATTTCAATTTTCCATATCTTTTATTAATAGAATTATTATTTCTATTTGGGAAATAATACCTGTATTATTTTGCATAGCACAAAATTCAGATAATCACAAATAAACTTTCGGAAGGATATTTTTGAATGCCAACAAGATTCAACAAAAAGTTTTAAATCCTTCGCAATTTTGAATATCTGAAATTTCACGATGTTACAAAGCTACCCTCCTTAAAATGAATCTCGACACTAAGATTCTAGTAGAATAGAAAAAAGTAGGTGGGGCTAAATTGGCAAGCAGTAGGTTCTAAGGTTTTGCTTACCTTGTTGTCCTTTTTCCTTGGAGTAGATAGAAGAAAGAGAATCTACACAAGGATGGGTTAAAACTTAGAGAAGACCAATAAGGAAGTGAGGGAGACCTTACTCTTTTGGGTCGGTCATAGGTTTCCAGATACTTGCTTCTTGCCATCATTGTAGAATGGAATGGTCATGTCATCTACAAGACTCATGATGGTCCCAATTTCATATTGTTATGTGGATAATAATGGCCTATATCAAATGGGACAGATGGCCTTGGGGATGCCGATATGATGATTGGTCGGCCTATATCCTTAAGGCGTTCCTACTTGGATCAGTCGGCCTCAGCAACAAGGCAACACTAGGCTGGATGCTGTTGTTGTGGGCGGGGCCGGACTACAAATGCCATAAACGCGTCAGCGAAGCCACACCATACATGCAGTACTCTGCAAGGTCCTGCAAGCGACACCAAAGGTTGAATCACATCTACGATCGCTAGGCTCCGCCCTAGCACATTGGTGCACACACTGTGCACCTTCTTCACTACATTCTAGCGCTTGCTGGTTGTTGATGAATCCCGATCGATTAGCTCATACTCCACCTCCGTCGCCGACGAGCCTCAGCAACCGAACGAGCCGCTGTGGCTTGACGACGCACCTCGACCGCTGCGACGAGAGTGAGAGGGTCATTTCCGCGAGCCATTAGTCGAACGTAGAGTACTAGCAACAGCGGATTCGGCGAAATGGGGTGCGGGTGAAAGCAAAAGCAGCGCGCGTGGCGGAGGCAGCAAGAACTACACTACGAGAGGCAAGACGAGGGAGATTAGCAAATATGTGTCTTTTTGCCAAGCACGTTGTGCTTTAAAGGTGTATGCCTTTTTGGGGCAACTCTACGGAACTCACGCTCGGGCGTGGAGCGGTGCGCTAGAAGCCAGTTGAAAGGCAGAGCGTGTCCCTTGTCACGCCAACCACATTTAAACACGGTCCCCAAGACCGGAAGCATGCGGCCCACAGGACTAGCTGCCACTCCTCTGCCAAGCTGAAGGGATGAAGGGGGCCAAAAGGCCTACACCACATGGTTTCGGCTTGTTCGAGATGAATCCTTTTACCGTGAGAGGCTCCTATTGTGGGGATAGGCCCCTACCATATCCGTTCAGCCTGTTGAGCTGAAAGGCTCAATGAGGGACATAAAAAGGCATGAATACTCTTGTAATAGTACCCTAAGGTGGGGTGTGATTATAATAAGGTCTTATGGTCATTATAGATATCCCCCTAGGGCAAGCAGGGAAGGGAGATTGATTCATTCCCATACTCTACTAGTCTCCTTATGTACTGTTTGGTCAGTAGCCACAACAGTGTGTGTTTGGTTTGTCTCACAAATGCCTCCTCGTTGCGCATATTAACATATTAGGGCAATCCCAGTGCAGAAACCACTTAAGTAGTTTCTATCTATGCCATGTCATATAGACACTACTTTAGACACTATTGTCTCCAATGCACCATGTCTATTTATAACCCAAGCAATTAATTAAGCATCAAAATCTCTCTCTCCTCTCCACCAATCATAATTTTTCTCCATTTATCATGAAGATACCACCATCTCTCCAATGCAAAATTTGGTAGTGTCTATTGTATTGGTTTTCTCATAGAAACTAGGTCTTGCATGAGATCCAGTTTCTTCCTCTTTTTCTTCTCTCTCTTATTTAATATAGCGCCACATCATCTAAAACTCCTGTATGGCAATGTAATTAATGCCATAGACACTATCCTACGTGGAGTACTGGGACTGCCCTTACGAACGATAGGTTAATAATTACATCAGCAGGTTCTCTCTCGGATGGATTCATAATAATCCTTTTGAGGAGGTTAGTGGGCCACACAAGACATGCAAACAAACAGAAAAATAGCATCCACTGGTGAAAGGTCCACAATATTATGGACTAATATCTTTATTTTTTCTGAGAGGTTGTAGCATATTTTCTTTATTCTTGCCAACTGTAGGACATTTGTTATTATTTCTTTGTTATACAATAAATTCCTTTCTTTTGTATAACTCTTTTGGTAGATGTTTTTATTTGTTTTATATTATTTTTTCTCAGGAAACAGGGGCCTCCAATTTGCTGCACATACTTCCGTATTCTGCATGAGCCATGCAAGTCCTTCTCTACTAGACTGCACGATCTGGCCACACGCAACATGTCCATGAAGGTTGGTGACCTTCCTGTCCTCCCGGAGCAGACTCATCTTGAAGCACCATATAAGTGGATTTTGTTAGATCTTATTGGTTGGGATGATGATGAGACAACCTTGCTACTTCGAGTGGACAACCTATATCTGGTAGCCTTCACCAACATGACTGGACAGTGGCATGCGTTCGAGAATCGTGACCATCTGATTCCAGGTTCGATCCCACTGCCATATGCAAGTGATTATCCGTCCCTCACTGGGAACCTTGGGCATAAAGAACTAGCGAATGTTCCTTTGGGCAAGACGTCTCCGTTAGAAGCTGTACGAAATTTGTCCAGGTATGATCCATCTACTAGTAATCAGGCCCGCATGAAGCTATCTTTGCTAATAATGGTTTGTGTATGAAATCTCTCTAGGTATGGTCCATCTATCAGCAATCAGGAACACATGAGGCTATCATTACTAAAGATACTCCTGATGATCAATGAGGCTCAGAGATTCAGTCTGTTCAATAATACGGTAAGCATTGGATGGGAGAGTGAAAGCTTCATCCCATCTACCCGTACACAATTGGTCTTTAAGTGGAGAGATATTTCAATTTCTCTACTGTCTTGGGATAAGAACAAGATTTGGCCAGGGGTAGAGAATACTACCAAAAAGAAAAGTGCAGATTTGGGCATTGATACCCCACAACGTTCACTTGATGCTTTGATTAAGGTGCTTAAGCCCCGGAACACATAAACAGCTTGTAAGGTGGCCCAACGAAAAACCACATAACTGGAGGAGTGTGTCTCAGCAAAAGATAAATCAAAACATTATTCTTTTTCCTTTCTAATTTACATTTTGAATTAATGTATAACTCGATTTAAGATGCCTATCATGAAAGCAACATGGTTTGGATGCCTCGATGGGTTCCTCCTTAATATGGACCAACGAAGCTCTCTTTGTATTTGTTCTACCAGGGCTTGAGCCAGCCCAATGAACACTAGTTCCAACCCTCAAATGAGTTTTTTCTCTGTGAAGAAGATTGACAGTAAACGTCAATCTTTCCCCATCCTTCGTCGGTACAAAGAGGCAGATATTACCCTCCTGTACACGATTGTCATGGACAAAGTCTTCACGGATTTTTCTATCATTACTCCTGTAGAATCTGGGATGCCACTTCTTGCTCTTGCCCAGTCGATGAAGCGTGAGTCGCACTTCCATGATGAAAGTGTGCAACTGCACACTCCTTAGCAATGACCTGATTACAGATAGATTTGTGCCGTTGAGGTAATACCAAGAATTGAAAACTGATGCTCAACTAAAGCCAATTTATGGTTTCAACTGTCAAGAAAGAAAAAAATATTTAGTATCTACTAGCATATGAAGATTCGTGAGAACTGGAAACCATCAACAAGCATTTACCAGCCCGACCATACTGAAAGCACTGACTTCACCATTCAAGAGAAAATAGTGATAAATTTGGATTTTTTAAGGTACACCGCGTTTACCCATTCGTTCCCTTCGATCTAATTGTTGTTATTCAATATGGTGACCTATTACCTCGTGCTGATAGGTCATCTAGATTTGCTCTTCATCAGTTCCATTAGTTGGAAAGAACTAAAATGGAATGATCCATGCTTGCGTGGAAAGGAGCAGTGGCGGAGCTTCAGCAGAAATTTAGAGGGGGCTAGCTAATGAGTTGTGTATGAATTATTTGTTATGGCAAATAAGTAACTAAAACATGTATACATCATTAAGGAGTTTTCATGGAGAAGGGGGTCGGATCTACCCTGGCCTCCGTGAAGCTCTGCCGGTGGAACGGAGAAGATACGAGTTAATACAATTCTTAAAAGAGTTTGTACGCTTAATTTTCAATACTAGTAGTGTGCCCGTACTAACGCTACGATAATATACAAAACAAGATAAAATTTGTAAAAAATAAAACGAACAATCAAATTCATTAAGATTCACGTCTCATATATTGTATAACCAAATATTTTTGTCACATAATGAATGTCACATAACGACTGATCCTTTGAGGAGGCGACAACATCATTGGACTCACCCACCGACGACTTTCTCCATCCCCATATTGTTTAAACTTGAGGCTACAAAGAAAACAAACATTTTTGTCACATAAAGAAATATGAAATACAGTAAGGAAATAGGTGTTTGTGACTATTTACTTACCACATCACCATGTTAGGACGTCTTTATACACAATATTTTTAGTGCTCTTCCCTGAGGCATCTACTTCTTTCTTTGGTTTGGCCAAAATTCTTGTCGTTTGTCTTGATACACCCCTTGATAGCGAGACATAGTTGATTTTTGTTCAGCCTTTCGCCTTGCATAGTTTTCTCGTTGCTTTCTGTTTCTTTCTTCTCTTTGCTGGTCTGTTTCTTCAGCCCTCTTCCTTGCACGGTATTCTCGTTGTTTTTTGTTCCTCTCTTTTCTTTGGTCATCTGTGATTATGTTATTTGATACATCTCCAAATACGCGTCGGCCTCCTTTTGTCCGGTCCATTAGGACAAGTTATTGAGTTGTAGTATCGGCAATGTTCACTTATTCCTCTTCTTCTTCTGTCTATAACACAAACAGTACATATCTGTGGGTAAGTGAAAAAGCAAAAGTAGGCTAGACAGTAGTAGCGCATCCGGCAATAGGGTGCTCAAATGATTTGCAGAATCCACATTGCAAGATGCAGTCAATGGAAGCACAAACCAAATTTGCAAAGATCAAAGAGGCAATTTATTTGCATGACATCGTGATGAGATTTTTCTTCGACGGCAAATTAGTAGGAACTGAAAAGAGGAGGCGTCCTGCTGCTCATCGTCGGGCTACCTTCTCATCAAGTTCATGGATAAAGCTTTCTGAGGGGCTGAGGACTCTTCCAAAAGGTAGAGGAACTCAATGTTACCCCACTGTACATTGAAAACAATGATCGTTATGATCGATGTCGTATAAAGAAAAGATGTACTTGGACTCTGTAAGTTAGATCGGAAGCATGAATCATACTTCTTAAAGTTCTTGAAAGCATTTGTGTCATCCAGTTCTCCTCTCATGTCCAGAGGATACGGTTCCCCATTTACCAAGGTAAATGGATTCATCTCAAGAAATGAAAAATCCAAGTCTGCGAAAGATAACTTGGTGTCAATGACAAAGGAACAATTTCACATTATCCGCCTTTGAAAAGCAAGTGTGAGGTACCTTGGAAAATCGAAAATACTCCTCTAATAAAATCACCTATCTTTTGTGCGGACCTGAAATTCGCATGCAAATCATGGTCAAAGTAAGCACATGATGGTTAATGCAACAAAAGAAATATCGAGTTAAAAATTCTAGCCTACGAAGAACATAATAGATGGCATAATGAAGCAAGTAATCTAATGCAAGAGCTCACCTCCAATGGTAGGGTCGCAATCAAGGGAGCGCATGCCTCAGGTGTCATTTGCTTCTCTGTGGGAAGAAAGATCGTCTTAACCTTGTCCCGCTTCTCCTCGATCTCGATACCTCCACATTCGAGAAACTAATGGCGCACCAAGCCTCTCGATACAATTGAAAGGTAGTACTCTTGATCATGGGGCACAAATGGCTCAACTATGAAGGTCGTAATTGGAGCCTTGCAGCCACCCATCTCAACCTAAATACACGAGCATGCACAAATATATTACAAAAATAGTTCTAATTATCGAGCTCGTGGGGAGAAGCATGGCAAGATGGTAGTTCTGTAGCTACCTCAACTCCTAAACGCTCCTTGACAAATTGGCAGACTTGAGCAAGATCAAGGTTGAGGGCCACAAGGCCACTCTTCCCACGTTTACCAAACAAAGATGTCGTTTCACGACCAACTTCATAGATGAGAGCCACGGCTCCTGGTTCACAAGCTCCGTGAAATCTGTTGATTGTGTGACCTATGAATAAGCACAGTGCCAGTTAAGTCGAATTGTTGTTGAGGAGTATATCAAATATTGGGATGCTATTGCACAACTGCAAAAAAAAGTACCATGAAAATGAAAGCATTACAGCCAAGAGTTATCCAATGCTAGCTGATTCTTTCCAACCCATAAACCCAGATAACGTAAACGCAACGAAGGCAACATTAGAAACACAATAGATCAACAGATGTAAGATACATGTATTGGACAAACATAACATTTGTGCATCACATGACCCATACAACCAAAAAAATATCTGCCAAATACTCATAAGGTATATTGGTGAAACCCCATAGCACAAAATTGGTTCCGTTGCAGATTGAAGCAAACAAGCAAAATGCCTTGCACGACCATCGTTACATGATCCAATTAGCCAATAGAATCACCTTTTTTCCAATTTCCCAGGTAGATCCCTCACCGATTACCAATAACAATCACAATTTTCGTATCAGATCGCATCAGATGACACACTTCTAGGTGGAAATCGATGGTCGAGGTCATTAATTTAACACGCGCTCCCCAGACAAAACCCACCGCGAACGCAAAAGCTTGCATCAAATCCGACAATAGCACCGATGCTTGTAGCAAGAGCCAACAACCCAGTAGAGTCGCGACATCTCTACAATTTCACCCTATAATCATGAACCTAGAACACCATCAGCCCTAAAATTCATCGCTTATCCCAAAATCCCAACCCAAATTAACCTCAAAACCCACGCCCATCCCAAAATTCTACACGGAGCCGCGCCTCGAACGCCCCAAGCTGAATCCCGAGCGCCTAGGCCGGATCGCGCGCGAGGCGCGAGGATCCACGCGAATTCCCGCATCACGGCCGAGCGCGGAGGGGAGGAGGAGCAACAGGAGGAGATGGCGGGACGGGAGGCGACTGCGCAGAGGATCTGGAGGTCGATGCCGGCGAGGCGCTTGAGGTGCTCCCTGAGGAGGCGCTTGGAGTCGTACTCCCGGATCTTCTTCCGCGCCATGGACACGGAACCGATGCCGACGGCGGGGCCGACGGACACGAACGGCGAGGGCGAGTAGAACGGCGCGGCCGAGTACCCGCCCCTCGGTGCAGACGTGGAGGGGGAGACGGGGCAGAACGGGAGAGAACGTAGGCGCCGCGGCCGCCCCCGGGGTCTCCGTAGAGCCGCGACTCTTCCTCCCTCCGGATCGCGGCGTCGAGGTCGCCGGGGGCGGCGGATGAAGCGGTGGGGCGCGGGGAGGAGAGGAAGTGGTCGAGGGAGGCGAGGAACGAAGCGGTGGGGGAGGCGGGGCTAGGGTTGGCGTGGAGGCTGGGGCGCGGCGAGGAGGGGGGAGGACGAAGTATGATGCGGAAAGGAGGAGGAGGGCTAGGGTTGGCGTGGAGGCTAGGGTCGTCAATGATGTGCATGATCCGGATGATTTTGACCTTAGGATCTTCAATGAGTAAGAGAAGAAGGCTTGAGGAGAGATCTAGGCCATTCATTTATATGAAGTTGGGTTACTTTGGTACACAAATTTGGGTGGACTTAGAGCAACTCCAGCAGTAGCCCTCAAAACAGGGCCCCTACTTTTCATTTGAGGGCTCCCCCTATTTTTGAGGGCCCTGTTTTCTGGGCTGCACTCCAGCAGGAGCCCTCAAAACAGGGCCCCTACTTCTCAATTCCCTCTGCATATGTATGGGACAAAAGCACAATACACAATAAAATATTTATGATTTCACAATGAGGGATAATATTTAAATATATGAATTCAAATACGAATATTCAAATTTAAATTCAAATTTGTTCCGAATTTAAATTGAAAGCACAAAGTTCATCACATAACATTCAAATTTGTTCCGAATTCAAATATGAATTCAAATACGAATATTCAAATTTAAATTCAAATTTATTCTGAATTTAAATTGAAAGCACAAATATGAATTCAAATACAAATATTCAAATTTAAATTCAAATTTGTTCCGAATTTAAATTGAAAGCACAAAGTTCAACACATAATATTCAAATTCAAATTTGTTCTGAATTCAAATACAAATATTCAAATACGAATTGAAATACGAATATTCAAATTTAAATTCAAATTTGTTCTGAATTTAAATTGAAAGCACAAAGTTCATCACATAACATTCAAATTTAAATTCAAATTTGTTCCGAATTCAAATACGAATTCAAATACGAATATTCAAATTTGTTCTGAATTTAAATTGAAAGCACAAAGTTCATCACATAACATTCAAATTTAAATTCAAATTTGTTCCGAATTCAAATATGGATTCAAATACGAATATTCAAATACGAATTCAAATACGAATATTCAAATTTGTTCCGAATTTAAATTGAAAGCACAAATGTTCCACAAAAAACGAGAAAGCTGAAAAATGAGAGCCGGAGTAGGGGGCCCCTAGGAATGAGGGCTTGGAGGCCTCATTTGAGAGGCCTCCTATTTTTGAGAGCCAAGTAGGGGCCCTGTTGGAGTTCAGTTTTTTGCTCTGGCTCTCAAATATGAGGTTTGAGGGCTCAAGTAGGGGCCCTGCTGGAGTTGCTCTTAGATTAGGCATGACTGTGGGGGTGGATTTAGTAAAGAAAATTTTGGTGTATTATAGAGTAGGGTAGATTAAATTTCTCACGAGCATGGATTACTGTTCGTATGCAGTGTTCACGCACGTGAGCAGTACCTGCGGGCGACCTTGGGTGGTGGGGGTGTACACTCACCTCCCAACCAACCGAGGTAGGCTCAGTTCCTTTAATGTACTGTTATAAAGACAAAATTATATCAACTTAAAACTCAAGATTTTGGAGAAAGCAAGTCAACGGCCACAAGAGGTATTAGGGCATGTACAACCCACAGACGAGTACCGTCTTTATCATGCCAACACAACAAAATGATCTGACGTGGACCGTAATAAACGCAGGAAGAAACGCAAGCCATCCTCTCGCGAGGTGACGGCCCGCGCTCGTGCTCCCAGGCGAAACCGCCGGAGTTCCTCGCGTTGTACAAGCCGTTGTCTCCTACCAACGCGAAGCGGATCCAGATGCAGGCGCGCGAAATGGCAGCGATTTCCTTCCAAGCGTGCCAAATCCAGATCCAGATCCAGGGTGCGGCGGTGGCTCGAAAGAGCAAGGGCGTAGCACCAGGCGGCGGCGCAGGAGAGGAAGGCGACGGCACCATGCCGCAGGAGCAGCACCAGGCGGCGGCACAGGAGAGGAAGGCCGTGGCGTCGGTAGGGGAGCAGAAGCGGACGACGGCGGTGCCGGAGCGGACGGGTGCAGGCCGCGCGCTCGTCGAAGCCGCGCTGTCCTTCACCGGCGGGAGCAGCGTCTTCACCGGCGCCCCTACCTCCCTCGGCTTCTTTCCACACCCCAATCCATAGACGCATCCCCAATCACACAGATCTCTTCTGTAATCTCTCTCTCATCTTCCCACCGTTTGCTTCTTCGATCTCGTCTTGCGCTGCTGCTTTGAGTCGCGGAGAGGAGATGAAGGAGATGTTGGTGGGCTCGGCAGCGCCGGCGGGGAGGTGGGGGGCGGCGCCGCTGGAAAGGATGAAGGACTACAGACAGGAGGGCGCCTTCGCGCTCTGGGACGAGCTCTCGCCTGAGGAACGGGAGCTCCTCGTCCGAGACATCGAGGTGAGCTTACTCCTTGTTTTCACCGTTAGTTAAGGACGAACTCTGCATAAATGCTTGTTTTCGCGTCGGAATTCTACCGAAAGGTTTGGTTTTGAGTTGCAATTCTGCATATAGATTTCGTTCTCATTTGGAATTCTACACAAATATTTGATTTTTCAAGTTGTAAGTTTTGCTAGGATTTGTGGAAATAGAGGACGATTTGAGTAACAATTTCCGTCAGTGTTTTGTGGGCAATTCCTACCAATGATTCATCGATTTTCGGAGGGGAAACTGGCCGTTGTCCTCTTGGCTGGTGGTCAGGTACTCCGATGAAATAGACTCCCCTCATCTTGTTGTCTGATATTGCCGTTTCTGTAGCGCGCATTGGGGAGCAGTATCCTTATCTTATGGTTTGATTTCTTCTCATGTTGTGCGCAGGGGACTCGGCTTGGTAGCTCCGATCCTAAGGGATGTTTCAGTAAGTTGATTCCACCTGAATCCTTGTATGTTACTCGACTGCAAACTGAACGGATTTTGTGTATTCAAAAGCTGGCTGCTCAATCCACTGATAGTAGTGTCTTTTAACCACAAATTTCAGTGCAGCATTTTGCTCTTCTATTCCAGCAATATATTGAAGGTAAGATTCCAAGCGATCATCAGGAGCATTTGCATTCAGAGATATCTGTTGACCTAATTGAGATGTTGCAGTATGAATAGGCTGCTAGTATGTGAACATGTTGCAGTATGAACAGGCTGCTAGTATGTGAACATGTTGTAGTATGAACAGGCTGCTAGTATGTGAACATATTGCAGTATGAACAGGTTGCTAGTGTGAATATGTGACTACTTGCATAGTATAACTTGCCATATGTTCCTGTCGCCATGCCAAAATCATAGCCCTGCCAATTCTCTTCTCTAGTCTTCATGTCACAGCAACCAGTGCCACCAGCCTCTAATGAAGATCATCCAGATGAAGGAGTCGATGACTTTGATCCTATGGAGGTGTACACCCTGGAAGACATCATGGCAGAGGATGCAATCTTAGACGAATATAGAAGCAAGATTGGAGAGAAATTGAAGGCCGATATCGATGGAGAAACATCAAGTGTATCTCGCCGCCGCCGATATAGTGGACCAAGGAGGTATATACCAAGGAATCGAGAAACTGGTCACGATGATCTTGTTGCCAACTACTTCTCCGCAAATCCTATCTACACCGACGAGATGTTTTGAAGGAGATTTCGGATGAATAAGTCGTTGTTCCTTCGCATCGTGCAAACTCTTAGTGAGTGGTCTCCTTATTTTACCCGAAGAGTGGATGCAATTGGTAGGGATGGGCATTCACCCCTGCAAAAGTGTACTGCGGCTATCCGAATGCTAGGATATGGCACGCTGGCTGACGAGGTATTGAAGATTGCCGCAAGCACGTCTTTGGAGATTTTGGGAAAATTTGCCATAGGAGTGATTGAATGTTTTGGTGGAGAGTACCTGCGCCCTCCTAGAAGCGATGAACTAGAAAAAAAATTTACAAGAAAATGAGTCTCGTGGTTTTCCAGGCATGTTGGGAAGCATTGACTGTATGCATTGGGCATGGAAGAATTACCCGAAAGGTTGGGCCGGCATGTTTACACGTGGTGACAAAGGGGTTCCTACTATGATCCTTGAAGCGGTGGCATCGCGGGATCTTCGTATATGGCATGCTTTCTTTGGTACCGCCGGGGCCCACAACGACATCAATGTCCTAAATAAGTCACTACTATTCATTCAAGCAATAAAAGGGGAAGCTCCTAGTGTAGAATACAACGTAAATGCGACACAGTATGACATGGGCTACTATCTCGCCGAAAAAATATATCCAGAATGGGCGGTCTTCATGAAGACAGTAACGGCTCCTCAAATGGAGAAAGACAAATTATTTGCATTGAAGCAATAAGGGGCGAGGAAGGATGTCGAGTGCGCATTTGGTGTGTTGCAATCCCACTTTGATATTGTTCGTCGACCAGCACGACTATGGAAGCAGGGGGACGTTATCAACATAACGCAAGCTTGTGTTATTCTTCATAATATGATAGTTGAAGATGAGAAGGAATTGGTTAAAATTCCCTTGGACATGAATGAGAATGCGAGTGCAACGATAGTGCTGCCACCTGAAGTGTGTACCAGCAATAATCCTAATCCATGCTTCGCAGAGGTGCTTCGGAGAAATTCCGCTATCCGTGCTTGGCCAACACATAGACAACTCAAGAAGGATCTAGTTGAGCACATATGGCAGCGCTATGGCCACAACGGAAATTAGACCTACATGATGTAATCGTACTATATTTTATTTGATTTATGAAAAAACTATTATATTATATTATATTATATATTAATATATCATTTATATTGATGGTTCTAAAAAGTATTGTAATTATGTTCATCTTATTTATGCTTGATCTATTTTGTATCAAGAAGCAATACAATGGTATACAGGAATCATATTCATGCTTGATCATGGCTGCATGCATGCATTAAACAGTTTGCAGATAGTCAAATAGACGATCCATTGTACAAGCTGTCTGTTCAGTTGTCTGTGTGTGAAATGGAAAGAACTTATAGACAGCAACCCGTCTGTGGGTTGTACATGCCCTTAAGCATATGGCAACAGTTGAGATCTAAATACCGCCTCTTACCTTAGCGAGGATTGTGGTGTACTGAAAAAGAATTCAATAAACTTACCAGGTTAGGACCCACTAGTTTGACATTGGACTTCATGATAGCCACAAATACAGTAGTTTCGGGTTGAATTTTCCAAAGAAGCATAATTACTTTCTCCTTTTGTGCTGCAGATAGTCCCCTTCTAATGGTTTTATTGATCATATACCCTCCCCTTAGATGGAAATTCAGGATTTACCCTCCTAGCCCACGCGTCAGTGACTTATGATGATAACACATAATCACGCTCTGGAGGTGTCTGAAGATCATACGACTCAAAAGAATCATACTCTGAACGACTGTCTTCTCCTGTACAGAATTTCACAGGTAAAATAAATTATAAGTAATTTAAAGTTCGACGCATATGTGGAAGTAATAAACAATATAACCTTCTTCGTCAGATGAAGAGGATGTTGCAGCCGTCTTTGCATTATTTCTATGATGGCTTGAGCAAGGAGCAATGGGGTGCTGCTCTAAGTCTAGCTTTGGCAGGCATGAATAATCCCCTAACAGATCACAATGTTCATGGTTATGAGATGTGAGGTGATAAGCAAAAATTACACTTCTGTTAAAATAGCGAAGCAACCCACCTCGAACCTCCCTTGAACCTCCGCACCCACCTCCGCACGTTGGTGGCCACTTCGATCCCGGCAGCCACCCCCTCTCTGCATGCCGATGACCACTCCGGTCCTGGCGGTCACCCCTGATCGTGCAAAAATAGCACACCCGCAAGTGCACAGGTTGCCACTGAAATAGCGGCGAGTGTCGTGTTCTCCACAGGGACTAGACTGAGGCTACTGATGCTCAGCTAAAGCTAGGTCAAACGAAACGGGGGAGAAAACTAAACTAAAACAACCAAACAATCTATCCAACAACGACGAAATGAACGACCGTACGAATTGACGTCGTACGATCAAACGAACAAAACGACGACTAACTACACAAACGACGCACGAACGATGACACGAACGACACAACGACTAAACGAACGAATAAAACATCTACCGACTGACGACCTAAATGACTATCGACCGCAAGAAAGAAAAAGGTAGTCGAGAAGCACTGAGGGAGGGTTTAGAAGCACTAGGTGGGTTGAGAGGGAATGAGAGGGAAAACGATCGACAGCTAACTAGACGACGACGGCACACGACAAACACAGAACTACGAACACATACACGACTTAACTATCAATCGACCGTTGAGAAAAGCAAAGAGGGAGGACTCAGAAGCAAAGGGAGGGTCGAGACAGCACGGGGAAAGAAGACGGTCGTCGACTCGCTAAATCGCACAACACAAACACAAAGACAACTACTAACAAATAGTTGAACACAAGCACAACCCACAAGCTAACATAATCTCTACCAACACAAATCACAGTTGGCACTATGAAAACACTACTTAGCTACTAACAGAACAAATTGCAAAATCACATGAGCTCATATACCACAGTAACAGAATAAACATTGATTTCATGCATCACAGATATCTAAACAGAATACAAGTAACCTTTGCTGTCCTAGCATTCACAGTGCATAATCCATCATCACACAGATCACAGATCATAATCCACAGTGCAATATTTAGTCACAGTAAAGAACAATTAACATCCACAGACAAAGATAACAATGATACCCAAACATTCTCAGTTGACAAAGCAGTAATGAACATCAGTAACATCAACAGTAATAAGAACAGGAGACTTGGGGGAAGGATTCGACCGAAGGGGGTAGAAGTAGCAGAGGGGTCTTGGCAGCGCCGTGGCAGGTGAAGCAGAGGTCGCGGCGGCCAGCGCTGTAGGGGACGCAGTGGAGAGGTCTGCATGGATCTGGAGGGGTCGGTGAAGAGGTTGAAGACGTCGCAGAGGGTGCAGTCGGCGAGCGGTGGTGGGTAACCGTCGGCGGTGAGGAGGTTGAAGGCGGCGCCGTGCGGAGGATGGAGAAGGCGGCGCGGGTGAGAAGCAGCGGGGACGAACGAGAGTTGGTGGCGCGGTGGCACAGCAGGGGAAGGATGGCGCACCGGAGGGGCAGTGGAGGAGGAGCTGCCGGATGTGGGGAAGAAGGGAGAGCAAGGCGGCGGCGGATGTGGTTGGAGGCACAGAGCAACAAGAGGTGGCGCGCGGTGGAGGAGAAGGTGAGAAGGGAGGCCGAGGAGTGGCCGGAGTTGATGGGGAAGGCACGGTGGAAGAGCGGTGGGGGTGCTGCGGTGGAGGATGCGGCGGAGAGAGGAGAAGGGTGGCGCGGCAGAGGAGGATGGAGAAGCGGGTGGTGGTGCCATGGGAGGATAGGGAGTGATGGAGAGGAGAGCTGGAGAGGGTGGCAGTGATTGGTGGCGCTGAAGACGCAGGGGAAAAGGGAGGCGCAGAGGTGAAGGCGCTGCGGCGGTGCCGACCGGAGGAGCTGCGGTGGAGGAAGGTGGAGAAGGGGAGCGGTCGAGAGTGGTGGTGCGGATGGAGAAGTGATGGGGGATGAAGAGAAGGTGGCGCGCCGGAGGTGTAAGAGATGCGGCCGTCGGCGAGATGGCCCGGCCTCGCCGGCGCCGTGGCTGGAGAAGAAGGGGGGAGGAAGCAAAGGGGGCGACGAGAAGAGAATGAAGTGCCAGGCCCCAAAAAGATGCCAGTGGCGGCGGCTAGGGTTATCAGGAGTTGGGGAATTTCGGCCGTTTTGCGATTTAGTCCACCAGGTTTCTAGGGTTTGCAATAAGGTCCTTTTCTAATGTAGTTTCTTCTGATTTAGACCTCCGGAACTCCGTTTTCTTCGCGGTTTGATCCCACATGTCTGTGACGACACGTACAAATGTACGGAGCAGCCCTAGAATGCAAAATTTGTCGTTTATGCGCCTCGATCGCGTCGGCCTGCAGAAAAGGTACAAAAAATATAAAATGGTCCATTTCGAGCAATTAAATATATCAAAGCATGTAAATGATGATAAATGATCCCAAAATGCGAAAAATAAGAGGGTAAAATGGCATGTAAATATATGCAAATATGACACATATCACCCCCGCCGCTTCCTATCCTTCCCGCCACCTCTTAACCTTCCTCATGCATCCGTCTAAGAAACCTTTTCTGTGCTCCATCGTCGTCCGACTAGAGGAAGTCTCACTCGCCCCACCCCAGCTTCCACAGCGGGCATAAGCTCCCCACTCTCAAAACCTCACCGCTCCTTTGCTGACGTCGTTCGACACCCATCCCCTCCAGCTAGCCCTCTCGCTGAGGGCAAGGGCAAACATGTCGTGGATGAGGTAGGCCCATGTCGTCCTCATTGGTGGTTCGTTCAACATGGTCAGAACTCCGGGCTCTCCCTCCCTCGCCTTGGTAGCCCTCAGCAGCGAAGGCTCACCATGTTGTCCTTCACCCTAGGGAAGATGGATGGAAGCATGTTAGGCCTTGTCGCCCTAAGAGGGCGAGTGGGCCGGTCGATCGCTGAACAACCAAGGACGTCGTGGCCCTCCCCAATTTCTTTGACATAGGTGCTTCAACTGCCTGCCTACCACCCATCGTCACTCTGACTGCTGCCTATCGCCTCGGTGCTTCCATTGCAAAGGGCTTAACCACCATGCCCAGGACTGCAAGTGAAGACCGAAGATGGCAACAGAAGGGTGAATGGGTGCCTTTTAATTTTCCCCAAGTATTTGATACTCCTTCACTCCAATAGCTACAAAGTTATGAAGATTGGAATGAGAAACCATCACCAAACAAGCAAAACAACTCTCTAAAATTTTGGAGAAAAATCAGGGAAATCAGAAATACCTTTATTATATCTATGGTACTACCGAAAATTGAAAGTATCTTTGTTATAACTGTGGTACTATCTTTTCTAGATGAACAGTGAAATCAGCCCAAGTTTCAAAAAACAAAAATCGATGGAACTTTTGATTTGTAGATCTAAATGACATGAAATTTTGTAGGGATCTTCTCTAGGATATTCCAATAAACGATCATGAACATTATGGCCAAAGTTGAGACCTTTTCAATTTGTTGGAACATTGCATCGAAACCGAGCCAAAATACCAAACAGTGAATATAACTTGCTCGTAGGTGTATGATGACCAAGATGGGTCTAAATGTATTTTCATATGTCACAACAAGTTAGAAGTAACAATTTAGAGCTCATGCTTGAATATTCAATTTTAGTATTAGATCTTGTATCTAACTAGTGAAGCATATATCATGAAGTACTAAAGATCACAAAAAAATTAGCCAACTATTGAGATTAGATCTTATAGCCAACAAGTGAAACATATATCATGAAGTATTAGACCAGTATCATCATCGAGCTAATATCCAAACCCACTGTGGGATTTGGCTTTCGTACCGTAGGGAGGAGAGGTGGCCGACGTCGGGAGGGAGAGGCGCCAATGTGAGGGAGAGGCAGCCAGCATTGGGAAGGAGAGGCGGCCGGTGTCGGGAGGGAGTGGCGGCTGGCGTCAGGAGGGAGAGGCGACGGCGTGAGGGAGAGGCAGCCGGCGTCGAGAGAGAGAGGTGGCCGACATCGGGAGGGAGAGGTGACCGACGTTGGGAGGGAGAGGCGGATGGCGACGGGAGGGAGAGGCGGCGTCACGCACAAGTGAGCAGTCAGATCTAGCAAAACCTAGCAAGGGCGGCAGAGAAGGAGTGCGTGAGTGAGGACTCTACGAGTAGAACCTATCCTTGGGGTATATTTATAAGAAAACTATCACAGACAGTTCTTTTATAAAACCGTCTGTGATAATACTATCACAAACAGTTCTTTTATAGAGCCGTCTGTGATATTCAATATATCACAGACGGTTTGTTCCGATGAACTACCTATGATAGTTCCCTATTCTTCATCTAGCCGCAAGAAATGCATGCTGGCCATGCAATATGAAAAACGCAAGCATAATCATAAATATAACTATTTGTTAGTTGCTAAATCAATTACAATTACAATGGAATATAGTTCCATAATTACATGCCAAGTTTCCTAATTATAATTACATTGCAACAATTTTCAAATAGGTGCTGGCTGTGTGGGATCATTTATTACACTTGGCTATTTCCTTTTAAATAAAACCCTTCACGATGATTGACACGTATATAGCTTGCTTCATCGCCTTGTTCTTCCTCGAGCCTGATGCCATCTTTGAATGGAGGCAACTCTTCAAATTGATTGTACTCTTCCTCATCCACGACATTCTCAACTCCGACAATCCTTTTTTTCCATTAAGAACTACATGGTGCTTCTTATTTGTCGGGTCGGTTACATAAAATACTTAAACAACTCACCTCGTGAGTATGAATAGTTTGTCTTCGTATCCTACACATTCGAGGTCCACGGTAGTGATGCCATACTTGTCGACCTTTACAACCTGTGGGAGTTGGACCCAACGGCACCGAAATAGAGGAATTTTGAAAATTATGTAGTCAAGCTCCCAAATCTCCGCTACAAGCCCATGGAACGAGCTTGGGCCAGCAGTACTGACATGCACATCAAAGGCATCTATGCAGATACCTGTGTTCTGCACTGTGCTTTTCCTATCCTGATATGTTGTATAAAATATATAGCCATTAATATCGTATCCTTGCCATGTCACAATTGTAAATTTTGGCTCTTTTGCCAACCATTGTAGTGTTTCACTTGACAACCTCCTAGTCAATCGCACCTTCAACCATTCGTCGAATTGATGGTTGTATTGTCTCATGATCATAACCTCTGACTAGCCTGCATTCTCCTGACATAGCATGTCCTTGTGCTTTTCATTATACAAGGTCACTTCAATCATGTGTAGTAAAACCGTGAAATAGGCTTGAGCATATGTATCTTAATCCAAAGTTATTGCTTTCCTTTTGATAGTCCGGATACCCTCTAGCCTCCCCTTGTGATGGGATAGAGGTACACCTATCGGTTCAACCTGAGCCATGTAGCCGATGCAAAATTCAATGACCTCTTCGGTTGTTTAACTTTCGATGATGCTACCCTCCAGTCGGGATCGATTGCGTACATAGGATTTGAGAATTCTCATGTACCTCTTGAATGGGTATATATGACATAGAAATACAGTCCCACATATCTTTATCTCTTTCACAAGGTGGACAATGAGATGGACCCTGATATAAAAAATTGGAGGAAAATACATCTCTATATGACATAGAGTCGTCACCACCTCGGTCTGCAGAGCCTTATGATTGTCACTTCAACCTTGTTCGGCAAAATACTTCTACTTGCAACAGGTAACATTTGTGTCATTAGTACATGACAGTCATGAGACTTCATGCCAATTAATTTCAAATGTTCCATGAAAACAAGTTTCTTCATGCTGGTGGAGTGACCAGACGGAACTTTTACACCATGCAAGCACTTGCACAGTTGAGTTCTCTCAGACTTAGACAGAGTGTAGCAAGCTGAGGGTAGGTACGTCCGGTCTCTATCGGTTTTAACTCAGTCCTGATGTTCATAGCAATCAAGTCATGCCTTGCGTTGAGACCATCTTTGTTTTGTTAGGAATGTTTAGTAAGAGACCAATCAAACTATCACATACATTCTTCTCTACGTGCATGACATCGATGCAATTGTGAACTTCTAAGTGCTCCCAATAAGGCAAGTCTCAAAATATTGACATTTTCTTCCACATGTTATTCCGATAGATCCTCAATTTACGTCCCTTTCCAAGCACAACGTCAATATCCTTAACCATATCATAGACCTCTTTCCCGCTAAAAGGCCTTGGTACTAAGTCATCCTCCTTTTTCCATCAAATTATTTCTTCATCTTGCGGTATGTGTGATACTTTAGAAGGAACCTACGGTGACGCATGTACACAGTTTTACGGGAGTTGTTCAACCACACACTCTCGGTATAATCTAATCAGTGCAGACAAGCTTTGGCTCCTTTTATACTCAATCCTGACAGGTTATCAAGCGTAGGAAAATCATTAATGGTGCATAACAACATGGCACGCAGAGTGAGGTTCTCTCGTTTGTCCGTATCTCATACATGTACCCCTTCGTTTCACAGTATTACAAGATCTTCGACCAATGGTGCTAGGTACACATCAATATCATTCCCAGGTTGCTTCGGCCCTTGGATAAGTAGTGACATCAAAATATACTTTTGCTTCATACACAGCCAAAGAGGAAGGTTGTATATGCACAGAGTTACGGGCCAGGTGCTATGTTGGTTGCTCATGTTACCCAAATGATTCATTTCATCGGTACTCAACCCAAACCTTATATTCCTCGGTTCCACACCAAAATCTACAAACATCCTATCGATGTTCCTCCACTGGGCAGAATTACCCCTCCTTGATCCTATCGATGTTCCTTACGCTGCTTCGAGTGCCAACGCACTAATCTTGCATCCTTGCGGTTTGCAAATAAACGTTTCAAATGGGAAATTACAAGAAGATACCACAACACCTTAGCAGGAGGTCATTTTTACACTTGTATCGAGATGCTTTGCACACTGGATAAACATGTAAGCTAGCATACTCTTTATGCTAGAGGATACAATCATTCAGACATGCATGTATTCTTTCTACTTCCATTACCAATGGACAAAGAATCTTCTTGGCTTGGTAGGTGGTTCGCGGCAACACATTTCCCTTTGGAAGCATGTTTGCTAGGAGACCTAACAATGGCGTGAAACTCTTGCCGGATCAACCATTGCTTGCCTTCAATTTCGGCAGTTCTAGAACGAATGACAACCTCGTGTATTGCGGCTTGCAGCCTGGGAACAAAGGTTTCTCTGAGTCCTCCATCAAGCCCTCGAATTTACCAAATTCTCTCTCATTATAGATTCCTTCTGCACCACATAGCATTTGATCCAGATTATCATCCTGTGACCTATCCTCATCGAAAGTACAGTCCATAACCAGCATATCATTGTCTCTCTCGATGATGTCATAACTACCTTCTTGTGTAATCTTCTCTTCACCATGACTGGTCTAACATTGTATCCCTTTTTGAAACCCCTTCGAATCAAGTGAGCTTCAATCTGCGCTAAGTTGCTAAACATCTTTAGATTATCACAATCAATGCATGGACAGTACATATATTACATCCCCTTCTTCAACATATCCAGCTCGGCCGCTCTTCTAAAAGCAGACACACCATTAATGTACTGTTCACTCATACGGTTCCCAACATACATCTAGTTTCGGTCCATCTACGCTATACATGTAACAAATGGGTGTCAAATTGAATTATTAGTGCTACTATAGCAAATCAGACTAGCTACTTAATTACACACATCTATATTAGGTAGCTAGCTAGCTAGCCACATATTCATTACACAATAATATTAAGCAAGAATATATTGAAGTAAACTAGGAGTACTTACCCATTCTAAAATTGAGCAAAGTACCATTATCTTTTTAAACCTAGCTAGCTAGATCTAAACAAAAACCTAGCTATCATCTCTTTCAATTACAAGGCATATAAGTTATTAGAAGCAATTGAGTACTAAGCTCTGATCACCAAGAAGATGTATATAGATCTACACGCGATATGTTTTCACCAAACTTCCCAAAGCCGGCCGCCTCACTCCACCGATGCAGCACAATGAAGATAGATTTGTGTCGAGACCACGAACGCCAGCTATTTAATAGCGCAGATTATTCCAAACGATTCCAACCATAAACCGTCTGTGATACGACATTATCACATACAGTTCATATTAATAACCGTATGTGATAATTCATAGATGGTTATTCATACAAACCGTCTATGATGTCCATACACAGACGATTTGTTATAAGAATCGTCTGTAATGTCTACAATATCAGAAATGGTTTTTTTATATGAACCGTCTGTGATGTGCACAACTTTCACAGATGGTTGTTAACAGAAACCGTATGTGATGTTTCAATTATCACAAACGGTTCGTGTTAATAACCGTCTATAAAAATATCACAGATAGTTGTTAGTATAAACCGTCTGTGATAGTTTAAGCACAGACGGTTCCGTATGAACCATCTGTGATGTAGCCGTCCAGTATAACCTCTTTTGTAGTAGTATATGCTAGATAAGGTGCATACCAAATTTCAAGTAATTTAAAGTCTTGATTTGAGAGTTTGTTTAATTTATGGTTTTGACCTAGTTTTGGTATAGTAGAGCTTCATGAACAACAATATCATAATTCTCTTAAGATTTTTTTAAAGATTTTTGGTTGGGATAGGTTTTCAAGGTCATGATCTAACATTGATTCAAACTCAAGCTAGAGAACAAGTATCCGAATGTTTTGAAATTTTCAGTATAGGTGGTACTACTGTTGTGGTACCTGCGGTACTACCATGATGCGGTACTTCCACTATGTAACAGCAATACTACCGCTCCCCGATAAACATGGAGAAACAGCCTGAGTTCAAAAATAAAAATCAAAGGAACTTTTAATCCGTAGATCTAAATAACATAAAAATTGGCAGGGATCTACTCTAGGTATAGTGAACCTATTTCAACAAACAATCATGAAAAATATGGCCAAAGTTAAAACATTTTTCAGTTTGAAGGAAAAGTGTACCACACCAGAGTCAAAACCGAATCTGATGAATACAACTTGCTCGTGGTTGGATGATAACCACAAATGGTCTAGATGTATTTTCACATGTTAAGTCAGATCAGCAAAGAAACCCAACCAAAAAACCTCGGATCAAGAGTTGGATCATAGAGGCTAAAGTCAAGCAAAATCGAGTTTTCTCATGAGTCTTGCTATCAAAGTGGCTAGATGGATGGACATATATTCTTAAGGATTATCTCCATTTCTTACACGTCCTTAGCACATCAAGATTACAAGAAGGGAAGAGGAGAGATCAAAACCAGCCAAAACAATGGCACATCAATCAAAACAAGTGAGACTCAAATAGATGCACAACGATTGGTGTATTTATTACTTAAGAAGATAGGTTTTATAGCCACTCCACCTTGGAGGATAAAGAGCATTCAAGGCACTCACTCTCAAACCCTAACCCTAGAGAAGAGAGCACAAGAGATGGGTTGGATAGATTACCACATGTCTCCATCTCAACACCCTTTTATAGGTGGGCAACCAGCTATTTATTACTCTTAGTTGATACTATCCACTTAGCACAATAGGAGAAACTCGTTAACCCTCACATACAGGTTTTAACTCGCACATGTTACTTATATACACTTTTCAAAGCGCATATGCCCATATCCGCTAAATCCTTAGCCTTGATCCGTCTCGATCAATTCAGCTCCACCTTGACCTAAACCGTTCTTCCAAGTGCCACTCATGCCCCGCGGTTTTATCTAAGGTGGTTTTGAGAATTTCGGCCAAAACACAAAAATACCCCTTGTTGACCCAGTCTTCACCATCCTTTGCAAGCAATCGTCATGCTTGCCACATGCTAAGTCTTTCCTATCTCGGTTCCACCAAACCACGACTCACTTGGCCCGTCCAAACTACATGGTGCCATCCCGCCGTTCGAATTTGCCTTCAATATTTCCCGCTTTTCTCGTGCCATGCTAACTCACCACCTTACCCAGCATCCTCGATCATTCTGGGCCTCAACTCTTCCATGAGCCTAGCCCCGATTCTCGCCAGTGACCACGGTTGAGTCCAAGCGACCCTGCACATCCAAAGACAAAGAAATCATTTCTGGGCATAAGTTTTTAACAACTTGACCAACATTAGCCAAAATATGCATGCATCATGCAACCTTAATGTAAAGACCTAGGTCACCCTAACTCAATCCATGACTTAATTTCCCTAAACCTTGTTTTCATGGGAAGATCGATAGTACCGCACCTACAATACCGGTACTACCGCACTTTCGCAACTCGCACTGGACCTCTCTGGAAATAACATACTGCCCACGCCCAGCGGTACTACCGCCCTGCGGTAGGACTACTGCCACAACGTCGGTACTACCGCTCTACGATATTACTGCATAAACATCTATGGTACTTCCGATTTTCTGACACTTCCAGAAAACAGCTTAGTCGAAATGTGATCTTTGTAAAATCATTTAACCACTCCACGAAATTTGCAATGGTTTATCATAATAATTTTCTGAACCTTCTCATATGATCCTTCATTACTATAGTATAGTGAATTTTTGTTTCTTAATCTTTGTACTTTTCGTAGTTATTGAAGTGAAGAATTGACGAAAATTTAGAGAGAAAAAATTAAAGACACCATTCATCTCTCTCTCTGTTATTATACAAGTCCTACACTAGTATTTATATGTGGGGTTTTTTTTGTTGTTTAAGTATCCAATACCAGTTTTCTACTTGAAAATCAAGTTTCATTGTCCGATCACTTTGAGAAACTTGCTGCCAAATAACTAAAAAAGTCACCCTTCTCCTTTTTATTGCCACCGGCCACCGCCACCGCCACCACCCCTCCCCACCACCGCATGCCTCCTTCCAGCTCACTAGCGTCGATGTGCCCACAACTGCTTCTGCCTCCTGTAGCGATGGCCAACGCTGCCCATCTCTACCACCGGCACACCGCCACAGCCTCCCACCCTCCAGCGGTTCATGGTTGCTGAATCTGCAGCTCCCGGCCAAAACCAAACTCTCTAGTACTCACTTTCAACACCTACTCTCCTCCTAGTTGGTGGTGAGGCAGCGGCCATCGCCAAATTGCTATTGCGTGGTGAAATGTACACTTGGTGGCTCAGCGCTATACCGTGGTACACTTTTGCCGGCAAAGGTTTATTATATCGGGAAAGACTTTTGCCAACAGCGATTGCCGTGGTCAATGTGTATCTGGTGGTAATTAAACCTTTGTTAACAGACGGTTTGTTGGTGAAGGCGTCTTTTGCGGCCGGCAGATAATTGTGTCGGTAAAAGTGCGCCGTGCATGGTTTAGTGGCGCTGAAATCCCACAAAAGCAAACCTCGATGACCTGCATATTAGAACATCAAATTTTTTATCGGTTGCCTACGATAATGAGAAATAATATGTTGCTAGTACATTGGTACTGTCCACAGATCTGCTTCCGTCTTATACCTGTGCGTACTTGTCCACATGTAAATCGCTACCTGTTGATCGGAGAACAGGCGCACAACGAGACGCCAAAATTTGGCATAACGTGCTACGTACAGACACGAATGAATGGATTAATTTGTGCCATGTTTAGGGCCCAGCTGGGAGGAAACGAAGCAGAGGCAAATCGAAGCAATTATGGTCAGATCACAACAGCAAGTCAGCATTCTAACTATGGCACAGAGCCAGTGCAGGAGTATCTGTTTAAGGGATTCAGTTTGGACTTGATCGATCTGTGGCTTACAAGAGGTAGCCTTTGAGCTAGCTAGGTAATTTCTAGGCTTGTAGCATAGCAACAGTAGGACACTGCACACGACAGACTCGTACGTACTAGAGCGAACGTCCTGTGAGGCGTGCAGTTCCAAGCGCAAGGCGCCAAGCGAAGGCCCCACCTCCTCCTCGCCTCGCATGCCGACCGGACCGGTCGGCGCTCGGCAGGCGACACGCAGCGCAGGAGGGCCCATGCCGCTGGAATACTTGTCTGTGGCAGGCGCCGCGCCATCGAGATGGCAAATTGGCGACTACCACCCTGCATGCATCGGAGTCGGCGCCGGTGCGCGGACATTGGCCTAGCTCGGCACGGCGTGGCGTGGCCCTCCCGAGAGAGGGAGACGTCAGATGTGATTGGGCGCGTCAAAGGCTGCAGAATGCTGGTGGTGCTGCTGGTCGCGGTGGTGCATGCGATGCAAGGGACGGAGGAGGAGAAGTCTTGGTCGTGTTCGCGGGGGTTCATGGCATGGCAGTGACAAGAACACATCAGCTGAGCCTCACTCAGTGGGGCGCCATGCACTGCACAGGCCTACTACTACTATGGAACCATCATTGTAGACAGCCAGGCGCCTATTTGCCGCCTATATCTTCTTATCTCTGCTCGTTTCCCTAGGTTCTCACATGCATCTCCTTTCCCTTCTTGTCCAGCAACCTTGTCCTACGTATTACAACTCTACATGTCCGCATGCAGCCTCCAAGGGCCTGCTTGGTTGCCTGCATCAGTTCATGCACCTGTATGCGTGTGGTCAGGCTGAGGAGGGAAGCTCCTTAGCCGCGTACGAGCTCAGCCTGACTCTAGTTACTTTTTTGCATCCACTCGTGCAGTCTCTCACCCCGATGCAGCCAACCAAACACCATCTCCCTGCATGAGCGGATGCGAGCTACCCTGATGCAGGCAACCAAACAGAGTACGGTACCATGCAATGCATGAATATATATGTGTCACTGATGCTTGTTTAATTTTCTGCTATCTTTTCCTTGTCACGCTAGCTAATGCAATAGTAAAGATATTGCTTAAGGGGGGAAAATAAGAGTACATTGGCTAGTACATATACAAATAATAACATGCATGGGGTCACAAATCTGTCAGGTGTGGCTTGTGAGACCGATAGATGCATAATGGCCTGGTGAGATATGCATGTCTACTTACATAAAGACACGTCAGCATTATGCACATAGTAGAAGGAAGCTACATACATATATGATGGGAAGTGCTAATGAGCACTTGTGTATTTTTTGGGATTGACAGCACTTAGATTTTAAAACATTAGATCTCCATCCAACCGATCCTCCGTATCCTCTCCAAGAAATGAACCTGGACCGTTGAATTTCTATTCAACGGATCTCCCATACTACCATCTCCAAAAAAAATATGAATACTCCGAATCTAAAATGTTGGATCTCTATCCAACCTACAAAAAATCTAAATGCATCTAAACTTCAAAATACACTCGAGTATTTCTTAAACACCACCTTATATCATTCCTTATCCTGCGAAAGAAAGCTACTTCACAGAGGCAAGGCAGGTGTGAGCAGAGAGGCAGGCAAGTTCCCTTCCTGCACCCTACGTACTCATCTCATCACTCGTCAGCCTTCTGTCACCTTCCGTACCATCACCTACAACACGTCTCCAGACCCACACAGCCCATCCCTGCTCTCTCCCAAGAACAGAAATAGAGAGAGAAGAATGTAAGCATCCAAGCGTGTATAAATACCATATTTGCACTTCCAATCCCAAAACAGCAACTCAGATATCAACACACAGATACTAGCTAGCCGCTTCCCATTGCCACACAAGAACAAGAAAGCCATCATATATTGTTGCAGGCCACCAAGAGCGTTCGCGAAGCCAAGGCCGAACCTGAAGACAGGTCATGGAAGCTCCCCTGCACCAGCAGCTGCCCCCCATGCCAGTATCGCTCATGCCTCCCAACTGCAAGCACGACGCCACGACGACGACGGCGATGGCCGCCGCTACGGCAGCGGGGGACGTGGCGTGCCTCCAGCCGCTGCCGGCGAGCGCCAACGCGCTCAGCGGCGGGCGGGAGCAGTGCCCGCGGTGCGCGTCGCACGACACCAAGTTCTGCTACTACAACAATTACAACACGTCGCAGCCGCGCCACTTCTGCCGCGCCTGCCGCCGCTACTGGACGCTCGGGGGATCCCTCCGCAACGTCCCCATCGGCGGGTCCACCCGCAAGCGCCCGCGCATGGCGCCGCCGGCAGTTCGCCGCCCGCCCGTCCACTTCGGCGCCCCGCCGTCCCAGCACCAGGGCCTCCTCGGCTCGCTGTTCGCGCTCGGCGCGGCGCCGCTGCTGGAGGGGCGCGTCGGGTTCGACCTCGGCCTCGGGCTGCCGGCCGGGCCGGGCCAGGTGGGGCACGCCGGCGCCGCGGGTGAAGTGGGCGGCCTGCACGGCCTCGGGCTCAGGGGCGGCCCTGCAGGGACGTCGGCGCCGTTGCTCTGGCCCACCGGGCTCCTGGAGAACGACAATGTGGACACGTGGAAGTTAACCGGCGCCGGGGCGGGTGCAATTTGGCCGGAGTTCGCCGCCACGGCAGCACAGGCGGGCGGCCTGCTTCATGGTGGGGCCCATATGCTGTGACCTCCGAGAGGGTGGCATACGTACGTCGTCGTACCAGTGGTGTGTCTGCGTGTGTGTGTGCGTGTTTGTGTTAATGTGTGCTAGTACGTGCATGGCTCGTGTCATGTCGTGTCTTCGCTGCGTGTGCATGCAGTATTGGATGGAGTACGTACAAGAGGAGGCCGGTGTAGTCTGCAGTTTTGGTTAGAATCAATGGTCTTGTGTGTTACGACAAGTTAAGTGTGTCGATCTAGATGTCTGTGTGTTGGGTTATATGCATGTCAATGTTTTCATGGTATAAATAATTTACAGCTTCTACAAATTGAGTTTCCCTTCGCTAAAACCGTGTGCTTTTACCATCGATCGATCCATCACCAGATCTTAAAACTGTTCCTACCATCATCGGGTCTGTGCTTGCTTTTTTACCATCACGCTTTCAACCCTCCCGTTGCGTCGAGATTCGTACACCATACCCTAGAATCCACTTTCCCCAATCCCCGCTACCTCGTCGCGTCCCCTGCCCCTGGCCGCCACCGCCCCCACCCACCCGCACCCCTCTCCTCGCCGTCGCCTTGTCATCCCCAAGTCCATGATGATGGAGATGTGGGTTATTGAGGACTACGACAAGCAGCAGAGTTGGCAGCTCAAGGAAGGATTGACATGGCTGCCTCTGCCGAGAGATTGCATTTACAAAATTTTTGGGAGCCAAACGTGAGGATGTTGGTGAGCCTCCTCGGCGCAAGGCGGTCGTTTACAATGTTGTGCACAACGTGTGGACCGAGATTCATATGTGCTTGAATGGAGGGTCGATCATGTATAAGGAGAGCATGCATCGTGCCGTATCAGATGAGCTTGGGCATGGTCTCACAGTTGCTGCAAAAAACAGTTTTACCGGGGGAAACATAATCATCGCCTTCCTTTTTGAGTAGCAGAGCATGAACCTACCTGCTAATTATGGTTTTTCGATGACCTTTTCTTTGTTGAATATATAAGCACATGTAGGTTTAATTTATTCCATAAATAAATCATGACATCATGCACGCAAAATAACAGAACCATCACAGGCATAAAAGATCTAGACATGTAAACCAGAAAACTGTACATGAACAGATCTAATACGGAGAACATGACTGTTACGTACCGATGGTTCTGTTCTGATCGGTTTGCCGATGTAGACGCCGCAGGCACGGTGAGGATGACACGAAGTCGATGACGATTCGCCGAAGCCGAACGACGAGGAAGACGAGCCAGAGCTACAGCGAGCAGTCGCGCAGAGCGCTTCCCAAAAACCTTATTCGCCCTCTCCCGGTGCAGGACTTCGAAGGCGACGGTTCCGGAGACCTGCTCTCCCGAACGACAGTGCACGCCGGCGGACGGGACGGAGTAGACTACGTGGGACGGCGCAGCACAATGGATGGAGGAGGCAAAACCCTAGATTGATTTTCGCGTGATGCTGTATGGAGGCGGCGACTCCGTATTTATAGAAAACCAGGACGCGTGATCAAGACGCCTGCACGTTCTCCATAACTCGTAACCGAACCGGATTAGTCGCGTAACCGATCCGGATTCACCGCCACACAAAACAGCAAAAGATAAAACTGCAAAAGGAAGCCGCGTCTGCGCAAGCACCTGGAGCGGATTTTGGCGGACCATTCACGCAGGTGCCGTGCGCCCGCCCGCCCGCCCGCCCGCCCAGCCCGGCGAGGCGAGGCGAGGCGAGGCGAGGCGGGCGAGCGCGCGCGTGTTATCCTCTAGTTCTCTCCCACACATGCCTCAAGTGACTAGGAGTGCACCATCCCTTTTAAGGTGGTCTTCCTCTCCTAGAACTAGCAATATGGTACTAAAGGTCATATGCATGCCTCCTTTGCATGAGTGGGCCTTTGAGATTTAATAGGAATTATTCTTATTATATGGGCTTGGCCCACATAATCCAACATTCTTCTCATCCTGTTGGAACTTGTGATGATTTGGGATGAATATTGGAATCAAGGATCCTTTTTTGTTCACAGATTATCTACTTATGTTGTTCTGATCTTAGTGTTAAAGTGTCTAATTATGCTGTTCTGATCTTGGTGTTGAAGTGTCTACTTATGCTGTTCTGATCTTGGTGTTGAAGTGTCTACTTATGCTGTTCTTATCTTGGTGTTGAAGTGTCTGTATTAGTTTAGTCGTAGCTCTCCATTGAAATGGTTTCCCCAGCCTGTTTTTTTTTCTCTCCTTTTGACAGACTATAGGAGCTCCGTTATTTGCTTTCAACCAATCAGCGTGTACGTAAAATTCACGTCTCTTAAAGAAGTAATAGTTGAAGACGAATATTTCCATATCTGGTACATACTAGGCTCTAAAAATTATCACCCATAATCAGTTACATTTTTTCTTAAGAATACCAGCCCAAATCAACATACTATGCGTAATTAGAAACTGTTACAACAGGTTTTATACATCTGGGAGCATTACTACACCAGTTTATAACAGTGGATTTTACTTGCTAGTTTAGTAAAGATTATGAGCATCTACATTAGCACTACTACTCTGAAAACGAACACCTGCTGGAACTGCTGGTTTAGCCTCTTGATGTATTTGACTATCATCATATAGGGCTTGTAAGCAGAAGGTAATACAAACGCTCTAGTTTTTGTAAGCCGTTTCTATCAGTCATTACTATTCATCAGTAACTACTTTTCGTTTTCACATATTGTAACATATTTCGTATTTTATTATATCACAATTACGTAAGTCGTATGGTAGTCCGAATGTTGTAGTGTCTTTTATTGTACCGTCTTTCTTACATAATACACTACTATTCATCAGTGGCTTCTATCAGCCACTACTATTCATCAACCGCAGCCAAAATCTGCTGGCCCAGTTGATGTTTACGACCACATTGAAGTTTTGATCTTGATAGTTGTAGCTCATTTACGACAACTCAGTTGGTTACGACCACTCCTTGCTGCTGTGCACGTACTCGTAATCGAGCATCGACTACTCCGGCTTACGACGGTGTCTTCTCGATCGGCTCATACTCGTAGCCTTGTTATGACCAGCACGTCCTCGTAACGACCATGTCTTCTCTGCTGTGTACGTGCTCGTAGCTTTTCCTTGATAAGATTTATGACCACACTCCCGCTGCGCTTTGCATGTACTCATAACCGAGTTACGAGTACTTGATACTTCAACTGCAAATGCCAGTGTCTTCGACCATGACCACTTTGCCGCCTCATCGAGCACTCTTGTACTTATTACCTTCAAGCACCCTTAGTTCTCGATGATTTCGAGCACTCGATAAAAAAAATGTGAACACAGTCCGTTTTCTTGGAAGCCAAAGCACTTCCGCTTTTCTTCTTTTTATTTCTCTCAACTTCTCGATTACAATTGATCGCTCATGATTGTTTCTTTCTCATTTACATTGCTCTGCTACTTATACTTAATATATTGACTACAAAATGGATTCTACCACCTACTCGGTTTCTTACTCTATCCTCTACTCATATACTTGTATACGGACACAGATCGTATACGTTAAACCAACTCCGATACTACTAGCAACGAAGAAAATAAGATTATTTCCAATAAAAACTATTAGCAAAAGCTAATATGAACAGCAGTTGCATAGGTCTGGGCTGTCTGGCTTTGTTATATTGTTGGCGACCATCTGACAGCCGTTGCCTGTTGCCAGACAAACTCGCTGGAAACTTTGCTCTTTAGCCCATTCCAAACCTGCACGACAGACCTCTGCTTCCATAAGCTCAGCTTCCTGACCACCCGGCCATTGCACAGAGACTGCTGCAAATCAAAGCACCATGGTGGTCTCTCACTACAATACCAATCCCTCCTGCAATTTTTCATTATGAGCAGCACCACATTAATCTTAATTTCATCATGTTTAGGCGCATACCATTCAACCAATTCATCTGTTGTGATCGTACTTATTTGTGTTGTCACATTGAAACATTTCCAACAAAAGCTTTTGAATATACATTACAGATTGAAGAGGGTTTCTTGGTCTCTCGCCATGTGTGAGATCAATATGATTTTTTAAAATAACCAAATGTTAGAGTTGTAATCTTGTTTTCCAGTCGTGGTCGTAGTCCAAGTCGTGTAAGAGTTCGGGTCGTGGTCGCATACGAGTCTGCTTCACAGTCGTAGTTGAGTTCGAGTCTGTTTCATAGTCGTAGCCAAGTTCGAGTAATAGTCGTGGTCGTAACCGAGTTGGAGTCGTAGAGTAGGGTATAAAAGGCAGAGCCATGTAACCGAGAGAGCACGGCGAAAAAGAGGGGTGAGAAGGAGCCAAGAGAGAAGCCAAGGCGATCGGTGTGATCGAGAGGCAAGAGAGAGCAATCTGTGTGTCGAGAGAAAGAAATAAAGAAGAGAAGAGCGGTTTGGCTCTGGAAATCTATTGAGTTCATTGAGTTCTCATATGTGGTCGTAAATGACTTATAGCATGGTGAGCAGAAGATCACAGACGTGGTCGTAGAAGGAGTTACGACCACGGTGATCAGGCAGAGGGCGTTTGCAGGACCAGCAGACGTGGTCGTAAGGAGTTACGACCATGGTGACAAGCGGAGGTGTCCGCAGGTGCTAAAGAAGTGGTTGTAAATGAGTTACGACCATGGTCACAATGTGAAGATGTGGTTGTAAGTCGTGACGACCACAGCGGGGAGACGTGGTCATAAGTCGTTACGACCACAGCGGTCGACAGAATCACTGTGTGGTCGTAAGGAGCTACGACTACGGTGATCGACCGTGCTCGAAGAAAGTGCAAAGCGAGGCATGATTGGAGAGATCACAATGTGGTCGTAACGACTGTCTACGTGGTCAGAGAACCAATAGAGTGGTTGTAGCGACTTAGGAGGTTGTCGTAGCATCTTCAACGTGGTTGTACGGCTGTAGGAGGTGGTCATAACGACTTGAACGTGGTCGTAAAAGTCCTGGGTAAAGGCTGTAACAAATGGTATCAGAGCATGAGTGACAAGGCAAAGGCTCAAGGTGGGCTAATCTCCCTCCAGTACCCTCTCCTAACGATCAACAACTACTCGGTGTGGGCAATGAAGATGAAGGCGAACATGCATGCCTAGGGAGTCTGGGGCGCTGTTGATCCGAAGGGGAAGGACAAGGAGGTGGACGACAAGGTAGATCAGGCGGCTTTGGCCCTCATCTACCAGACGGTGCTAGACACGATGATGCATCAGCTCATCGGCAAGGAGACGGAGCATGGGAGGTGCTTCAGATGATGCACGAAGGAGTTGATCGAGTTAAGGAGGTGTGGCTCCAGAATTTGCGGAGCGAGTTCGAGAATATGAAGATGGAAGAGACCCAGTCAGTGGACGAGTTCGCCGGCAAGTTGAGTTCATTGTATAATCATATTAACTCTCTTGACGACAAGATGGAGGAATCTGTGGCGGTAAAGAAGTAACTGCGCGTGCTTCCGGAGAAGTACATACCTGTTGTCACAACATTTATGTACTCTCCCGATTTGGACAAGAAGAAGATAGAGGAGATCACCGGATCTCTCAAGGCGCATGAGGAGTTACTAAAGAGGTTTTAGTTACGCAAGGAGCAGGGATCTCACAACAAGTAGGCATTACTAGTAAGGGGAGATCCGAGAGACGGTTGTGGCTCATCATACAACCGTAGGAGGTGGCGCGGTCGTGGTGGCCAGAGTGGTCAAGGCAGCAGGAGTGGCTGTGGAGACAGGGCTGGGCAAGGAAGTGGTGAGAGATCCCATGATACATCACATGTCAAGTGCTTTGAATGTGGCGAATACGACACTATGCGATAAAATGCCGCAATAATAAAAAGTGCTTCAACTGTAACGAGTTTGGGCACTTTGCTTTGGATTGCAAGAGCAAGAACAAGGATGGGGAAGTGAACTTTGCCAAAGACGAAGAAGAAGATGACGGAGAGCTAGTACTTCTCTCCTCATATGTTGAAAAGGAGTCGGTCATGGTGGAACTAAATGAGGAGAACGTAGTTCCAAAACTACATACGAAGGAAGGAGGCCATGATCACACGGATCAATGGTACTTGGATAGTGGAGCAAACAACCATATGACAGGAGATCGCTCCATGTTCCACAAGCTCGATGAGAAAGTTTGGGGCAAGGTCAAGTTTAGTGATGGCTCCACGGTGGAGATAAAGGGCAAAGGGATGATAATGTTGCAATGCAAGAGCGGAGATAAGAAATTGTTGACAGGAATTTATTATATACCAAGTCTATGCAACATCATACTTAGTCTCGGGCAGATGATAGAAAGAGGATGCAGGGTGGTGCTGCAGGATAATTTCATGCGAGAGTATGACAAGAACAGAGATTTGTTGATGAAGGCGAAGAGATCTCCATTGATTGTACAAGATTCCTTTGAAAACTTGTAAACAGGTTGGGTAGAGAGAGGCACAGATGAATGAGGTGTAGAGGCAACAGGTCCAAAAACTCTTATATGCCCTCCTCATGTCTTACATGGGCCTAAGGAGCGCTACCCTTAGGTCCAAAAACTCTTATATGCCCTCCTCATGTCTTCGAGGAAGGCAATGCATTATTTTTAGGTACACAAAATTATTGTGCCATCTAAATTTCCCTTAGGAGAGATCATCCAGAATAGGGAAACAGTGGGACGCACGGTAAAATGGTCACTAGTGTACAAGGATACCTGAATGGCTCCCATCTACGAGTATCTTCAGAAAGGTTCAGTATCTGATGATGATCTCAAAACAGATCGTCTATTCTGCAAGGCCAAAATGTATACTTTGGTCAATGGGGTACTCTATAAATGGAGTACTCAGGGAGTTCTCATGCGATGCATATCGCTGAAAGAAGGATTACAACTCTTTAATGACATATATGGGGGCATCTGTGGAGCACACGCCTCTTACAGAATGCTAGTAGGAAAAGCCTTTCAATAAGATTTTTACTGGCCAACAGCCCTTAATGATGCCTAAGAGCTGATTACGAAATGTGTACAATGCAAGTTTCAAGTAGGCAAATACATCAACTGGCTCAGACTCTTCAAACGATTCTTCTATCTTGGCCTTTTGCGACCTGGGGTTTAGACATCCTAGGACCGTTCCCAAGAGCACTAGGGGGCTTCGGATTCCTTTTCGTGGCTATTGACACATTCATGAAATGGATTCAAGCTGAACTTGTGACTGGAATAACAACAAAAGCTGCAAAAAGGTTCGTGATGAAAAGCGTGGTTACTCGATTTGGAGACCCAAGTCGAATAATTACTGACAATGGTAGGCAATTTTCAAGTGCAAAATTCCAAGAATTTCATGATGAATTGGGTACCAAACTTTGCTATGTCTCCATCGCCCATCCCCGAAGCAATGGGTAGTCGAGCCCATGAATGGCCAGATAATGCAAGGAATTAAGACTCTAGTCTTCAACCAGTTTGTAAAGTGCTCGGGGGCTTGGATATAAGAGTTACCTTCAGTATTATGGGCAATTTGCTTGACTTCTAGTCGGGCGACAGGAGAGACTCCATTTTTTTCTAGTTTTTGGCGCTGAAGCCATGCTTCCCCTGGAATTAAAGATCTGATCGACAAGAGTCGAGAACTTCAGTGACTCCAACTAAGAGCAACTTCGAGCAGATGAAATAAGCCTGCTCGAACAGAAGTGGAATCAAGTTTTAATCTGATCAGCAATCTATCAACAAGCCATGCGTAAGTACTACAATCGTAAGGTCCAACCTCGTAGCCTTACTGTAGGTGACTTGGTATTGAGGAAAATTCAATCCCAGTCTAATCGAAACAAGCTTTCCCCAAGTGAAAAGGTCCTTACACCATGATCCAAGTCACACGACCAGGCTCGGTATGACTTGCTATGGAGGATGGCCTTATTATCTCAAACTCTTCGAACATCGACTAATTGCAAAAATTTTATGTGTAACATTTCTACTCTTTCAATAAAGCTTTCAGTTTGTCCAAATCATTATTGTTGTATGCTCAGTAAAGCTTCTTTTATGTTTGTTCAACCACTTCTATTATATCCAATTTGTTTAACTGGTCAGATAAGGGAACACTACTAGTCGAAGTCTCTCCTCTCGGCATGTGGTCCTACCCAGTAGGAGGAGCTTCCTAGTGTTGAACTGTTCTTGATTCTTGCTATCAACACAAAATAATTGAATTGTCTATGAAAATGTTGAACAGATGTATGAGAAGGAACCCTGAGTGTTTATCTGCTTATCGTTTATGACTTTGATTTGATTAACCTAGTCGAAGAGAGTTAACATCACCTAGTCGAGATCTCTCCTCTCTGCATGTGGTCCTATCCACTAGAAAGAGCTTCCTAGCATCGACTTGTTCCTCACTTTTGCTATCAGAACATGACAATCAAAAGTCAACAACGATACACGGATGATCTCTAAGTGTTTATCCTACCCTCGTTTATGCCTTTGATATGATTAACCTGGTCGAAGAAAGGTAACATCACTTAGTCAAAGTCTCTCCTCTCTGCACGTGATCCTGCCCACTAGAAGGAGCTTCCTAGTATTGACTTGTTCCTAACTTTTGCTGTTAGAACATGACAAACGAAGTTGACAATGATGGTCGGATGAACTGCCTCTACGACCTTTCGACCAGTTGGCTCTAGTTCTTCGATCAGACGGACTGCCTCTACTTCAGAGTAGTTGAAGTCGTGATCGATCGGATGAAGGGTGAGGTTCTGGTCGCATGCCTTGAGTTTTTCCAAGGCATAGCTTATAGCACCCATAATCTCATCCCGAATTGAGTTAGCTTGGTTGGTCTTTAGAGTAGATAAGAGCTTCTTGAATGCTCCAACTTGTAGTCTGATCATACTATGGTGTTCTTGGAGGGGTTCATCTTCTCTGCACCAAACTCACCGAGTAGATTGTTGAGAAGTACAACATTGTTGGTCTTCATCAACTTTGCTTCCTTCTGACTATGAATTGAGGCCTCTACATGCTACTTTATTTCAACCACAGCCTCTGCAAATAGAGTAAGAATGGTCAGGAAAATACTTATCAAAAGACTAGTTAGAAGAACTGGTCGAAGGTAAAGCTTTTCTTACCTGCCAGTCGAGCATGAAGCTTATCGACTTCAACTTTGTGCTGTTCTTTTAGTAGCTTTTTTCCTTTGTCTTGTTCTCTACTGATACAAGCAAGTTCTCTGATCACTTTGGCTTTCTCTTCGACCTCAGTGCGGAGCTTACTCGTTTCGACCTCTTTATCTATCAAAAGAAAAGAGTTAGAGGAAGACAAGAAAGATATCCGAATTAACAGTATTAAGTTCAGGACTTACTGTTTATTTTCTTCTAAAATGTGTTTGTTGTGGTTACAGACCAAACAGAGAGAGATGTGGTAGTGGAGAGTTGGGAGAGGTGATGACCTCTGGCCCCCCTTGGTATATATATATTCATATGGGCTGTGCTTTTACAATCGTGCCCTTACATCGGTACCTCCCTGTCAGGGGTATTTAAGCCATTACATATGTCCCATTTTGGGCTCTATAACCTTCTAACAGGCCTGCTGGGTTTAGGTGGGGGCCACCCCTACAACAGGAGCCTCTCATGGTGAAGGGCTTCACAGGGCCGAAGCCATGTTGCCGAGTCCTTTGGCTCCCTCCGTCCCTGCAGCCTGTGAACTTCTCTGAACTTGCGGAGCCTTGGTGCGCAGCGGGTCCCGGGGTCTGAGGCCATAGCCGAAACCGATGCCGGGATTGGCAGCTGAGGTAGACGCGCGAGCGCTCCGTCCCGAGCTGGCGCCTAGTCGAAGTAGGCGCGCGAGCGCGCTCCGTCCCCTACCCGCCGAACGGGTGGCGCGAGCCGGCGCTGTCGACGTGGCGTCGCGCGCGCGCGCCCCCTACCTTCAACGGGTGGCGCGAGCCGGCGCTGGTCGGCGTAGGCGTCGCGCGCTCCGCCCCTACCTTCAACGGGTGGCGCGGGCCGCGCTGTCGGTAGGTGCGCGCGCCGCCCTTACCCTACGAACGGGTGGCGCGAGCCGGCGCTGGTCGGCGGCGCGCGCGCGCTCGCCCCTACCTTCAACGGGTGGCGCGAGCCGCGCCGGTCGGGCGAGGCGCGCGCTCCGCTTCCTACCCTTCAACGGGTGGCGCGAGCCGCGCTGGTCGGTAGGTGCGCGCGCCGCTTCCTACCCTTCCAACGGGTGGCGCGAGCCGGCGCTGGTCGGCGAGGCGCGCGCGCCCGCCCTACCCTTCGCGGGTGGCGGTGAGCCGCGCTGCCGGCGACGCGCGAAGCGCCGTCCCCTACCCTTGAACGGGTGGCGCGAGCGCGGCGCCGTCGGCGAGGCGCGCGCTCCGTCCCCTACCCTTCGAACGGGTGGTAGCGAGCCGGGCGCCTGTCGGCGAGACGCGCGAGCGCTCCGTCCCCACCTTCGAACGGGTGGCGCGAGCCGCGCCGTCGGTGAGCGCGACGCGCGCTCCGTCCCCACCTTCGAACGGGTGGCGCGAGCTGGCGCTGGTCGAAGTAGGCGTCGCGCGCGCTCCATCCCGACCCTTCAACGGGTAGCGCGAGCCGGCGCCTGTCGACGAGGCGCGCGCTCTCCCCCTTCCTTCGAATGGGTGGTAGCGGAGCTGGCGCCTAGTCGAAGTAGGCGCCCGCGCGCTCCGTCCCCTACCCTTAGTGGAAGTAGAGGCGCGAGTGCTCCGTCCCCTACCCTCCGAACGGGTGGCAGCGGAGCTGGCGCCTGGTCGAAGTAGGCACGCGCGCTCTCCGTTCCCTACCCTCCGAACAGGTGGCGCTGCCGCGCCAGTCGGCGAGACGCGGGATCATCGGGCCAAAGCCGGATCGAGTCCGCCGCGTAGAGGCTCAACGGTGTAGTCTGAGTTGAAACTTCGCATAGCGGACACCGCTGCGCCTGCGGTGATTGCAACCTCACGATATGGTAATGCGCTGTGATGGTTCCTGGAATCGCGCCGGCCCCTGGCTTGCCAGGGCTAGGTTGTCATACCGTGCGACTCACGCTGATGTGTGTGGGCACGCGGCGGCTTGTAACTGGTGCGCGGTGGGATGTGAGCGGTTGCGTGATCGCGGCTGCTCGCCTCTTCCCTAGGGAAGGGGGACACGAGGCGGGCGAGGAATGGCGCATCATGCGGCGTTTAGCCATATTCCGCCGCGCCGTCACTGCCGGCTGTCCCGCTATGCTTCAAGCCGCGGTGATCCCACGGTCCGTAGTGCGCTTTTAATGGCGGCCGGAATCGCGCCGACGCCGCTGTCGGAGGGCAGGCCGTCGCATCATGCACCGCCTTCCGTGGTGTTGCACGCGGCGGAACGTATTCCTGCCACGGGCTTCAACCCCTCGGCCAAGGCTGTGACCCGCTAGTTGGCCTTTGCGTGAAGGGGCCATCATCCGGTGCGGTCCCGCCCGAGCACCGAAGCTACCTTATCGCGCGCGGTCGGGCCAAAGATCGGGGTATTCTCGCCGGGCGAGGCTCCGCCTTAGGGACGCGCGTCGGGTCGTGTGCCCCGCTTATTTTGTGCGGGGTTGCCACGCGCAGAGGCCATCGAGCGCCGTGCACCGGCAGTCCTCATCTGCTGTGGTCGCGCTCGCGCGCGCGTCGCCACGACGCTTCATCCTCGACTATGGGGAATCGTGCGGGACGGGCCTCAGACGATCAGCGGTCGCGGTCCAAAGACGCGACCGTCGCGATGCTTCGGCTGCCGCCTTCGGGGCGAGGTGGCTTGAAATAGCCCTCGTAACCGCGCCCCCACAGTTCTACGCCCCCTTCTCGCTTGCATCGCCTTCTACACTCCCATGGTATTCTCACCGTTGTATTCTTCCTTCTGTGAGAAGCGATGGCATCCGGTGACAAGCGTGGCCAGACGGCTGGTGCTTGCGGCATTCGCTGGCGGTCCTCACCGCTAGAGGTGAAATACTCGCTCAGCGAACGCGACCCGGCGGCGGCGGACAAGTGGTGCCTGGCGGCGGAGAAGGAAGGCTCATTTTCCGGTGAGTTGGGCCCCTCGCTCGTGACCGAGAAGACAATCCAAGCACTGCTACGCGCGGGGAAGTTGTCCGAGCGCCAGGCGGTACGATTGCCCACCGCCGACGAGATGGAACCGCGCCCCGAGAAGTCGGAGGCGCTTGTGTTCGTCGCCTTTTTTGACGCGGGGCTCCGCATCCCGGCGGCGGCGATCGTGGGCGATGTGCTGCGGACCTTCGAGCTAGAGCTGGCACAACTGACTCCGAACGCCGTGGCCCGGCTCACCGTGTACAATTGGGCCTTGCGCTCGGGAGCGTGCTGGCCCAGTGCTTCGTTGTTTACCTACTTGCATGAGGCACGGTTCCAGCCCAAGGAGCGGAAGGACGGGACGCTGTCGAACTTCGGTAGCGTCACCTTTATTCTTCGGTTATCTTGCAGCAAGCTCTTCCCCACGAATTCCACTCGCGGGAAGTGGGAGTCTCACTGGATGAAACGGTGGTTCTACCACCGCGTGGCGAGCGGGAGCGGCCTCGAATGCACAGGCCGGCCGATCGCGCTCAAGACCTCGCCCGGCTAGACGCTCGATGACGAGGACAGGCGGAGGGCCCGATGGCTCGCAGGCGTGGCCGCCCGCTTTAACATGCGCGACCTCGCCGAAGAGTACACGATGTACGGCGTGGCGCCGCTCGCCCGTGACTGGCGCCTCGCCGCCGAGAAGCGTCGAGACGATAATGTTCTGCCGTGGGTCTGCTCACTGCCGGCACCCTCCGGTCCTCGTAAGCCTCGACCGTATCCCCCTTTGTTCACGCGGAGTGCGTTACATGTTAATCTTGTCTCTTGCTTTGCTTTAGAGATTCGCTTGGAGGATGCGGAGCGGGCCGCGCGCGTATTCCTCGGGCCGTCCACTACTGCTGAGGCGGGGCTGGGGCGGATAAACCGCATGTGCGAGGCTTGGGCCTTGCCGTGCCGGACCGTGCTGATCCGACCTCGCAACACCAAGACGACGGCGCAACGAGGACGAAGACGCCGTCTCGCAAGAGGGCCTGAGGCGGAGCGTCTGTTGTGCTTGGTATAGCAGCTGCCACTGCTGCTGCTAGTGCTCTCGATGGTGCAGCAGACGCGGAGTCAGATTCGGCGAGGTACGCCGACTCGGGCTTGGATGGCGCGGAAGCCAGGGGCGAAGGGTCTTCGGGGGGTGCCCTGGACGGCGGGCTCGCCGCGGGCAGCCGGAGAGGGGAAGTCTCATCACCCGCGGCGGTCGTCGGGACAGGATCCATGCTAATCGGCGGTGCTGAGGTGGAGCCTTCGGCCGTGGCCGCTATGATGCCGGAGACGCCCTCCGTGGGGGCGCACGGAGCTAGGTCTTCGCCGGCAGCCGCGGTCGAAACCGAGGTGCCCTCCGCAAAGGTTGCCACGGTGGGGTCTTTGCCCACAGGTGCTGTAGCCACTGGGGCCTCTCCGGCAGCGGCTACTGAGGCGGTGTCGTCGCCACTTGCTCCGGCTAAGCGGCCGTGTCTGCGGCCGGAGCTCCATCGGATGTCGAGGGGATTCACCGTGGCGATGGGCATCGGGAGCTTGTGGGACTCCGATGCATATGCCGAAGTCCCTGCGGCACGCGCCCCCTCTGCCCCTCAGGCCACGCCGTCCGCCGTGCAGAACGGCCGCCCGACCCAACGCGAGGCTTCGCTCTGCGGGACCACGCCTCGCGGGACTTGCGCCACCGCTACCCCGCTTAGGACTAGGGGGCGGGCCCCCGAAGCCCTCCTTCAGCTACTGAAGGTAAGGTGGCTTAGTTTTCCCTAGTGTGTTCTTTGTTGTGCCTTGCGGTGCTCACCGCATCCTCGCTGCAGCGCCGCTATTCGGAGGAGGAGCCCTTGGCGGAACATTGGGGTCCTCGTGCCGGCGGGCGATCACCGTGCGCCCGAGCCCAGCGGACTTCGTGCCTCCGTCGGAGACGCTGAGGGCGTGGCGCGGGATCGTGGATGACGTGGCTGCCAGCGTCGGCCAGCAAGCGCTGCAGACCTACGGGGTGGGGCGTCTCGGGGACGCCTTAGAGGTGTCGGGGGTGAGGGTAAGCACTTATATGACAATGCTCGCCATGCCGAGCTTGCTAAGCCTTTCTGCTCGCACACTTGTGCTGGGCAGGCCTTGCAAGCGGCCTATGTTCGTGCCCAAAGGGCGCTTGAGGATAGGCTGCGGGTCGCCGAGGAGGAGCTACGCGAAGCCTCGGGGGCCCGCTCTACCCAGGATGCCCGCATCCGCCAGCTGGAAGCGGAGTGCGCTGAGGTGAAGGCGCACACCGAGGGACTTGCCGTGTCAGCGCGGGAGTCGGCCGCGGAGGCGGCTTGGCAGGGGTTTGCGGCGGAGTGGGACAGCCTTCTGCAACAGGTCGCCTCGCTAGAGAAGGAAAAAGGCGAGCTTGCCTTAACTCTAGCGGAGCGTGACCGGACGCTTGGTGAAGCTTCAGTAATTGCATGGGATGCCATGCAAGCGCTGGAAAGTCATCTCCAAGGGCTTGTGGCTAAATTGCCGGACCGCGCATTTGGCCCGAAGGAGCTATCTCGGACCCTTCGCTGGATCGGAGATGCCGCCGACATTGCGCGCGCGCGCCGACGACCGGCGCAACCACCGTGCTTACGTGGCGTCGCGTGCATGGTGTGTGCGCTCCTACAGACCGCGATTGCATGCACGCCGCCGGCCGAGGACCCCACCGAGATGACGGCGGGGCCGGAGTAATGTCCGGTGCCGTCCGCGCCGTTCGTCGCGCCGTCAAGTACTTCCACGAGCGGATCTGGGATTACGTCGGGGAGGCCGCCGCGCGGGTCGAGCTCCGGAAGTCACTTTACGGGGAGGGGAGCCTCAGCCAATTTCTGGACGAGGTCCTGCGGCGCGACGAGGGTGGCGCTGAGGCCTCCGAAGGCGCCGGAAACTCGCAGGTGTGATGCCGAGGTGGCCAGGTGTAGGCGTGCGTTGCAGTGTCCCCCGCTTTTCTTGTGAATGAAGTACGCGCTTGCTTTACAAATTCTGACTATTTCACCTGTGTCCCGGGCAGCTTCCTTGCTGGGGCCGACTACTTGCGTCCGACCTTGCGACCCGGCGGTGCCTTCGACGCTGGCAAAGGGCCGAGGAGTCGCTGAACTTTTGGACGGGCCGATCTTCTTCTGGCGAAGCCCTGGCCTTAGCGCGTGCTAAGGACGAGCCTGCCGAATAGTTGCTTAGAGCGGCAGAGATGTTGGCGGGCCTCTGTACTTGTAAGATTTTTCTGATATATAGACCTCCTGGCGATTAGGATATGCGCTGCGTGCTATGCTTCGGGCGGTCATGTTGTGGGGGGACGAGATCCCCACGTTCAAAGTGCGCCGTTGGTGGAATAGTCGTGCGAGCGCTGTCTCCTGCCCGTCGAACAGGTGGCCGCGGACTCCGTCCCTTACCCTTCGAACGGGTGGCAACGGAGGCTGGCGCCTAGTCGAAGTAGACGTGCAATCACTCTTGGGGCCTTGTTCCTCGGAGGATGCGTGTGAGTAGGTCTCCCTGATGGCTTCCCGATGTGCCTTGCTCGAGCTTTATTGGGGCAGACGCGAGAGCGAGCCTTGCCGCTACGGGTTGCGTCAGATTTTGGAGAATGGCCGAGGGTGTTAGTGCGCTCGCGGGGCTCGCGTGTTGATTACTCCGTAGAGTTAGCGCGTGCGGAGGCAGTCGATGACGCTATGACCTGTTTTAAAGTCCGTAGACTGGCGCGTGCGGAGGCGGACCTCCGTAGTACAACTTGTTTAAAGTCCGTAGACTGGCGCGTGCGGAGGCGGACCTCCGCACCACGACTTGTTTAAAGTCCGTAGACTGGCGCGTGCGGAGGCGGAACTCCGCACTACGACCTGTTTAAAGTCTGTAGACTAGCGCGTGCGGAGGCAGACCTTCGCACTACGACCTGTTTAAAGTCCGTAGACTAGCGCGTGCGGAGGCGGACCTCGACGCTACGACTTAATTTAGAGTCCGTAGACTGGCGCATGCGGAGGCGGACCTCGACGCTACGACTTCATTTAGAGTCTGTAGACTGGTGTGTGCGGAGGCAGACCTTCGCACTACGACTGTTTAAAGTCTCTAGACTGGCGCGTGCGGAGGCAGACCTCGCACCACGACTTGTTTAAAGTCCGTAGACTGGCGCGTGCGGAGGTGGACCACCGCACTACGACTTTAGACTGGCGCGTGCGGAGGCACGCTCCGTCCCCCTACCCTCCAAAGTGGGGGTAGCCTTTGGTGTACCTTGTACTTCTGCGTGCGCACCCTCGCTGGGGTCAGCCTCTGGCGCACTACGTCGCTACTTCTTGAAGCTCTCGGAATTGGGTTTCCACAGCGCGCCTTGCGTACAGCTCCCGTGGTGCACGAAGACGAGCCTCGACACTCCGAGGGGGTGCGCGATTGACAGCCGCGCAAGGTTCGTGCCACGTTTGTGTTTTGCCGAGCGCGCAGGGACAGCATCCGTGTCTTATTTATACTCCGGGGAGTATGCGCAAGGACGCCGTCCATGGCATGCGCGGGATTCGCGTCTTATTTATACTCCGTAGAGTGCGCAGGGAGAACATCCGCGTCTTATTTATACTCTGTAGAGTGCATGCAGAGGCGTCCCCCCACACGTCTTCGTTTATACTCATGCCCGTGTTTTCGACGGAGAGTGCACACACGAACGTGCGTCTTCGGTTTATACTCATACCCGTGTCTTTGACGGAGAGTGCACACGCGAACGTGCATCTTTGGTTTATACTCATACCCGTGTCTTTGACGGAGAGTGCACACGCGTACGTGCGTCTTTGGTTTATACTCATGCCCGTGTCTTTGACGGAGAGTGCACACGCGAACGTGCGTCTTTGGTTTATACTCATACCCGTGTCTTTGACGGAGAGTGCACACGCGAACGTGCGTCTTTGGTTTATACTCATACCCGTACCCCTGGCTACGGAGAGTGCACGCGCGCAAGTGCGTCTTTGGTTTATACTCACGCCCGTGTCTTTGACGGAGAGTGCACACGCGAACGTGCATCTTTGGTTTATACTCATACCCATACCCCTGGCTACGGAGAGTGCACACGCGTACGTGCGTCTTTGGTTTATACTCATGCCCGTGTCTTTGACGGAGAGTGCACATGCGAACGTGCGTCTTTGGTTTATACTCATACCCGTGTCTTTGACGGAGAGTGCACACGCGTACATGCGTCTTTGGTTTATACTCATACCCGTACCCCTGGCTACGGAGAGCGCACACGCGTACGTGCGTCTTTGGTTTATACTCATGCCCGTGTATTTGACAGAGAGTGCACACGCGAACGTGCGTCTTTGGTTTATACTCATGCCCGTGTCTTTGACGGAGAGTGCACACGCGAACATGCGTCTTTGGTTTATACTCATACCCATACCCCTGGCTACGGAGAGTGCACACGCGTACGTGCGTCTTTGGTTTATACTCATGCCCGTGTCTTTGACGGAGAGTGCACACGCGAACGTGCGTTTTTGGTTTATACTCATACCCGTGTCTTTGACGGAGAGTGCACACGCGAACGTGTGTCTTTGGTTTATACTCATACCCGTACCCCTGGCTACGGAGAGTGCACGCGCGCAAGTGTGTTTGTGGTTTATACTCATGCCCGTGTCTTTGACGGAGAGTGCACACGCGAACGTGCGTCTTTGGTTTATACTCATACCCGTGTCTTTGAGGGAGAGTGCACACGCGAACGTGCGTCTTTGGTTTATACTCATACCCGTGTCTTTGACGGAGAGTGCACACGCGAACGTGCGTCTTTGGTTTATACTCATACCCGTACCCCTGGCTACGGAGAGTGCACACGCACACGTGCGTCTTTGGTTTATACTCATGCCCGTGTCTTTGACGGAGAGTGCACACGCGAATGTGTGTCTTTGGTTTATACTCATGCCTGTGTCTTTGACGGAGAGTGCACACGCGAACGTGCGTCTTTGGTTTATACTCATACCCGTACCCCTGGCTACGGAGAGTGCACACGCGGACGTGCGTCTTTGGTTTATACTCCGAGAGCACGCGCGTAGGCGAGGCCTCCGCGCGCTCTCGCCGCGTATTTTTGCACAATGATAAGAGGTTGGCGACAAACGGAACTTTATTACATTCCCGTTTGCGTGGGTGAGCGATTACATAGGGCGGAGGTACTAACCACTTGTCTTTGGCGCGGCCGGAGCCTCTAGTAGTTGCACTATCTGTAGGGCTTGCCGAGCCGTCCCCGGATGACGCCGTGGGTCCTCGTGCTGCGATGCCGACTCTAAGCGTGCCGTTGAGCGTCGCGATGGGGATATGTGGTGCCATGCTCGATGCGCCGGGCCATATCCTGGTCGCCACGGACGGTAATGATGGCCCACGACCCCGGGAGCTTCATGCATAAATAGCCGTGATGTGGCACCGCTCCGAAGGAGTTGAGGATTGGACGCCCCAGTATGGTATTGTAGGGGTATAGGAGATCGACGACATCGAATGTGGCATCTTCGACCCTTTCATTGTCGTCCTGGCCGAAGGAGACCTGAAGGCATATTTGGCCGAGCGCCCGTAGAGGTTGATGAGGCGATGGGGTCCCGATCTTCCGATAGGATGATAACTATCGATTTTGGCGGAGGTAACTCTTGCGACCCGACTACAACCGTACGACGTCGCTTGCGCCTTAGCAATCGCTGAACCACACTCCAAGTCGTTATCAACCGTGCCAAGAACGCGGTTGACCTGACCACGAAGGTCTATTCCTGCATGCAACCGAAGAACACGCAAGAATAAGGATAGTGAGCAACCTGAAACTTGCTAGATATAAAAGTCGCACAAGGATAGTTGAGGTTCTGTAACACGAATCTGTTGGTCTAGCCGACACAAGAGACAACGTGGAGTTTGCACATGGGGCCAAACCGATCTAAACAAAACCTAACCCTAAAAGCTATGAATAACAGGCTTATATAACCCCTTGGGACGTCCACAAGGTCCCCAAACTGAGTACAACTCAACCCGACATTGTATTAGACTCAAACTCATACAAAAAGGAAACCTTGATTTTTCCACCGTCACATTATTTTGGATATTGCGGTGCGACCAGAAGGGTTCTGAAGATGGGGCCTTACCCATTGGATGGGCCTTGGAATAAGCTTTCCAACAAGCACAAGAACGCCTACATCGGACTCCGTTTGTGAAAGTTATGGCCGTTTTATTAAAGGCCTGTCTGGCTGTCCCGAACCGAGTCCGAATTGAGTTCTGAGTTGATTCCGAGTTTGATTTTGGTTGGGCTTGTGGAAATTCCGAATTGGGCTTGGAAACCTCATCCAAAACATGGGCTTTTAAGTTCTTGGACCTCTCCTTTGCTCTCCCACTGTATGGCTTCTCCTTGGCTTTATTCTTCCTTGTTTTTCTCCATTGCTTTGACGCCGGCCTCCTTCGTCCCCTCGGTTCAAAAGTTTTCCATTTGTCAAACCTAAGAATGTACAAAGTAGTGACATGAGGTAGTACCTCATTCTCATGAATAACATTAGTAGGAATAGATAGAAACGAATTCACCTTTTGTTTAATCTTGATATTAGGTGCTATGGCCGTATACGTTTGTGACATGGTTACATCAGAGGTTGTCCTCCGAAGCCTTGCAGCGGGATTCCCGATGGGCCGAGGCGGCTTCGGGGGATCCCCATCTGGTCAAAGGCTGCCGCGAACAGGATGTTCGCGGCAGCCTTTGACCAGATTGGGAACTACGGCACGTCCCACGTCGCATCCCGCTATAACGACTCGGACAACCAGGGGGTCCTGGTGAGGGAGTTCCACGCCTTGGGCATCAGCGGATGTGAACGTGACCTCGTGTTGTGCCCAGTCCGATGGTGTCTGCGCTGGGTACGCCGCTACGTGGTGTAGCCTCCGGATGTAGGCCTTCCGCTGCCGTGCCGAGGCGAACTCCAGCGAGGAGCCTCCGGAGATGACATTGATAACCCTACAGTGGGCTGCCTCCGGAGCCTGCAGCTGCAGGAGGTCCTCCCGAGGCTGCTGCACATGGGCCTGAATCCGCAGAGGGCCCTCATGGGGCTGCGTATGGGTGCTGGACGTGGGCCACCATAGGCGGGCGTGCCTCCAGGTTCCTATCCCTGGCGATGCTTTGGCGGAGCGCCGTGATGGAGGTGCACGCGCGCGTGTCGTGGGTGCCGCGACCGTGGACTTCGCACCACAGCCTATGGTGCTGGTCGTCGTAATCTCCATGATCTCTATCATCGCGGCCCCGACCACGGCCGCGTCCCCGGCCTCAGTGCCCCCGACCGCCACGACCAGCGGAAGCATTTTCTTCGGAGCCGCCTTCGATGTCGAAGACATACCGGCCTCGCCGCGACCTGGCCGCGCGCTTGGGCCTATCGGACGGCTCCTTGTGCGGGCGCCCTGGGCTCGGCGCGTCCTTGACGACTCGCTATGCGTTTTCCCTTGAAGAACCGTCCTTCGGTGGATCTTGATTTCGTCAAGCCACCACCACCGTTGGTGTCGGAGTCGTCACCTTGTCTTCGCCGTCGTCCTCTTCCGCTCGGCGATTCTCTATTTTGTCGAAGAGCCGTCACACCGCCTTGATTGGCTTCCGTGCGTTGTACTCGGCCATCGGGCCCAGGCGAAGGCCTTGTATGGCTGCATTGACAACGGTGGTTTCGTTAACGTCTTTGACTTGACAGTGTATCTTCGCGAAGTGTTTGAAGTAGTCTCGGAGCTTCTCCGAGGGTTTCTGCTTCATGGCAAAGAGCTGGTCCGCGTCGACCCGCTCAACATAGTTTCCTTGAAAGTTGTTGTGAAGACGGTTGCGGATCTGCTCCCACGCGTAGATGAAGTTTGGCTCTGTGGTAAAAAACCAGGAAAGCGCTACTCCTTGCAACGCGAGGGGGAGTCCCTTCGCCTTTGTGGTGTCGTCTCCACCCGCGGCCTCGATTGCGGTTTCGTACACACGCACGAACTCGTGGGGGTCCGTATCGCCTTTGTATGGCTCGGTGACACTGGGGAATTTGATGTCTTCGGGCCACGCCACCTGCTGTAGTCCTGCCGAAAGCGGGGACTCTGGATCGACGCATCGCAGCGGCACGCGGTTGGATGTGAGGGCGTCGCGGCTGTCTGCCCTTTCCAGCGTGGGCTTTGGCGCGACCACTGGTGCGGCCTGCTGGCTCCGAGCCTATTGCATGTCTCGGACAACCCCGCGAAGATCCCCTAGCTCCCGCTGGAACGCATTGAGGGCCGCCAGCAGGGCGCTTTCCACCGCTGGTGCGGGCGGGGCCGTCGGCGCGCCCAACGGACGGGTCGGCACGGGTACGATCGCCTCGCGAGCTCCCGAGCTGTCGGTCGCTCCGTTGTGGCTATCTCCAACCGCTTCCGCGCTACGCGAAGCGTTGCGCGGGGGTGGCGGGTTGGTCGCCGTCGTGTCGGCGGGGTTGGTCGTTAGCGGCGGTGGCGGGTCGGCCGTCGCAGCGCCGCCGTGGCGGTCGGCTGCCGCAACGCCGATGACGGGTTGGTCGTCGCGATCGCGAGCGGCGGGGTCGGTCGTCGTAGCGCCAGTGACGGGGTTGGTCGTCGCAGTGCGAGCGTCGACGTCCGTGACCACCGCGCCCGCGACAGCCGATCCCGAAGCCCTGGTACCCACACGACGCTCCGACCCAGCCGCCTTCTTTCCCTTCGCCGCCGTTGACGAAGCTTTTTTCGGTGCCATCCTTCTTCAGATTTCAGGCTTGCTCCTGTCCTCCCCACGGACGGCGCCAACTGTTGTGGTTACAGACCAAATAGAGAGAGATGTGGTAGTAGAGAGTTGGGAGAGAGTGATGACCTCTGGCCCCCCCTTGGTATATATATATTCATATGGGTTGTGCTTTTACAATGGTGCCCTTACATCAGTACCTCCCTGTCAGGGGTATTTAAGCCATTACATATGTCCCATTTTGGGCTCTATAACCTTCTAACAGGCCTGCTGGATTTAGGTGGGGGCCACCCCTACAACAGTGTTGATTGTAGAGTTGGCTTTCAAAAGACTTATCTGTAAATTGATGTTTTCTTTCTTGAGGTTTTGCATCTCAATCTTCTTATTGTCGAGCGTAGTAGCCAAAAACTTTATGTCGCTCTTAGACCTGCAAAGGCTAAAAGTAGACATGAAAAGCTGGACAAATAGTCAAAACAGAGTTCAACTACACAACCCAATGACTTACCATTCCTCTTCCTTCTTGGAGAGTTCGGCATTGTGTTGTTGTAGGAGCATGAGTTGTTTGTGGTACTTAGCCACAATTGCCATGTCTTCTAATGCTCTCTAAACAAAGAAGGATAATGAGAGACTAGAAAAGACCAAGTATGAATGCATAAGTACACGATACTTACGTTCATGCTCCGACAAGTAAACTTGACGAGTACCCGCCTGGAATCTTCGAGTTGACCTAGCTCGTCAACCTTATCTACCACACCTTCTCAAGACGTTTGTCGTTAAATATGTTCCCATTGTCAAGAAGGTCTTTGGGGTGTGGGACTTGGCTAGGAGGTCGATCGGAAGAAGATCCCACTACGAAGGTAGGGTTGAAAATGCAGAGAAGAAGTTAGGTCATTCTTTTTCTCCAGCTATACTTTCATGGAGACGAAGAGGAGCCTCCTTGGTGTTTTCCTCCTCAACACAGCAGTCGGAAGGACTCCCAATTTTTTGACCAGGTATTTCTACCCTGTCTTTAGCCACTTGTATTTTTGTTGCTATGACCACCTCCATGGTCGTAGTCGTTGTAGCTTCGGCAGCAGTCTCTATTGCTGCAGTGGTTGTTTTCTCAACCACCATCTCCATTGCATCCTTGACTACGGGCAGAGCCACAGGGGGCTTCTCAGCAAAAGTATCCTTGAGAGGTGGAGAAGCTGAGCTAAAATCACAACAAGAGATAAGTCAGCATTTAGGAAGACAGAAGAGGTAAAAGCTATGCTTTTATTTTCATATCTTGCTTTCGTAGCCTTTATCTTGAATTTAGAAGAAACCTTTCTATTGATTAGTTTCTTCGACTTCTTCTCTTCGACCATGTCTGGTCGTATGAGGACATCTTTGACCACATCTGGTTGAAGGTCTTGAGCAAGAGTTACTGCTCTTTGTCCCTCTTGCCCCTCCTGGTAGTCAAAACCAGTTTTGACCACCTGGAGGGTAGTCTCCTTTTCGATCATAGGTTCCACTGTTGCAACAGTCTCCTTCACAAAAGATACAAAACTCTTCTAGTTCTTCTTTTCAAGTTACTTGATAAACCCTTGAGAAGCACCAACTGAACAAGTTTCGGTATCATAATAGAAGGGTACCTTGATCTTAGGAGTTAGTTGCTTTAGTACAGCTGCCCCTATCTCATCTACAGTAGTCACATCCGCAAATAACTACTCAATGGGGCTAGCAGGAGCAGCAGGAGGAAGGATGGCACGGGGAACAGTAGCACTTGTGCTCCCTTTTGCTTGATAGCAGCTTTTGTCAGCCATTGTCTCTTGGCCAGAGGAGCCTTGGCTTTCTCCAACTCATCTCTGATATCATCAATTCGACCCCTCGATCATCCTGACGGTTATTCATGCCTAGTTTCTGTGAGAAAGAAGAACATTGTTTAGTCATTCCTTTTAGGTGTTCTTTTCTCTCTTCGGCGAATACATCCACCAAGATACAAGGAGCTTCCACATCGAGTGTTGGAGCTTTCTCACAGATAGCTTTGACCTGAGAATCAATCTCCCAAAGCAAGATCTGTTCACACAGATGAACTGGTTAGTACACAGTGCTCAAAATCTAATTACGATAGCGAGTATGATGATTACATACCGTTCTCATAGTCTCTAGTCGTATATGAGGCTCCCGAGTACATCCATATAGGATGTGCTCATCGCTTTAGGAGGATGATACGACGAGTGATGAGGTTCTTCACCACATGCCAGCTGGTGAGTCCCTTTTCACTCAACTCTTTGATGGCTAAGATGTAGGGGCTATTCGACTTAAGTCTTTTGAGACTGAGTTCCAAGAAATGTTCTTCACAGCAACCTTCCCCATGAAGAAAAGCTATCTTCACTGGTCATCTCCTAATAGAACCACCTCTTCTTCCAACCCGGCCATGAAGACCGAGTGAACATCTGGATATACTACTCTATCTTGTTGCCGTGGAGCTTCAGACCACAGCTCCTGGCAATTCCAGTCTAACGACTCATTTTGTAGTAATACCAAAAAAAAGTTCGAGATCTGGAGGAATCCAAGATAAGCTTCACATAGGTACACGAATACACTTAACATGGTAATCAAATTGGGAACCGAGTTCACTAATTTGACCCCAAAGTGCTCAAGTATGACTGTCAGAAAGGGGTGAGCTGGAAGTCAAAGGCCACACTCACAGTGTGCCTAGAACACTAGGATTTGTTCAATCTCCCCTGATGGCCAGTTTTGTCTGACAGCTTCGATCCATTTGACGCATTTCCAGGGAGGAATCTTTCCAGCCTCCTTCAATTCCCTTAATTTCGCAGCATCCATCTCTGATAATGCCCAATTGGATGAGGACTTAGTCGTTTTTCCCGAGTGGTTGGTTTGGACATAGAAGAAAATAAACAAAGAAGATGATTTGGTTGGCGGCAGAAAGTTCAAAGGGGATCGGAGCAGAAGGGGAAAGTAAGAAACTCGATGGTTACCAGTCTTGGGAAATGAATGGTTATTACCTCCTCGGGAATTACTCCAGCGGACAGATCGACAGAAGTCGATTGTAATTCTTTAATTCCTCTATTTTAAGTCCGCTTGTCTTCACAACTCAAGCAAAAATAGCTTATTGACCAAGATCTATTCTGGTTGAAGAGAATCGAAAAGGCTTTACTTTCGATCATATTTTGTCTACGACCTCTCTTTCGTACGTAAATTACTTTCACTTGAAGTTGGGTGGCTAGATGACGAGGGGTATAATAATCCTCAAATTGTTCTATCATTATATTCTTTGAATATACCCCTTATTGATAAGGGAGAGCTTTCACAGGGTGGTCATAAGCTTTTCTACAACTACATAGTTGTGAGGTCTTCCACGATCACTCTTTAGTCGTAAACTTTTCTACGACCTCATAGTCGTAAGTTCTTTTATGACTACCTTATTGTCGTAAGCCTTTCTACGACCACATGGTCGTAAGTTGTCCTACAACCACCTCGTGGACATGGACCTTACTGAGACCAATCTATCTCGGATTGGCTTGTCTATGACAACCTATTACATGGTGGGTCCGTCAGACAAGGTAGTTAGAACATGCATTTATTCTCAATAACCGCACATGATCTCTCTTTGACAACAACTGCAGCACGGTGAACAGGTCATCCCGTCTCTCTGACAATAACTCTCGTCGGACGGTTATCACCCAAAGCATCAAGGCATCTTTTGGCGTGGAACAACAGCTGCCGCTTCGCCAACTATATAAAGGTTGACGTCGGAGAGAAGAGACAAAGGGGATAAGATCGAACACAGTTCAAGCTAGGCATAGTGCAACGTATTTCGCATTACTCTCTTAGTTGTAATCAATTCTTTGAGCAATAGCAACATAGGTCGTAGAGTTGTTATTCTCCTAGGAGAATGCCCGAACCTATATAAAAATTCCCGTCTCTCTTCTGCGTGATCATAGTACAGGTCTTGAAGAGTTTCCTCTGATTCCAAAAAATTAGATGTAAAATCGATATTAAAATACTGATAAGTGGATTGATGGAGATAGTAGAAAATGAACAAAGGTTAGGTGCGGGAGGATAAGAACGAGTGGTGGTGGAAAGAACGTGGGGATTGAAGCCATCTGACGTCTTTCGATGTGCTGGCCGTCTAGTTGGTTTGATGGGGGAGGTTGGCCTCATCAGGAGCAATTAGATGCATAATTATCAAGGATGCGAGCGTAGGAATGAAAGCCTGTATCAGCAGGGGCGGAGCCCAATAGGCTCACCTGGGGTCACAGGACACCGGGTCCAAAAAAAATTTTAGTGCTAATTATCCTATATATATCATATGTGCACCCTCAGCCTAAAAATTTATGCACCCGGTGCCAGCCCAAGTACCCCACAAACAAATAAAAAGGCCCATCAAAGCAGCCAAACAGGCGTTCCGGTTCGCGTTGGGACTTGGGACTTGCGTGCGCGTACCGTGCGGAGCAGGACTGCAGCCTGCAAAAGCAACCGAGACCGTCCACCTCCCTCCTTAATGACGCACTAATCACGGGCTCACGGCACGGCAGGTCGGCAGGTCGCCATCCCATCGCGGCCGTCAATCGTTCGCGTCTGCCATCCATGTCCGTTCGCGTCTGCAGGGGCCAAAGTGCCAAAGCCAATGCCATCCATTCCCATCAACTCCGTTCCGAGAATTCGAGTTCCGCCCGTTCGTCCGTTTGCCATCCGCCCATCTCCGTTTGCGAACGCCGGCTTGCTGCGCGCAGCCATTGCTGGCTTCTTTGCGCGCGCTGCGCTGCTGCGCGCGGCGCCTCGCCTCTGCTACTCCGGTGGCGCGGCGATGATCGCGATGTGACCGGTTGGTACGGTAATAATTTTTATTTTTATCTGGTAGACACTTCGCGCAGTTCGCAGTTTCGCACAGTTCGTAGTTGCCGCCAGTCGGTACTAATAATTTCTATTTTCGCAGTTCGTTGGATGATTAGGATTTCATTTTTGCAGTTCGTTGGAGGATCGGGATTCGGGATTCCTGATTTTTATTTTCTAGTAATAATAATTTTTCTGTTTTTAGGCAAAGAGATTAAATATATTATTAAGTTATGACTTTAACGACTTACAATTAGGGTTCCAAATTTGATGAATCTAGCTAAACTTTATCCCAATGATTTTGATTATGGGGAATTGAGAGATCTTAATCATCATCTTTGCCTCTACATTGCTGATGTGCGAGTAGATGATAGATTCTCCAACATACAGACTCTTGGTCAGCTTTCTCAAAAAATGGTAGAGACAAGGAAACATCTTACCTATCTTTTGGTTTATCGACTTTTGAAACTAGTATTAGTATTGCTGCTGCCACAAGCACGGCTTGAGAGATGCTTTTCAGCTATGAAAACTGTGAAAACATATTTACGCAATCGCATCGGTGCTAATTTCATGAGTGATAGTCTAATTTGCTATGTGGAGAAAGAAGAAATGAAGAAAGTTACCAATGATGTAGTGGTTCATCGCTTCATGAACTTGAAAGAACGTAAATTCTAAAAGGTAACACATTTACCTTTATTTGATCGTTTTACTATTTTTCTCAAAAATTTTAATTCAATTTATTCTCTTTTTATAGTCCATTGAAGTCGGATGACGTATTTTGTCATTGTTGACCATCTTTTGTCCGTGATTTCACTCCTATGTTCTTCACTTCACTGCAATTAACCATTAATATTAATGGTTTTATTTATTTTGGTAAGCATTCTGATCGCAACTTCTTTATTATTGTACATTGCTACAATGCCATTGGTTATGTTAACTTATTGATACTAAAAATTATCGAACAGATAACTATTTAGTGTAATATTGCTTCAAAATTATATATGATAGTATATGTATGGTGAAATAGTGAACCCTGGTCATTTTCGTTCTAGTTCCGCCCCTGTGTATCAGACGTCCTCATAGTATCGATTCCGCAAAGAAAAAACCTACACCGCTTTGGTAAAAACGAAAGAAAGAAAACACCCTTGATCACTCGTGACGTCACTGACTGAGAACACAACGAACGGCCACCCGGACAGGGAAACGAATTCACCTAAAACCCATCCAGATTCATTGAATCCAACCTACCCAAAGCACCCCTTTAAATCATCTCATCACCCACACCATTACGCCTAAGCAAGGTAAGGCACACACAGCACTCGCCACCCCCCAAGAGCTTGATCATCGCCATGGGCGGCCTCTCCATGGAACAGGCCTTCGTGCAGGCCCCCGAGCACCGCCCCAAGGAGGTCGTCGCCGAGGCGGCCGGCATCCCGGTCATCGACCTCTCGCCTCTCGCCGCCGGTGACAAGGCCGGTGTGAACGCGCTCGCGGCCGAGGTGGGCAGGGCGAGCCGGGACTGGGGCTTCTTCGTGGTGGTGCGCCACGGCGTGCCGGCGGAGACGGTGGCGCGGGCTGTGGAGGCGCAGAGGGCGTTCTTCGCGCTGCCGGCGGACCGGAAGGCTGCCGTGCGGAGGAGCGAGGCGTCGCCGCTGGGGTACTACGAGTCGGAGCACACCAAGAACGTCAGGGACTGGAAGGAGGTGTTCGACCTCGTCCCGCTCGAGCCGCCGCGGCCGGCTGCCGTGGCCGATGGCGAGCTTGTGATCGAGAACAAATGGCCCGAGGACCTGCCGGGGTTCAGGTCATCATCTGCAAACGTTGCGATACGCATTAATTGTCGTGCGTGTCTTCTAAGTGTGTTTGGTTGCTGGGATAGAGTGGGATAGGATGGGATGGGGATGAGATGAGATGGTTCCACAAAAAAAGTGGAACCACATGGTCCAGCATCTAAGAAGAATATTCTCTAAATTTGCACAGGCTCATCCCACTTTGGACCATTCCATCCCACCCCATCCCTCCAACCAAACACATGGATAGGTTTGGTCAAAGGAACCATCCCATTCCATCCCACCTCATCCCAGCAACCAAACACACCATTTGTATGTAGGGTAGTGGTGTTGTTTCTTCCAATTTTAACAAATCACGTTTATTGAATTAATCTACGCATATTATTAGGAATTTCGCACTAGGTAGAGCTTACATAGTCATACAGTCTTAAACAAAAGGATTCAACTTAGATGATAGGGTAAACAAAAATAGTAATCACTGAAATTTACGGCTAGGTAAGTGTTTCGAAATTGTTAAAAAGTAATTTATTAGACAGTTTATAGTAAGAAAAACGCCAACATAAGATGCGAGGATATATATCAACCGAACAACTTTTCATATCTTTTGTGTACCTCAAAATCAGTAACTATATATTATAGGGGTTCATATCATTAAAAAAATAAAATTGTGTTGATTTTTACTATAGCAGTATTACAAGTAAATTAGTACCAGCCGTTCTCAGATGTTAATCTCAACGCAAATTTGTGCAGAGAGGCACTGGAGGAGTACACCAAAGCGATGGAAGAGCTGGCCTGGAAGCTGCTGGAGCTGATCGCCCGGAGCCTGGACCTGAGGCCCGACCGGCTGCATGGCTTCTTCAAGGACCAGACCACGGCCTTCCGGCTGAACCACTACCCTTCCTGCCCGAGCCCCGACCTCGCCCTCGGCGTCGGCCGCCACAAGGACCCCGGCGCGCTGACCATTCTGTACCAGGACGACGTCGGCGGTCTCGACGTCCGGAGGCGATCCGACGGTGAGTGGGTGCGCGTCAGGCCTGTCCCCGACTCGTTCATCATCAATGTCGGTGACATCATCCAGGTACATACATACATATAGCAGATTAATTATTAGAATCTGTTTCTTAAGAATTGTAAATGCTTGGCCTGATCACTTGAAATTGGCCTTGCAATTGTACATGTGTGTGTGGTGGCAGGTTTGGAGCAATGACAGGTACGAGAGCGCAGAGCACCGGGTGTCGGTGAACTCGGAGAAGGAGAGGTTCTCCATGCCCTACTTCTTCAACCCGGCCAGCTACACCGTCGTCGAGCCGCTGGAGGAGGTGGTAAGCGTCGAGAGCCCGGCCAGGTACAACGCCTACAGCTGGCGCGATTTCATCAGCGCTAGGAGGGACGGCAACTTTAGGAAGCTCGACGTCGACAATATCCAGATCGCGCATTTCAGGAAGGAACTCGCCGTCTAATAAGTCCGCGCTGATCGAGGCGCCCTCAACCGGACATCATCTCTCGCCGCCGTTTGTTATATAAATAAAGCGGGTATTATTATGTGACAATATGCATTGACTATATGTCTATATATACCAGCTTATCCGTCAGTGTTGGAGAGGTGATACCGGAGTTTAATTTACAGAATGTTTTTAGGAGAAAAAATTGCTCGATGGCTGGTTCTTGTTCTTCACTGGCTGTCGCCAGCAGGGTTAAACAATTCGTTCGAAACTGAACGAAATTTCGGTAATTTTGTTTATTTCATTACCCAACGAAAGCAAGAATATTTGGTCAAATTTTAGCCGAATTTATCTTCGTTTGAAATTGTCCAAAATTCGTCTACATTTGAGTAAATTTCATCAAAATTCAAATGAAGTTTGAGAATTTCGTCCGAAATTCTGAAATTTCATTCCATTTGGCTGTTTCACTGGCTGCCAAATTTTTTTTAACAGTGAAAGATTTTTCCCTGGTCGCCAGTAATAGTTCGAAAACCACAAAAATGATTAGAGTTAATGACGATGAGCAAGTGCGGTACATGACTGAGAATGAAGTTTTGTCACAATGGATAGAAAATATCATATTGCACTAACACGTCGAGTCAATATGGTCGGACTGTCGTTGCCGTACATTCTAGTTCTTTACTGTTGTTGCTAGTAATAGTTCCAAAACCACAAAAAAAAAAATCGGAGTTGGTGGTAACGAATAAGCGTGGCCTACAATTAAGCATGAACTTTTGGTACGATAAATACAAAATGTTAGAAATTGGTCCATTTATTTATGGCTCATTTCCTTAATTCCAAAGTATGCATGATTTAATACCATATTGCTAAGGAAATGTGAGGAATACCAATTTATAAAGTGGAGTTCTCACCACTCCTTGAATATGGATAGAGATGGTATGAGAAGGGTTGCGCCACTTGGCAGACCAAGTCCATCTTTATTTTTGTTAAACCATGCATCTCACTCTCTCTGTTTGAATGAGATTCATACGTTTGAATTTGAGGCTTAATTGGGATTTGATGACAGACAGTTTTCAGTGGGTAAATCACTGGTTAAATGTTTTCAGTTACCAGTGAATAATTGAGTAGTTACCAGTGAATTATTTTAGTTTAATGGGGCAGTTACTAGAGAGTAATTTGCATATCTATATATACCAGGAGACGTCCAAGGTATAGAAAAGAGAGAATCCATCACTGCCTGCATCTCTTACTTCTGTCATCTTGTGCTGTTGCACTTCGCTGTCCGAACCTTGTCGACCTTTCTTCCCGGCGTGCACCTGGAAAGAGGGAAAGCGGCTATCTCCGAACCATTGCCGCAAAGAGTACCTGCACGGGGCGGCAATAAGGTTTCTAGGCAGCGCATCTGCGTGACCGCTCACTGCACTGCGACATCTACGTTCTGCACTGCGTCAAGCCTGTGCGGCTTCTTGTTCTTCATCAGGCTAACAAGTAAGTCATTCGTGTGTATGTTCGACTTTGTTATTATATTATTTTTCTTGTATATATTCTGAAGTATGATGAGTAGCTTGCTGTTTGTAAGTTTTGCATCACTAGTTTATTATTTTTGTCTCCTAATAAAACTATGAATTAAAATATTACCCACAAGTTCAATACAAAATATCATATTACAATGGTACATCAAGTCAATATCATCGGGCTCCACGCCCTCACCTCTGCCTCCGCGCTTGGCCGAGGCCGACTTAGTTGGCACCGTGCTTCCATCACCGTGAGCCTAACACCAAGTTAAGCAACCGTTGGCACTTATTTGCATGGCACGTGTCAATTTCGTACCCACCATTGAATCGCCCTGTAGGGAGACACCTTGTATAATGTGGTGATCAAGTTAGGAGGTGTTTGGTTTGAAGCTTATCCTTGCTATGGCTAACCTTAGACATGTTATACTTTCTTAGTAGGGTGTTTGATTCAACGCTACAGTGTATCTTGCCACGCTTTTTTAGCTACATGGCGTACATGTTATATACTCAACTTTTTGAATAACTTTGCCACAATTATGGTGCCCATTTTTGTTGCCACAAAAAGTGTGGCAAGCCACACTTGACACTTAGCTTTGGAAAAGTTGGTTGTTGTAGGATCGGAAATGGCAACAGAGGGGGTGAATGGTGCCTTTTAAATTTTGCCCCCAAAGTATCCACATAAACGTCTCCTCTCCGATAGCTATAGAAGCTAAGAAGAAAGAGAGTTCATGCTCACTGGAATCTCAAAACACACAGAAGAGAAAGCGAGACAAACAACAACAGAGAAGACAGAGAACACCACATACTGCAAGGGGCTGGTCAAACCGCAGTAGGCCGGGCGGTCAGACCGCAGCAACAAGGCCGGTCGGACTGCCATCAGAGGGCCGGTCTGACCGCTGGTCAGGGAACAGTTTGATCGGCCGAAACCCTAGCGATCGACTGCTGCTCCAGAACAGAGGAAGTTTGCGGCTGCCGCAAAACGATCGCACGCTTTTTCTTGAATAAGCGAAAAGGGGAAAATGTGAGGTTTTTGCTGCTCTTCTCAAGCCTCCTTCACAAGGGCTTTAAACTAAACATCAAATTGATTTGAGAGAGAAGAGGAAGCAAACAAAACCCACACACAATTGAAAATTCTGACTTTGCTGAAAACAGACAGCAAGAAGGCATAAAATCCATTTTACTCATGATTCTGAGTCCATTTGCATATGAGACTTTGGAATCACCAAGAAGATGACTTCAGAACAAAAGAACTCACATCTCAAGCATCTTTCAGTTGGCACAATCATGAGAACTCAAATCCCCTGAGATCAAACCCTAGGAATTTGAGAACATAGGAAAAGAGACGAACATATTTTGGAAAGAAATATGCTACTAGAAATCATTGCTCTCGGGTAAGCTGGCCATGATGCCTTGGAGATAATCCCTGTTCAGAGCAAAATGATTTTGCAGCAGCAAGGACTAGAAATCACAGGAACACAGAACAGCAGCCAAAGCAAAAGACAAAACCCAGAGAGAAAGACCTCAATCTCAAGCAAAAGATATCTCAGATTGATACAAAGAGTTGAATGATTACACAGGAATTACAACCATCTCACTACGTCCCCATACGCAATTGAGAAGAAATGATACTACATGCTTGCTCACTGAGAAGCATAAACACATAGGGCACTCACGCTGCCCTTCCTCTAAACACTTACTCAGCATTGCCAACTCCCTCACTTCAAATAGAGAGGCTCACATCTCCAAGAGGGCATTCAAGAAGTGCAAGCCAATATCCACTCCAACCTCACATACACATGAGGCAATAGTCAACACAACCAGGATTTGGAGGGAAAACCACACATTCCACTCCAAACCCTAACCTGCTCCTCTTTTCCACTAACAGGTCTCCAACCCATTATCTTCAACCGAACCCGCTTCTAATTTCGCAGCCTCGCGCATTTTACCGAAATGCCCCTGCCGCAACTTCCTGGAAGCTTTCTGTCCTCGCACGACCGCACCCGGCATCCTGACCGTCTGGACCTTCGACTCCACCTGAGTCTAGTCCCGGTCCGCCTCGCCGCTGCCTGCGTGTCCACCACCGTTAGCTCCAGCTCCGGTTCCTCGTCTCTCAGCTCGCAATCACCTCAGCAGCCTCGATCATATTCAGCATCTCCGACTGTCTGGACCTCAACACCTCCTGTGCCTAGTCCCGGTCCTACTCGCCTCACCATGACCTAGCTCCAAAGTCCTGCAGCCACACAAACAAGCAAACCGTCACATAGCACCGCACGAAATAGCATAATCAACAATAGCATTAATAAAAGGTACTCAACCCTGGAATACCCAAAACAAATTCAAACTTTCTTACTTAAACGTCAATTACTCATCACAAACATGGGGATACCTCTACATGGTCTCTCAATCTCCCCCTTAATGAGTATATTGACAAACACAGGAAAAGCGCATAAAGTTGAGTTTGTTTAAAATGAATACGAGTCACACATGGTATAAAAGAGAAGTAAAGAGATGCAAGACCATGTTGACAAAGGAGCAAAAGAAAGAGCAAGTTTTCCTCAAAAGCTCCCAAAGCTCCCAGAAAGTGGCTTTTTCTCCAAAATTGTAACATCCCAAAATTTGGCTTTTTGAAAAATTTAAATTCAAATTAATTATTTTAAGCTAATTGGATTTTATTTGGCTTTTCTGAATTTTCTGGAGTTTAAAACCTATTTTTAAAATTTAAAAGGTGATTTAAAGTATGAAAATAAAATACCAACAGTAGTTGGAAATAATTTTGTTTAGTCCAAAATATGTCCAGAAGCTTCTGTGAATTTTTCTGGAATTTTTGGAGGTATTTTCACATTTTTCTGAGGCCTAAATAATTTTCTAGCCTTTTCTGAAAATCTAAATCGAATTTGGAAATAAAAATTCCTCCCTGCCCTCCGGCCAACGCGTGGACGGCCCAGATCCGCCCACGTCGCCGCTCGGCCTGATCCTGGCCGCATCCTCCCCTTCCCCTCGCTGTCTAGCGGGCCCGGCCCGTCAGCCGGCGGCCCCGCCTTCCCCTCCTCCTCGCCCGACGCGTGGACGGCTCGGATGAGCCGCGTCTTCGCGCCCGGCCTCAATCCACCGCCCCTTCCACTTAACCGCGCCACCGCCCGATCTTTTCCCCGAGCCGCGTGGCAGCCATCCGCGCCGCCCGCCTGCTCCCTCCTCTCTCTCACTGCACGCGGGGCCCGCCTGTCGGATCTGTCGTCCCCGCGGAGCCGTCCCTTTCCTTTCTTTTCCCCCTCTTTCCTTTCTCGCCGGCCGACCGAGACCGCGCCGAATCCAGCCTTGCCTTCCCTGCCTCTCCCCGGTTTTGGAATCCCTGAGCCCCGGCGGGAAGCAAATCCCCAACGCCCGCGCTTTCCCTTCCTTCTCTGCCCCCGATTTCCTTTCGCCCCCGCTCCCTTCCTTTTCGCGGCCGCCATCTCCGGCGAGCAATCCCGCGCCAGTGTCCCCTCCTCCGCCCTATAAAAGCCCTCGCTCGGCTTCGCCTCCTCCCGCACCACCTCCTAGCGCTCTCCACCTCCTCTCCCGAGCCCTGTAACACCCCAGCACCGTGCGCTCTCTCTCCCCGAGCTCCGCCGCACTCCGACGAGCTTTTGCCGACGCATCGGTCATCCCCAGAGCCAGCCACCGCCACCCCGAGCACCCATGTGCCCGTGCGATCCTCATCGACGCCTCGGCCGTCCCTTTCCGCCGCCGGAGCACCGTCGCCCCGGAGGACCCGAGCTGCGCCACCGTCTTCCCCGCCGTCGGCCACCTCCGTTCATCCCCGAGCCTCGCCGACCCCTCAAACCGGACCCCCTCCGCACCAGGATTACATTCCACGCACCGCCCAAACCTCTCCGGCCCTCCCTCGCCGCCGGCGCCGTCGTCTCCGACCACCTCTGCCCGGACCTCCCGCAGGTATCCCTCAAGAGGGTTACCTACCCATATTGGGTAGGCAACGCCTCCCCGCCCGACTGGTTACCGGCGCAATCTCCCCTTCCCCCGGCTCCCTCGGCGCGCGTTCGAGCCCCCGGCTCTCCACGCTGAGGTCGAGCCATTCTTTTAAAATCTCGCGCTAACAAGTGGGCCCCACACGTCGTGCCGCCGCGGTCTGCGCGCCGCCACGCGCGCTGGGCCCCACCCCTTCAGGCCGGTCTCGACAAGTGGGCCCGAGTCCAATGGGTCCCACGTGTCGAGGTTGAGTCGATGGGCTCACCGTCGATGGGTCCCACATGTCGATGACCGCCGAGAGTTCTTGTGCATGGGCCCCATCTGTCAGTCTCTCAGAATGAAAATAGAAATTAAAATCTAATATTCCAGTGGGTCCCACCTGTCAGAAATTTGGGAATTTCTAGATTTATTCAAATCTGAGATTTTCAAATGAACATAACTTTCTCATTTTAACTCCAAATCCAGCCATTCAAATTTCTAAATTCATCTAAAATCATAATCTATCCAACTATGGCCTCTGTTGATTTTTTGGATTTTATTTGATTTTATTTGTATTTATTTGCTTTGTTGCTTCGTCTTTTCTCGCGTAGATTCCAACGTTGTCGATTTATCCTCTTCACAAAGCAGAAGAAGACCCGAAACCCTGCAAGAAGGCAAGTCTCCTTTGATCATCTTGAACCTATGCTTTTAAATGTTTTAAATATTTTAAATTATGTGCATTGCTATTTACATAAAATCACTAGTTCAAATCTTTAGGAGTTAGTTATTCCAACTTTGTTATGCCCTCATTTGACATTGATTGCCATGTACCTTGTCACCCTAGAACTCCCTTTGTCTCAATAATGAGATTAATATTAATCTTTGTGAATATTAGAATGGTAGGATAATGCTTAGTCATGCTATCTAATAACTTTGGAAAATCTTGAAAATGGGAAAATTATGATTTAATATTGAACCCTTGTGTTTGTTAAGGAAGTGGCAATTGAGTTGTCACTGTGATTTTAAAATAAAATAAAATGTGAAAGTTGGTTTAGATTAGGGTGGATGGTTGGTTTGGATTGGTGCAGAAGCACAAGATCTTGTAATGTGTATGTTCCACCCTAGTCAATTAAGGACCGACGCTTGTGTTTGTCCAAATCGAGCATTAACCGTACAACCACAAGTCTATATGGGTGCGACCTAGTGACTAACTCACGATAGTCTAGTTTAGGTGCCACCAGGTGGAAAGTGGATGCCGTGGATGGACCGGTTATTCACAAGTGAGGGACAGGATTTCTGTACTCATATGGCGCAAGAGGGGCTTGGTTGGGCGGCAGTTAGCCTACTGCGGTGAAACCTCGGCGGGTGGTATCTAGCTAGATTAGAGTAAGGTAAAGGCTTTGTGATATTTTATCCGGGTCTCATGCCAAAGGAAGCGTGTTGACTTTTAGGATAAATTATCTCTTGTGGGTAAAGTTGTACAACCTCTGCAGAGTGTAAAACTATTCGAATAGCCGTGCCCACGGTCAAGGGCGGGCAAGGACTGCATTCACATGGTAGATTTCTGGTTTTGGTTTTAAAATCAAAAGTTTTGTATTCCGAGAGTGGAGGAAACTCTCGGAAGGGTATCCTGGCGGATGGAGCCAGAGAGGGTGGATGTAACCCGCCATATTAACTTGTTCAGTTGGAATTGATTAATCTAGTGTTGGTAGATGGAACCTTCACTAGGGAATAATTGTTAGTTCTGTTAAAATCATTTACTTTATTAAAGTGATGCCTTCGAAAATAATTAGTAGTAATTGAATCTAAAATATTGCTTTGTGCAAAAGAACCATACATCCTTCCTTTGTCAAGCCTTGCATCTATGCATTTTTCCCAAGACTTGCGGAGTACTTTATGTACTCACATGCTACACTCAAAAATAAATCTCAGAGGAAGTTGAAGCTCAAGAAGGTGACTACGACTACTGCTTCGCTTGTGGCTGTGACGGATTCTTCCCGGAGGACTAGGTCGCGCTTCCCCAGTCAATTGCCTGTGGCGAATTGATGGGTCATCCTCGAGTTATCTTTGCTTCCGCTTTATTTCTTGTGTGCGAGGTCTTAAACCTCTATTGTAATAATGAGACCTTGTGGTCAGTACACTTGATTATTGTAATAAATCGTTGTTGGTGATGTTTTCCATTCTGTTTAACTGTGTGCACTAGCTTTGATCTGGGACTAGTGTTGTAATACACAGAGGGTCCGGGTTTGGAAATCCGGGGCCCGACAGAGATGGTATCAGAGCCAATTTGACTGTAGGACGTGACCTAGATTAAGAATGGCAAACCATAAGGACTTATATTTATAAAAAGAGTATATTAAAAATGTATAAGCTTCTTTGCTTCTACTCTCTTCCTACCTAGAATCTCGTTCTTGTCTCCAACTCCATTTGTTAAAAACTTTTACTAATCTTTTCTTTTACTCAACTTTGTAGATGGCTGGTTCATCCTTCGCTGCCCCGTGGGACTACTACTCACATGGAGAGGATCTTTGGAGCATTCGCTAGCCTTCTCTGGCAGGTGATGCGAGGCTTGAGTACCGTCACCGCCCATTTTCAGGGGCCAGAAGACGCGGATCCTGGATCGAGACTCATGGACGATGGAGGTATTCCTGTATGCACGGGAAGAGGAATTCAACTCCCACACATACCCCATCAAGCACCCTCGGTCCCGCTGTTTCGACGCTGTCCAGACGCAAAGACGCCGCCATTGACGAGTTGTGCCACTGCACAAGGATGCTGTACATCGCCCCCTTTTGCTTCTTCATCAACCTCGGCGGACAGAGGTATCCAGATCCTTTGACATTCCAGTTGATGATCCTCGATTGTCACATCAGGTGCAGCTCACCCAGGCGATGGCAGTCACTTATGCTAGAGCTCGAGGAGATTGGACAACTCCGGATGCTTCTCACTTCCAGCTATCGGCACTCAGACACCCTTCGCGCAGCTTCTTCTTGAGCGAGACAGGCGAGTTTAGACGGGGCGTCTCAAGCATGACTGACTACACGCCGTCTTCACCTGCACCAGCCGCCGCCCCTACCAACCGCGCGCCATTTTGACTCTCGGGACTCCGCACTCGGCTCACAGCACGCAAGAAGGTGCGACGCCCCAGTCCGCCACCCGTCATCACTCTCAAGAAGCGCAAGCCTTCTCCTTCCCGCTCGCGTTCGACTGCCTCCAGTCGTAACCGTCCCCGTGCCTCGGCTGAGTGTGATTGTTCGGGGCACCACGTGAGAGAGCGCCAGGAGGACCCGGAGGAGGATCCAGAAGAGGACCCGGAGGAGGACCCTGAGGAGCGCGTCTTTGGAGAGGATTAGTAGTCTTTTGAGTCAGTAGTACCCAAATAAAATGTCCACGTCTTTAGAACGTTTTATGCTATGTTTTGGTGTGCTAGTTGGACTGTACCAGGCCTATGTGCACTTGTGGTACAGCCATTCATGGAGTTATCTTGATTTTAATAAAAGTTTTCCCTAAGTGGTTGCTGGGTTCTTCTTGTGTGTTGGCTTGGGATGTGATTTAGTTCCCCTAATCTCTTACCTTTGCTATTTCCCTCTTACCTTCTGCTAACCTAAACCACTTCAGATGGTGAACACGAGGAGCAACCCTGGCAACAGCCGTGACGCCAACAATCAACCAGAGGACAACATTCCACCACCTCCCGCTCAAGCCCCCAACTTGGAACAAATGATGGCCATGCAACTTCAGATTCTTCAAGCTCTCCCTGAACCAAGTCAAAGAAGCTCCACAGCACCCAATCAAGCTCCCGGTCTAAGTTGGGAGAATTCATGAGGACAAGGCCTCCCACTTTTCTGGATCGATGGATCCTCCGGAGGCGATGATTGGATCAAGGATGTGGAAAGGAAATTGGTCCTAGCTCGATGCAACGACAACGAAGGTGTCTGTATGTCGCTCACCACTCAAGAGAATTGCTGCTAACTGGTGGGATAACTACCGCGCCGCCCATCAAAATGCACAAACCATCACTTGGGATGAGTTTGTTGAAGCTTTCCGCACCGCCCATATTCCTACGGGAATAATGGAAATGAAGAAAAGAGAATTCTACCAACTGCAGCAGGGAAACCTCAGTGTTTCTGAGTACCTCAACAAGTTCACCCAACTGTCCAGGTATGCATCTGAAGAGGTCACATCGGAGGCGACCAAGATTTGGAGGTTCACGCAGGGACTTGACCCCAACCTCAAGGTGCAGCTGGTGTCCAATGATTACCCGACTTTCCAGCACCTAGTGAACAAGGCCTTTGTCCAAGAAGATGCTCAGCGTAAGCTTTACGATACTCGGAAGAGGAAGTTCCAAGCCCAGCAAGGAGCAAGCAGCTCTCGATTTCGCCCCAACACACCTCATTTTCACAAACCTTCAGAGTCAAGCGTGCCAAGGTCTCCCTTCTCAGGACCCCGCCCAAATCCACAAACTCCCCGGGCAAGCAATGGTGGCCAACCCCAGTGAGAACAAGACTTCAAGAGCAGGAGTGCAAGTTTCAACTGCAAGAACATGGGGCACTATGCCAAGAATCGTCCTAAAACGCCAGCAGTGACCCCATTCGTTTCAATCTGGGACTACGCCAAGAAGAGCTCCGATCGCAGTCAAGGCCGTGGGGCACCACAAACCCCAAGGACTCCGCAGGCAATGAGCAGGGGACATCTTAACCATGTCACTGCGGAGGCAGCCCAGGATGCACCCGACGTAGTTCTGGGTAAGTTCCTTGTCAACTCAGTAATTGCATCAGCATTATTTGATTCTGGAGCTTCGCATTCTTTTGTGTCAAAAGATGTGGTTGAAAGATATAATTGGGATGTGTGTAAACTACAGAACCCCATGCTAGTCCAGTCTCCTGGAAAGGAAATAAGGACTAACACAGTTTGCCCCAACGCAACTGTGGATATAAATGGAGTTAAGTTCCTAGCGAATCTTATTATAATAGGCTCCAAGGGTTTAGATGTAATACTTGGTATGGATTGGTTAACCAAGTATAAAGGGCAGATAGATTGTGCCGACCGAGCTATTACTCTTACCAATTTTGAAGGGATTCGAGTAAGGTTTCAGTCCAATGCACCTTCCCAGAAGAAAAGTAAGTTACACAGTTTGAAGGGAATAACTTTGGAAAAGGTGCCTATAGCATGTGAATACCCAGATGTATTTCCTGAAGATTTGCCAGGAATGCCACGGATAGAGATTGAATTTGTTATAAATGCGGTGCACTGTACACTCCGATTTCTAAGAGACCTTACCGGATGTCTGCGAATGATTTGGCCGAAGTCAAGAAACAAATTGAAGAGCTGCAAGATAAAGGATTTGTAAGGCCAAGCTCGTCACCTTGGGGAGCGCCAGTACTGTTAGTGAAGAAGAAGGACGGAAGTCTTCGCATGTGTGTGGACTATCGATCCTTGAATGATGTGACGATCAAGAACAAGTACCCTTTGCCCAGAATAGATGATCTGTTTGATCAGTTGAAAGGATCATGTGTCTTCTCCAAGATTGATCTTCGATCAGGTTATCACCAATTGAAGATAAGACCAGAAGACATACCCAAGACAGCATTTGCTACTCGTTATGGATTATACGAGCATACAGTAATGTCTTTCGGTCTAACCAATGCCCCCGCATACTTCATGAATCTGATGAATAAGGTGTTCATGGAATATTTGGATAAATTTGTGGTTGTGTTTATTGACGATATTCTGATATACTCCAAGAATGAGGAAGAGCACGCAGAACATGTGAGGATAGTTTTGGAAAAGCTCAGAGAAAATCAGTTGTATGCCAAGTTTAGTAAGTGTGAGTTTTGGTTGAAGAAAGTAGCTTTCTTGGGCCACGTGATTTCTGCAGGAGGAGTGTCCGTGGATCCCGATAAGGTAAATGATGTGCTCAATTGGACGCAACCAAAGTCAGTATCTGAGATCAGAAGTTTTCTTGGATTGGCTGGTTACTATCGTCGATTTATTGAAGGCTTCTCCAAGCTCGCAAGACCTCTCACCCAGTTGCTGAAGAAGGAAAAGAAGTTTGAATGGAGTAAACCGTGTGAAGATAGTTTCCAAGAGCTGAAGAAGAGGTTAACTTCTGCACCAGTGTTAACACTTCCAGATATTAGAAAGGAATTTGAAGTCTTCTGTGATGCGTCAAGGCAAGGACTAGGCTGTGTACTGATGCAAGAAAGAAAGGTAGTAGCATATGCTTCGAGGCAGCTGCGACCCCATGAAGGAAATTACCCAACTCATGATTTAGAGCTTGCTGCCGTAGTGCATGCACTGAAAATATGGAGGCACTACTTGATTGGTAACCGCTGTGAGATTTACACAGATCACAAGAGCCTGAAGTACATATTTACTCAACCCGATCTCAACATGAGGCAAAGGAGATGACTTGAGTTAATAAAGGATTATGATATTGGAATACATTATCACCCAGGAAAGGCTAATGTGGTAGCTGATGCCTTGAGTCGAAAGAGTTACTGTACTAAACTGTGGATTAAGGATAGTATGCCCGCACTTCAAGAAGAATTCCAACGGCTCAACTTAGAAGTAGTGGAGAAAGGATTCCTAGCCACTTTGGAAGTTCAACCAACCTTAGAAAATCAAATCAGGGCAGCTCAAAAGGAGGACAAGTATGTCCAGGAAATCAAGGATAATATGAAGAAAGGGAAAGCCTCGGAATTTTCAGAGGATGAAGAAGGTACCCTTTGGTTTGGGAAAATAATTATTGTACCTGAAAAGAAAGAGGTAAAGGAGTTAATCCTGAAGGAAGCCCATGAATCTGGATATTCAATTCACCACAGGAGTACAAAGATGTACCAAGATCTCAAGGAAAGGTATTGGTGGTCAAGTATGAAACGAGAAATTGCAGAATCGTAGGTTTGTGTGATATATGCCAACGGATTAAAGTGAACACGAGAGACTCTTTGGACTTTTGCAGCCATTGCAGATCCCCGAGTGGAAATGGGAAGAAATTGGTATGGATTTTATAATGGACTACCAAGAACCAAATCGAGACACGATTCAATTTGGGTTATTGTGGATCGTCTGACAAAAGTCGCCCATTTCATTCCAGTAAAGACCACATACTCCGGGGATAGACTTGCAGAGTTGTACATGTCAAGAATTGTGTGCTTGCATGGGATCCCAAAGAAGATTGTGTCAGATCGAGGAACCCAATTCACTTCGAGATTTTGGCAAAAGCTACATGAACTTTTGGGCACAAACATAAACTTCAGTACAGCTTATCATCCACAGACAGATGGACAAACAGAAAGAGTAAATCAAATTCTGGAAGACATGTTGAGAGCTTGTGTACTGGCAAACAAGAATAATTGGGATCAGAGTTTGCCCTATGCAGAGTTCTCCTACAACAATAGTTATCAATCCAGTTTGCAAATGTCTCCGTTTGAAGCCCTATACGGCAGAAAGTGTAGGACTCCATTGTATTGGAAGGAAACAGGAGAAGGACAAGTGTTTGGACCAGATGTGCTGAAGCAAGCAGAAGAACAAGTTCGTCTAATCCAGAACAGATTAAAAACAGCACAAACCAGACAGAAGAGCTATGCGGATAATCGACGTAGAAGCTTAGAATTTGTACCTGGGGATCATGTTTATTTGAAGGTGTCATCTCTCAAAGGAATGAGACGTTTTGGAGTCAGTGGAAAGCTAGCTCCCAGATTCATTGGACCCTTTCCTGTTGTGGCGAAACGAGGAGAAGTTGCTTACCAATTGGAGCTTCCACCTCAACTGTCAAAGGTGCATGACGTCTTCCATGTGTCTCAGCTAAGAAAGTGTCTTAGAGTTCCAGAAGAGCAGATGCCTCTAGATGAAATAAACGTGAAGGAGGACCTCACCTATCCAGAGTATCCAGTCAAGATATTGGAGGAAGCAGAGCGCTGTACGCGCAGCAAGGTTATCAAGTTCTGTAAAGTGCAGTGGAGCAACCATTCAGAATCGGAAGCGACTTGGGAACGTGAAGAGGATCAAAAGAAGAGTTCCCCGACCTTTTTCCCAGTCCGTCCGAATCTCAAGGTCGAGATTCTTTCTAAGGGTGGTAGGTTTGTAACATCCCAAAATTTGGCTTTTTGAAAAATTTAAATTCAAATTAATTATTTTAAGCTAATTGGATTTTATTTGGCTTTTCTGAATTTTCTGGAGTTTAAAACCTATTTTTAAAATTTAAAAGGTGATTTAAAGTATGAAAATAAAATACCAACAGTAGTTGGAAATAATTTTGTTTAGTCCAAAATATGTCCAAAAGCTTCTGTGAATTTTTGGAGGTATTTTCATATTTTTCTGAGGCCTAAATAATTTTCTAGCCTTTTCTGAAAATCAAAATCGAATTTGGAAATAAAATTCCTCCCTGCCCTCCGGCCGACGCGTGGACGGCCCAGATCCGCCCACGTCGCCGCTCGGCTTGATCCTGGCCGCATCCTCCCCTTCCCCTTGTTGTCTAGCGGGCCCGGCCCGTCAGCCGGCAGCCCCGCCTTCCCCTCCTCCTCGCCCGACGCGTGGACGGCTCGGATGAGCCGCGTCTTCGCGCCCGGCCTCAATCCACCGCCCCTTACACTTAACCGCGCCACCGCCCGATCTTTTCCCCGAGCCGCGTGGCAGCCATCCGCGCCGCCCGCCCGCTCCCTCCTCTCTCTCTCACGCGCGCGCGGCCCTTTGCCGGATCTGCTGTCCCGCGGAGCCGTCCCTTTCCTTTCTTTTCCCCCTCTTTCCTTTCTCGCCGGCCGACCGAGACCGCGCCGAATCCAGCCTTGCCTTCCCTGCCTCTCCCCGGTTTTGGAATCCCTGAGCCCCGGCGGGAAGCAAATCCCCAACGCCCACGCTCTCCCTTCCTTCTCTGCCCCCGATTTCCTTTCGCCCCCGCTCCCTTCCTTTTCGCGGCCGCCATCTCCGGCGAGCAATCCCGCGCCAGTGTCCCCTCCTCCGCCCTATAAAAGCCCCCGCTCGGTTTCGCCTCCTCCTGCACCACCTCCCAGCGCTCTCCACCTCCTCTCCCGAGCCCTGTAACACCCCAGCACCGTGCGCTCTCTCTCCCCGAGCTCCGCCGCACTCCGGTGAGCTTTTGCCGATGCATCGGTCATCCCCAGAGCCAGCCACCGCCACCCCGAGCACCCCTGTGCCCGTGCGATCCTCATCGACGCCTCGACCGTCCCTTTCCGCCGCCGGAGCACCGTCGCCCCGGAGGACCCGAGCTGCGCCACCGTCTTCCCCACCGCCGGCCACCTCCGTTCGTCCCCGAGCCTCGCCGACCCCTCAAACCGGACCCCCTCCGCACCAGGATTACATTCCACGCACCGCCCAAATATCTCCGGCCCTCCCTCGCCGCCGGCGCTGTCGTCTCCGACCACCTCTGCCCGGACCTCCCGTAGGTATCCCTCAAGAGGGTTACCTACCCATATTGGGTAGGCAACGCCTCCCGCCCGATCGTTACTGGCGCAATCTCCCCTTCCCGGCTCCTCGGCGCGTTCGAGCCCCCTCCTCGCACGCCGAGTCGAGCCATTCTTTTAAAATCTCGCCGACAAGTGGGCCCCACACGCCGCCGCCACGGCTCATGGCACTGCCATCGCCGCTGGGCCCCACCCTCTGTCTTTGGTCTCGACAAGTGGGCCCGGAGTCCAGTGGGTCCCACGTGTCAGAGGTTGAGTCAGTGGGCTCACTGTCCAGTGGGTCCCACATGTCAGTGACCGCCAGTAGTTACTGTACAGTGGGCCCCATCTGTCAGTCTCTTAGAATGAAAATAGAAATTAAAATCTAATATTCCAGTGGGCCCCACCTGTCAGAAATTTGGGAATTTCTAGATTTATTCAAATCTGAGATTTTCAAATGAACATAACTTTCTCATTTTAACTCCAAATCCAGCCATTCAAATTTCTAAATTCATCTAAAATCATAATCTATCCAACTATGGCCTCTGTTGAATTTTTGGATTTTATTTGATTTTTTTGTATTTATTTGCTTTGTTGTTTCGTCTTTTCTCGCGTAGATTCCAACGTTGTCGACGATCCCTCTTCACAGCAGCAAGAAGACCCAGAAACTCTGCAAGAAGGCAAGTCTCCTTTGATCATCTTGAACCTATGCTTTTTAAATGTTTTAAATATTTTAAATTATGTGCATTGCTATTTACATAAAATCACTAGTTCAAATCTTTAGGAGTTAGTTATTCCAACTTTGTTATGCCCTCATTTGACATTGATTGCCATGTACCTTGTCACCCTAGAACTCCCTTTGTCTCAATAATGAGATTAATATTAATCTTTGTGAATATTAGAATGGTAGGATAATGCTTAGTCATGCTATCTAATAACTTTGGAAAATCTTGAAAATGGGAAAATTATGATTTAATATTGAACCCTTGTGTTTGTTAAGGAAGTGGCAATTGGAGTTGTCACTGTGATTTTAAAATAAAATAAAATGTGAAAGTTGGTTTAGATTAGGGTGGATGGTTGGTTTGGATTGGTGCAGGAAGCACAAGATCTTGTAATGTGTATGTTCCACCCTAGTCAATTAAGGACCGACGCTTGTGTTTGTCCAAACTGAGCATTAACCGTACAACCACAAGTCTATATGGGTACGACCTAGCTGACTAACTCACGATAGTCTAGTTTAGGTGCCACCAGTGGAAAGTGGATGCCAGGGATGGACTGGTTATTCACAGTGAGGGACAGGATTTCTCACTCATATGGCGCAAGAGGGGCTTGGTTGGGCAGTTAGCCTACCTGCGGTGAAACCTCAGCGGGTGGTATCTAGCTAGATTAGAGTAAGGTAAAGGCTTTGTGATATTTTATCTGGGTCTCATGCCAAAGGAAGCGTGTTGACTTTTAGGATAAATTATCTCTTGTGGGTAAAGTTGTACAACCTCTGCAGAGTGTAAAACTATTCGAATAGCCGTGCCCACGGTCAAGGGCGGGCAAGGACTGCATTCACATGGTAGATTTCTGGTTTTGGTTTTAAAATCAAAAGTTTTGTATTCCGAGAGTGGAGGAAACTCTCGGAAGGGTATCCTGGCGGATGGAGCCAGAGAGGGTGGATGTAACCCGCCATATTAACTTGTTCAGTTGGAATTGATTAATCTAGTGTTGGTAGATGGAACCTTCACTAGGGAATAATTGTTAGTTCTGTTAAAATCATTTACTTTATTAAAGTGATGCCTTCGAAAATAATTAGTAGTAATTGAATCTAAAATATTGCTTTGTGCAAAAGAACCATACAGCCTTCCTTTGTCAAGCCTTGCATCTATGCATTTTTCCCAAGACTTGCGGAGTACTTTATGTACTCACATGCTACACTCAAAAATAAATCTCAGAGGAAGTTGAAGCTCAAGAAGGTGACTACGACTACTGCTTCGCTTGTGGCTGTGACGGATTCTTCCCGGAGGACTAGGTCGCGCTTCCCCAGTCAATTGCCTGTGGCGAATTGATGGGTCATCCTCGAGTTATCTTTGCTTCCGCTTTATTTCTTGTGTGCGAGGTCTTAAACCTCTATTGTAATAATGAGACCTTGTGGTCAGTACACTTGATTATTGTAATAAATCGTTGTTGGTGATGTTTTCCATTCTGTTTAACTGTGTGCACTAGCTTTGATCTGGGACTAGTGCTGTAATACACAGAGGGTCCGGGTTTGGAAATCCGGGGCCCGACAAAAATTCTCCCCCTTTTGGCAATAAAATCATCAAGATGCATAAGAGAGAATAAGGCATAGTGTGAGAGAGTGAAATGAGTGAATATGATTTATTCTAAGCAACTAGAGCCATGAAAATTATCCAAGATCACCTTTTGAGTATTACACCAAGTCATAACGCATCTGAATAGTAGATGAATTTGTTAGCATGTCAAGCCATTCAAGAGTATAGTCTAGCTAAAGGTATCCAAAGATGATGCAAGCCATGTCAATAATCTAAGTGGAACCAAGAAGCTAGAATTGAGTCAAATTAGAGTGCTACAAGTTCAAGAATGAATCAATTGTTCAAATACTTTAGTCTTTTTGTATTTAAGCAAATTTAGCACCATTGACATGTTTTCTTTTGAAACTCATGGTCGTTGCCAACCAAAATTTTAGTCATGTGCTAGATCTCAAGCCTTATGCGACCACTCCAAGCAATAAGCTTAAGAAGATGATCTTGGTTATCCAAAACTCCCCCTGAGTTCATGCCTAGTGCAATGGCAAGCAGTCTCATGAGAAAGAATTGGTTATATCAGTTCTTTCACACAAAAGAGATCTTTTTGCTTTTACTGAATTTAGTGCAAGAACAAGAAGTTTATAAAGAACTAGCATAGCTCAACTTAAAGCTCAATAAAGATTCAAGACTCAATTTAGCCTATTTGACATGGCATTAATCATAACAGGTTAACTAAAGACAGAATAGTCTCAAGAGCTAACATGACATGATTTAATTCAAGTTGTGCAATGTTAATCAACCTATCAATGGCAAAGGCTTGACGACACATATAAAGTCATGATAAATCTAGCAATTAAGCACAGATCATGGCAAGATGTAAAGCATTGTAAACATATGATAAAAGGATAATAGTCAAGGCTCCATGTAGATATATTACAATGCAGAATGCTGAAATGAAATACAAAGAAATCCAGCTCCCCCTCAACATGTGATGCACTTTTAGTTCAAATTGAGTTATGTCAATATTAAGTTCCAAAAGCTCCCTAATGAACTCCCCCTGAACCAAAGCAATAAAAATGAAAAACTGGGAAGAGAATCAGCAAAGGCAGTCCTTAAAGCATAGACAAGATATAGAGGATACTATGGCTTAGACTGACTCTCATCTACCCCATATGACACTAGGACTATCAGCTGGTCATCTAACACACTAAGGAGCAAACACGTTCCCTGTCTACTCAAGGGTGGCCCAACCCTTGCTAGAACCTATAAGAAGTGAGTGAGCTCAACCTAGTGAGAAGAGAAACAGCTAATAAGCAGCATCCTAGAACCACAAGATGAGAGGAAGAAATATAAGCAACTAGACAAGAGAACCATTCTAATCTATGCTAGGAGGACTAACCCAAATGCACCCATATGCAATGCAACAAAATGAGAACAGGAGCATAATAAATAGAATAAAACAGTAAAGCATGAAGCTCCCCTCACTACAGTCCATAAGGACAAACCACCCCAAGCTCTCCCCACAGAGCTGAAAACCTAGAGCTATCCAAAGGCTTGGTAAAGATATCAGCTAATTGGTGGTCACTCTCCACAAACTGGAGCACTGTGTCACCCTTCTCCACATGGTCTCTAAGAAGCGATATCTGGTATCAATATTCTTGGTCCGAGAGTGTTGCACTAGGTTCTTGGCAATGTTAATAGCAGAAGTGTTATCACAAAAGAGTGGAACACTGTCTATAACTAACCCAAAGTCTCGCAGGGTCGAAGTCAACCAAAGTACCTAGCTGCAGCAACTAGCAGCAGCAACGTACTCAGCCTCTGCTGTGGACTGTGCAACACCGGACTGCTTCCTAGAAGACCAAGAGACAAGAGAAGTGCCAATGAATTAGCAGGTGCCAGAAGTGCTCTTCCTATCTATCCTACAGCTAGCAAAGTCTACGTCAGAGTAGACTCTAAGGGAAAGACAGGAAGAGGAAGAGTACCAAATACCATAGTCAATGGTAGCTCGAAGGTACTGAAGAATGCGCTTCACCGCCTGGTGGTGAGATACGCGAGGAGAAGCCTGAAATTGAGCACATAGACACACAGAGAAATGTATGTCCGGTCTCGAGGCAGTGAGGTACAAGAGAGAGCCAATCATACTTCTGTACTCTTTTTGATCAACTGGCTCGCCATCCTCATTTGGGTCAAGTGAAGCTGTTGATGCCATTGGAGTTGACACCGGCTTGCCATCACTCATGTCAAAGCGTCTCAGGAGGTCACGAGTATACTTGTCTTGATGCAAGAAAGTACCCTCCCGAGTCTCCTTGATCTGGAAGCCAAGGAAGAAGGTCAACTCGCCCATCATGCTGATCTCAAACTCGGGGCTCATGACATCCGAGAACTGTGAAACAAGAGCATGAGAAGAGTAGCCAAAGATGATATCATCCACATAAATCTGGACGAGTAGAAGGTCATTGTCATGCCTACGAATGAACAAGGTCTTATCTACCTTACCCATCTCAAACCCATGACTTAACAAATAGGACTTAAGCCTCTCATACCAAGCTCTAGGGGCTTGCTTAAGTTCATACAAGGCTTTGGAAATCTTCTAGACATGGTTTGGGTATTTGGGGTTCTTGAAACCTGGAGGCTGTCTAACATAGACCTATTCCTCAATAAACCCATTGAGGAAGGCACTCTTGACATCCATCTGGTAAAGCTTGAAGCCCTTAGAAGCTGTGAATGCAAGCAAGATCCTAATGGCTTCTAGCCTAGCTACAGGGGCAAAGGTCTCCTCAAAATCTAAACCCTCAACCTGGGAGAAACCCTGAGTTACCAATCTAGCCTTGTTTCGAATGACTACCCCTTCCTCACTCTGCTTGTTTTTGAACACCCACTTGGTACCAATGACACTATGACCTCTAGGTGGCTCAACAAGCGACCAGACCTTCTTTTGTTCAAAGTTCTCTAACTCCTTATGCATGGCATTGACCCAAGACTCTTCAGAAAGAGCATGACTAACATCCTTGGGCTCGAAAGAGGCAACAAAGGCAGAGTGGAGACAGAAATGAGATATGCCAGACTTTGAGCGTGTGACACGCTCAAAGAGATCTCCAATCATCTGCTCTGAAGGATGGTCTTTCTGGATATGTCGGGGAGGCCTTGGATGAGATGAAGAAGTGACCTCTACCTCATGAGCTGATGAGGTAGGAACAGAGCCACTAGCTCCAGAAGAAGCAGAAGGCATAGGCTGATCTCCTCGAGGTGCAGTGGTGGAAGCAGGCTCCTCAAGGGGAGGAGGAACTGGATCGGGTAGACAACCCTCATCTCCATCCTCCTCATTATCTACAAAGATGGTCTCGGACTGCACTAAAGAACCTGAGATATCGGGCCTAGTCCCTGGACTGGCCTCATCGAAGGTCACCTCATAGGTTTTTACCATTTTACAAGCCTCGCAATTCCAGGCCCTATAAGCCCGCGAAGAAGTCGAGTAACCTATAAAGATACCATCACAAGACCGTGACTCGAACTTATCTAGATTCCCGGACTTCAAGATAAAACACTTGCAACCAAACACATGAAAATGCGAGACACTGGCTTTCGCCCAAATCTCAACTCATAAGAGGTGTGATGCAAGTGTGCCCTAAGAAAGATTCTGTTGGAAACATGGCACGCGGTGGCTATAGCCTCAGCCCAAAACTTCCTCATTGTAGAGTACTCATCGAGCATCATCCTGGTCATCTCGACCAAGGTATGGTTCTTCCTCTCCACTACGCCATTTTGCTGGGGGACGTATGGAGAAGAGAACTGGTGCTCTACACCTGTCTCATCGCGAAACCTCTCAAAGTAGGAATTCTTGAATTCTGTGCCATTATCACCGCGGATCACTCGTAAGGCACCCGGAAGCTCAACAGAAAGCCTACTAAACAAACCCCGAAAATGGGTAAATGTCTCATCCTTCGAGGCTAAGAAAAACATCCAAGAGTACCTCGAGAAGTCATCGACCACGACAAGAACATACCACTTCCCTCCTGCTGACTGCACTCGAGCTGGTCCAACTGTGTCCATGTGGAGCAGCTGTCCTGGTGCATCGGTTATAGTCACTGTGACCGGAGGATGAGAAGCGGCAACCATCTTGCCGTGCCGGCAAGGAGCGCAAACTAAATCTTTGACCATCTTGAGTTTAGGCAGACCACGAATGAGATCGTGGCCGCTAACTTGAGTCAAATGGTCAAATCCAATATGACCAAGTCTCCTATGCCAAAAAGTGAGGTCACGGGACTCAGAAGCAACTAAACACCTGAGAGGATCTCCAAAAGACTCAACAAAATTAGCACGAAAGATCCTCCTATATCTAGAAATCCCGCAAACCAGATTCCCCGAAGAATCAAGAATTTTGCAAGCATTTTTCTTAAACCTCACCTCAAAACCGTCATCGGTAAGCTGGGAAACAGAAAGCAAATTGTACTGCAGCTTATTCACTAAGGCAACATCTTTTAAAATGAAAGAATCATTAACGCGCACAATACCTTTCGCGATGACGCGCTAGACGAAGCGTCTCCAAAGGTGATAGTCTCACCACCTGGAGCACGGGCTAGGGAAGAGAACCAACGGGAGTCTTCGGTCATGTACCGAGAACAACCGGAGTCAACAAGCCAAACCTCTCTCTTCCCAGCCCGGCGAACCTAAGTCAACAAGAGAGAGATGTCTCAGTACTGGGATAAATCAAAAGTGATTTTGGCACCTAATACTGAGTTACACGATGAGCAGAAGAAGTAGTCACACACGACTGACTTCTAGCTACCCTACGCTCTCCGTCGCTCAGAAAGCCAGAAGGTCTATAAGCAGACCTGAACCTGTTGCTGGGTCTGACTGCTATGGGAGAGCGAGTCGGAGCACCAACAATATGCTGATCTCGCCGCGGGTAGCTATCTCGACGGGGGAAACGAGATCTACCCTCAGGACGGCGGATATCATGACCAAAGGCATATCGAGGACAAAAATCCAAAAAAAAAGAAAAACTAAGTTCTCGATGCTGCCCAAACCCATCAACAGAAGAAACTCTCGACCTCGTGTTGGTCTTAGGTGCACTCAAGGTCTGGGGCTGACCCTGAATATGCCTAAGAGCCTGAACACGGTCTCTACATGCGATCTTGGTGCGCTTGAAACATCTATCGATCAAATGTTCTTCTGACAGAAGGTACAATGATACTTCACTTTCTAAGAGGTAGAAGTAGCATGATGGGGCTTCACCTTCTGAGAGGTCGAAGCAACAGGTGGAACCACCTTACGGTCATAAATCCCTTAGACAAAGCCCGCTGATTTGAATTGAACTTTCTTAGTTCTGGGCTCGATCTCGATCACACCTGCTGCTATGGGTCTAAGAACAGCAGGTGGATGCCTCCTAACATCCTCAGAAAAATCGTATCCTAGAACTTGACTGAATTTGCAAATCTTGGATTGGTCTAGAATAAGATTTAGCTTCTTCTTGCCTCCAACAAATCTCTCAAGAGTGTTCATAAGATACTGACACTTCTGAAAGAGAGAGGTATAAGAAGAGCAGGGGGAAGAAGAGACAGCACAAGGTAAGGGAGTAGAAGAAGAACCAACAGCAGAAGAACGGATGGCATGTGCACGCACAGCCGTCTCAGGAGGGACAGTCCTACTGCTAGCCATTTGGTTCTCGTCGCTAGGCGTCTCTACCATACCCTCAGGCTTCTTTCCCACAATAGCACACACATCACAAGTAGATGGTGACTTCTCTAGAAGGTCCTTAGTTAGCTTCACACATTTATCATAGTTAGCTTCACACATTTATCATCTAATGCAATCAACTCAAATTTTAGTTTTTCACAGTTATTACATGGTGAGCTAACAAGGTCCTTAGAAGCATACTGAGCCATTTTCTTATTATGATCAATCATTTCTTGAAACTGTTTTGAGACAGATTCAAATTCGGCAGTTAATTTAGGACAGTTCATACATGAAGCAATAAGCTCAAGCAAAGAAGCATGCAATTCAATAATTTTATGATCTGCCTTCTTTAGGTTCATCTTCAAATTATTGCAATTTTTACAAGTCTCAGGCAGAATGAGAAGCATGGTATAAAGACCTTTAAAAGTATTGTCCTTGTCCTCACATGAGGTGCAAGAAATAGTCTCAACAGTAGTAGATGAAAGAGCAGCTACCCTACTCATCTCTAGTTCCGCAAGCAAACTAACATTCTCCACCTTAAGCAATCTAGCTCAGAGGTCACACTATCATGCAATGTCCTTAGCTTCTCCATATCAGCAAGCAAAGAGGAACATACATCACATTCGTCACGGGAGGGAGCAGATATAAGTGAAGTAAGCTTCCGTGACAATCTCTCTACTTCCTTCTCCAACTTACTACACCTAGCTCTAGATCTAGCATGAAATTTTTCTAGCTTAAGAAAAGCATCATTGAGCTGGTCATAGGAGGGATATACCTCATCGGAGTCAGAGTAGAGCTTGCTGTCGCTGATGTCGCCCTCAAGGGCCATGAAGCATATGCCGAGGAAGTCGTCACCGTCCTTGGGTTCTTGATCATCCTTCCCATCGTCGTCACTCCACCCCTACACCTCGCTGAGGTTGATGTCGTCGAAGGCGGTGAGGACGCGGTGGAAGAGCTTTTTGGCTTTGCCAAGGTCGCGGAACTTCTTCCCTTTGCTTAGGGGCTTCTTGTTCCGGTTCTTGTCGGTGTAGTCGTTCTTGCTCGAACCATCGTAGTCGTTCTTGCCCTTCTCCAACTTGGGGCAGTTTGCTCGAATGTGGTTGGGGCCACCACACTCAAAGCAAATCACATGACCTCCTCTCTTTCTCTCCCTAACCCTCTTGTATGCATGAGAAAATTTTCTGGCTAAGAGGGCTAGTTGGTTTTTTGGATGCTGCTCTAGATGATCATCATCAATTTCACACAGAGCAGTGAGAGAGAAGCCAGAAATGGTGTCAGCAGAAGATCCAGAGGCAGGACTGGGATTAGTGACCAAAGCCATCAACTGAGACTTCGACTTGCGAGAGACAATGTCAATCTCGTGAGTCTTGAGGCGTGAGTACAATGCATCAAGAGTCAAAGTTGAAAGGTCCGTCATGTCCTTGATGGTGGTCACTTTCATCTCCCAAACTCGCAAATCCAAGGCCGCAAGCATCTGTCGAGCGTTGTCCGAGTCGGGGTATGTAAGACCGACCGCTCAGAGGTTGCTCAAGATCTTGTGAAATCTCTTAAAGCACTCATCTAGGGACTCTCCAGCGAGCATTTTAAACTTGTTATAATCTTGAACTGGTCCTGTCGTACCGTCTTGATTTGGGTGGTGCCCTCATGGTAAGCATCGAGGGTCACCCAAATGTCGAAGGCCGACGAAAGATGAGAAATACGATCAAACTCGTTTCGGCTCAAACCTTGGATGATGATGTTCCTCGCCTTAGCATTCGGCTCAACATCGGGCATGTTTGCCACTTCGATGTTCTCATCGGCAGGAACAACATAGCGAGTTTTGACCTTTCGCCAAATCGCATAGCCCTGAGCCTGAATATAGGTCTCCATCCGACTTTTCCAGAACGGATAGTCAATCCCATCGAAGATCGGGGGCTTGGTGGAATACTTGTCCGTTGCCATGGCTCACAGACCGGTTAAGATCTATCGAGAAGAGCTAACAGGCTCTGATACCAATTGTAGGATTGAAAATGGCAAAGAGGTGGTGAATGGTGCCTTTTAAAATTTGCCCCCAAAGTATCCACAAAAACGTCTCCTCTCCGATAGCTATAGAAGCTAAGAAGAAAGAGAGTTCATGCTCACTGGAATCTCAAAACACACAGAAGAGAAAGCGAGACAAACAACAACAGAGAAGACAGAGAACACCACAGACTGCAAGGGGCCGGTCAGACCGCAATAGGCCGGGCGATCAGACCGCAGCAACAAGGCCGGTCGGACTGCCATCAGAGGGCCGGTCTGACCGCCATGTAGCACCCGGTCTAACCGCCGGTCAAGGAGTGGTCTGACCGGCTGAAACCCTAGTGGTCTGACATGCTCCCTGTAAATAGAGGAAGTTTGCTGGCTGCAAAGCGACTGCACAGTTTTTACTGAATAAGCAGAAAACAGGGAAAATGTGAGGTTTTTGCTGCTCTTCTCAAGCCTCCTTCACAAGGGCTTTAAACTAAACATCAAATTGATTAGAGAGAGAAGAGGAAGCAAACAAAAACCCACGCACAATTGAAAATTATGACTATGCTGAAAACAGACAGCAAGAAGGCATAAAATCCATTTTACTCATGATTATGAGTTCCTTTGCGTATGAGACTTTGGAATCACCAAGAAGATGACTTCAGAACAAAAGAACTTATATCTCAAGCATCTTTCAGTTGGCACAATCATGAGAACTCAAATCCCCTAACATCAAACCCTAGGAATTTGAGAACAGAGGAAAAGAGACAAACATATTTTGGAGAGAAATCTGCTACTAGAAATCATTGCTCTCAGGTAAGCTAGCCAAGATGACTTGGAGATAATCCCTGTTCAGACCAAAGTGATTTTGCAACAGCAAGACTAGAAATCACAGGAACACAGAACAGTAGCCAAAGCAAAAGACAAAACCCAGAGAGAAAGAACTCAATCCATCTCAAGCAAAAGATATCTCAGATTGATACAAAGAGATGAATGATTACACAGGAATTACAACCATCTCACTACGTCCCCATACGCAATTGAGAAAAAATGATACTACATGCTTGCTCACTGAGAAGCATACACACACAGGGCACTCACGCTGCCCTTCCTCTGGACACTTACCCAGCACTGCCAACTCCCTCACTTCAAATAGTGAGGCTCACATCTCCAAGAGGGAATTCAAGAAGTGCAAGCCAACATCCACTCCAACCTCACATACACATATGAGGCAATAGTCAACACAACCAGGATTTGGAGGGAAAACCACACATTCCACTCCAAACCCTAACCTGCTCCTCTTTTCCACTAACGGGTCTCCAACCCGTTATCTTCAGCCGAACCCGCTTCCAATTTCGCAGCCTTGTGCATTTTACCGAAATGCCCCTGCCACAACTTCCTGGAAGCTTCCTGTCCTCGCATGACCGCACCCGGCATCTTAACCGTCTGGACCTTCGACTCCACCTGAGTCTAGTCCCGGTCCGCCTCACCGCTGCCCATCGTGTCCACCACCGGTAGCTCCAGCTCCGGTTCCTGGTCTCCCGGCTCGCAACCACCTCAGCAGCCTCAATCATCTTCAGCATCTCCGACCGTCTAGACCTCAACACCTCCTGTGGCCTAGTCCCGGTCCTCCTCGCCTCACCATGACCTAGCTCCAAAGTCCTGCAGCCACACAGACAACAAACCGTCACATAGCACTGAACGAAACAGCATAATCAACAATAGCATTAGTAAAAGGTACTCAACCCTGGAATACCCAAAACAAACTCAAACTTTCTAACTCAAACGTCAATTACTCATCACAAACATGAGGATACCTCCACATGGTCTCTCAGTTGTGAACCAAAGATGTCCCAATCGTAGGTTTTACTTTTGATTGCAATATTTCAGGGACGTTATCTTTCAAACATAGCGTCATATTTGTATTTCATTTAAACTATCACACTCTATACAACAAATCTCACCAGAGTAATAAAATATTGCATATGATACAACAAACATCATAGTCTTAATCTAGTAAAATTTGGTATGTCGCAGACTGCACTTGTGTCACATGTCAACAAATGTTGACTTACATGTGGGCCATTGCTTCTTAGTATTTATTATATTTATTTCATGTGTATTGAGTACAAAAATTCATCAAACATGCAAAAGGGAGGGGCACATGCCCCCTTATCTTTAGTGCCCCATTATTCTTGGGCTTATTTCCGATGTTTAGGGTTTAGGCATATTTCTTCAGAACAATGAATTTAGGAAATTAAAGAAGATTTGGTGTAGATTTACATTGACTTAAAACTGATTTCACAGGCTACAAGTGAAGGGCAAAGGCTAGATGACGTTGTGGAAGATTACTTGGATCAAGTAATCAGGAAGTCATTTTTGATCTCATAAGAGCCACAATGCATGAAGGTAGGGGTGGAGAACGATAATGGATAATTCATTTTATCCGATATTCGTATCCGAGAAAACACGAATATGGTAAGAAAATCCGTATTCAAAAATGTTCATATTCGTATTCGAGAATATTCATATCCGTATTTGAGAATATTCATATTCGCATTTGTATTTGAGAATATTCGTATTCGAGACTATTCGATTCGTATTCGATCCATTTCTAGAACCCATGAAAAATCCGTACGAATTTTGTGATTCAAAATTTGAATTTAGGTGGTTTAAAACCGGTAACCGGTCAAAAACCGGTGAAAAATCAGCAAAACCGTTAGGAATCCATTTTATCCGATGTTCGTATCCAAGAAAATCTGTATTCGAAGATATCCATATTCGTATTCGAGAATATTCGTATCCGTATTTGAGAATATTCGAATTTGTATTCGTATTCGTTTTAAAAATATGGATTCGTATTCGTATTTGAGACTATTCGATGGTATCCGATCCATTTCCACCCCTACATGAAAGATGATACTGGTGAAGTGTTTGGAGAAACTTGCAGCATACATGACTTGATTGTCAAGACGTGTTCTTCAGGCGAATGTGCAAGAATAACTGATGTTGCCAGCCCTAGAAGTGTAGCAAATACTATTTAACACTTGAGTATTTAAGTGTTGGACCTGAAAACAACACCTCTAGATTATCTGTATAAATTGCACTAGTCCATAAATAGGTAGTACACACAGTGGACAACAAAATAAATATCAACTATAATGACATTTATTAATTATCCAAATATGGTCCTTAAGGCCAAAGGTTGCATCAATAGACTATAGGCCAAAATTAAATAAGCAGTGGAAGTAGAAACCGAAGCAGAAGAAATCCATCCAGTCCGCCCATAGGCAAATGACTGTATGAGACGGCCTACTCGTCCTGATCCTCACCGAAGTCAAAGCAATCCTCCTCTAAGCAATAGAATTTAAGCAAAGATGTGTATTAAAATGTACTACGCAAGTTACACCAATAACAGAGTTAATGCATGTATGGGTAATATAAAAGAAAGGCTTAATATGGTTACTTGAGCATTAAGCTAATATGACAAGTAAATACATTAAGTAGATGTAAATTATTGTATTTCATACAATAAGTAAACAAACAACATTTTAATCAAATAATACCGTTAGTGCAGGTCCAACCTACCACTAACCTATCAACGGACATCCCACCTAGATCATCTTTTTCAAAAAGATCTTCGTATATGTCATTTAACCAATTTTTTTAAAAAAACAAAGTCTAATCCATAAAAAACTTTACTCAGCTTGTCTCTGACCGTGGGCACGGCTATCTAGAATAGTTTATATACTCTACAGAGGTGGTATAACATTACCCACAAGAAACAATCAACTTATGTTATCGTCCATAACACGCTTTCTTAGTTGGCAACTAAGTGATTATCACAAGGCCTTTACAATGCGAAGTCATTAACTTGGTTACGCCCCGGTAAGGTTTCACCACAATATAGAAATCCACAAAGTTGGGCCCCCTCTTGTACCGTGTGGAACTTCTCATGGCCCTGCCATGCTCACATTCAACCTGTAGTGAGACCAAGGTTAGGACCTGCAAATTAGTTAGTGACAATACAGAGAAGGTCATACTGGATGCCTCATCTGTGGGGACCTGTAGTCACACAACACCCGTAGTCACTGTATGTGTTCTGTATTAGTCCTATGATCAGTAGCTAGTACATATATTCACAACATTGAGATCACATTCACACACATCACATATATTTAATTTATGACAAAGAGGTGAATACATAAGTGATGCATAATAAGGTTTTGCAGCATATGGTCGACCAACCAAGTAAACATCAGAGTAAATTACGGTGGAGAACAAATAAATAAACAGAAGCATCAGTGGTAAGCCACCAAAGCCTGAAGGCAACCTGATGAGGACATCCCAGACAACGAACCATTATCGCAAGAAAACCAAGACGTAACTCGCATAAACCACCCAGCACCAGTTACACAAGTTGATGGACAAGGACCGCTTACACGAAGTCGCGCTAAGAAGCTACAACAGCAGGTGACTTCACTCCTTGCTGAAATTCACTTTAATGTAACCGAGAACTTTATACTACCTAAATCATGTACATTACTGTTGCTCAGATTTACACATGAGGAAATAGAGGATAATGAAGTGGAGGATGGTCACGCTGAAAATGAGGAAGATTACACGGAGGATGCACAAGTTGAGGAAGGCTACACAGGCAAGACTACAGCTTAACAGCAAGAGCTGCAACTTCAAGTGGATGGACATACCAACCTTTGAAGTTCTAGGTGCCATAATATATATGGTTGGAAAGCTTATCAAGTCTATTTTCCAACGCAACAAACGGTGCATCGTTTGGACTTGCCAATAAGGAGTAATGACGTTTTTAGTGGAGGCTGCCCGGAGCAGTCAAACAGCCGCGCGAGAACTCGAGGAGGCTTCGTAAATGCTTTTCCCACTGACCCTTCACCTCCTAAACGTGAAGAGTTCAGTTCACACCTTGTTGGGAGGGATGTTCCCAGTATAAATAACCTCTTAGAGCTACCAATTGAAGGACTTTTGATAACTTGATAAACCAATACATGGTATTGCAGCTGAGCTGTCGAGTGACTTACTCCTTTGTTCTTGCGAGTTCTGCTTGGGCTTGCGAGAGATCTCTCTGAGGTCTTCTAATTCGTGCTTTTGGCTCCCGAGCCTCTTGTGTGGACTAGTCCTGGTTTGTGGTTCTGTGGTCGTTTGGAGATCGGTCGAAGTTCAGGAGGCTTCGGATCGTCCCTTCCCATCACTTGGTCGCAACCAACCTTGGCAGGTATAAAGCTAGTTACCCTTGCTGTTTTCAGCTAGTTATCCTTGAATCATCAACCTACTGCCGTGAAGATCGGGCCACCCTAGCGTGTTCGCATCATCTGGTATCAGAGCCTCTGTTGTCACGGTAGGTTTCACCACCATCCACATATCAGTTTTAAGTTGATCACTTGATCTATTTTTTTTCCTCCCTATTATGTTTGATTTCTGTTCCTTATCCTAAAGTCCACTAAAAGCCACTAAAAAAAATCCTACAGCCTTTGTTTGGTACTTTTAATCTAGTGTCTTTTCATCTTGTTGGTAATCATCGTCATAGCTCTTGCACCATTTCTTTCATCTTTTGTTATCCGCACCCTCCTATATAAAAATAGAGCTGGCTGCGTTGTAAAAAAAAAAGAAACAAAAGTGAGCATAACAAAAAAAAGAGATTCGGAAAATAAAAAAAAAGAGAGAAAGAGTCAAAAAAAAGAAAGAGAGAAGGGGGCTGTTTTGCGGTTGTTCTTTGAAAGTTTCAGGATTTGTTGTTCCGAACTTTGGTGCTCTGGGTCCGCAACATTTACGCATTCCTTGTGTGGTTTACGTCACTAGATTTTGGTACCATAGCCTCCTTGAACAGCCCACCTATAGCTCCACTCAAACTCGTTGCCGGATCTTGCGAGTTGTAATCCTTTCGACCACAGAATCACTACTGCGGTACTGCCACCCTGCACAATCGCTACCCTTGAGAACAAGTAAGACATTGGTAAGTAAGTAGTGAGGTTGTGTGATTCCACAAATATTATCTATTCCACTTTCTCTTTGCTAACATGGCAGGTTCCAACTCAAGTGTACATGGGGAAAATCATGAAGGAGATGAACAACCAGTCACACGAGCCGAGATGCAACAATTACGTGAACTGGTTCAGGCCATGGGACAGATGCTCAATGAACGCCTTCCCGTCGCTGGTGGTGGGGGTCTACATCAACCTAACCTGCTGCTGATCATGGTGAAGCCGCGATGAGAACTCGATGGGAGCTGCGCTAATGACGACTTCAACGGCCGCAAGATCTTGGTCGGGTGATGGACGAGGGGCGGTGCTCATCGTGGCGGCGCAATGCACATATTCTGCAGCACGGGGAGGTGCTCACGGTCGGGCTTTTGGCCGTGTGTGCGCTTTGATGATGAAGAAGACCATAATGATGATGACCATGATGAGGAATTTGATGATAATGAGAATCTATTTGCTGATGGTGGGCGATATGGACATTGAGCTCATCGTCGAGGTGCTGTCCATAGAGATAGAAGACATCCCCATGGTTGCCGTGCTAGGGATGACCCGGATAACATTGCTCGGGTCAAGCTGAGTGTCCCTAAGTTTACGGAAAAGAAGAACCTGATGCATATCTTGAGTGGGAGGAGCAATGTGATCAGATTTTGAGTGCATAATCTGTCCGACCGAGGTGTGTAAACCTTGCTTGATTGAGTTTTCTGGTTATGCCCTCACTTGGTGGAATCAAATACAAGAGAATCAGCTTGTGTTGGGACGTGAGCATATTGATACATGGGCTGAAATGAAGCGTGCCATGAGAAGGCGCTTTGTTCCTTCGAGCTATAATCGTGACCTTCACAATAGGTTGCAAACATTGAGACAAGGTTCTAGGTCAGTTGATGAATATTATAAGGAGATGGAACTACTCATGGTTCGTGCTAGGATTAGAGAAGATGGTGAATCAAAAATGGCAAGATTTTTGCGTGGTCTCAATGAAGAAATTTCAAGTTTTGTTGAGATGTTTCCATATCATAATCTGCAAGATCTTGTGGATCAAGCAATGCGTACGGAGAAGAAGATTCAACGAAAGGGACATAGACGTTCTTTTGGGAGCCGTTTCACTTCAGCTCCATGGCGTCGGCAGCAGCCCAGTACTTCTATTGTTGGTGATCGATCTCAAGGCATTGCCGCCAGGTCTTCACCATCTACTGCTGCTGCAAAGTCTACACTCTCTTCGGCCTCTTCACCTACAGCGCAACAAAAAAATCAACAACCTACTGCCCGTACAGCAGCATCCTCTGTCGCTTCGGCTGCAGCATCATCTTCACATAGCCGAGAGATTGTATGTCACAAATGCAAAGGCCGAGGACATGTCGCTGCTGAATGTCCTAGTAGAAGAACCATGTTTGTGAATGAGCTAGGCGAGTGGGAATCTGGGAGTGATATGGAAGAGGATGATCCACATGAGGACACAATAAGTAATGAGGAGAACGAGATTAAACCTGATGAGGATGACTACAATTGCTTCATCTCTCGTCGAGTGCTTAGTGTGAATGCTGTGAAGGAGGAAAATGGACAGCGGCACAATCTTTTTCACACCCGAGGCATGATCAAAGACAAGCTATGTAGGATTATTGTTGATAATGGCAGCTGCAATAACATTGCAAGTTTTGAATTGGTTAAGAAAATGGGGTTCAAACAGCGACGCCATCCTGATCCATACAAGATGCAATGGCTTAATGAGTGTGGTACGCTGCGAGTAAACACCATTGTGACCATACCATTTTCTATTGGTAGGTACCATGATCAGGTGGAGTGTGATGTGGTGCCAATGCAAGCATGTCAGTTGCTGCTGGGAAGACCATGGCTATATGACCGTGACGTTCAGATTTGCGGTCGAGCCAACAAGCTTAATCTCATGTACAAAGGAGAGAAAATCACTTTGCTTCCTTTGACACCGGAGGAAATTCTGAAGGATGATCTGAAAAGAAAACAGCGAGAGAGCGAGAAACACTTGAGTGAGACCCACAAACATAGTGAGAAAGAGATTCCAAAGCCAAATACAACTCCACAGCCACAAAAACCAAACCACAGGGAAAAGAGGGATTAGTAATGATGGCTAGGAAGGGAGATTTAAAACAATTGAGTGAACCCGATGCCATGTTCTTTGTATTCTTGTACAAGGATAACTTTCTTTCGACTAACGACATATCCTCCACTTTGCCAAGTGCTGTTTTTGATGTGTTGCAGGAGTTTGAGGATGTGTTTCCTGACGAAGTCCCACCAGGGCTGCCACCAAAGAGGGGCATTGAGCATCAAATCGACCTTGTCCCTGGTGCCCCACTTCCAAACCGAGCCCCGTATCGCACCAACCCGGAGGAAACAAAGGAAATTCAGCGCCAAGTTCAAGAGTTGATCGAGAAAGGGTATGTAAAAGAAAGTCTTTCACCATGTGCTGTCACTGTTCTTTTAGTTCCAAAAAAAGATGGCTCATGGAGAATGTGTGTTGATTGCCGAGCTATTAATAACATAACAATAAGATATAGACATCCAATACCTAGACTGGATGACATGCTTGATGAGCTTAGTGGTGCTATCATTTTCACAAAAATTGACTTGAGAAGTGGCTATCACCAAATCCGAATGAGAGAGGGTGATGAGTGGAAAACTGCATTCAAAACAAAATTTGGGTTGTATGAATGGTTGGTCATGCCGTTTGGATTGACAAATGCACCAAGTACTTTCATGAGATTGATGAATCATGTGCTTAGAGCTTTTATTGGCAAATTTGTTGTTGTTTACTTCGATGATATCTTAATTTACAGCAAGTCTCTTGAAGAACATATTGAACATCTAGAAAGTGTGCTATGTGTCTTGAGAAAGGAATGCTTGTATGCTAACCTTGCCAAGTGCACCTTTTGCACCGACAAGGTAGTCTTTCTTGGCTTTGTTGTTTCAGGTCAAGGTGTCGAAGTTGATGAAGAAAAGATAAAAGCTATTCGTGAATGGTTGCCTCCACGAATGTGAGCCAAGTCGCAGATTTCCTTGGACTTGCAGGTTTCTATCGTCGGTTTGTGAAAGACTTCAGTACCATTGCTGCACCCATCAATGAATTAACAAAGAAAGATGTGCTATTCCATTGGGGTGAGGCACAAGAGAAGGCATTTGAGGATCTGAAAATGAAGTTGACAACTGCACCACTCCTTGCACTTCTTGACTTTGGTAAGACCTTTGAAATTGAATGTGACGCAAGTGGTGTGGGGATTGGTGGCGTGCTCATGCAAGAAGGTAGGCCTATTGCATATTTCAGTGAAAAGCTAAGTGGTCCAATTCTAAATTACTCCGTTTATGATAAAGAATTATATGCTCTTGTAAGAAGTTTGGAAACTTGGCAACATTATCTCTTGCCCAAAGAATTTGTGATACACTCAGACCATGAATCCTTGAAACATCTTAAGGGCCAACTAAAACTAAACCGAAGACATGCTAAGTGGAGTGAATTCATTGAGTCTTTTCCTTACATTGTTAAGTACAAAAAAGGGAAGGATAATGTTGTAGCTGATGCTTTGTCTAGACGCCATGCTTTGCTTTATCAGCTTGATGCTAAAATTCTTGGATTAGAAAGTGTGAAAGATTTGTATATTGCTGATCCTTATTTTGCTGAACCATATTCCAAATGTAATGATGGAAAGGGCTGGGAAAAGTTTCATTTACATGATGGATTTTTGTTTCGGGCTAACAAACTTTGTATTCCAGAATGCTCTGTTCGTCTCATGCTTGTGCAGGAAGCTCATGCTGGTGGGCTTATGGGTCATTTTGGTGCTAAAAAGACGGAACAAGTGTTGGTTGATCACTTCTTTTGGCCGAAGATGCGACGCGATGTGGAGAGATATGTCATGCGCTGCGAAACATGCCACAAAGCTAAGTCCCGTTTGAACCCTCATGGCTTGTACACCCCTCTACCTATTCCTAGTGTACCTTGGGAAGACATTTCAATGGATTTTGTTCTTGGTTTACCTCGAACTAAGAGGGGGAGGGATTCAATCTTTGTTGTGGTTTATAGATTTAGTAAGATGGCTCATTTCATTCCTGTCATAAGAGCGACGATGCTTCACACATTCTTGACTTATTTTTAGGAAATTGTGCGACTACATGGTGTGCCACGGACTATTGTTTCAGATCGTGACACAAAGTTTTTGAGCTACTTTTGGAAGACCTTATGGGAAAGCTTGGAACAAAATTACTGTTTTCAACAACTTTGTCATCCATAAGCAGATGGGCAAACTGAAGTTGTGAACCGTACATTATCAATGCTGCTACGAGCTGTCCTAAAGAAGAACTTGAAGATGTGGGAAGAGAGCTTGCCTCATGTGGAATTTGCTTATAACAGGCGGTACATTCGACCACTAAGTTCTGTCCATTTGAGATTGTTTATGGTTTCAAACCTGCTGCTCCCATCGATCTTTTGCCTTTGCCTTTGCAGGAATGTGTAAACTTTGATGCAAGCAAGCGTCTGAACAAGTCAAGAAGCTTCATGAACAAGCGCGGGAGAACATAGAACAGCTGACCAAGCTATATGAGAAGCGTGCCAACAAAGGTCGCAAGAAGTTGTTGCTTGAACCAGGTGACCTGGTTTGGGTACATCTACGCAAGGCTCGTTTTCCTGAGCAGCGCAAGTGCAAGTTGCAGCCTCGAGCAGATGGACCCTTCAAAGTGCTACAGAAGATCAATGACAATGCTTATGAAATAGATCTTCCAAGTGCATATGGTGTTAGCAAGACCTTCAATGTTTCTGATCTTTCTCCTTTCTTCGGATCAGTAGAGTCGAGGACGACTCCTTTTCAAGAGGGGGAGGATGATGAGGACATCCCAGACAACGAACCATTATCGCAAGAAAACCAAGACGTAACTCGCGTAAACCACCCAGCACCAGTTACACAAGTTGATGGACAAGGACCGCTTACACGAAGTCGCGCTAAGAAGCTACAACAGCAGGTGACTTCACTCCTTGCTAAAATTCACTTTAATGTAACCGAGAACTTTATACTACCTAAATCATGTACATTACTGTTGCTCAGATTTACACATGAGGAAATAGAGGATAATGAAGTGGAGGATGGTCACGCTGAAAATGAGGAAGATTACACGGAGGATGCACAAGTTGAGGAAGGCTACAGGCAAGACTACAGCTTAACAGCAAGAGCTGCAACTTCAAGTGGATGGACATACCAACCTTTGAAGTTCTGGGTGCCATAATATATATGGTTGGAAAGCTTATCAAGTCTATTTTCCAACGCAACAAACGGTGCATCATTTGGACTTGCCAATAAGGAGTAATGACGTTTTTAGTGGAGGCTGCCCGAGCAGTCAAACAGCCGCGCGAGAACTCGAGGAGGCTTCGTAAATGCTTTTCCCACTGACCCTTCACCTCCTAAACGTGAAGAGTTCAGTTCACACCTTGTTGGGAGGGATGTTCCCAGTATAAATAACCTCTTAGAGCTACCAATTGAAGGACTTTTGATAACTTGATAAACCAATACATGGTATTGCAGCTGAGCTGCCGAGTGACTTACTCCTTTGTTCTTGCGAGTTCTGCTTGGGCTTGCGAGAGATCTCTCTGAGGTCTTCTAATTCGTGCTTTTGGCTCCCGAGCCTCTTGTGTGGACTAGTCCTGGTTTGTGGTTCTGTGGTCGTTTGGAGATCGGGTCGAAGTTCAGGAGGCTTCGGATCGTCCCTTCCCATCACTTGGTCGCAACCAACCTTGGCAGGTATAAAGCTAGTTACCCTTGCTGTTTTCAGCTAGTTATCCTTGAATCATCAACCTACTGCCGTGAAGATCAGGCCACCCTAGCGTGTTTGCATCACAACCGACTGGGGATTAGACCCTAGAAAGATTCATCGTCATATTCCCTAGTGCTGGGGCCGAAGTATATGTTGTCTGACACGTATCTTTCTTCATTCCCTGATCAACAATAATTTAAGTAAGGTTAAGTACATTGTGTACTCAGCAAGACTTGTAGTGTATCGCAAAGTCATACATATATATAAGGCTGTCAAAGGATGAGGTTCTATGCTAAGTTATTTTCAACATGAAGCAAATTTCATTTGCAATATCAATAAGTAATAATTTGCAAATGGAATTGTAAAGAGTATTTGACATGTAATGAAATAACATTTTTATAACTTTCATAACAATAGATTAAATCTATTCACAGACTTCTTCGGCTCTGAACATCGCACAATTCCCACCCATAAGCATAGCACACGGAACACGCGTACATGCCATCCCATTATGTTCAGTGAAGCAGTTTTAAAAAGAAAAACTATATCCATTGTGGCTGTATCCAAGCATGCTCATAACCATGAGCATGGCTATTTAAATAGTTTTTAATACTCTATAGAGGTTGTACAACTTTTTTCACATGAGATAGTCAATTATACTATTGGCAACTTCACACTTCCTTTGGCATATGACGAAAGTGCTTATCATATAGCCTTTAGATCATCTAGACCTAACCTTGCACCAGCCTAATGAATGGATAAGCCCTCACTTGGGTGCCCCAAGTGAGCTGGTCGACAAACCCTCACTTAGAGTGTCTTCCCCTAAGTGAGCATTCACTATTGTATTAGCAAGGTTTGGTCCCATCACTGTGGTGTGGGAACCCCCTACGAGCTGACCTTCACTCAGAATGCCCTTACTACTTCCGTGTCTACCACAATGCAAGGCTAAACCTAGACAACTTTAATCAGCTAAAGCCAGAGCCCATATAGCACATGTGGTTGTACAGTGTGACTTCAATGTGCGGCAATAGTGTTCAGTCCTTAAATGACCCAGGTGAGAATCTCCCCCTATGTACATGTGAGGTTCCTCCTCACATATGACAGTTTATCATATAAGTCGCCCACGCCAAAAACTAGATTTTTCATTTTGTTTTATACCAAACTAATAGAGGTTCCTCCTCTGGTCCAACATTTTGAGATCTCCCATATCCATGCATAAACTTTTCCAAAATATCAAACTTAGTGAAAGCTATTTCATGGCTAAACATCTAGAATGTGTGCTCAATGTAATATGCCAGAATTTTGACATTAGCTACTGTCTAACCATTTCCTAAGGGTTACAATAGTGAGGATACAAATTTTCAAGGTGGTTCAATGCATTCAAGCGGACATAACTACCGATACCCCCAATATAGTAATTTTGACAAAACATACACGCATGGATAATAGATTTTACAAACAATATACAATAATTGAAATATTGGGATCAATATGGTCAAAGGGGGTGCTTGCCTTGCTTAAATTACCGTGGTCTTGATCTTACTTAAAACCTTCTTAGTCAATGATCGTGAAATTATTGGTCTTCGTCTTTGTCTGAACCTCGATCCTGCTCGAGTTGATGCTCCTTCAGGATTTCAACTTCTAATTATGCGATAAACAATTGAAAGACCAAATAAATCCAAAGGACTGCAAAAGATCCAAATAAATTTAAAGAGAACTTAATTAAGTTTTATTAGGATTAAGCTCGGTGATGTGAGAGAAGGTTTAGCAGGTGAGAGATGTTTGACATAGTCAAACGGAGTTTGAGTAAATGAGGAGATGGTGGAGAAGCATTGCCAGGAAGGAAAACAAGGACGGGAAAGATGAGGGAATATTAGCAGGAATATTCCGCTTCTTAATTAAAAAAGACTAGGAATAGCCGATCGCAGAGTACCTCGGCTTGATTTTTAATTTAATAGCCTCTTTTGTTGTTTTAGGCAAGATTGCATCTTATCATGGCTCTTTTATTAAAGATGTTATGGACACGAAACGACATCATTTTATGTGGCTTTTACTAATGTTTTGGTTTAAGTAAAAGATAATAGCGTATAAGTTATTCTCGAGAGATGTCTAACTCATGTGTAGGGTATACATGGATTTAAATTGTATTTTAAGTGACAGAAACATGAAGGTTAGTTATTTTTCCCTAAATTTAAATGTTATTTACTCAAGGTGGTATATTCCAATGATGTCTTTTAATTGGCAAAAAGGATTTGAGACACATACATTTATGATACAATAACTGTTTTATTTGAGAAATTATATGCAAGGTGGATTTAAATTTAAACTAAAATATTGGTAGTTAAATGTTATTGATCCACTATTCAGATTATCTTTCTTAATCAATACTCATTATTAAAAAGGGGACTTATGAATTTTAAAATAATATTTATTATTGCATGGCTTAATCTTGCATTCATTATTCTCATAAGAATTGTCTTGCTAAGGTTGACATGAAATTAAACAAGATTTAATTTCTAGTGTTATCTATTGGCATAAACCTTCATTATAATTTCATAGCAAAGTTTGTTCTTTTATTTAAACTGATTATATTTCATGTGGTCTTTGTACATAGAGTATGTTTCAATTCAAAAGATGATTAATTATCTTGCCTCAAATATTATTTTACTAAGTCATACCATGGAGAAATATTAATTCTCTATTATTTTTACCTTGCATGGACTTTATTCTAATATCCGAATCCAACTTTATTCTTCCTTTTATTTATAAACCAATTTATATTTACTCATACTCTTATTTTCTTCAACATTCCATTTTGCATAAAAGATTATATATATATATATATATATATATATATATATATATATATATATATATATATATATATATATATATATGTATGTATGTATGTATGTATGTATGTATGTATGTATGTATGTATGTATGTATACATACATACATACATATATATATATATATATATATATATATATATATATGAAAGATAACTGAGGAAAAGGTGTGCCGTTTGGAGAAAAGGTGTGCCGTTTGGAGCATCACCAAAAGATTTTGTTTGCTCTATCTCTCTATTATTTTTTGTGTTGTCGTTACTATTCGCTGAGTAGCACTCATGGATTATGACAACTGTAGCAGTCGAAGATTACGGCTATTGTCAGCAGTTGAAAGATCACGACTACTATAGTCGAAGATTATGACTACCATAGTCGAAGGTTATGACTACTGCAATCGAATATCATGACTACTACAGTCAAAGATTATGACCACACAAGCGGTTGGAGTTCATGACCATACCAACGGTCGGAGATCCTGACTTTGGCAGCGGTCGAGGGTCTCGACATTGGTAGTAGTTGAGCTTTTGACACTGACAGCGGACAGCGGTAGAAGCTTTTGACTCTAGCTAGGGTCGAAGATTTCAACTTTGGTTGTGGTTGAAGATTTCGACACCGGCTATGGTCAAAGATTTTGACACCGACCACGGTCAAAGATTTTGACTCCAGTTGCAGTCAAACATTCGACTTCGACTGCAATCGAAGATTTCAACTATGTATGTGGCGAAGATTTCAACTAGGTTACGGTCGAAGATTTCGACACCGCCAGCGGTCGAAGATTTTGACTCTAGCTACGGTCAAAGATTTTGACTTCTACTACTTTAGTTCTCTTTTTGACTTCTACTGCTATGGTACTCTCATTCACTCGACCCCTTCAGTACTCTTATTCATTCCAACCACTATGGTACTCCCATCTCTCGAGAGAGCCACGGCTAGTCACCGGCGAGAGACTCCTCGGTGGATGGGACATGAGCTAAAATGAAGTCAGGACCTCAGCCTGCATGCCTAAATGAAGTATGGAGACCTGACTTGGAGGATCGGGTGGTTGGCGGTGAGGTCCTGCGATGGCGGAGGTAGGGAATGGAACTACGTGGCTATGAGCTACTAGGGCTCAATTCAGTGCTAGGGGAGCTTCCATGGGGAAGGAGGAACTCATTGAAGGTGACGACAGCACTTGAGAAGGAGCACGACGACAACAAATTCTAGCAATAGGCAAGCTACAACATGGTGTGCATGAGCTTGATTGCATGCATACAGAGATATGGAATCGAGGTATAGCTCATCGAAAAGAGAGAAAGGCTTACAGCGGTGTCCTGATTGGAGATGAAGAAGAAAGCCTTATCCAAGTGGTCCATTGCATGAAAGGTCAATCAAATGAGTTGGGTACTTCAGGGAGAGGTAAGACACATTGGAATGGAGCTAGGAAGGAGAGAAGCTCACCAGAGACACTAGAACATGGTGGCGTGCTCGCTGACATTGCGAACGAATTTGGTTTCTTGGTGTTCCAGTGGGCAAGGTGCTCAAGAAACACACGCAAGAGACCGAGGGGGCAAGCTAAAGAGGAAAGGCACAGTCAGGGGGCTTTGTAGGTGTGGAAGAAGATAATGTGTGGAAGAAGACAAGGTGGAAGAGATGTGTCGTGTTGAGGCAATGGGTAGGCAGGGGTTGGCAGCAGTAGAGAGGAACTGTGGGCACAGCGTCAAAAGTGGGGGGCGACACGATCGTGGAGGAGTTGGCACAGTTCAGTGGAGGTGGAAGACGATCTCTACGAGAGGGCACAATGCATCATCAAGCAAAGAAAGGCAGCCTGACGGGATTGTTGGTTAAAATCTTGACATGTAAATAGTTTAGGAGTCTTGTGTTCGAGTACTTGTAAAGCGGTTGATGTCTACGAGTACTTGCTAGTAGGTAGAAGCTCTCGAGGGCCAACTTAACTGTCGTGATGCAAAGCTAGGTACAAAGCTGGGATGTACGGAGGAAAGGTGCGGCACAGGGCATGGCCACGTCATTGTGGTATAGTGGAGGGATGGGCAGCACGGCCAGTGGAATTTGCGTGGAGACAAGATGAGGTGAGAGCACAAGGCATGGGATGTCTGCATAGAGGAGAAACAACGGGCATAGTATCAAAATGATGAGCATGGTGTCAAAAACCAATGGCCTGTGCTCATGGTTTCTCAGGCTACATGCTGGAGTTGGAATAAAGGTACTACAAGTGGGCCCCACTTGGAAGTGGAAGTAGGCTAAGAGAGAAAAAGATAGAAGGGCTTTGGCAAAATTGAAAATTGATTTCAAATTTTTTAATTTGTAATTTCAAGATTGACATTTGAATTTGAGTTCTTGGCTCAAACATTGAATATGAATTTTAATTATTGTTTTGCTCTTTAAATTTTATTTTAGTTAATTAGATTTTTGGATATGGGTTCTCAATTCGAATTTTAAGTATAAAATATGATCAACTTAATTTAGATTTATTTGGCTCTTGCCTCGTAACTTTTATTTCTATTTGATAGTTATTTGTCAAAGAAAAAGCAAAGATCCAAGAAATTTTAAATAACACCGAAAGAAGAATAAAAAGATTTAGAAACTCTCTCCAATTTTTACATTCCTATTAGGTTTGATCCTTGATTTTTACTCTTGCATTAAATTTGTTTCGAAGGAAACCAAGTCGACAAACCAAGAAAAACCGAGTAACACCAAAAATCAATAAAAGGTTTTAAATTTTTGATATTTTTGTCAATTCCAAATCAAGAATTCTCACATAAATGTCAAAATTTTGAATAACACTGAAATGAAATAGAAATATTTTTTCGCAATTCCCAAATTTGGGACGTTAGATCATCATAGATGATTCTACAGAATATGTTAGTGTTAAGCTAGAACATTATTATCTCACATAGTTTTACTAGCGTGACCGTCTATGTCGCAACCAATGGTAAGAACCATCTGTGATAACCCACTTACCACAAACGATTTTTTATACAAACCGTATGTGATACATCATAGACGATTTGTAATATAAACTATTTCTAATATTGTACATATCATAAACGGTGTTTATCAAAAGCCGCTAATGATACATCACAAACGGTTTTTTTAAGAAACCATCTGTGATGACCTATTTATCGCAGACGAGTTTTGAATGGAAGCGTCTGCGATATTCACTACGTTGTTAAATATCCTCATCCCGATATATATTATGTCTGTTAGGTAGTGGCGCTTTGAGGTGATTTGGTGAAAGGAGATCGGAGATTTGGAAGGGTGCTTGTGTATTTAATTGTTCTTGGTGATCTAAAGTACTATATATAATGAAATGTATTATATTCTAGCTAGATCTGTGCACTTTTTATTTGCAAGAAAAGTGATCTAGCTTGGTATTTTGCTCCAATTTAAGTGTGGGTCTCACTCCTATCTAATTTAATTCTTGTTGAATTGGTTCATGAATCATAGCTAGCTACATTAGATGGAGAAATTATGGTGAATGCCAATTATGTGTAAGAGCTAGTGTATACATACATGTAATGGCTACTTAGGAGAGCATTAATCTAATTTAATATTAATTTGTTATATGCATAGTGTAGATGGATCGAAGCTATATGTACGTTGAAAACTGTGTGAGTGAAGAGTATATCAATGGCGTGTCTGCTTTTAAAAGAGCTACCGAGCAGGATATGTTGAAGAGGGGATGGAATTTATGTATTGTCCATGCATTGATTGTGAGAATCATAAGATGTTTTCCAATTCAGTGCAAATAGAAGAACACTTGATTCAAAGGGTTTAAAAAGGGGTATACATATTGGATTAGTTGCAGCGAAGAGCAAATTATGCAGGAAGGTAGTAACATCGTCGAGGTAGACAATGATATACCAGATGTCAATTGTTCTTTCGATGAGGGTAGATTGCACGATGATAATCTGGATCATATGTTGCATGATGCAGAAGAGAACTATAGTGAGAGAGAGATTTTGATAAATTCAAGTGCTTGATGGAGAGCTCAGATAAACCATTGTTCCCGGGCTGCAAGCCAAAATACACAAAGTTGTCATCAGTATTTGAACTGTTGAAGTTGAAGGCAAGCAATGGTTGGTCTGACAAGAGTTTGATGGCGTTGTTAGGTCTCTTAGCGGACATGCTTTTAGAGGAAAACGTGTTGCACAAAACCACATCCCAATCCAAGCAGGTTCTCTGTCCCTTGGGAATAAAAGTAGAAAGAATACATGCATGTCTAAAAGACTGTATCATGTACCATAAAGAGTATGTAAACCTGCATGTATGTTCGGTTTGAAAAACATCCCGATACAAGCATAAGAATTACTCCGTTGACGATGAAGGCATCGAGGTGAAGGATCTCCTACTAAGGTGATGTGGTATCTGTCTGTAATTCTCCATTTGAAGCGTTTATTTTCAAACCAAAAGAAAGCAACATTGCAGCGTTGGCACTCGGAAGAGTATAAGAAAGATGAAAAGCCAAGTGACCCTGCTGATTCTGCCAAGTAGAGGAACTTTGATAGAATGTTGTAGACATTAGTACAGAACTAAGAAATATATGGTTTGGGTTGAGTACAGATAGAATGAATCTTTTTGGTAATATGAGCAGCCGACATAGCACTTGGCCTATGACTCTATGTATCTACGTCCTTCCTCCTTGGCTGTGTGTGAAACGGAAGTATATTTTTATGTCACTACTTATCCAATGGCCTAAGCAACCTGAGAACAATATTGATGTGTACCTAGCACCATTACTAGAAGATCTTGTAACAATGTGGAAGGAAGGGGTGCAGGTATGGGATGTGGACAAATAAGAGAATTTCACTCTATACGCCATGTTCTTCTACACCATCAATGATTTTTCTGTCCTCGGTAACCTGTCAGGCTTGAGTAAGAAAGGAGCCAAAGTCTGTCCTCACTACTTAGATGATACCAACAATGTGTGGCTAAATAACTCATGCAAAACTATGTGCTTGTGTCACCGTAGGTTCCTTCCCAAGTTTCACCTGTACCACAAGATGAAGGAGGATAGTTTAGCTCCAAGGCCTTTTAGAGGGAAAGAAGTCTATGATATGGTTAAGGTTATCGATGTTATACTTGGAAAGGGACATAAATTGAGAACCTGTGAAAAGAGCATATGGAAGACAGAAAGGAACTGTGCCAAAACTTGCATGGTATGAAAGTTTTGTTCGGTTACTCTGATGCATGAAGAAATTGTCTCTATGGAAGATTTGAAATTAATTCGTATGAAGTCTTATAATTGTCATGTGCTGATGACACAAATGCTTCCTATTGCAATTAGAAGTATTTTTTTTGGACATGGTCCGAGTGACAGTCACGAGGCCATGTTATTTCTTTAACTCAATTGCTCAGAAAGTCATTGATCCCGATGGACTAGATGCTCTACAGGCCAGGGTGGTGATGACTCTATGTCTTCTTGAGATGTATTTCCCTCCGTCTTTTTTCGATATCATGGTACATCTCATTGTTTATCTTGTGAAAGAGATAAAGATATGTGGCTCTGTATTCCAATGTCATATGTACCCATTCTAGAGGTATAGGAGAACTCTCAAGTTCTATGTACGAAATCAATCTCAGCTGGAGGGTAGCATCATTGAAGGTTATGCAACCAAAGGGGGTCATTGAGTTCTTTGTGGACAAGAGTTTGACGGTGTTGTTAGGTCTCTAATCATAGTTCCCTTCCACATCGCGAAGCATCTAATCCAAATTGTCATCATGCAGCCTATCTAAATCAGAACCATAATCGACATCAAACAGTAGCATATCATTGACTTCATCGGCAAGATCATTTTTACTACCTTCCTTTGTAGTCTGCTCTTCACCATGACAGGTCCAACGCGCATACCCCTTTTTGAAACCACTTAGAAACAAGTGTGCTTCAATCTGCGCTTGGTTCTTAAACATCTTTAGATTATCGTAATCAATGTATGGACAATACATATATTCTACCCCCTTATTCAACATATCTTCCTCGGCAGCTCTTGTGAAAGCAGAGACACCATTAATGTACTCTTCACTCACACGGTTCCCAGCATACATCCAGCTTCGGTTCGACGTTACACATATAATTAATAGTTTAGCAAGAATAATTAATTAACTTAAATTAAGTAAAAATAAACTATGAATTGACTAAACCCTAAACCATGCTAGATGTAAATAAACTTCTCTCTAGATCTAAATCTATGGTTAATAAACTTCTCTCTAGATGGAAATAAGCTTCTCTCTAGATCAAGCTAGCTTGATTTAAACCATCTTTAATTCTTCTTTCACCAAAAGCTATAGATCTAAATTATAATGCAATTAGGAACAAATTACTAACTATAGGTAGTCAAGTAATGAATGGATCTACAATCACTCTCACCAAATAGTCTCCTTTCACCAAATCACCACCTCAAAGCCCTTGCCTCCAGTTCAAAGCAGTCGCTAGATCTAGAATTTAAGATAGAGGATCGACATGTTAGCGTGCAGTTATATAGTGGAATTATTACAGACGGTTTTCAATACAAACCGTCTATGATAACTCCATTATCACAGACAGTTTGTATTCAAAACCATCTGATATGTATCACAGAAGAGTCTGTAATATTTGGCAATATCACAAATGGTTCTTGGTAAGAACTATCTGTGATGCTTCACAGATAGTTTTTGGCGCTGGCAACAACACAGACGGTCTCTAAAGTAAAATTGTATGTGCTTGTATTTAACACTGATGGTTTTGGAGAACCATCTGTGATGTACTGTCTAATATTAGGCTTCTTGTAGTAGTGACGATAGACCAGGCCCACGTGTCAGTCTCTAGCCCAAAAAATCAAAATTAGGCCTGACATCAGCTTGACGTCATAAAGCCAATTTCCTTTAGGAAAATAATTAAGCCGAAAAGAAAAATCCCCTGCTGATGTCATAAATCCATTTTCCAATAGAAAAATAATTCCACCACAGGCCAACAGATTCCAGCCTTCGTCATCGACAGGAGAGCTAGTCCCCATGGACCCCTCCACAAATACTGAAGAGAACAAGGTCTTGAAGGACTCAAACCCTGCAGCAGGAGTCGCTTGTTTCAACTGCCACGAGATGGGACATTACGCCAGCAATTGCCCCAAGAAGCAGCAGGCAATGAAGAATGGTACCCCAGGAGCACCGACTGCCAACCAGCTTCAGGCAGCAAATAGAGGGCCAAAGAAGTTTTTCAAAGGACGCCTGAATCAGATCTCAGCTCAAGCCATGCAGAGTAAGATCCAAACCCATTTCTTTGCTAGCCAACCCGAATCTCGGGGACGAGATTCTTTTTAAGGGGGGTAGATTTGTGACATCCCAAATTTTTGCTAAAATAAAAATAATTAAATAAATAATAAAAATGGATTAAAAAAACTTTAAATTAAAATAAGTATTTTTGTGCCTAAGTTTTAATTTTGGATTTGCCCTGAATTTCTGTTTTTGAAAAAGCTGGATTTGAAAAGTATTTTCAGAAAAACCTAAAAATATTATTAAAAAATGATATTTTGATTTTGTATAAAACTTCTATGTCAAATTAATTATCTGGATTTGTTTGGCTCTTATTTGGTTTCCTGGATTTTTCTGGAGTTTAAAAATGTATTTTAAAATTTAAAAGTATTTTGAATATGAAAATTAAATACCAACATTAGTTGGAAATATTTTTATTAAGTCCAAAATGTGTCCAGGAGATTCTATGAATTTTTCTAGAAATTTTGGAGTTTATTTCATATTTTTTTTCTGAGGCTTAATGGAATTTCTAGGCTTTTCTGAAAATCCAAAATCAAAAATCCGAAAAATAAAACCCCAGCCCCTCCCACCGGCCGCCACGTGGACGGCCGGATTCCTCCCGCCGGATCCCACTCCCCCTCTCCATCGGTCGCCACGCGTCGGCCCGATCTCCCCCGCCCCCGCACTCCCAGCCCATGTGGCCCGCCCGCGCCCCTCTCTCGCTGGCCGCTCGGCCCCACCCGTCAGCCGCCCTCTTCTCTCCCCGTCTCCCTGCCACCCGGGCCCGCTTGTCAGCCACCCCGCCGCCTTCTTCCTCCCCGGTCACCTTCCTCGCGCGTGCCCGCCTCCGCAACCACCGGCCCCGCCCGACCCGGTCGCCACCCCCGCCTTCTCCTCGGCCACGCAGCCCACCTTCGTGCGCCGCACGCACCGCGCCCCACCTCCCCGCCTCTCTCGCGCCCGTCGCCCACCTCCCCACGTCTCCCTCCCCGCAACGGCCGCCGCCACGATTCCTCTGCGCCGGTGAGGAATTCACGCGCCTTCGCACCTCCCCGGCCCCTATAAAAGGGACCCCGAACGCCGCCTCTCCTCGCTCCATCTCCCCCTCCGCTCCTCATCCTCTCCCGGCCGCTCCTTCGCCGCCGCACCGAGCGCCGCTCACCGCCGGCCTTCCCCGGTAAGCCGCGCCCCACCCTCGGTGTGAGACCCCGGAGTAGAAACTCCTGGACCTCCTGTGCATTACAGTACTAGTCCCAGATCAACGCTAGTACACACAGTTCAAACAGAAAAGATGATACATTGCCAACAACGCTTTATTATCATAATCGAGATTACAGACCTCGAAGCCTTTATTACAAATGAGGTTTTAAGACCTCACACCAAACAGAAAATTACAGCGGAAGCAAAAAAAACTAAAGCAAGACCCATCAATACGCCACAGGCAATTGACTGGGGAAACGAGTCCTAAGCATCCGGGAAGAATCCACCGTATCCACACTCGGCACAGAAGTCGAATTCTCCAGCTTGAGCTTCTTCATTCTCTGCTAAGGTATTTGTAGAGCAACATGTGAGTACAAAAATTGTACTCATAAGTCTTGGGAAAATGCATAGATGCAAGGCTTCACAAAGGAAGGCTATATGGTTCTTTTGCAAAAATCAGCATTTTATTTCAAATCTACATAATTACTTCAAAGGCCATTTGATAAACATCTTGTTTTTCATAAATGAAATTAGATAAATAACTTAGTGAAGGTTAAACCACCAACACTAAAATTTTAGGCTAACTGCCAACTTTCAAGACTCAGGTTAAACCACCTGATCTGGTTACACCACCAGATTTAAATCACGAGAGTTACACCACTCCCAAGTTTGACAAACCATTTTATTTTAAAATCAAAATCAAACTTCTACCATGTGAATGCATTCCTTGCCCGCCCTTGACCGTGGGCACGGCTATTCGAATAGTTTTTACTCTGCAGAGTTTGTACACTTTACCCACAAGAGATAAATTATCTTAATAGTCAACATGCTTCCTTTGGCATGAGACCCAGATAAAATATCACAAAGCCTTTCACCTACTCCAGTATAGCTAGATACCACCCGCTAAGGTTTCACCACAACTCGAATCCACGAGTCGGAGCCCCCTCTTGCGCCGTATGAGTATAGTAAACCCTGTCCCTCACTATGAGTAACCAGTACACCCTGGCACTCAATACACCACTGGTGATATCTAAACTACACCTTTATAGGTTAGTTAGCTAGGTCGTACCCATATAGACTTGTGGTTGCACTGTTTTGCTCAGTTTGGACAAACACAAGCGTCGGTCCTTAAACGACTAGGGTGGTTCATTCACAATTCCAAAAATTCTCGTGCTAACTGCACCAGCCAAACCTTCCATCCACCCTTGTCAACTTTTCCCTTTAAAATTCATTTTTACTTTTAAATTAACAGTGGTAACATCCATTACCACTTTTCAAACAAATCATTTAACAATGGTAACATCCATTACCAATGTTCAAACAAATCATTCATCAAAATATTTAGCAAACATGCTACTCATTTGAGCATTATTACATTGATTTGCTACGCTAAGCATTTGCTAGTATTTACAAATTCAACAGATGTAATACTAACTCATTATTGAGTCAAAGGGATATCCTAAGTTGACAATGGTACAAGTTAAACAATTTTCTATGGAAGGTATAACAAATTGGGTATTTAACTAAATTTTCTAAATCAAATTATCACTTGATATAACATAAGCATGCAATAATTTAAAATAACTACCTAATCATTTTATAATTCATTTGAGCAAGTTGATCAAAGAAAAATTGCAAAACATAGGGTCAAAATGATCAAAGGAGACTTGCCTTCCTGTGCTGGGTTGAAATTTTCCGGGGCTTGCTCTTGAAGTTCCTCGGACAATTCGGTCTCTACACGTAAATCAAGAAATCCAAATAAATAAAATAAAATAAAAACTCAAAAATTGAAACTAAATATACCAAATGAAAGATTAGAATTTTAGATGAATTTAGAAATTTGAATGGATCAATTTGGATTTAAAATGAGCAAGATATGGCTGTTGGAAGATTTAGAATCAAGAAAAAGGAAAAAGAGAATTTCTGGAATTAAATTTATACCGAAAATGAATTATGACGTCAGCATGGATTTTCTGGGAATTAATTTACAAAAGTAAATTCTAATTATGACGTCAGCAAGGGAATTAAAATAAATTACAGAGGTGACATGTGGGTCACCACGGTGGACCAAGTCCATGGACCCACAAAATTGCGACATGGCAGACCAAACTGACACGTGGCATGCTGACGTGGCAGTGCTGACGTGGGACGGGCGGCGGTTTTCGGCTGACGTGGCGCTGACGTGGCAAACACGTATCTGCCACGTGGCTTGACACGTCGGATAGGACCGACGTGGAGGCCGAGGTGGCGAGCCGACGCGGCGGTGCGCGGTGTCGGCGAGAGTGGATCGGACGGCCGGGATTTGACGCGTGGCTCGATCCCAGCGTTGGCTCGATCCGATGAGCGGCGGTGATGAGGCGCGAGACGCGGCGTCCGGTGGATGGATGCCGTGTGGCGCGACGCGGCGACGGGCCGAGGCGGTGCGGGCGTGGACGGCCGAGATGAGGCGTGTAGGCGCATCCGAGCCATCGAGAAATAACGGTGGAGATGGCGCGGTGCGGCGGAGTCCGGCAATCGACGACGCGCGTGTCGAGCGCGTCGCGACGAGGCGTCGCGACGCGAGCGCGCACGCGGCGAGCGCGACGCGGCGCGCGACCGAGGACGGGCGTGCGGAGCGTCTCCAGCGCGCGGACCGAGGGGCGGCGCGAAACGGAGGGCGCGGCGGAGGACTTACCGGCGGCGACCAAATCCCACGGCGGCGACGGTTTGAACGGCGACGACACGCACGCGAGAACGGGAGAGAGAGGGAGAGTGCAAAGGGGGTGAGAGGTGGCGGGTCGGTTTTATACGCCGGAGGAAGAAACGCGGCGCGTCGCGGCGAGTTAATACGACGGTTTCTGGTGGCGGCGAAACGGCGGAGTGATGGAGTGAGTGCGCACGACGCGCGGGAGCTCCGGGGTTCATGAATGGCGACGCGAAACGGTCGAGAGGCGAGCGGGCGAGCTCGGCGGCGGCGCAATAATGGCGACGACGCGCGAGAGAAGGAACGGTCGCGCGGGGACGAAGGCCTGACAGGTGGGACCCACTGGCAGTGACCTACGCAGACCGGCTGTCTCTGACGAGTGGGGCCCGCTTGTCAGCGCAAAAACAAAAAGAAACTCAACCTCGCGCGCGGAGCGGGGCTCGAACACGCGCCGAGGGAGCGGGGAGGGAAGAGAGCGGCGGTGTAAACCGATCGGGCGGGAGGCATTGCCTACCCAATAAGGGTAGGTAATCCCTTTGAGGATTAGTCTGCGGAAGCCGACGGATGTACGACACGTGGCGCACGGAGAGGAGGGGTGGCGGGATGGCGCGACGGCGGGATCGGTCCAAGGAGATGGACGGATGGATGGATGCCACGTGGCGGCGGGAGGATTTAGAATTTAAATCTTTATAGATTTCAGAAATCAATAGGAGGCTTTAAAATAGTCGAAAAATACCAAACAAATTCCAAAAATTGCAGAAAAATTCACATAATTCACTGATAATGTTTTGAACATATGAAAAATATTTCCAACCTATTTTGATATTAAATTTTTATTTTTAAACAGAACTTTATATTCTGAAAAATCCAAATAAATTGAGATAATTAATTTAAAATTATTTCTTCCAAATAAAGCAAAAATTGGGATGTTACACTCGGGTTCCCCCGCGCCTCCTCTCCCTCCTCGCCTCTCGCCGTCGACCGCCGCTCGCCGGAGCGCCGGCGAGCTCCCAGGCCCAAGCCTCCCCGGCCGGCCGGCCATGCCCGCGTGTCGCGCCCACGTGGCTGCCATCTGGTGCCACGTCACCGCCACTACGGTGCCCCCTCGCTCGGTCAGCGCCACGCCACCCCCCTCCTGCCACCTCAGCCGCCACCCCCTCCCGTGGACTTGGTCCATGGACCAAGGCCCACTTGTCAGCCGGCCCAACACTATGGTGACGTCAGCATGGCATCATTAACCCGAATTTTCTTTAGAAAATTAATTCGGCCGAAAATCAATTTAGTGCTGACGTCATAATTCTCAATTTCCTGTACAAAAATAATTCCAAAAATTCCTTTTATTCTTTTTCCCTCTTTTCAAACTTCCCGGAGCCCGTTCTTCTTCGTTCTAACTCCGATTTAACCCATTCAAATTTCTAAATTCATCAAAAAGTCCCCTCTATACATTTCTAGCCTAAATTCAAAATTTTGAAGTCAATTTGAATTTAATTTGAATTTATTTGAATTTGGTGGGTTATTTTCACGTGTAGACTTCGACGATTCGGGAAATTTCGACGACGAAGGTTTGAACCAAGTTGAAGAGCAAGGCAAGTCACCCTCCTTGATCATGTTGATCCCAGTTTTCAAAATAAAACTATGTTGTTTTAAATTATATTGCATGCATATTTTTATTCAACGTATTTCAATTCAGTTTTAAATATAGTTAATGCCTACTTGTTAATCCCTCCATTGAATTTAAATTCCTCAATACCTTGTCACCCTAGAATCAAACTCTAGTTAATACATTAGTGTTGGCTAGAGGAATTTATATCAAATGCTTAGACTACTTAGATATAATATTTGTTTTGGGATATCTTTCACATAAAATGATGACCCTGTTTACATAAAATGATATGAACTCTTGACTTTGGTGAGTCAAGGAGGTTTATGAAATATTTTGAAAACAAAAAAAAACTGGTTTAGACTTAGGCAATTGGTTAGAGTGGTGGGTGCAGGCATGCCCTGTTGGTTGGAGCCGCAGTGGTTGATTGTCGTGCACGGGGGTATGTGGTTGGGCCTGAGTCAGATTAAGGACCGGTCAGTGAGCTCTTGTTGCAAAGCCCTAATCGTACTACCACATGGTGGTATGGGACAGCCCTACTGAATAATTTGTGAAGTTCCAACCTGAGCCGAGTTGTAGGTTGAAAGTGAGCGTGGTTGGTGCCATGTGAAGTCTCACTTGGGCGAGCGTGGTTAAGCCATGAGAAGTCTTGTCTAGGCTCAAGAGGGGGTCCCGGTCTGGTGGATTCCTTACTGGGGTGAAACCTTAGAGTTGGCTTGGCCAGGTTGAAGGCTTTGCATTGTAAAGGCCTTGTCACGACTCCCCACCGCACACCTAAGGAAGTGTGTAATCTAGTGGTACAACGGGATGATCGTGTCTTGTGGGTAAAGCTGTACAACCTCTGCAGAGTGTATAATCTATCCTGGATAGCCGTGCCCACGGTCATGGGCATGCTGAGTAAAGGTTTTTCATGGATTAGATTTTGTTTTTCAAAATGTTTTCGAAAACCTTGTGGATGGATGGAATCCACGAGAGATGAAAACCTTGCGGATGGATGGAATCCGTGAGAGATTGAAATCTGGTGAATGGATGGAATTCATCAGAGTTGCGCAGTGAAAGCGTGTGGATGGTGGAATCCGTACGTGGTCTTTTGGAAAAGATGGTCCGGGTGGGATGCCCGTGGATAGGTTGGTGTTTGGTCGGAGCCGGCACTGACGGTATTACTTTCTACTACCAGTATTGTTTTTACTTACTGTATTAAATTCAGCAATTTCAATCTACTTATTGTATTTCTTAAACGCTGTTTTATGCAAACTAACCCTATAAGCCTTCCATTGAAGCCTTTATCATTATGTTGCATTTTCCCGGGTGATTTGCGGAGTACAAGTTTGTACTCACCTTGCTTTTTCCACACAGAGAAGGAAGATGTCGACTACGGCGAAGATCTGGACGAATAGGCCGCGTCTTACTGTCGTTTGCCTGTGGGCAGGCTTGGGCTTTGGTATTTATCAGTTTGCTTCCGCAGTTATTTCCTTTATTTGTTTTGCCAATGGGCGTTGATGTAAGACTTGGCCATAAGGCCGTACCCTTTATTTAATATACTGAGTCATTTGTGCTTGGTTATTATCTTTGTTGTGACTGTGTGCACTAGCTGATCCTGGACTAGTGCGATTTACACAGAGGATCCAGGAGTCGTTACTCCGGGTTCCGACAGTGTTGGCGTAGCCAGGTTGAAGGGTTTCCTTTGTAAAGGCCTTGTTATGATTACTTAGTCGCACGCCTATGGAAGCATGTAGTGGACGACATCATGAGTTAATCATATCTTGTGGGTAAAATTGTAAAACCTCTACAGAGTGTATAAACTCTCCTGGATAGCCGTACCCACGGTCATGGGCAAGCTAAGTAAAGTTTTTCATGTATTAGACTTTGTTTTTCAAAATGGTTTATGAAAAGCTTATGAATGGATGGAATCCATAAGAGATTAAAAAGCATATCGATGGATGGAATCCCTATAAGATCTTTTGGAAAGATGATCCGTGTGAGATGCATGTGGTTAGGTTAGTGTAGGGGATGGACCTGCATTAATGGTATTAATTTTATTTACAATAATGTTTTTAATTATTGTATTAAATTCAGCAATTTCAATCTATTTATTGCATTTCTTTAAATACTATTTTACGCTCAAAAAACCCTATATGCCTTCCTTTGTTGCCTTTATCATTATATTGCACTCTCTCGTGTGATTTGCGAAGTAGAAGTTTGTACTCACCCTTACTATCTCATCTTACAGGAGGAAAGGTTCAACTACGGTGAAGACTTGGATAAGTAGGCCGCGTTTTACTATAGTTTGCCTGTGGGCAGGCTTGTTGGGCTTCTTCCGCTTCGGTGTTTTTCTTCCGTTGCTATTATTTAAATTTGTTTTATGGGCCATGGATGTAAATTTTGGTAATCATGCCCATATCTATTTAATAAATGTCATTATGGTTGATATTTATGTTTGTTATCCACTGTGTGCGCTAGCTGATTCTAGACTAGTACGATTTACACAGAGGATCTAGGAGTTGTTGCTCTGGGTCTGACATATAGCTAGTTTCATCACGTTGTTTTTCCTCGACCCCTATGCTATTTTCGAAAGGAGGCAACTCGTCAAATTGATTGTATTCTTCCTCGTCCACTACATTCTCAACTTCAACAATCCTCCTTTTTCCATGAAGAACTACGTGCACTTCTTATTTGCTAGGTCAGTTACATAGAAGACTTGAACAACTTTGTTAGCGAGTATGAATAGTTCGTCTTTGTGTCCAACACGTTCGAGGTCTATGGTAGTGATGCTATACTTGTCGACCTTCACTTGTGGGAGATGGACCCAACAGCACCAAAACAAGGGGATCTTGAAAAGCATTCAGTCGAGCTCCCAATCTCCTCTATGAACCCATAGTAGGAGCTCCTCAACCTATCGGTACTAAATGCATCTAAGTGGACACTATTGTTTTGGTTAGTGCTCTTTATATCTGATACCTGCATATAGAATGTGTACCCATTTATGTCATATCCTTGCCATATCACAACTGTAAATGTTGACCCTTTTGCCAACCATATCAGCATATCACTGGTTGAACCAACTATTGTATTATCTCATGATCCAAACATCCAGCTACTCTAGATTCAGTCATATGTTGCAAGACTATGAAATGGGTTTGAGTATATACATCCATATCAAGAGTGATTGCTTTCCTTCCGATGGTCAAGATACCCTCAAGCCTCCCTTCATGGCAAGATCGAGACACACCAATCATTTTGACTTGAGCCATATAATCAATGCAGAACTTAATGACCTCTTTGGTTGCATAACCTTCGATGATGCTGCCCTCTAGTCAGGATTGATTCCGTACATAGGGCTTGAGAATTCCCATGAACCTCTCGAATGCATACATGCTACGTAGGAGCACGATGCCACACATCTTTATCTCCAACACAATGTGAACAATGAGGTGGACTATGATATCAAAAAATGATGGAGGAAAATACATCTCAAGATAACATAGAGTTATCACCACCTTGTCCTACAGAGCATCTAGTCCTTCGAGATCGATGACCTTCTGAGTAATTGTGTTAAAGAAATAACACAACCTCATGATTGTCTCTCAGACCTTGATCTGCAAAATACTTCTAATTGCAACAGGGAACATCTATGCCATCAACACATGACAACCATGAGACTTCATGCTAATTAACTTCAAATCTTCCATCGAAACAAATTTCTTCAGGTTGGCAGAGTAACCGTATGGAACTTTTACACCATACAAGCACTGGCACATTTCAGTTCTCTTAGCCTTGGACAGAGTGTAATAAGTAAGGGGAAGGTACATTCGTCCTTTATCAGTCTTTGTTTGTGCTAACTCAGGTCTAGTGCACATATCAACCTAGTCAGATCGTGCATTAACACCATCCTTTGTTTTGTCATAATGTTCAGTAGGAGACCAATCAAGCTGTCACATACATTTTTCTCTACGTGCATGATGTTTATGCAGTAACGAACTTCTAGGTGCTCCTAATAAGGTAAGTCCTAAAATATTGATCTCTTCTTCCAAATGTTCTTCTGATGGGTCCTCTATTTACATCCCTTTCTAAGCACAACATCTAAATTCTTAACCATATCATAGACTTCTTTTTCATTTAAATGCCATAGAGTGAACTATCCTCCTCTCTATCGAATTGTTTCTTCATCCTATGGTATGGGTGAGCCCTCCGAAGGAATCTACAATGACGCATGTACATGGCTTTGCACAAAGTGCTTCAGTCACACACCCTTGGTATCATCTAAGCAGTGAGTACATGATTTAGCCCCTTTTGCACTATAGCTCGATAGGTTAGTAAGGGTAGGATAATCATTTATGGTGCAGAACAACAAGGAACGTAAAGTGAAGTTCTCTCATTTGTGTGCATCCTAGACTTGTACCCCTTCAATCTACAGTATTTTTAGATCTTCCATCAATGGTGCTAGGTACACATCAATGTCATTGCCAGGTTACTTCGGTCCTTGGATAAGTATCGACAGTAAAATATACTTCTGCTTCATATACAACCAAGGAGGAAGGTTGTAGATATAGAGAGTCATGAGCCAAGTGCTATGTTAGCTGTTCACATTACTGAAAGGATTCATTTCATCTGTACTCAATCCAAACCTTATATTCCTTGGTTCTGCACTGAAGTCTGTAAACCTCATATCGATGTTTGTCCACTGGGTGGAATCAGCAAGGTGTCTAAGGTTTTCATCCTTCTTACGCTCCTCTGAGTGCCAATGCAGTAGTTTTACCACTTTTGGGTTCACAAAAAAATCGCTTCAAACGAGGAATTACAAGAAGATACCATGCCACCTTAGTAAGAGGTCCTTTCTTCACCTCGATTCCCTCACCGTCATCTGATTGATTCTTTCGCTTGTATCAGGATGTATTGCACACTGGACATATAAGCATGTTTGTATACTCTTTACAGTAGAGGATATAGCATTCGGACATGCATGTATTCTTCCTACTTCCATTCCCAATGGTCAAAGAACCTTCTAGGATTTGTAGGTGGTTTTGGGCAACTCGTTTCCCTCTAGAAGCATGTCCGCTAAGAGACCTAATAGCACCGTGAAACTCTTATTGGACCAATCGTTGCTTGTCTTCAATTTTAGTAGTTCAAGCACGGCTGACAACCTCATGTACTTCGATATGCAGCACGTGAACAAAGGTTTCTCCAAGTCCCCATCAAGCCCTGGAATTTAACATACTCTCTCTCATCACGGTTCTGTTCTACATCGCAAAGCATTTGGTCCAGATTGTCGATGTGTAGTCTATCCAAATCAGAACCACAATCGACATCATCCGATGACATATTGTTGACTTCATCAGTGATGTTGTTATTATTACCTTCCTGTATAATCTGCTCTTCGCTGTGACTTGTCTAACGTGTATACCCCTTTTTGAAACTCCTTCGAATCAAGTGTGCTTTGATCTGCGCTCATTTTTTAAACATCTTTAGATTCTCACAATCAATGCATAGACAATATATATATTCCACCCCCTTATTCAACATATCCTCCTCAGCAGCTCTTGTAAAACCAAACACGCCATTAATGTAATCTTTACTCACACGGCTCTCAGCGTACATCCAGCTTCGGTCCTACACTATGCATATAATAATTTAGTGTTAAATATTGAATTAATTAATTAGTATACAATATATGATCTAAAGTAGCTATATGTAGCAAGACTAATTAATTAAATTGAATGAAGTAGAAATAGACTATGAACTAGCTAAACCATAAACTCTAAACCATTCTAGATATAAATAATCTCTCTACATCAAGTTAGATCTAAACCATCTTCAATTCTCCCTTTACCAAGTTAGATCTAGAATATAATGCAATTAGTAACAAATTACTAACCACAGATAGTCAAGAACAAATAGATCTACGATCACTCTTCCCAAATCCATGGTCGCCTTTCACCAAATGGCCTCAAAGCCCCACCTCCTCAAAGTAGCAGCACATGAGAACAGATCTAGAATTTAAGACAGATCTATGAGAGTCAGGTCTGTAATAAGTGAAATTATCATAGATGGTTTTTCATACAAACCATCTATGATGAGTCACAGGAATTATCACAAATGATTTTAAGAAAAAAATCATCTGTCATATTTAGTAATATCATGGATGGTTTTTAGCGTAGCCAGTAATATAGATGGTCACAGGATGGACCGCACCAAAGAACACATATCTGGACTTTTCACATGTCAATGCATTGTGAAGACTGCAGAACAAATCTCAAGGAATCCAGCGGCATAACACCCTTGTACTATTCTCAAAACCAGGCCATCAGATGTAAAGTCAAGAATGAAAATTTAAATTGCATTATGGAACTAACAATAAAACATGAACTAAATCTCATTATATCATCGTTATGTACCTAGTTCTATTAGTGATATAGAATCAAACCGGACTGAACTTTATTCATTATATTATTGACATATCCCATCTACTAAAACTGGAAACAGAGAAAGCCAGTCAACTAATTATCATCATCATCTCTTTGACTGAACTAAAAAAATATTATCTTAAAAAGAAGTGAATAGAGTTATTCGAAGGCTAAACACTTTGTTGACACAAATGTTACTACTGATGCTATAGCACAAATTTTCGCATGGCTCAAATGATCAGTCCAACCTTTTTTGAAGCCAGAATAGTGCATCAATAACATCAAACTTATGTTAAGCTGAATATAACATCCACTGCTCCTTGATTAGCACACTCTTCAACACAAAGAAACCACTCTGTAACATTCAGGTTTATTAATAGAACATGTTTCTTCTTAAATAAATAAGATAATATTCAATTCTTCCATTCTTTGACTAGAAAAGCAAAAAGCATAAATGCAAAACCACACGAAGTCACTCACAAATGCTACAAAAGTGGGCATTGATTCACCAACGAGTTGAAAAGCGGACCTAGGGGTGAGGAGCATAGGGATATGGAGCAGGCAAAGGAGGCGGGAGGCCATGGCCTGGCCCATAAACTTCCACAGTGATGGCGAGTTGTGTGCAAAGCAGATGTTGGAGACGAGGATCCCAGCGAGGTCCGTGCTGGGTAGCCCCGTTCCCTCCCTAGTGACGACGTGAGCCACCTCCATCACCCAGCAGCGGTGGGTTGCCGCACGCCTCTGATGCCTTGATCGCCGCCATCACCCTCCTCTCTAGCTGTTGCCCCTTCCCTCGCCGCCCCCCGGTTGGCACTAACACCATCGCATCTACCGCCGCCATCACCACGGTGACCTCATCAAGGGTTTGTGTTTGGATTTTGTGTACGAGGATATCAATTTTTTCCTTTACCCTTTTCTCTCTACACCTCACGAGGGCCTTGAGAATGACAATGCCCGAGTGATCCAAGAGGTGCTGCATGATCTCCACCTCACGGTTGACTATCTCCTCACTGTTCTGGGGTAGCGCCTAGCAGGCAAACTCCTCGCCCCTGGCCTTGGAACGATAGATCCGGATGGACCCAAACTTGCCTTGGCCGATTTTGCCACCGAGGTCGTACTCACTCTTGAGCTGCTTCTTCCACCCCATCCACGTGGCTGACTCGATGCATCCAACTTTCGCTTCAGACCCTGCCCAGGGCTCATCGGCAATGCCATCATCACCACGCTGCCCCGGGCATTGGTGTCATTGGTGGCATCTCCACATTTTCAGCCGCCCAATGTGAGGGGCCGACGGCAGTGAGGCTGCATGAGGATACTCTAGGAGGAGGGGCAGCGGCGATGGTCAGGGAATTCAGGAGGGGAGGACATGGGCAAAGAGGAGGAGGAGGCCGGGAGCGCGTTGGGTGGCGGCGGCGGGTAGAGGGACGGGGCATGCTAGCGCCTTGCGAGAGCGAGAGCTGAGAAGGGCGGCAACTGAGTGGAGGTTGGTTGGGGTAGGGTTTGCTATGTGCGCTAGGAACTGCCTCTAGATTGGACGGTTGGTGTGCCTCTACGTTGGGATCTGATGACATAGGAGGATAGAGAAGGGGGGGAGGGGAAAGATGGTACCAGGCAGATGAACTACCAACTAGAGGGAGTGGTGATAAACTATCATTACCAATTCATTCTTTTAAGTGATAGATAACATGAATGTAGTTGCAAAGCTATCCGGTGTGGCTTGTGGGGCCGAGAGAGGTATGCATGTCTACTTACATAAAGGCACGTTAGCATTCAACACATAGTAGGAGGAAGCTACATACATATGATTCCTTGCCCTGCCAAAGAAAGCTACTCCGCATAGGCAGGTGTGAGCAGAGGGGCAGGCAAGCCTTGTTCCCTTCCTGCACCCTACATACTCATCTCATCACTCGTCAGCCTTCTGTCACCTTCCGTAGCATCACCTACAACACATCTCCAGACTCCACACAGCCCATCTCTCTCTACTCTCTCCAAGAACAGAAATAGAGAGAGAAGAATTTAAGCATCCACATGTGTATAAATACCATACTTGCACTTCCAATCCCAAAACAGCAACTCAGACATGAACACGGATACTAGCTAGCAGCTCCCCATTGCCACACAAGAACAAGAAGGCCCTCATACATTGTTGTAGGCCACCAAGAGCGTACACGAAGCCAAGGTCGAACCTGAAATGCCAGGACAGGTCATGGAAGCTCCACTGCACTATTAGCTGCCCCCCATGCCAATATCACTCGTGCCTCCCAACTACAAGCACGACGCGACAACAATGGCGATGGCCGTCGCTACGGCCGCAGGGGATGTGGCATGCCTCCAGCCGCTGCCAGCAAGCGCCAAATGTTCGACGGTGGGCGGAGTAGTGCCCGTGGTGCGCGTCGCACGACACCAAGTTCTGCTACTACAACAATTTACAACCAGGGTTCAATGTTTCATTTTTAAAAAATCTCGGAGGGCAATGAGATGAACAAAAGAATGAAATTTCATTCATTTTGTTCCAAATTTCGGACGAAAAATTCAAAATTTTGATGAAATTGAACAAAAATTTGGATAAAATTCAAATGGGGATAAATTCAGCCAAAATTTGACCGAACCATTCTTCTTTTGGGGGGTAACAAAAGGGACGAACTTTTCAAAATTTCACCAAAAGTTTAGCAAAATTGTGAACCCTGGTTACAACATGTCACATCCGTGCCACATCTACCACACTTGCCACCACTATTGGACGCTCGGGGGATGCCTCCGCAACATCCCTTCGACAGGTCCACCCACAAACGCCCGTGCATGGTGACGCCAACAATTTGTCGCTTTTCCATCCACTGTAGTGCCCCATTATCCCGATGGTGGAGGCCACTGATGAGGACGGCACTCTAGTCGAGGATGATGGGGAAGTCCAAGCCAGCCCGGAGTGGTCACGACAGTTCCCGTTTGATTGGTTGTTGCTAACATCTCTGGTGTACTGGTGGTGGCCTGACATGCACTCCATCCACCTCCTATTCGAGGAGATTGGCCCCACTCCGTAGGACATCGTGGCACTGTTTGGCCTTCCTATCATGGGAGCAGCTGCCTCCTCGTTGGATGCGCCTGCTGACTGGCACAACGAACTGTTGGGCAAGTTTGAGGGGGTTCTTTCAACCGAGGTTGCGGCAGCATACTACATCTTCCTGGCACGATAGAGGCATGGCCTACCCCTACGGTGGCTTTTGCATTTCTGGGTACATGTGCTATCCATTTTCCCCTGTTTAGCAATGCAATATCCTTGCCATACGACGGGCTTACTAATTTTTCATTTGTGCATAGGTCGAGTGGATGGACCCAGAGGCTAGCCAGTTGTAGGTGTCGTAGCACCTAGAGGCATGCTTGCTGTGGTTATTCAGCTGGGTACTGTTTACTAGCAGCCACAGTGGCTCTATCAACACCTGCTTCGTAGGGTATGCAAGGGCCATCACCAACAAGGAGGAGGTGTAGATCAGCTGGGGATTAGCTGTACTTGCCCGATGTACCGTAGCATGTGCAAGGCGTGCTACAGGATGATGCTGACTTCTATCCTCATAGCTAGGCTACCCCCTGCTATTGCAGCTGTGGTCATTCGAGCCTCCCCCTGGACGGCCGATGCTGCTCAACACCAGTCCATACCGCGAGAACATGTACCACGGGGATGCAGTGGACCGACCGATCGTAAGGTTCATTTGGTGCTGTAGATAGGTACGTACTCTCATGGATCTTTATTATACTTGTATTACAGGTCACCCTTTGTAACCACCGTTCTACCTCGTAGGCACAGTCTACACATGTGCACGAGCACTTTGTCAAGCAGCTCGACCGCCTTACTACTGATGACATGTGTCGGGAGCCGTACTTTGCTCAGGAGATGGAGGATTGTGCTCTCGTTGAGCTATCCTCACTGTGCTGGAGCGACCAGGCATACTGACTAATGCAGAAGAAGCTCGTCTTCGACGTGTTCATTGAGGACTATGTAGTGCACAAGCCACGCCTGAGTTACACACAACACATGTCCCTATGTTTTTTCTAGTTCTGTTACAATGCCTTCTAATTGCAGTGATACATTTCACAGGCAGAGTAGGAGGAGTGGTAGTAGGATGAGCTCGGCGGGGAAGATGGCACCGTGGCTGGCATAGTGGGCGGACACCCTCGAGGACTACGTGCAGGAGGGTGCCCCGTATGACCCCCGCACATAAGACGAGTACCTACGCTGGTACGCTCTGCGGACATGCACCAAGCTAGTGTATATCATTGACCCTCCCCCCGCTCATATACCAGCATGGACCGATGCGTACCCTGTATACTTCATGTGGAACATACACCTCGCGGTAGGTACTCTCGTGTTTCAAAGTGTTTGAGTGCAGTTACCACAATTACAAGTTTGATGCTTTCATGTACTCCTTGCAGATGGACATCACCGTCGGGATTGTAAGGGACACTGTTCAATAGTGCCTTAGTAGCCACGCAGGCACAGGTGGAGTCGACCCCCGAGACCTTGGGAGCACGGATCAACAGGACTCCTGAGCGCCTCACCCTGTCAGAGCGTTGACACCCTGCGCTGAGGAAGGCCAAACGGGACCGTACAAGTGGGCACCAACTAGGGGTGGGACGTGGCGATGTCAAAGGAGGTGCTACGAGTGGTGTAGTGGGCGGCAAGTTGGGGTCTTCATTGTGCTTTCTGTACTTGTATTCATTGTGTACGTATTTTACTTCCTAGGTGCTATGACATGGTTGTGTATGAATTCCCTTGTGCATTGTAATATAACTTACCTTACTACTTACCAATCATTCCTACCTCTGTCGTTCAACCTTGGACGACTTGGCAGCATGTAGTGGTCCAACGGTTCAGCGACTAGTCAACGTGTCACTCAACCATTGGGCCACTACTTGCTGCTAAGTTGTTCAATGGTTAAGCAATGGAAGGGTTGTATAGAAAGGCACACCTGACCCCCTCACAGTCTCTTTCACCATTTCTCTCAGGAGAGGACAAGAGGAGCTTAGGAGAGGAGAAAAGAAGAGGTTGAGAAGGATAGGGGAAGTGAAGAGAGGGAGAAGCAGAGGAGCTCGGGAGAGGGAGAGAAGGAGAGGAGAGGATTTCAAAGTTCTCCTCTGTGTATGAATTCCCTGTTGCATTGAAATATCATTTACCTTCCTACTTACGAATCATTGCTATCTCAATTGTCCTTACAAAATTCTTCAAAAATTTATCGCTCTACAACAATATACGATGATCACAAAATATTATTGCATGTCTAATTTACGAAAATCACAAACAGACCAACTTACCTTGTCTACCCCTTTATTTCTAAAAAAAATAACAACCTACAAACAAGATTTGCAAAGTGTATTACCTACAAAAATTAAAATTTATTCTCCCACAATTATTTCTATCGAATTAATAAAATAATATTATTATTATTTTAAATCACCCAACTGGTGCGTGACTTATTAAGGTGTCGCTCCAATGTTAAGCGACTAGGACTAGTCGCTCGATAGTTGGGCGACTAGCACTAGTCGCTCAACCGGTGGGTGATTTAGGCACTTGGCGCGCAACTATTGGGTGACTGGCCCAAGTCGCTCAATGGTGGAGCGACAGAGCATTATTAATGTAAAATAAAAAAGATGTATATTATGTAATTTGGAATAAAAAATAGATTATTTTAAAAAATTCCACTATTCAATCTTAATTGGCTTATTCAATCATCAAAAGAAAAACTACATCATAGAAGTTGCTAGCAAAAACAACCTAATGTTCAACCAATATTCTAAAATGCAGTATATTGTAGTGACAAGCTAGCTACGGAAATATATTTTAGGACCAGGATTTCTTTCATCCAACCAATTTAGGGGTTTTAAGAATCAGGGTTTGAGCTTATAGTTCCAGAACAAGTTATCAAATCAATATACAGATAAACCAACATGTAATATTTTTCACTCATTATTTTGTGAGGACATACTAAATGACAACATTCTATGGAAAAATAGGTGTTGGCGGGTAGGGAAGGTGTTAGACCATGTGGTTAGGTTTAGAATATTTTGGTGATGAATAATTGACAATGGTTAATTTGTTATGATGAATAATTGGTGATTTTGTTTAGCTATGTTATGCGAGGTGTGTGGTGTGTGCTGAACTGATGTTGGTCAAGTTGGGACAAACTTGTGCTAGAAAAATATTCTTTGGTCTTTGCATGTGCAGGATGAGCATGGAGATGATCATGGTCGGTGACGAGGTGGACCGGGACTAGGATGGGGAGATCCGGGGTTTGGATGGTCAAAGAGGTCACGAGATGGTCGGGCTCATGCTTGGGGCGCATGGAGATCAAAGGTTGATGATACGTGGAGAAGCTATGGGAGTTGCGGTCCTGGAGGCTTCGACACGTGACACGTTAGTAAAGTCGGGAGTGTGAAAAATCCGTGTTAGGAAGGGTTTTGGGCCCCTTGAAAATTAGCGGGCCAAAAGCCTAGTTGAGGTAAAAAGGTCCAGGTCTAGTTGGATGAGTTGGATTAGGATTCTAAGTAGAGATTGAATAGATTCTGAGTTGGATTTGGATTCTAAATTGAGATTGAATAGGATTCGTAGAAGGCTGCATAAAAGGGGACAGAAATTGTGATCAGAGGTACGGCTTTTGGGGTGACCGAACGCTTTTAGGTGTGAGAAAAAGACGCGCGGGGGCGTGGTGCTGAGGCAAAGAAAAAAGAAAAAGGGCGTACGGCGGCGTGACACGTGAAGAAAAAGAAAAGCATGGTGCACTGTGCTGGATGTGTGCTTCTGGATGGATGACGCGATTTCTGCGTTTTTCAATTAAAGTTTATGAGTTTTTTAATTTGCATCTATTATCCTTTTTCATGGTTTTTTATTCCTATAGATTCTTCATGTATTGATCTTTGTCTAGGTATTTTTGTTGCTTGCATACATGAATTAGTTTTAATTAAAAATTAATTGGAAGATTGAGCAAATACAGTGTTGCTACAGTAAATCAGGAAAAATATGTTTTTGTTATTTCTGGTTTTTTAAACAATTAAAAGGCAGAAAATTAAAAATTAAAAAAGTTTCCACTGTGTGTTGCAATCATTCACCCCCCTCTGATTGCCATCATCGATCCTACAAGTGATATCAGAGCAGGTTTATTTTTCTAATTGATCTTAACCGGTGATTAGAAAACATGTCGATGGATAGGTATTCCACAAAACCTTATATTTTCGATGGTGTTGATTTTCAGTGTTTGAAAGCGAAGATGGAGGCATATATTCAAGGTCAAGGCTTTGCAATATGGGAGAAGGTCTACAAGTCTTATCAAGTGCCCGAGAACGATGCTGTGTCAGTAGCAAATATAGCACAAGTGGAGGCAAATAGCATGGCAAGAAACCTGATAATTCAAGGACTAGGAAGGAGTGATTTTGATCATGTTGTGCATCTTAAATCCGCATGAGGTATGGAAAGCACTATGTGATTATCATGAGGGTTCATCTACTATTAAAGAGGTACGTCAAGATATGTACAAAAAGAATTACATGCGTTTTGAGATGCAACCTAGTGAATCAATAGATGATCTTTTTGCCCGTTTTAATAAAATTCGTAGTAACCTACATGTTATTAATGTTACTTATACTGATGCTAAAAATGCACGTCAATTACTTGGAGCATTAGATATGTCTATATGGGAGATGAAGCTTACATCCATTAGAGAATCTACTGTCATGAGTACACTTACATTAGATGTACTTTATTCTAAATTAAACCTCATGAATTAGATGTTTTGCTAGAAAATATAATGGTAATAGATCAATTGCTTTAGCTTCACAATCTAGCAAGTCTAATTGTGATAATTCTTCTACTAGCTATGCTTTATCTTCTTTGTCTTCACTAACCGATGAACAGCTAGAGCAACTTCCGGAAAACAATTTGACACTCCTCTCTACACGCTTCACAAGAGCTTTGCAGAATGTGAGATCAAGAAAGAGAGCAAATTTTCGTCCTCAAAGGTGTTATGAGTGTGGTGATCTCAATCATATTCGTCCCAAATGTCCAAAGTTTCTAGCAAGTTTTGCAAGGGAAGAGAATGAAAAAAAGGAAGAATAAAAAGAAGGGCTGTATGAATCGCAAGGTGGTGCATCGTGTTCTTTCGGCTCTTAGGCAAATTAATTTGAGTGATGTGGACACGGACAGCGAGAATGATACTCCCAAAGGCAAGAAAGATTTAACTGGGTTATGTCTAATGGCAAGTAGCAAAAGCTCCACCGACAATGATGATCTTGACAGCGACAACTACAATGAGGTAGAACCTTCTTATGATGATTTAGTTAAAGCTGTTGCTAAACTTGGTACTTTGCTAGAAAAGAAAGATAAAAAGATTAAGAAATACGATACTTTGATTGAATCTATAATTCTAAAATTTCAAGACTTAGAGTTTCAATTCCTGAAGATGAATCTTGTAAGTCTTGTCAAATTTTACATTCTAAGTTAGAGAATGCTAGGTCACTTAATGATTTAAACATGGACCAACTTAGAGATGTAACTGCTAAATTTGATGAATTAAGATTAGCACATGACTCTTGTGATGAAAAATTGAAATGTGCTAATGATGAAATTGGAAAGCTCAAGTTTAGTTCGTCTTCATGTTTAGAATCAAGTATTTCAAATGTTCATTCTAAAACTTGTTCTAAATGTGAATTATTAGAAGCTAGACTTAACTCATCTCAGGAAACAATTCAACAGATGCTTTATAATGAGATATCTTCTTGTTCTAAATGTCCTAAGCTTAACACAAAAATAGAAGCATTGACTAGACAATTTAATGATTTTGCTGAAAAAGAAAGATTGGCTCAGTCTAGTACTACTAAAAATCTTGTGAATGAACCTGTTAAATGCACAACTTGTTCCACTCTAGCTAAAGAGAATAAGTACCTGAAAGACACTTTAGAGAGATTTTCTTTTGGTAAAAATTTTTTGAATATGATACTAGACAAGTCAAAAACAAGTGTGAAAAATCGTGGTCTAGCATTTAATTTTGTTGAGCATGCCATGAATAATCCTCCTAAGATTGTTAAGTTTGTTGAACCTGGAAAGATTGAAGTAAAATCTGAACCAAAACAAACTGTGTTTAAATCTGCTGGCTTTGTGCAAAGTTCATCGAATAATAATGTAGGTGCTAGCTCATCATCTCAAAAGAATTCTAGTTATGTTAAATTCCATTATACCTATTGTGGAAGAGATGGGCACTTGCACGAATTTTGTTTTAGGCGATCTAAGAAAGAGAAGAAGGAAAGATTGAATGCTTTTGTTCCTAGAACAAATGCGAAAGCTGTGTTCTTAGAAAACTTTTATGATGGCTTTAAATCTACTTCACATACTAGATTGAGATTTAATTCAAATAATTCACGCTCTTTTCGGCATTATGATCATCCTCATGCACGTGATTTTGGTTCTAGCTTTGTTGCTCCTGTTCGTCGTGTGTCTCAGTACTGGATTCCTAGATCTTATTTCACTAACCCAGTACTGTGAGACCGATGTTTCCTGTGATGTAAGAACAGCTGACAAGGATGGAGAACATGAGATAGATTGGGTTCTAGTCTTTTATATCATTGCTTGATTGGAACACTTGATGGTTCTTCACTCTCTTTGATGGCTTCCAAGAGATTTTACTCATTAAGAGACCATGTGGAAAAGGTGATGTAGTCTTACACTTTGTTGAGTCAGATTTTCAAATGGCTGATATTTTCACTAAGTCGCTTGATATTTCTTGTTTTGCTCATGTGCGAAGTGAGTTGGGTGTATTACATCTTATGGGATTATTCTGACGGGGAGCTTGTTGTTTAAAGATCTTAGAAGTTTTATTTATTATACTTGTCAAATAAATCAACAAGTCCAAGCCATTAAAATTAAATGAGTTGTAGAGCTCTCTTCATCATATTTACTCATATGTTGTGTAGCTTTGATCATGACTGGTTATAATTAATTTGATATATTTGAACTAAAATATGACATGGCGGAATATTTTGACTAGATTAATTATAGATAGTACTTTACGATGTTCATAAAAAAAGGATTAGCTTGATTGTGAGTCTTATTTTAAATCTTGGCTACGAGGCTCGCATGTTTCATACTGCAATCTTTTTATGATCACTCAATTTGGCATGTTATAAAAAAAATGAGCAATAGAGAAAATTGAAAAGATGTATGCTTCAAGCATGCAATGGTATAAAAAAAGGCATAAAAAGTGCACAAATGAAAAGAAGTATGCTTCAAGCATGCCACCATCTAAAGCAAGTATGCTACAAGCATTTCATTATGAAAAGAAGTATGCTACAAGCATGCCACATGCCTATGAATTGAGTGTGGATCAATAGGTTGTTATATGAGACTGCTAGCTCGTCCGGATTTAAAATTTGATTCACTTTTAGGCTTTGACTTTTTGTTGTGATATCTATTTGTGCTCTTTATAATTGATTTGGTCATTGTTGAGATGTCTGTTATTAATATAAATTGCTTAATCATGCTCAAGACTGGTTTTTGCATTGCTATATGATATATGACTTTATATGATCTAGATAGCTCTACTCAAAAATATAGCTTGGTTCCTTTATTTAATCATGCACAATGACTTGTATAATTTACAAAGCTTCTTGATTTTTACTCTTATTGCTCCTTCTTAGAATTGTTCCCTTTCTGAATTTTCTTGATGATTACATTGCCAAAGGGGAGAGATTTGGCTTGTTTTGTGAAATATTGGAGGAATTTGCTAAAACTACATTTCTTGTGTTGAGGGGGAGAGATTTGAGGCTTGTGGCTTAAAATCCTTTTTCGGCTTCAGTTCTTCACTTATATCTGTTTGAAGTTAATTCATCACACAATGTTATGGTGTTGTCAATGTATTTATCAAGGGGGAGATTGTTAGACCATGTGGTTAGGTTTAGGAAATTTTGGTGATGAATAATTGACAATGGTTAATTTTTTATGATGAATAATTGGTGATTTTGCTTAGCGATGTTATGCGAGGTGTGTGGTGCGTGCGTGAACTGATGTTGGTCAAGTTGGGACGAACTTGTGCTGAAAAAAATATTTTTTGGTCTTTGCATGTGCAGGTTGAGCATGGAGATGATCATGGTCGGTGACGAGGTGGACCGGGACTAGGATGGGAAGATCCGAGGTTCGGACGGTCAAGGAGGTCACGAGATGGTCGGGCTGATGCTTGGGGCGCATGGAGATCAAAGGTTGATGATACGTGGAGAAGCTACGGGAGGTGCGGTCCTGGAGGCTTCGACACGTGACACGTTAGAAAAGTCGGGAGTGTGAAAAACCGGTGTTAGGAAGGGTTTCGGGTCCCTTGAAAATTAGTGGGCCAAAAACCTAGTTGAGGTAAAAAGGCCCAGGTCTAGTTGGATGAGTTAGATTAGGATTTTAAGTAGAGATTGAATAGGATTCTGAGTTGGATTAGGATTTTAAGTTGAGATTGAATAGGATTCGTAGGAGACTGCATAAAAGGGGACAGAAATTGTGATCGGAGGTACGGCTTTTGGGGTGACCGAACACTTTTAGGTGCGAGAAAAAGACGCGCGGGGGCGTGGTGCTGAGATGAAGAAAAAAGAAAAAGGGCGTACGGCGGCGTGACGCAAGAAGAAAAAGAAAAGGATGGTGCACTGTGCTGGATGTGTGCTTCTGGATGGATGACGCGATTTCTGCGTTTTTCAATTAAAGTGTGTGATCAGTTTTTTAATTCGCATATATTATCATTTTTCTTGGTTTTTTATTCCTATAGATTCTTCACGCATTGATCTATGTCTAGATATTTTTGTTGCTTGCATACATGAATTAGTTTTAATTAAAAATTAATTGAAAGATTGAGCAAAAACGTGCACGTTTCGCTGATCGATAGGAAGTTTTCGACGCTACAGTACTTTGCTACAGTATGTTACAGTAACCGCTACAGTACTGTACTGCAATAACCACTACAATACTTTGCTACAGTAAAATCGGGAAAAACTGCTTTGGTTTTTGTTATTTCTAGTTTTTTAAACAATTAAAAGGTAGAAAATTAAAAATTAAAAAAAGTTTCCGCTGTGTGTTGCAATCATTCACCCCCCTCTGATTGCCATCATCGATCCTACAGAAGGACAGGACGGCGGTAGTGGATGATGGATCGCGTTGAAATGGACGGTGCAACAACCCTGCCTTGTCGACAAAATGGCCAAGTCCTGATCGGACTGCTCGTCTGCCTATGCTCGGCCACCCGGGATTAATTTGCTACATTGGAGCTGAGTATCAAGACTACATTATCGAGCTGGATAGATTGTAAACTACCGCCCTGTTCTTTTCGGCTTCTAAAAATGGCTTTTGGCTTTTGCTACAGTACCTAATTTTTAAACGGAGTATTTTCTTAAGACGAGGTCTACAAGTTTATTGTAGTACATGTTAAAAGTCCAATATCTGTATCAACTAAAATCACAAATGAGTATCTCTTTCTTCATAATTTCTGTTATAAACAGTTAAAATTTAAAATTTTCAACTAAAAGCTATAAACCGCAGTCATATCGAAGAGGCACACCTTTGGTAAAAGGAAAGAAAAAAAATACCATTGATCACTCGTGACGTCACTGACTGAGAACGCAACGAACGGTCACCACCCGAAAACAGAAAGTTTGTTCACTACCATCATCACGTTCTGTACCCGGACACGCCACGTCGCCGGCCCAAGAGACGCAAACAAATTCACCTAAAACCCATCCAGATTCATTGAATCCAACCGACCCAAAGCCCCCCTTTAAATCGTCTCATCACCCACACCATTACGCCTAAGCAAGGTAAGGCACAGCACTCGCCACCCCCCAGGAGATTGATCATCGCCATGGGTGGCCTCTCCATGGACCAGGCCTTCGTGCAGGCCCCCGAGCACCGCCCCAAGGAGGTCGTCGCCGAGGCGGCCGGCATCCCGGTCATAGACCTCTCGCCTCTCGCCGCCGGCGACGAGGCCGGTGTGGACGGGCTCGCGGCCGAGGTGGGCAGGGCGAGCCGGGACTGGGGCTTCTTCGTGGTGGTGCGCCACGGTGTGCCCGCGGAGACGGTGGCGCGGGCGGTGGAGGCGCAGAGGGCGTTCTTCGCGCTGCCGGCGGACCGGAAGGATGCCGTGCGGAGGAGCGAGGCGGCGCCGCTGGGGTACTACGATTCGGAGCACACCAAGAACGTCAGGGACTGGAAGGAGGTGCTCGACCTCGTCCCGCTTGAGCCGCCGCGGCCGACCGCCGTGGCCGACGGCGAGCTCGTGTTCGAGAACAAGTGGCCCGAGGACCTGCCGGGGTTCAGGTCATCATCTGCAAATGTCGCGATACCCATTAATTTTCGTGCGTGTCTTCTAATTGTAGTGTAGTTGTGTTGTTTCTTCCAATTTTAACAGATCACGTTTATTGAATTAAACTACGCATATAATTAGGAATTTCCATTTGTTCTACCAAGGAAAACAAATAGATTGGGTTGTTGAAATTCTTGAGTGATAAAAAATGATTTAAAATGAAACACTGTTTGGATGTATCATGATTTTATTTGTCTGTCTTCAAATTATTCTCGTGGTATGTGTCGCACTAGGTAGAGCTTACATACAGTCTTAAACAAAAGGATTCAACTTAGATGACAGGGTAAACAAAAATTAGTAGTCATTGTAATTTACAGCAGGTAAGTGTTTCGAAATTGACAAAAACAATTCATTAGACAATAATTTATAGTAAGAAAAACGCCAACATAAGATGCGAGGATATATATCAACCGAATAACCTTTCATATCTTCTGTGAACCTCAAAATAAATAACTACATATTGTACGGGTTCATATCATTAAAAAAAGGAGTGTCTAGACATTATTCGGATATTTTTTTCTAACTATCATCTAAAGGGTGAGAGATTTTTTTCAAGGGAAAAGGGGTAGAATTTAAGGAGGTGAGAGAAGAATTTATGTTCATTGGATCTCTAATCCAACAGTTCTAAATCTGGATGATAGTTAGAAAGGAAACATCTGAATGATGTTTAACAAAACCCTTAAAAAATAAAATTGTGTTGATTTTTACTAAAGTAGTATTACAAGTAAACTAGTACCAGCCGCTATCAGATGTTAATCTCAACGCAAATTTGTGCAGAGAGGCACTGAAGGAGTACGCCAAAGCGATGGAAGAGCTAGCCTTCAAGCTGCTGGAGCTGATCGCCCGGAGCCTGGACTTGAGGCCCGACCGGCTGCACGGCTTCTTCAAGGACCAGACCACGTTCATCCGGCTGAACCACTACCCTCCCTGCCCGAGCCCCGACCTCGCCCTTGGCGTCGGCCGCCACAAGGATGGCGGCGCGCTGACCATTCTGTACCAGGACGACGTCGGCGGTCTCGACGTCCGGAGGCGATCTGACGGTGAGTGGGTGCGCGTCAGGCCTGTCCCCGACTCGTTAATCATCAACGTCGGCGACATCATCCAGGTACGTACATACATGCAGACAGAGACAGACAGACATACATACATACATAAAGCAGATTAATTATTAGAATCTGTTTCTTAAGAATTGTAAATGCTTGGCCTGGCCACTTGAAATTGACCTTGCAATTGCACATGAATGTGTGTGGTGTCAGGTTTGGAGCAATGACAGGTACGAGAGCGCGGATCACCGGGTGTCGGTGAACTCAGAGAAGGAGAGGTTCTCCATGCCCTACTTCTTCAACCCGGCCAGCTACACCGTCGTCGAGCCGCTGGAGGAGCTGGTGAGCGGCGAGAGCCCGCCCAGGTACAACGCCTACAACTGGGGCGATTTCTTCAGCACCAGGAAAAACAGCAACTTCAGGAAGCTCGACGTCGACAACGTCCAGATCGCGCATTTCAGGAAGGACCTCGCCGTCTAGAATGAGTCCGGGCTGATCGAGGCGCGCGCGAGCGGCCAGCGTCTTGCCATCTTCAGAGACCATGTCGCCGCCGTTTGTAATATAAATAAAGCGGGTGTTATTATGTGACAATATGCATTGTATGTCTATATATACCAGCTTGTCCGCCAGTGTTGGAGAGGTGATACCGGGGTTCACAGAAGAGAAAATTGATACTATACTACTCCTTTGAAGTGGCTTCGATAAAATGCTACTCTTTACATAGCAATTATTAAAATGTCGCTTAATACATGATTAACTCTATAATTTGCCCTTTTAGGGGTTTTAGCAATTTTTTTTCGTCTTTTATTTTTTCTACCGAAATTACATGGGAAATTACCCTAATACCCTTACTCAAAACTCAGATTGGTTCCACTGCCAAACCTCTTGCCAAACCACACCATTTCTCTCTGTCTCGTTCGTTCCAGGAGAAGCCGAACGAGAGAAGGGCGCCGCTCTTGGGCGCCGCCGCCGGCAAGACCCGCCTCCACCGCCGCCCGCACACGCACGGGCTTCTCCGCCGCCGCGCCCGCGCGCACGGACGGGGCCGCCGCTCCCGCTCGAGTTCTTGGCCGCCACTCGAGCGTAGCATTTAGATCTGTACAAGAGTGACTGGCATGCTATTATGTCTGTTTCTGTATTCTGTGTTATTATCTGTAGAAGTGACTGGGATGCCAGTATGTTTCTGTGTTCTGCATCAGCCTTGTCTATATGAGCGTGCATGCTACTGGTAATGCGATTTTGAGCAATCTTTTTATCATCATGCTAGTTTAGTTTTTGTCATCGATGATGTCATGGCAATCTTAAAACGTCAACAGAGCTATTGAAAGTTCTAAATCGGATTTGGAGCTTGGAAGAACAGCATGCGGCTGATGTGTCAGCAGTGAAGGGATTTAAATTGGAGTTGCAACATGCCCAGGCATGCCCTCCCGGCAAGCCAGAATCTGTCATTAGTGCTGAATATCAACACCCGAAATGCTTTTACTTTCTTTCGATGAACCAAAATGGAGAACAATTTGTTCTCCCCTGTAGCTAGCTATTACCACTCGCAAATTACCAACTGAATATATAAGCTACGCACCATCGATATGTTCAAATTAAACACCTTAAAATTATATATAGAACATCCAGTCTGAATCAATCCAATGCACTCTTGCTTGAATATATGGGGGGCTTTGCCTAATATTCTGAAGTCTGAACAATCACATTGATGTCTACGCTAATAAAAGTGTGGTTCGATTTCAACGATGAAACTCATCACAAATTCACAAAAAGGTCTAATTGACAAAACTCAGAAATTAGAAAATCCGCAGGAGGAGGCGACGGTGCCGCGTGCGGGCTGCGCCCCGTCCGTGCGCGCGGGCGCCGCGGCGGCCGCCCGTACCGGCGGGGACGGCGGCGGAGGCGGGTCTTGCCGGCGCCCTTCTCTCGTTCGGCTTCTCCTGGAACGAACGAGACACAGAAATGGTGTGGTTTGGCGAGAGGTTTGGCAGTGAAACCAATCTGAATTTTGAGTAAGGGTATTAGGGTAATTTCCCATGTAATTTCGGTAGAAAAAAATAAAAAACGAAAAAGAAATTGCTAAAACCCCTAAAAGGGTAAATCATAGAGTTAATCATGTATTAAGTGGTATTTTAACAATTGCTATGTAGAGAGTGGTATTTTATCGAAGTCACTCCAAATAAGTGGTGTAGTATCAATTTTCTCTTCACAGAATGTTTTTAGGGGGAAAATTGTTCCATGACTGGTTCTCGTTCTTTACTGTTGTCGCTAGTAATAGTTTGAAAACCGCAAAAAGATCGGAGTTAATGGTGATGAGCAAGCGTGGTCTACAATTGAGCGTGAACTTTTGACACGATGAATACAAAATATCGATCATAATACACTAGTACATCAAGTCAATGTCATCAGGCTCCACGCCCCTCACCTCCGCCTCCGCGCTTGGCTGAGCTTCGACTCAGTTGGCATCGCGCCTCCATCACCGTGGGCCTAACGCCAAGTTAAGCCACTAAATCAGCCTGTAAGGAGACGCCTTGTATGTTGTGGTGATCAAAGTTAAGGGGTACTGCTTGTTTCGAGAGTTCTGATTCGGTACACCATTTCATTATCGGCCGTCCAACAGATAGAATTATACGGCTGCGATGATCGAACACCTTCCACACCTCTTGCATGTGCACCACCAGTGCAGGACGGTGGTGCAATATAATAAGGGCACCAAGGTAATGTATCAAGCCATGTCGTCCCCCATGCACTCACGATCGAGTCCATAGAAAATCATATATCAATGCTGTCCTCTCCTGTTCTTCCTTTTTTGGTGACTTCTTTCCCAATTCATACCATCCTCTACTCGGACTCCTGCAGCAGCTGGCGCTTTTGGTGAATGGCAGTCTTGATTGCGGCGGCAATGCTTGCCGATGGCATTGCGCTCTCGCCGGATTTGACCGGATTCAATTTGGATAAATTATAGCGACACAAATTGCTAGTCCTTAGCATGTTTTTTCGAAAGACGGCAGTTCTATTTTCCCTTTCTCATGGATTGATGCAATTAACCGCATTCATAGTTATATAGGGCATACAATGTGTCAGTGTAGATTTAGTTATCAAAATAAAACCAACTACAGGTTTGGGTTAGAAGCAAAGAAGCCAAGAACACAAGATTGATTTATCAAGCATATTAGTATAGTTCTAAAATTTATCTGATTTGTATCCAGTAAAAGTTGGTTAAATTTTTCACTAGAACACATCCACCACCGAGATTACAGACGCACAAGAAATTTAGATCACCGAGATTACAGCCATGGGCATGCGGACGGAGGGCCTACGAGGACGAGGGTCACCGGATTGATCGTGGTTAGTACGTGGGAGCAATTTCTGGAGGAATTTTCTTTCTGTGTGCACGTGTGTTAAAAAGGCCTGCGTTCATGGACGGTTAGATGAAGTGGAGGTGTTAGCACCTCCTGCACCTCTAAGTGGACTGAACCAGGACTCTTCGAAGTCTATCTTTGCTATGACTAACCTTAGACATGCTATACTTTCTTAGGTGGGTGTTTGATTCAACGCTACAATTATATCTTGCCACACTTTATTAGCTACATAGCGTACATATCATATACTCAACTTTTTGATAACTTTGCCACAATTATGGTGCCTATTTTTTTTTCCACAAAAAGTGTAGCAACCTGCCCTTGAAACTTAGCTTTGGAAAAATTGGTTGTGAACCAAACATGCCTCTATCGTAGGTTTCCTTTACTTTTGATTGCAATCTTTCAAAGACCTCATCTTTTAAATAAAGTGTCGGACTATACAACAAATCCAACTAGAGGAGTCCAGTATTGCATATGTTTGACGACGCATGGGCCCGCACATCATAGTCTTGCTCTAGCAAAATTTGGTACGTCGCAGACTACACTTGTGTCACCTGTCAACAAATGTTGACTTACATGTGGACCATTGCTTCTTAATATTTATTTTTTTTTTATTTCATGAGCATTGAGTACAAAAATTTATCAAACATGCAAAAGGGAGTTGCACGTGCCCCCTTACCTTTTTTGCCCCAATATTCCTGTGCTTGTTTCCAATGATTCAGCATATTTCCTCAGGACAATGAATTTAGGAAATTAAAGAAGATTTGGTGTAGATTTGCATGGGCTTACAACTGATTTCACGGGCTACAAAAGTGAAAGGCAAAGGCTAGATGACATTGCAGTTGCAGAAGATTACTTGGATCAAGTAACCAAGAAATCATTTTTTGATCTCATCAGAGCCACAATGAATGAAGGGATGATACTGGTGAAGTGTTTGGAAAACTTGCAGCATACATGACTTAATTGTTAAGACATGTTTCTTTAGGCGAATGTGCAAGAATAACTGACGTTGCCAGCTCTAGAAGTGTAGCAAATACTGTTTGACACTTGGGTGTTTAAGGAAATGTATCATTTTCCCCATTGGGGTGCTCCAAAAAAATACCCCGTTTAAAGAATTTGCGCACTATTGTCTTTGGATATTACGAGGACAAGGTCAATAAGAATACCGTAGATGCGTTTCAAGAAGTTGTGGGAAGCCTGGAAGCCTTGCGTTTATGTGGAATGTGAGTTCCATTTTCCCACCAAAGTGGCTAACCTAAATCAGCTTTGCTGCATCAGCTTGTCCAAGACGTCACCGGAGAGGATGTGTGTCATTACCAAGCTTTATCAATTGATGAAATTGATGATGTTTCGCTTCCCTGGTAGTTCCTGTGTTGTCCAGGCTAACTAAAGGAGTAATACAATTTGGGTATGTTGACTCTTGAGAGCTTCCAACATGCAACACATAAACTGGATATGTTCCATATCGGTTGACTAACTTATCTGCAAGAGAGTTGCAAAGTTTAGAGTCCAAAGAAACTAATGTTATAAATAAGCTAGTAATCTGTTATCGACAATGAATGCACTAGGAGACCACTAGCACATTTTAGCTAAACTAGCTGAATGCCCGTGCGTTGCTATGGATTTTTACAATTTATCATACTATATGTTTTAAAACTCACGGGTGGTAAAATTTTTAAAATATGCATATAAACATGTTCTAAAAGTTTTTAAATCCGTCAAGTAAATCGAAAGCCATCGATCACACCTCGTGGTCATAAGTCGGAAAATATCGATCACACCTCGTGATCATAGGTCGGAAGCCCTCGAGCACACCTCGTCGTCGTAAGTCGGAAGCCGTCGACCATCGCACATGATTGTAGGTTGAGAGCGCTTGTGCCCTGTCGCCCGATTGCCAACGCCAGCCTACTCAGCCCCGACTTCGACCACGGCCCCGACTTTGACCACTGCCCCCTTCGACTTCGACCACTGCTCCCTTCAACCACAGTCTCCTTCGACCATGACCCTTCGACGTCGACTACTTCCCCCTTTGACCATGGCTTCGACTTCGACCACCTTGTGGGTCTTGCCGTCAAGGGTGGGGAGCTCGATCCTAGGGTGACCTGGGGGTAGCGGTGGAACTTGTAGCGGTGGAGGTTGTGGACGAACCAGCAGGTGTCCTCTGGGTTGGCGTTATGACTACGACCATGTCCACGGGCGCTACGACTACGACCATGATCGGGACTTCGAGCACTGCCCCTTCAACTTTGAGCACTGCCCCCTTCGACTTCGACCACTTCCCCCTTCAACCGCTGTCCCCTTTGACCACAGCCCTTCGACGTTGATCACTTCCCCCTTCGACCACGGATCTTTGACTTCAACCACGGATCTGCGATTTTGACCACTGTCCCCTTTGACCACTATCCCCTTCGACCATGACCCTCCAATGACCATGGCCCTTCGATGTCAACCACTTCCCCCTTCGACCGCCGCCCCCTTCGACCACTGTCCCCTTCGACCACGACCCTTCAACGCCGACCACTTTTTCTTTCGACCACGGCCCCTATCGACTACGGCTTCGACTTCGACCACTGCCTCCCTCGACCACTATCCCCTTCGACCACGGCCCTTCGACGACCATGGCCCTTCGACATCGATCACTTCCCCCTTTGACCACTGTCCCGTTCAACCACTGTCCTCTTCGACTATGGCCCTTCGACGTCGACCACTGTCCCCTTCGACCACGGCCCTTCGACATCGACCACGGCTTTGACTTCGACCACTGTCCCCTTCGATGACCACGACCCTTTGACGTTGACCACTTCCCCCTTTGACCACCGCCCCCTTCGACTATAGCATCGACTTCGACCATAGATCTTCGACTTCGGCCACAGCCCCTCAACCACGGCCCCCTTCGACCACGGCCCTGACGTCGACCACAGCCCTTCGACTTTGACCACAGACTGACTTTGTCCATGGCCCTTCGACTTCGACCACTGCCCCTTCGACCACTATCCTCTTCGACCACAGCTTGGACTTCAGCCACGACCCTTCGACTTTGACTACCTTTGACTTCGACCGTGGACCGACTTTATCCATGGCCCTTTGAGTTCGACCACTACCCCTTTGACTATGATTTGGACTTCAACCATGACCCTTTGACTTCGACCATGGCCTGACTTCAACCACAGCCCTTCGACTTCTAACGCGGGCCGACCTCCTCCATGACCCTTCGACTTTGACCACTGCCCCCTTCGACCACTGTCTCCTTCAACCATGGCTTGGACTTCGACCATGGCCCTTCGACTTTGAGTACAGCCTGACTTCGACCATGGCCTTTCAACTTTGACCACCGCCACTTCGACCACGGCTTCGACTTCGACCATAGATCTTTGACTTTGGCCACAGCCCCCTTCAACTATGGCTTCGACTTTTACCACGGCCCCTCGACCACGAGCCCATTCAACCATGGCACCGACTTCGATGACCAGCTTGGGAGACCAAAATCGCCAGACAGCGCGACAGGCTCCTAGCGAAGAGCGGGAGGAGGTAGAGAAGCTCACCGGGAGAGTGACCGCTGGGCAGCAGCGAGGGGGAGAGCCACGTGGGCGGGCATAGTAAGAGGAAGCCACTGCCATCGCCGAGTGCCCTTCTCTCTGATCCACTAGCCGTTGTCGTCGAGCGCCATTCTCTCCGATCCACCGGCCGCTGTCGCCGAGCATCGTGTCGTTGGTTGGAGGGGTGATGGGAGATGGAATTGGTGGTGGCGCCTTGGGGAAGTTGGGGGAGTGCAATTAGACGCTGCCGTGTGGGGAAGGAATTGGTGGTGACACTGAGGAGGAGGAGGAGGCGCAACACGAGGGTTCGTGGGTGAAGGAGGCGGCGGTTGCGGGGGGTGGAGGTCGGGAGGCGGTGGCGGGCAGATGGGGAGAGGAGGCGGTGGGCAAATGCATTGGGGAGGCACCGCCGAGGGGATGCGACGCTGCTGGGGAAGTTGGGGGACTACGACCAGACGCTGCCATACGGGGACGGAATTGGCAGCGGCGCTGAGGAGAAGGAGGCATGGCACGAGGGTTCGGGGGAGAGAAGAAGGCGACGGTTGCAGGAGGTGGAGTGGTTACGGGAGGCGGAGAATGTGGGGGAAGAGAAGAAGAGGCGCGCGGTCCACACGTCGGCTCGACCTTTTCTACGAGGAGCGGAAGAACTACCTATATGCAGATCTAGATGGTTGATCTTTGATCGGCCTGCTGAAAAGAGAGGAGGGAGAACGGACCGACGACCACCAACTCTCATTTTTATAATAGTAAAGATATGTTAATTGACTAGAAAGAATTACTAAGTCAAATAAAGTACTTTAGGTGAACACTAACTTTAATTTTATTATTTTATACATGGTTTATATATAAAAATTCATCAAACAGTGTAGAAGGGGAGAGGGCATGGGCCGTGTCGATATGAGGCCCATACCACCTCTCTATCTCGTACTCCAAACAGGGGAGAGTGTTTCCAAAAGGTACATGATTTGATTTTTGATCATGTTTACAAAAGGTAAATGATTTGATTTTTGATCATCTATAGCCTCATGTAAATTTTGATAACAAATATAAATATTTCAGTTTGTAGTGGTGTCACATTTCCAATTTGGATTACAAAATTTTCTCTAAAAAAATTTACAAGTTTGCACGGATTATATTTACTCAAGCATGTTCAACTAAAGTAGATTGGTCAATATAGATGCATCCAGTGCTGACTGCAATACTGCATGGACTTTTGCTTAGCACCAAGTCTGGTTACTCTAAAAATTCATGGTTGCCAAAAACTGAGGGGATTGCAACTTCTGCCTTCTAGCATGGTTCATCTTAATATAGATGATGTTGGATTAACCATTCGTCCAAGAATCTACGAGCAATGCATGGATAAAAACATCAATTGAGCAACGAGATTGGCATATGTTCGGATTTAGTTTCTTTTGAAGGGTGCCTTGTACAATAGATAGAACACATGCAAAGCTGCAAATTAACCGTGATTCTCTTCAACTAGATGGTACTAAGGGTGAAAAACGGATACGAATTATTTAGATTATTCGACGACCGTATTCGATAGGACATAAATATGATATAGATTTTTCATCTGGTTAATAATTTCTCTCCTATTCGTATTCGTATTTGGATTCGCATAAAAATATAGATGCAAATATAGTATGGAATTTTTCCATCTGAATTTTTATTTTATCTGAGCTATTTATATTCGAATTTGATGAAGCAATGTAAGTATTTTACTACAGTCACGAGTTTTTTTTTAATTTAATGTGAATTCCTATTCCTTTAGATGAAATAAATAGATTAGAAAGACTAGGTATGACTGCATGAGGAAAAACATCACTAACATCTTCAAATTATATAAGTTATGAGGATATCTAGATCTGACTAAATTGAGTAGATATTCAATTTAAATTCATATTTCTTATGGTATTTGATTCATATTTATATTCGAATTCGTATTCATGTAAAAGATACAAATACGAATATGATTTTACCACTATTTGGTTCGTACTCGACCCGTTTTTGCTCCTAGTACTAACTGGTAACAAACAAAGGAGATGCAAGTTAATGCAGCTGAAAAGCTAAACAATTACAAAGGAAGGATTACACCTTTCCTTTTTTACAGAAAGCAAGTTAGTTGTCCTTTCTAACGCTCAACTTCCTTTACAGGGAGTAAGTTACCCTTTTTAGATTTGAATTTTTAATGATGCTAGATGATATGATACCCTATCTAACTAATTTTTTTAGAATTTTTTTATGACCATTTGCATCGTTTTACAAACGGTGATAGCATGGGAAGCACCGTAAGGCCAGAAGCATAGGAAATGTTTTCCTTCACACCCTAAAGGGTATGACTTAAGGAGACCCTGTTTCTCATACATGTTTACTTTGTGCAGATGGATTACATCTAAAGCTCTGTATAGGACCGATGCCGGCAACCAGCGGGGGTGAATGATTACTAAAACTTTTTCTCTAAGATATTCAAAATATTTATTCGAATAATTATGATAGTCACCAAGTTCAGATCACACCAATATGACTATGCTAATCAAAACTAGAACCAAGAGACACCAAAAACAAGCTTCCCTCACAAGCTCGGTCGGACCGCTATTGACAAGCCAATTTGAGCGTTGGCCGGTCCAACCATCAGCCTATGACCGGTTAAACTGGTTGGCTAGTCAGACCACCAGTCTAGGACTAGTTCAATCGCTCTCCTATTCCCAACTTTGAAACATCTAGAGACAAAAGCTTAAATCTCAAGAACTTACTCAAATCTCATTCAAACATTTTTTAAGTTTATTTTTTAAGTTTTGCATGAGACTTGAGCAAGGCAATAACTACCTAATCCAATCAAGAAATACATGATTCTTGGGCTTGAGATCACCTAATTGAAGAGAATCGAATCGAATCTAGGGGACAAGAACACCAAAAACTCTAAATCTTAAATTACTTCTTGTTCGTGAGGATCTAAGATGCAAGATCTTTTAGATCTATTCTTACATGTCTTAGCAAGGTAATTCAAGCAAGAGATTGGGCTAGAACTTTCACAAACCTGAAACCACAAATCTAGCTCAAGAACAAGAGAAGCTAAGTAAAAACACAATCAAGAACATGATTGAGATAGAGCTTTGATCTATTTCATTGGAGGAAGAGGTTTATATAATCATAGATGATTACTAGGTGTAACCAAAGTGCCACCCTTTCCTCTCTCTCAATGTCACTCACTCACAACTATGGAAGGAGACAAGGTAGTAGAGGAAAAACTAAACCCTAGAACCCTTGCTCAACCACCTCCTCTCCTCCCCTCTAAATATCCAGCACACCCCTTAATGGATTCAACCCATTAAGCTTACCGGAGAAAACAGTCAACCCCACTAACATGGTTTTACATACTCACATACGCTTTTCAAAGCACTTATAAGAATCAACCCACTAACACACTAGTGTTTGATCCACTCCATATAACTGACTCTAACCTAACCCTAAACCACCTTGTCGATGTTTTAATACCGATCTCACATATGATTTATTTGGATTCAGGGATTTTTCTCAAAAGACTAAGCTATGGCCTTGTGGAATAGGGACATGGGAATTTTATCTAGGTTCGGCTCTTCTCCTTGGAGAATAATAATCCTACATACTATGTGATTACTAATCAAAGGAAATGGTTATAAGAGTGTAATGCGAAAAAGAATCTGCACTATCTCTAATCTGACTTGACTTTTTTCTCTCCCCTCCGACGTTAACCTTTAAATAGGTGGTGAAGCGACAACCGTTGTGCCGTGCTAGAAGACGCCTTAACGCTTCGGGTGATAACTATCTGACGAAAGTTATTGTCAGAGAGACGTAGTGGCCTACTCAGTATGTAGTGGTTGTTGTCAGAGAGAGATTGTGTGCGATTATTAGATAAACACATGTTCTAACTGCCTTATTAGACACCCCCCACGATGTAGTAAGACGTCGTTTGACAAGTTGATTGGGGATATAGAAACCACAGAATAATCTATGATCATAAGATGATTGTAGAACTACTTACGACTATGTGGTCATAAAATAGCTTAGGACTTGATGATTGTAGAAGAGCTCACGACCACAGAGTAGTCATAAAAGGATTTATGACTTCATGGTCATAGAAGAGCTTGTGACCATGGAGTAGTCATAGAAAGACTTATAACTTCATTGTTGTAGAAGAGCTCGCAATCACGGAATAATCGTAGAAGGACTTATGACTTCATGATTATAGAAGAGTTTGCAATCATGGAGTAGTCGTAGAAGGTCTTACGACTTCATGGTCGTAGAAGAGTTTGCGACCATAGAGTAGCCGAAGGAGGACTTACAACTACTTTGTGAATCTTCTCCCTTATCAATAAGGGGTATATCCAGTGGATATAGTGACATAATAATTTGAGGATTATTCTATCCTCATCATCTTGCCCCCAACTTCAAATGGAAATAACTTACATGAGAAAGAAAGAGTGGTCGTAGATGAAAAATGATCGAAAGCAAAGCCTTTTCAATTCTTATCGACTAGAAAAAAGCTTGGACAATAAGGTAATTTTGCTTGAGTTGTAAAGACAGATGGACTTCAAAAATAAGAGAAAACCTAATCGTTTTTCACTGTTGTGTCCGCTAAATCAATTCTCAAGATAACCTTTTGGTTCCCGAGGTGATTAACCGACTCACACGATTATAAAAACTTACTGTGAGGTAATTCTTGGTCTCCTTCCCCACTGCTCCAACTCACTTGAGCTCTCCGCCGCCAGCGAAATCGTATCCTTCCTGCGATCTCGCCTAAATCCCAGCCAACCAGCCCAAAGAAATGGCAAAGTCATCACCTACTTGCGTAGTGTCAGAGATGGATGATGCGAAATTGAAGGCTTTGGAAGATGCTAAAAAGATCCCTCCATGGTGATTCATCAAGTCGATTGAAGCCGCCAAACAAAACTGGCCGTCCGGCAATATAGGAGAGATTCCAGTATTTCAGGCCTACTATCAGTGTGGCCTTCGCCTCCCTGCTCAATCCTTCCTCATAGCAGTGCTTGAATACTTTGGGGTCGAATTGGTGAACTTAGCCCCCAATTCGACCACAATATTTAGCGTGTTCATATATCTTTGTGAAGCGTATTTGGGAATTCCACCGGAGCTCGAGCTCCTCTAGTTCTACTACGAGATGAGCAGACAAGCTGGAGTTGCAGAAACTTATGCTCTAAAACTCCATGATGGGAAGACAGGACTGTATATCCCAAAGTACACTCAGTCCTCATGGCCGAACTAGAAGAATAGATGGTCCTATTGGGAGACGACCAGAGACGACAGCTTGTCTTTCGTGAGAAAGGGTGCAGAGAAGAATAAACTTTCGAACTCAGCTCCCAAAGATCTTACTCAGATAGCCCCCTACATCTCAACCATCAATGAGCTGAGGGACAAGGGTCTCACCGGTTTGCACGTGGTGAAGGATTTTATCATGCGCCGCATCAGTCCTCTTACATGACAAGTGCACCCCATGTGGATGTACTCGGGTGCTTTTGATCCGACTAGGGACTACGAGAACCCTAATTTTTGCCCATAGCCACTGGTTTGATCGCTCTTACCACACCCTGTCAGACCCGGATTTTACAATCCCGGATTTGCATATAAAATAATGGCATGCAATTTGATAATTTAAACAGAAATAGATTGCATAAAATGTAGGTTCAATATGATCAAAGTATTGACTCACCTTACATGGTTTACCACGGTCTTGAGATCACTGAAAGCCTTCTCATTCGACGGTCTTGAGCTCCTGATCTTCATCTTCATTTGGATCTGGGTCTCAGTTGACACATTGATTCTTCACAACTCCAAATTCTAATTACGTGCTAAACAGTTGAATCCAAATAAATGCAAATAACTCAAAAGGCCCAAATAAATCCGAATAAACTCAATTTAGCTTTATTATGAGTTAATGGGTGATTTGAGGCAAGGCTGATAGGGTGCGAAGTATAGACAAAGTCAAATGGGATTGGAGCGGAGTGATGAATGGCAGAGGGAAATTCGCCAAGACAGATGCGAAGAAAGGTTCATGACAAGAGGAACATTCACAGGAATGTTCTGCTTTGGGTTCAAAGATGGCTAGGCATAGCCGACTATGGAATACTATAGAATACTATGCTAAGGAAAGTTTCATGAGTCAGGTTAGACCTATGGGGACATGTTATATACGTGATGTATATGATTTTTGGTTTATCGAATTATTCATATAATTCATATTTCTAGCAGGCTGAGATGTATTATTTTATAAGGTCCTAATATTACCTTGTTCATTAAAACACAAATTAGTGAGATTATTTTAATTACCAATGACCTAGAAGATTTTCAGAGACGTGCCAACATGATTTTTAATTAAAGATGCCCTTTGGATTAAATTTCATCATTATTCTATATATCCTTTGTTATTATTTAGTACAATTTAATTCTAGAAATAAATCTATTTATGTGGGGCCTGGCTTGCTGTGTAAAATTATATAAATCAACCGCTAAGATATATTTATCAACGGCATGTCAATGGCAAGGGTTACATTTTACTCATGACCATCTAATTTAAATGTATATTTCATTTTAAGTGATCACGGCACATCAGTTAATTTAATGAAGTGGCTTAATTTGTTATTTGCCTTAAATAATCGTAATTATCTATGCTTGCAACATTTATACTTTTATCGTCACCTTTGGCTTAGACATGTAATTTAATTTAAGTAGCAATGACATATTGTCTAATTCTTTATTTTTAACAAACTTGGCATTTTAGCTGAGGTCCTTAGACATTTATACGAAAGGAAGGGTGGGGGCCAACTGCCAGAGATAGAGAAGGAAAGGAGGGAGAGAGAGAGAGAGAGAGAGAAGAAAAGGAAGGCAGAAGAAAAAGGCTGGTCCATATGGAAGAGAGAAAGAAGGAAGAGAGAGAAAAGAGAAGAAAATAAAAGGCTTAAGCCAATTTTGAAATTCAGATTTTTAATTTGAATTTTTAATTCACATTAGGATTTACTAATCTCAAGTTTTACATGATATTCAAAATTTGAATTCTAGTTTTCACATTTATTATTCCTTGCCGTAATTTATTCTGTATATTTTGTTGTTATGAGTATTACTTACATTTGGGAATTATTCCCAGTTATTAACTTGTATTGCATGAAATTTAGAAAATCCCAAATAAAATTACAGAAGAAATTCGAATGATAACACTATGTAAGAAAAGTTTTAAAAATTCCATATTTTCGAATATCTGAATTCTTAGGATGTTACAAACCTACCCTCCTTAATGAATCTCAACCCTGAGATTCCGGTAGAATAGAAAGAATACAGGTGGGTTAATCTAGCTATCAGTAGGTTCTAGGGTTTTGCTCGACATAGCATCCTGTAGAGACATGAAGGAAGAGAATCTACACAACAAGGGTTAGCACCTGGAGAAGACCGAGTGTAACATCCTAAAATTTGTAAGTCCAAAAATTTGCGAAAATTTAAAACTTTTTCATTGAATCATATTGGCATTCAAATTTCTTCTACAATTTTATTTGAGTCTTTTCGAATTTTGTGCTATACAAATTAATACTAGGGAATAAATCCCAAGTGAAAATGCTAATAATAAAATCGAAAATCAAAATTTGAAGGCAAATCAAATAAAGAGGAAAAAAATATCTCATATCAAACTAATTTGACTAAGATTTGAATTGAAAATCCAAGTGTGAATGCAAATTTCAAGCAAAAATCCAAATCTTGATTTTTGTTCCCCTTTCCTCTCTCTTTCTCCTCTCCCCTTTCTCTTACACGTGGGCTCCAGCCTTCTACTCCTTCCTTTCTCCCTGTGCTGTACGGCACAACCAGTCGTGCCGTAGCACTGCCACCATGACGTCTGGCACTACATCACCATCAGCACATCCCATCCCCATCGCCTCACCCCCATCAGCCACAATGGCACCCATGTCCACCATAGTTCACCCCATCACATCGCTACCTCGATCCACACACGCGCCCCCTTTCTTCCCCTGGCTCCTTTCTTCTTCTCCCACCCCTTCTCTCTTCTCTCGCTTCAGTGCTCCGTCAACCACAGCACCTCCCATGTGCATGCACGTCACTTCGTCTTGCCATATCCATCTCCCTCAACACCACAGTGCGCCGTCACATCCGACCCTACCCATTTTGACCTACTGCTCAGCCGGAGAGCGGTGGAGCACCACTCGGACCACTACGCCACATCTGCCGAGGTCAACCACAGGGCGTGCCATGCCACCATGACCAGATGCCACAACTGCCCCCATCATCCACAGCCCCGCCTGGCCTTGCCCCGTTGTGTCATCGTTCCTCACTGTGCGGTGTAGGACCATCACTGTATTCCTCGCTCACGCACATGCCATCCCTCCTTCGCAACGTCGTGGTCCTCTTCGACTTGTCGCATGTCCCCTCCATCACTCCCCCTCCTCAATGGCTGTGCCTAGCCATGCCACCCCACGCCTCCGCCATACCGGCCGAATAGGGTTGCATGTTGCCAGGCCAATGCATCACCTGTAAAAGCCATGGCAGACCGCCAACCCATTCCTCACATCCCACTCTTCCTCCCACCACAAGAAATCAGCCTCCCATGCCCCACAGCTCACCGACAGCTTCGTCTCCCCTAACTCTGGTCAACCAGCAATTTGGCAACTAGGGCCACCCCGGGCCAATTATTCCTGACTGAAGCTCCCTTGGAGCACCAACATGACCCCCCACCATTGGCCAAGTTTCCCTTCCGCCCTAGCTTGCTGGTGTCCCAAAGCTCCCCGTGCCACCATAGCCTCGCGCCGCTGGCCTCCTTAGGAGTTCCTTCCCATGAGCCGGCTGCTCGGTAAGTTTCATTATACCCCATGAATGCTCATACTTGCTGCCTTGGATTTTTCACCGGCTATCGCGGCCCTGCACTGGCTTATACACTGTGCAGCCATAGTCGATAGAGTTGGCATGGTCGTAAAGCAGTCATGGTCATAAGGTCAACATGGTCGTAACTCGTAGTGGCTGCAGGGTCATCAACCACAGGGCCTCCATAGCACCGCCCCTTCTCTTTGGTCTAGTATATGTTTACGACCATTCAATGTCTTTTACGACCACTCATAGTCATTTATGATCACTCAATGTTTTTTACGACCACTGCATAGTCGTTTACGACCACATTGAGGTTTAGTGGTCCGAGTTCGACTATTTTGTGCTCGAAAGTCTTTGACCACTCCACCACCGAAGCTTCCGACTAATAGCACTTGGAGGTTAAGACCACATAGCGCCTCTGATCACACTCAACTCCAACTTACGACCGCAACCAATCTACTGCTGATCCTCCCTTAGCACCGACTAGGCCTGAGCTAACGCCTCCCCTAGCCTCCTCATCTCCTCAGCCAACCATTTTACCACGTGCCATCCCTTCCCTGGCTGCCACCCGTCGCCGGTGAAGCTACTCACCAAGCACTGCCCCACTCAACTTCACACATTCCCTCTCCCAATTACAAACGATCGAGCCTTAGTGATCCCCTCGCCGTGCACCCTTTACATCCGAGCTTGCTCCGCCACCGGCAAGCAATTTAGGCCACCCGGAGCCCCATCAAGCTCTGCCGTTAGCACCATATTCTTCATCACACCAGCATCAACCTCGCTTGCCCCCTCGCTGTTCCTCTTCACCACCAGAAGTACCTCTTTACCGAAGCCTGAGCCCCCTCCGCCACCACTTCTCGCCACCGGTCGCCTCCACGCGTCTTCGGCCCCCGCGTGAGGTATAAAAACATTCCTTGTACTCTTTCCTCTTTTATCCACCCCTAACCAACCGTTGTCGAGGGCCAGCAATCGCCGTCACCATACGCCATCGCATTGGCGAAGCTGTACACGACCGCAGCCACTCTCGACCACGCACGCTTGACCGCAGATACCATCCGACCGCTCTGAGCCGTCCATCTGACCTCTTCGAGCCGTCCGATCCATTGGACCACTCCGTGCCGTTGAAGCCATTTATGACCACTCAGTAGACCTTGCCATCCCTAACCACTCACTTCTGCTTCCAACTACGACCACCCTCTCTAGCTTTGCCTTCAACCATGTATAGAATTTTGACCATGACGTTTGACCACTGACCACGATATAATTTTGACCCCTCCGACCACACACCAATTACTATATCATTCGACCATGTTCAAATTACTGTAGCTTTTGACCGCCACCGTAGCTCTTTTACCACTCTATAGTTTCCAACCCCTAGAGTTTTTTGACCACTCTATAGAGCTTCCGACCGCTTTTGTTTCTGACCACTCTTGCCTTTCAACCATTGCAAAAGCACCCGACTGTTGCGGATCCTTTGACCATGCATAGCTTTCGACAACAGTGAAATTTTTTATTTTTCGTTCCTTTATATTCAAACTTCTAGAAGCCCGTTCTTCTTCATCCTAACTCCGATTGAGCCCGTTCAAATTCTTAAATTCATTAAAAATTTCAAACTATCTATTTCTGCCCTTCTTTCAATATTTGGAGTTCTTTGAATTTATTTGGATTTAGTTATTTAGCACGTAATTAGAAATCGGAGTCTTGAAGAATTAACGGATAAAGCGAGACCAAGATCCAGATGAAGGTAAAGACCAAGAACTGAAGACCATCGAATGAGAAAGCTTTGAGTAGCGAAAATAGAACACATAGGTGGGATCCTCAGGACATTCCCACAGGCACCCAATTGGGATTCGCGACCTAGTTCTTGGCCTCTTCATCTTCTTTACCATCATACCAAGGTGTATTGCTAGAGTGCAGTAATCTGACTCCTGATTCTGGATTAATTGAGTGAGCGAGGGTGAGCACAAACCACCGTGCTTCATGAGCCATCACACAATATGCACTTAGGTAGATGCATGGCTTGTCAAGGAAGGCTCGGGCTATGTTTATTTGCCAAATGCCTTAAAAATTTACAGTAATTAGAAATTTATAAGACTTAGTATATTTAACTAAAATAGATTTTTTTAAATGTGTGAAAGAAAGTAATAATAATAGCGATCCAGATTCCATCCACCGTTATATGGTTTCTGCACCTCATGTGTTGTGGCGATGACGTGCAGCTGGGCACATGGCGTCACTGTGTGGCGCATGGTCGAGAGCAAGGCATGGCACAGCGTGGGAGCAGGTGGCGAGGTGACCGGTGGGACGTGGGCATCGCATGGGCATGGCAACGAGACAACTTGGTGACAGGCTAATGGGAGCAGGGCGTGGCGTCACGACATGGCATGGCATGACACATAGGCAGGCACACGGCTGGCATGGCTCCAGTGAGAAAGGAAGTGTGGGGGTGGGGCTAGCTGCTAGAGACAGAGAATAAAGGAGGGAGAGAGAAGAAATGGAAGGAAGAAGAAAAAGGCTAGCCCATATGGAAGAGAGAAAGAAGGAAAAGAGAGAGAGAAGAGAAGAAAATGAAAGGCTTAAGCCAATTTTGAAATTTGAATTTTTAATTCACATTAGGATTAACTGATTTCAAGTTTTACATGATATTCAAAATTTGAATTCTAGTTTTCACATTTATCATTCCTTACCGTAATTTGTTATGTATATTTTGTTGCTATGAGTATTACTTACATTTGGGAATTATTCCTAGTTATTAACTTGTATTGCACGAAATTTAGAAAATCCCAAATAAAATTGCAGAAGAAATTCAAATGACAACACTATACAAGAAAAAGTTTTTAAATTTTCATATTTTTGAACATTCGAATTTTTAGGATATTGCAATGCCGGTCGAATCGCCCGGTTAGACCGCCAACCACTGACCAGTCTGACTGGCCACCTCATCACGGTCCGACTACATGCACCCAAACTCCCAAAACAGTTCTCTAGAAAATAGCAACCACCAACTAGAAAATCAATCATACCGCCATGTAGTCTGACCGCCACCAAGCTCCAACACACTGGACCACCTGTCAGACTATCATACCAGGCTGGTCTGACCGCCTCCACCCAATTGTCCGACCACCAAATTAACAACAACTCTGAATTTTCCTAAAATTCTTGCAAAATTCAAATTCAACTTTACAAAAGTACCAATTATTCATCACAAACATATCTTAGACTTATCATATGGTCTCTCACTCTGTTTGGCATTGCAGTGGATTGCGATAATCTCTTTTGGTTAGGCCATTGTTAGATATTTGTGTTCTTGGCTAGCAGCTTTTTCATAATCAAGTTGAAATGAAATGTGAGAGAGGGTACTCATTAGATAATATTATTTATTTTATTTTAATCTGATTTACCAATGAGAGTAATAGACTTTTCACAACTTCGTTTCTGTAACAGGTTTAAAAAATAAGCACAATATTGCTCAATTTTTGTGTTTTGTGGTCGTGCTGACGATCAAGCAATCAAGCACATATAAGTAGAAGTAGACACAAGTTGTAGTTCCAACGGACTTTTTTTTTCTTGGCATGGTGGGATGTGGATGTACAAAAGCCAGCCCTCTACACCCAATATTTATAGGGAGAGGAGGTTTATCTTAAAATCATAGGTAAGCAATATAGGACTAAATTATATTAATAAGCTTATTTATGGGAGGTATGTACGCAGTTAGTTATTTCACAATAAGAACATCGACAAACTAAGCCTATGTTTTATGTTAATTAATAGAAATGGTAAGGGAGGTAGCAATCATGCAATCATCTTTGTTTCCAAATTACTTACCTCGGCCCATTATAAGCAACAATCGATACATCCCATTTGTGATATAAATAAGGTCCTATTTGGATCTCTTGGGCTAACAACTAGTTGCTAAACTTTAGCCCTTGAGGATCCAAACAGGAGGGCTAATGGGTGGGCTAAAGTTTAGCCAAAGCCCCAACTAGTTGTTAGCCAACTAGTCCATCAAACCCAGCTAATGAGGGCTAAAGGACCAGCCGGATGGAAAAAAGACGTTGATACCCACGCCAACCCTCCCAGACCACCATGCATATGGGTATAACAGACTTTGCACTGAGATAGTAGCACTTATTAGTCCTTGGATCCAAACAGGACTGGGCTAATCTTTAGCCAGCTAACTACTAGTCAACTAACAACTAGTCCTAGCTAACAACTAGTCCTAGTCCATCCAAACAGGCCCTAATGCAGTACTTCCTCTGTTCATTTTTGTAAGGTATGATTTGACTCGGTGTTGTCAATATAAAACTCAAAATTATAAAATCATGATCGTATGAAAGTCCTTTTAAAATTGCATAGAATTACTTTATTGCCGTACCATTTATATAATTTTGGATTAATTGTTAGTTGAAAATTACATAGTTTGAATCTTCAAATACGTGCTCACCCAGCAGAAAATCAATACAGTATGTGTAATCACTACTACAGAAAACCGTATTACAGACAGTTTTAAAACATCATCACAGACGGTTTTATAAGCCGTCTGAATTTATGGGTCAGTAATGATACGAGGTCATCACAGACGACTTTCAAACCGTCTGTGGTGCAAATATCACAGACGGTTTTTAACTAAAAACCGTCTGTGCTAGTTGATAATCACAGACGGTTTTTAGTTAAAAATCGGCTGTTCTCTTCTACCCCTAAACCTGTTTCTGTTTATTGGCTAGCCTCAGGAAATATTAGCCATGCCCTCTGAAATAAGCAAATCACATGTACATGTATACATCCAATTCACATCTCAATTCATTTCACAAACATAAAACATCCATTTCGCAAATCAATTAATTGAAATGAAATAAAATATACATTAACAAATACACAATTACAATCAATGTCAATCTTATCCCAAACAAAAAATCATTGTACGCTGTGGAACTCTCCATCTGATTTTATGACTTTAGACATAAAAAAGTACGCACACTCTCCTTGAATTTGTGCAAGGTCCGGTTGTTGCAATTCAGTTGTAGAGGTGGGCGTATCCTGTCGATAGGAATATCAATGTGCGTACATATATAACCTGATAAGTATGAAATAAGTGTGGGAAGATTGACAAACCTTAGCATTGGTGATCTTCGAGAAATCGAGGAGTATTTTCATATGGTGGCAAACGTAGAATTCACATGTGTTGCCCGTCGGCTGCTGGTGGCACTGCAAAAAAATAGAATGTGCTAATTCAAGAGGCATTACTACCAAGTGTTATATAGGATTAATTAATCTCTTTTGGTCAGCCAAGTCAAGCCGTGCGTTGACGCCGTCTTTTGTTTTATCACGAATATTCAGTAAGAGACCAATCAAGCTGTCACACACATTCTTTTCTACGTGCATGACGTCGATACAGTGTCGAACATCTAGGTACTCTCAATAAGGTAAGTCCCAAAATATTGATCTCTTCTTCTAGATGTTCTTCTTATGAGCCCTAAATTTACAACCCTTTTCGAGGACAACATCTAAATCCTTAATCATATTATAAACCTCTTTTCTCCTTAAATGCCTTAAAGCTGAACCGTACTCCTTCTCTCCGTCAAATTGTTTCTTCATCTTGCGGTGTGGGTGAGCCCTCCGAAGGAACCTGTGGTGAAGCATGTACACAGTTTTGTGTAAATATTTCAGCTACACAGGTACCATCTAAACAGTGAATACAAGCTTTGGCACCTTTTGTACTCTGGCCCGATAGGTTAGCAAGGGAACGATAATCATTTATGGTGCAGAACAATAAGGAACGCAAAGTGAAGTTCTCTCATTTGTGTGCATTCCATACCTGTACCCTTTCGTTCCACAGTACTTTTAGATCTTCCACCAATGGTGTTAGGTACACATCAATATCATTCCCAGATTGCTTTGGCCCTTGGATAAGTATCGGTAGCAAAATATACTTTCACTTTATACACAACAAAGGAGGAAGGTTATAGATGCAGAGAGTCACGGGCCAAGTGCTATGTCGGCTGCTCATGCTACTGAAAGGATTCATTCCATCCGCATCACCCAAACCTTATATTCCTTGGTTCTGCACCGAAGTCTGCAAAACTCCTATCGATGTTTCTCCACTGGGTGGAATCAGTAAGGTGTCTTAGCATTCCATCCTTCTTGCGCTCCTCCGAGTGCCAACGCAGCAATTTTGCCTCCTTTGGATTTGCAAAAAAACCGTTTCAAACGGGGAATTATGGGAAAATACCATGCCACCATAGTAGAAGGTCTTTTCTTCACCTTTGTTCCCTCGCCGTCATCTGATTGATTGTTACGTTTGTATCAGGATGTGTTGTACACCGGACATACATGCATGTTTGCATACTTTTTACGGTAGAGGATAAAGTCGTTCAAATATGCATGTATTCTTTCTACTTCCATTCCCAATAGACAAAGAAGCTTCTTAGCTTTATACGTGGTTTTAAGCAACTCATTTCCCTCCAGAAGCATGTCTGCTAAAAGACCTAGTAGCGCCATGACACTCTTGTCGGATCAACCGTTGCTTGCCTTCAATTTTAACAGTTCAAGCACGGCTCACAACCTCGTGTACTTTGACCTGCAGCACGTGAAAAAAGGTTTCTCCGAGTCTTCCATCAAGCCCCAGAATTTAACATACTCTCTCTCATCATAGTTCTCTTCTACATCGCGAAGTATATGATCTCAGACTGTCATCGTGCAACCTATCTGAATTCGAACAACAATCGACATCATCCGGCGGCATATCATTCACTTCACCGCGTGATGTCATCCGGCGGCATATAATTGACTTCATCATAACTGGTCCAACACGTATAATCCTTTTTGAAACCCCTCCGAATTAAGTACGCTTCAATCTGCTCTCGGTTCTTAAACATCTTTAAATTCTCGCAGTCAGTGCATGGACAGTACATATATTCCACCCCCTTATTCAACATATCCTCCTCGGCAACTCTTGTAAAAGCAGACACGCCATTAATGTACTCTTCACTCACACGGTTCGCAGCATACATCCAGGTTCGGTCCTACGTTATGCATATATATAACAACTTAGTATTTAAAATTAAATTATTTATTACTACATATATACCACATGCATTGAGACTTGCTAGCTTAATTCATATTATAAACACAACAGCTATTTCCCTAGCGATCGACGAACAACTTATAACTAACAATTTTGACAAATTTGGCCTCCCACATGACGGGAACTGATCATGTATGGTCAAGTAGATGCAAACTATCTTCAATAACACTCACCAAAACTTAGATCTAAATTGTAATGCAAAGAAAAATAAATTTCATTACTAACCATATCTAAGGAAACCAGGAATGTATGAATCTTCAAATCTGATCTCCTACCTGCTCCCACCAAACTAACTGGCCTGAAAGCCTTGCCTCCTCTAGGTGCAGCGGCTCTGAGCGGCACTGATCTAGATCTGGATCGAAATGAAGACAGATGCAGTTCTGAGCGGCGCAATAAATATATAGCCGGATTATCATAGACGGTTTTTAAAATAAACAGTCTGTGCTAAATAGCTTATCACAGACGATTTTTAATTAAAAAACCGTCTGTGATAACTCACATATTATCACAGACGATTTTTATTAAAAACTGTCTGTAATATTCCAGTATCACAGACGGTTCATCGGTAAGAACCGTCTGTGATACTCCTTTTTTCGACACCAACAACACAAACGGTCTCCAAATTAAAACCGTTTGTCATAATATACATCACAGACGGTTTTGTCAAACTGTATATGACTAGTAGAGTGCCCGTGCTAACGCTACGGCGGCATTTGAGGGATGCACATGAAAACAACCAAATGACAACCTTGCAGTGAAGACTACCTCTAGTTGCTCAGCAGCAGAAGACTACCTCAAGTCACACTTATTAAGACTATGTTTCTTAAAAATGAAGTAAATAGTGAGATAGATTAAGACTCATGCCAAAAGAGATTCATGATGAGTTATCATATTGTTGAGTCCATAGCAATTATTATGCTTAAAGAGCAACATTGCCAATAAATAACATCACCGCTATTACATCTTTTGAAGCCACCTAAATCCTCACACGCCTAATAAGTTCTTATATATCTTCAGGAATGTTGTCTTTAGATTCGTTGTCCTTGTACTTCAACATCTCTACCAAGAATTTGGTCCTCAGTGCATTCCCATCCTGTACGAATTATTACACTTGAATGTCATAAAATAACAATTAATTGTAGAATGTTTTTACCAAGTACACAAAAGATTGTTTACTCACAATTGAAAACATCAACCATGTATAACAGTCTGAGGCTTCCTCAAGAGTGTCATCTATCTAAAATTGTACAAATATCTATGCAATCAAAGATGCAAGCATAGAAGAATGAACATACTCTCTGTAAGGTCAATAGCATATCAACACCCTATTGAACATTTACATAAGTTCGATCAAGCGTCATGATTTTTTTATCATTTTGTGGTAACACACAGTGCTTATGTAAACTGGTGTAGTGAAAACATGATTGAAGGACTATCCTTGGTGGGAGTTTACATGATTATACTAAATTGTATTTCACCAAGCCAGACAAAAGTTCTTACCAAGTAATTGATTGTATGGATTGACTGAACAAATTGCTCAACTGGGCAATCAGAATGTTGCCTTGAAAAAACACTTTCCAAGTATCTGTGAACAATCATTGATTTAAGTAACACCAACAATGAGTAAATAGAAAAGAAAGCAATTGCATGATGAAACACAAAGTCTGACATATCATAGTCATAATAAACGCAGAGCAGAAGAGTATGACCTTTCACAATTGAGGACCCTGTGCAGATCATTGGGCTTGTGCAAAGCAGCCAAAGCCAACTGTAAAAATTGAAACATAATATCTAATCAGATCATATTAAGAGGTCGGTTGAAACATGGATGTTTGAATAAGATAAGCTTGACAATAGTAGGTGCATAGGACTAAGCTTTCTTAATAAGATGCAAAGTTAGACAATAAATTTACAAAAATGGCAATGACACAGTAAATAAGCAAATTAGTTGAAAATAAACATGATGCTTATAGTTTAAGATTACCTGCCCAGGAGTATAGAGAAGAGGTGCATCAGTCAACATCATTTTGTCAACCTGATATATTGCAGTTTGATGCAAATCCTACAAGCATCAGAGGCATAAGCAGGGTAGCCATAAAACTTGCATGTCTGTAATGTCATAATTCATTTGTTTCCTTCCATGTAAGAAATAAACTGAAAGAGCATTTCCAACATCTAACCCAATTTTCAAATTCAGACTATTCCATATACAATGGATGGTCGAATTACCGTTTGAGCAAGTCACAATAAAAAAATAGTCTTAGTATTGTGTGCAAGTTTACATCCTTCCTTTCCAAATCGGCAACTGCACCCGTATTACCTAACCCAACCAACCAAAAAATCCCAAGCCTACTATGATGCAGCTAAGATGCCCGATTCCTCATCAGCGCAAGCGTTACTCGTTTCAATCAGCGGAATCCCAAACCCGCCCCGACACCACTAAACCCGCGCGATTCCACGTCGCAGCAACAGCCGCATCGCCGCGAAGCGATGTGGAGTGGGGAGCGATGAGGGGGATACGGCGATCTAGGCTCAGCGAATTGGTCCCGATGATCATACCCCCACTCCGCAGAGAGCTGAACATAAAAAATTTTCCTCGTTGCCCTAGTGGGAGAGCTATCAGATGATTTGAATAAAAAAATTTGACAATTACACTCAAACAGAAGGACAACTCTTGGACAGTAGGAAACTAATCCTCACACATATAATGCTATTTTTCTATCGAAATATACTCTTAATCAATTCCTCGATCATACAGCTGGGAAGAGGTAACAAGTATTGCTATTATTCTTCCAACCATGTGGGAAGTCATAAGGCTCCATTAAGGTATTCTGTTTTCATCGACCAATTCAAATTTTTTTTGTGAATTCAGAATCTCAGATACGTAGACCTAACAATCTGGCAAATACAAAAGGAAGTATTTGACTACATTCTGGACAACTTTAGAGCCATGTTAAGTCAGTTGGTGCATTTTTTGGGTTATTTGATTCAATGAGTCGATCACTGATCGCTTATCCGACCAAATCGTATCGTCAAGACTCTTGAAGTGCACAAGAAAACACGATTATGATTAAACCAGTAAACTTCCCAACATAACTTAACATCCGTGTAAACATCAAAATAAAAATTTGAGCACTCACCCTTAGCCACGCAGTAAGCACAAAATGTCCGTCTCAAACTCTGAATGGCACAATCAACGGCAGCAAAAATTAAAATGAGAGGCAGCCTAGATAGTGCCCCTCCTTCCTATAAAACACCAACTATTTATTCATAAAAAATATATTCCACAACCTAAGGGAGTAAGGGGAACCTTTCATATTATTCGCAGAGCAGGTATGATGAAAGGGGCTTATAACTAATGATCAATAGAGGAATAACTTCTCAAGATGAGGCAAAAACTATCCATAATTTGCAGAATCACATTGGCCAAAAGGGTTGCAAAATTATCTGCACAAAATGAGCAACTCACGACAGATTCTCAGAAACGCCCAAATTTACCACATTTAATCTGAAACTACTTCGTGTTGGAACCCACAATAAGGATCAGTAAAAGAGAACCTTCCTATCTCACACAGTAAATTAACACAGAAGCATCCATGACAACACAATTCATTTTAATTCCATATCCAATAATAGTTGAATGCTAAAAACTTGACAGCTCAAATCAAGAGTTTTTACAAGTAATAATGCATAATAGAACAGACAAGTTTTACAGGTGCGACTAAAATTAACACCCGATCATCCATCATAATGTACACAAACAAATTCAAACATACAAGCCCAATCACTGGAATCTAACTGAATGCAAATGCCGAATGCAGCAGGAACAGATCAATCGAAAAAGCCGGTCTTCCGTCACACGGCATTGCGTACCTGGTGGAGCTCCCTCCCCTTGAGAGTCCGCCCGGCGCCCTCCAGCACCGAGAACGTGGTCATCGGCACTCCCGCGCCCGCGCTCGCACCACCATTTCGTGCGGCGGCAGCATGTCCTCATCGTCGTCGTCCTCCGCTTCACCCATCACCGCCCCCACCAGCTGCCGCCGCAGCCGTGCTGCCGGCACATTCACCGGCGCAGACTGAGGTATATGCGGCCGCGGCGCCTCCTCAGGGCAGGGGATGGCGGGGATCATGCACCGAGGAGCCGCCGCCGGGAAGCGGATGACGACGAGGTGGACGACGAAGATGGAGGCGGCGAGGGAGGGCGAAGGCGCTCGGGGAAGGCGTCGAGGATGCCCTCCGGCGGGCGGCCGAGGCGGGGGAGGGGGCTAGGGTTTGCAGACCCACTGATGGATGATAGGAGGAGGGGCGGCGCGCCGCCTGCGGACGCTTGGGGGATCCGGATTCCTAGGGTTTGGGGGGCAGAGGGGTCGGGGCTGCGGCAGATCGGAGGGGATTGAGGGGTTTGGGGTGGGATCGGCCGGGGGATTTGGGCTTGGGATCGCGAGTCGCGCGGGGGAGGTGGGGATCGCGAGTCCGCTTTGGATTTGGATCGTTGGATATGAGTGGGTAAGGAGAGAGAAAGGTGGGAATTGATTCTTGATCGTTGATTTCACTGGTTGGTTTTCTTGGGACACGAATTGGTGTGGATGCAGGAAAACTCATGACTGTTGGGGGCACAATTTGGGGTGGGCGTAGGAAAGAACTGAACTGGTGTATTTTAGGGGTAGAGATAGAGATAGAGATTTGACGTCTACTAATATTATTTCTGTAGTAGTGAATGTGCTATGTGAAGTGTGAACAAATAATTCGATATGACCATATGAGCCCTGTCCTGTTATGATCGGATCATCTTCTCCTTTTTCGGATCGACAATTGTCATATCATCGCTCGTGACATGAGAAACCAAAAAATACATCCAACAACCACCAACTCCAAAACAAATGGTGATTCAGTTCAACCTTCGCGTTGTTTAATCAAAGCAAACGGTACATTAGTCTGGAAGCGACGAACAAGTTAAATAATCCACCAAAAACTATCCAGCTCTTCTTCACCCAAGGCGAGCACCTCGATCGCCATGGCAGGGCTCTGCATGGACCAGGACTTCGTGCAGGCCCCTGTGCACAGGCCCGCGGCGCTCATCGCGGAGGCCGCCGGCATCCCGGTCATCGACCTCTCGCCTCTCGGCACGCCCGAGGGATGCGTGGACGCGCTCGCGGCCGAGGTGGGCTCGGCGAGCCGGGACTGGGGGTTCTTTGTGGCGGTGGGCCACGGTGTACCTGCGGAGACGGTGGCGCGGGTGGTGGAGGCTGGCCGGGCCTTCTTCGCGCTGCCGGCGGAGCGGAAGACGGCCGTGCGGCGGACCGAGGCGGCGCCGTTGGGGTACTACAACTCGGAGCACACCAAGAACGTGAGGGACTGGAAGGAGGTATTCGACATCTTTCCGCGCGAGCCGGCCGTGGCGGCCGACAGCGAGCTGGTGTTCGAGAACAAGTGGCCGGACGACCTGCCGGGCTTCAGGTGTCTATTTGTTCACTGTGTTTAGTTCTTTTACTATCTTGGCCCCAATTTCGACAAATCAACCTCTCTTTCAATTACAAGTATACTCAAATTGCAAATACAGACTTCCATTGATTTTGATTTCGACGCAATCTTGTGCGTGCAGGGAGGCGCTGGAGGAGTACGCCAAAGCGATGGAGGAGTTGGCCTTGAAGCTGCTGGAGCTGATCGCCCGGAGCCTGGACCTGAGGCCTGACCGGCTGCATGGCTTTTTCAAGGACCAGACCACGTACATGCGGCTGAACCACTACCCTGCCTGCCCGAGCCCCGGTCTCGCCCTCGGCATCGGTCGGCACAAGGACAGCGGCGCGCTCACCATCCTATACCAGGACGACGTCGGCGGGCTCGACGTCCGGAGGCGATCCGACGGCGAGTGGGTGCGCGTCAGGCCTGTTCCTGGCTCATTCGTCATCAACGTCGGCGACATCATCCAGGTACGGATTAAAATCTGTTTTCTTGCGAATGCTTGGCGCCTTGGCCATGGCCGAACTTAACAATTGACCTTGCAATCGTACGTGTGTGCTTGCAGGTTTGGAGCAATGGCAGGTACGAGAGCGTGGAGCACCGGGCGTCGGTGAGCCCGGAGAAGGAGAGGTTCTCCATCCCCTACTTCTTCAACCCGGCCAGCTACACCGTCGTTCAGCCATTGGAGGAGTTGGTGAGCGATGAGAGCTGCTCGTCCAGGTACGATGCGTACGACTGGGGCGAGTTCTTCAACACCAGGAGGAACAGCAACTTCAGGAAGCTGGACGTGGAGAACATCCAGATCACGCGTTTTAGGAAGGATCGATCTCGTGGGGTAGAATAGATCGATCATTGTGTGATGATCGCCTGGCATGTTTAGAGATGGGTCATTTGGCCATTAATTTGTGATATGGACAGTATTTGCTTTTCTGTAAACTGCAGCATGCAAGTATGCTGTTTCTTTTCTGTAAACTGCAGCATGTAAGTATGTTGTTTCTTTTCTGTAAACTGCAGCATGTAAGGATTGATCTCGTGGTTTGGTTTGGGTTTGCAATGAGAATGGGTTGATTTGGTTTGGTGTGGATTCAGAAAAAAAAAATCGGGTTCGAACGGGTTGAACCTATGGCTTCGTATGGGTGGGTGGGTTGCCATAGGTGATGCCGTGACCCATGATGAAGGGTGGAAGCCTGGACGGATGCGCCCTCTCTGGATCAGGCAGGATCTTCTCTCATATGCTAGGGGATTTCATTTCTTTTTTGTTATCATTTTTTTCCGATTTGTTTGGTTTTTAGATTAAAAAAAGGGATTGCTTTCCTCTATTGTATTGCATTGTATGGCAGGGCACTTCCCAAAAGATAAGAGTTTTTGGCCTAATCGACCCATCTTTGCCCCCAATCTCACCTACCCAAGCCCACCAAATCCAACGCCGCACGAGCGAGGCGAGCGAGAAAGCTCCTTCCTTTCGCCTCGCGGGGAGGGGAGAGGGTTCTCACGGTCTCACCTAATCCACGAGCGAAGCGAGAGAAACAGGCCCCCGCCGCCGCGACGCGAGCGAGCAACAACCCCGCCGCCGCCGCCAACGAAGCGACCGGGGCTCCAGGGTATTTATACATTCGCACATGCTCGTGGCAATTCTTGCAACTCCGCTTGCAGCTGCCTCTGATTCCTCTGGATTTGGCAGCCCTCTGCGACGCCGGCCGGTGGTTGCGACCCTGCCTGACTCCTCCTCGTACCGGATATGGGATCGACGGCGCTCGGTGGTGCGGCTCCGGCGCGCACCGGACTTGCCCCCAAGGTGACTGCCGGCTGCTCCTCCTCTCTCTCTCTCGTGAATTATTTGGCTTGGCGAATTGAATAGCGCGTGCCCCCGAGTTGATTGGGTCTGTTTGCCTGGTTGTGTAAACTGTTTGTTTCATTTTGTAATGAGGCAATCGATTCCGATCTTTTATGCATATTCCGTTACCTGCGAACCTGATTGTCTTCATGGAGTTGTACCAAGTAATTTAAAGTTTGCCATCGGTTGCTTCGTCGAATTGGCTGTTAGTGTGATTGTTTTTGACGCCGTTGCGCACCAAAAAAACATAAGCATGGCACAAAAAAGAAAGAAAATGATATCGTTATTTTAATTAAGTTGATTTATTTGAATAAGCAGTGTTGAATGTGCCAACTTTTATGCCTAGGAATTTCATGTTGACTACTGTATCATGGAGTGAGTTGGTCATAAATAGTGATCCTTTGATCCAATTGTGTTCTTGTTCAAACAACTACATCCTGTTTCTCATGAAATTGCTTATTTTGAGCTTAAGCAATGAGATGATTTCTTGTTTTGATGTGTAGAATGGAGTCCTCGGATCTAATTTCAAACCATGCAGTGGTTTCATGCTCAAAACAACTCCTAAGGTGAATTTTATTTCTTTTTTTAGTAAAGATTGATTTGTTGACTGCTGTACGCCACATACTAATAAAAAGGTGTCCGCATTGTAGGTTGGATGCTCTTCACTCCGTGTGAGGGCATCTATTGCTTCTTCACCACAAAAACAGTACTCTCCTACGACACCAGCAGCTAAATCAGGGGAGGAGGTGCGCATTGCAGTGCTAGGGGCCAGCGGTTATACCGGAGCTGAGGTTGTTCTCTTTTTTCCTGTAATTTTCCATTTGTGCTGATTTCCTTTGCAATGTAGGAGCAGGTTTCCTCACCCAATGCAGTTTTGGTCCCCCCCCCCCCCCCCCCTTTTTTTTTTCCTTTTCTGGCTCCACATTTCTGTGCGGTGATCCCAATATTTTCATCTTTCTTTCTTTTTGTTCTGTTTGCTAATGTCTTAAGGTACACTTTCGCTAACAGATTGTTCGACTTCTGGCGAACCACCCTCAGTTTCGTATCAAAGTGATGACCGCAGATAGAAAAGCTGGTGAACAGTTTGGATCTGTATTTCCTCACTTGATAACACAAGTAAGAATTTTTCTACTCTTCCTCCACATGTGATGCTTCATCCTTGTATATCAAGAATGAACCGTTGGGCAGTAGTGCATTTCTTTGTATTAGAATTAGTGTTGGCATCATGTTGATCTCTTTTCATTTCGCAGGACCTGCCAAATTTGGTTGCAATAAAAGATGCAGATTTTTCAGATGTTGATGCAGTTTTTTGTTGCTTGCCACATGGAACAACCCAGGTTGTTTATCTTCAGCATGCCTATTCTGATTTTTTCCCTATCAATAGCTGAATTGTGTAAAGGAATACAGTTGTACACTCTGTTGTGTATTGGAGGACAAGATTTTGTTGAAAATTTTAAAGCAATATCTGATTGCAATTTTTGTATCAGGAAATTATTCAAGGTTTACCCCAGCAACTGAAGATTGTTGATCTGTCTGCGGTATGCTCTACACAAACACATGATTTATCTACGTTATTAACAGCCAATCGTTCTTATGAGTGACTTATCATGTTGACAGGATTTCCGATTGCGTGATATCAATGAGTATGCTGAGTGGTATGGCCATTCTCATAGGGCACCAGAACTTCAGGTTTTCTTAACTACTTTCCCCTACATACTTGTTTAGTAACTGTCATTTGTCATGTACTTTTGCTATTACTCAGTTCTTAAGTTCCAATTTCGGCATCGGCATGTGATTGCCAACTTCGATTCCTATTGATATGCTTCTTCAATTTCTTTTTGGTATGATACTTTTTGGGGTTTGAATTGGACTCTTATATAGTCATATGGTATTTTTGGATTATTCCTTTGTGTTATTATGTTTGATTCTGTGAACTCATTTTCTCTGTTGGTTGTTTCTCTGTTTATTCAGCAAGAAGCTGTGTATGGCCTGACTGAAGTTCTTCGAGATGAAATAAGAAATGCACGTCTTGTTGCAAATCCAGGATGTTATCCCACGTCTATTCAACTTCCTCTTGTTCCTCTAATGAAGGTGAGGATCAATAGAAATTCTGATAATTCTAGTCTATGATCAAAACAACAAAGTTTAGACATAATAGCTGTCAGTTGTGCCATACCCATATATTTGCAAATGTACAAAGAATATCCATTTTCTGTAGCAGAAAGTATATTTGTAAAAATGTTGTGCTTCTGAGTCATGCTCCTTTATGAAAATATTCTAAAATGTCACTTATTAACATTCTTAGTATCTATGTCTTTCTTAGCATATTTTGTTTTACCGTGCAGGCAAAACTGATCAAGATGAGCAACATTATCATTGATGCAAAATCTGGGGTTAGCGGGGCAGGTCCTTATTTTACTTGAGATACTATGACTTTAAAATATAAGTATGTATCTGCCAAATCAATAGCAGATCTGCTCTCTAACACGTGCATTTTTGTAGGACGTGGAGCTAAGGAAGCAAATCTTTACACCGAGATAGCTGAAGGCATCCATGCTTATGGAATAAAAGGCCACCGGCATGGTAATCCTTATTTTTCAAATAGTTGAAATCAACATTAGTTTTATAACTGTTATATTGCTCTTGAACAAATTTGTTATTCTCCCTTGGTAAATGGATAGCCTGGTTACAGAATGGTTGCTCATGTCTATCCTATTAGTGCCTTTAATGTGGCCTTACTGACACAATGAGATAAAACAATGCCAGTTCCCGAGATTGAACAAGGACTTTCAGATGCTGCTGAATCCAAAGTTACTATCAGCTTTACTCCAAATCTGATCTGTATGGTAAGCATATACACACTTAAAGGCAGTATAACTCCAAGTTCTGCAATTCCTTCTGTGTTGCACTGAACCAGTAATGTGTAGAATTCAGTTGCGAAATCAAACGCTTTATCTATATGTTGAACAGAAACGTGGGATGCAATCTACTATGTTTGTTGAAATGGCACCTGGAGTGACTGTCAATGATTTGTATCAGCATCTCAAGTCTACTTATGAGGTTTGTTTGTCTGACCATATGGGCTAAATTATCTATCTGCAAAGTTTGACAGAGCTAAAATTTTCCACAGAAGTGGATTCATCAAAATGTTTAATGCTTTTACAGTGTGAAGAGAAATATCAAATATCTTTACTCTTGTTAGCATCAGAGTTTATTCCGTGCGTGTATCTTTTCAGGGTGAAGAATTTGTCAAGCTGTTACATGGTAGCAGCGTTCCTCACACACGCCATGTTGTGGGATCGAATTACTGCTTCATGAATGTCTTCGAGGACAGAATTCCTGGAAGGGCCATCATCATCTCTGTCGTAAGTGTCTTCAAGCGGTCTATATGTTGCTCAAGCGTTTAGCAAACTCATGTCACAGATTTAAAGATGCTGTATCCTTATTTCTTGTGCTTCAACTCTGCAGATAGATAATCTTGTTAAGGGAGCATCTGGTCAGGCCGTGCAGAACCTCAATCTGATGATGGGACTGCCTGAGAACACGGGGCTGCAATATCAGCCCCTATTTCCTTGATCCTTTGCGTCACCATTTCATGTGTTCTGTCTGGATGATGCTTTGGAATTCAGCTACACATCTCCTTCATGTTTACTGTTGAGAGGCAAGGAGCTCAACATTAGAGTGTAACAAAGCCAAACTCACTCAAAAGCACAGCTTGGTTTGTGCTGTTGTAGTTTTAGAGATTATCAGCATTTTAGCAGTGCAATACTGCAATGAGAGTATGATCCGAGTGACTCGGTGCCATGGAAATCCTAAGGTTATATTCTAATACCACCAAAATGCCAAGATAAGAAATGCTAATAATAGGAACAATCCAAAGGAGAATAAAAGGGATAAAGAAGAGTTTTACCGTCAGACCTATCGGCGTATAGAAAGCCGATTAAAATTAGCGCTCATAGATGTTCCAAGACCATCTGGGGCCGATCGGCATCGTCTTGTGGTTGGGTTCTTATCATCCAGTAGGAAATTCCATTCTTATTTTTTTACCGACTTATGCCAGAGTAGAAACAAAGCATCAAATAGTGTAGAGCTGCCTTTGAACCAAAAGGTCCATGAGGCATATACTCAGCCCAGGCTAAAAGGGAAGGGCATAAATGGCAATGCACAGAGAGAGAGTCATGGCCATTTGACCCAAACCGCAGTCGCTCCTGCCACAGAAGGCACACTCTCAGCATTCTCCTTTCTTCCCTCTCACCCACGGCAAGAGCAAGTGGCGCTCATCCACAAAACCAACCGAGAGTGAGCCCCTCAGCCAAGCACGACCATACCAGTTAGAGCCACCACAGAGAGGCAGTGAGGAAGACGAAGCCTGAAGGAGAAGAACCGAGAAAGAAGGGGAAGATGACAGGGAGGAGCAAGGAGGCAGTGACGATTCCAGAGGCGCAAGATTTCCAGCGACCGACGACACCACGCCAAGTCGTCGTACACCCCCCAATTTTTTCTCAGCCGACATTAAGTAAGCCCTCATACCTCCCCTAATGCATCAGCGGCGATCCCGCAACGCCGTCGTGCGCCCTTGGATGGCAGTGCATGCTCCCCGGCGCATGCGCTCCACCAAGTCCCGACACGATGGCCACCTTGAGCCTTCCCAGCTGTGCGTTCTAGATCAAGGCAAAGGGAGTAGCTAAATCAAAAGCACAAAAGTAAAGAGGGGAGAGTGAACCAGTGGTGCCCAAAGCTCGAGGTGGTGGCGGTTGGAGGCGTAATGGCCGACCGACTACAAGACGTGGCCAGCGAGCTCAACCCGTAGGGAGCAATCGAAGCCATGGCGACGGCTGACGGTGATGGACGGTGGCGCAGGTGACCAAGCCTTGAGGACAGCGGCGTGGCCGGAGGCCGAGGTCAGAGGCGTAGAGGCCATGGCCGGAGCCAAGCAGCAGTGCCCCGCACCCCACCGCCTTGCGCGCATAGGGGAGGCGACGGATCCGGTCCTGGTTGGTCGGATCGGAGGCGAAGAGCGAGGGGGAGGCGGAGTAGCCGGAGGGGAGGCAGCCGACAGCAAGGCGACTGAGAGACCATGTGGTCGTGACTCCATGTGAATGATGAGTAATTGACAAAGGTTTAGGATAGTCGAGTTTGGGTTGTGTGGTCGGACCATGTCGTTGCGCGGTGCAACGGGCTCGGTCGGACTTGGTCAAACTTGATCGTATGGGATTAGGTTGTATATTCCGATGATTCTATAGGTTGGACTTCGTCATGAGTAAGTATGATGTGCTTATGTTATTTACGCTTTCATGTATCGAGCGGTGCTATGTGACGTGTTTCTTGTCTGTGTGACTGTAGGACGTCGAGGCGGAGTCGTGGTGAGACACGAGGTGATCGGACTAGACACAGGGAGGTGTCGAGGTCAGAACGGTCGGATGTGTCGAAGACAACGAAGATTTGATGTGGTTGCGAGTCGTGGACGACAAGGAGCGCGGAAGCTTCCCGGAAGGTGCACGAGGGACGAATCGGTAAATTCGCAAGGCTGCACAAGCGGGAGCGGGCTCCATCGGATTTAGCGGGCGTAACGGGGTGGAGACCCGTTAGCCAAGCGCTATAAATAGGTGGAGGGGGCTGCATGCCTCCCCATGGCTTTGGGAGAGAGTTAGGGTTTGTTAGAGTCAAAAGAGGCTTTGAGAGTTTGTTTTGGCTTTAGGCTTTAGTTGTTGAGGGTTGGTAGGAGAGGCAGAGAGGTGTCTGTACTCATGTCTCCTTCGTAGTTCCTTCTCTGTCTGTGTTCCTCCCAAGAAGCATGTGAAGCTCTTGGTGATCTTGAGGATTGAGGGGGAAAGGAGAGGATTGAGTGGTAAATCCATGTAATCATCCATGGTTCTAATGTCCATGCGTATCGGGACTCCTCTGTATTCCTTTTGGTTCAATGAATGGAAATCTGAAGTTTTCTCCCGTGCTCTCTGTTCTTCCTTCGTTCTTCTTTTTGGGTGATTCTTGATCTTTTGCGTTTCTTGTTGGTTGTTGCTCGGGAGTGCCAAAATGGGTTGCTCTATGTTGGGATAGTGCCTCAAGATCATTTGATCAGTTAAAATCCCAAAAACCCATCTCTTATTTCAGATTTCGTTTTGAGCCTCCTGCTCATGTTTTGCCTTTCTAGGGTTTTGGTGCTGTTCTTGTTTCCCTTTGCGAGGTGGCTTGAAATTTGGCATGGAGAGTCCAGAGGCTATTAATTAGCTATCCTCAAAATTTCATGGCCAAAGGATCAAAGGTTGAGGAGTAATTTGGTTTTTGACTCGGTTCTTGCAAAATTTCAAATTTTTACCCAAATCTGAAATTCTTGTTTCTTGGAGTGGTTTCTCGATATTGGCTCTTGGCTTATTCTTCTGGGAGTGTTTCCTAGCTGTCCTCAAAGTTTCCCAAGCCAAGAATCCAAGAATCCTTGCGAATTTCTCAGATTTCTGAAAAACCTGTTTGCTGAAATTCTTCGTGCGGTACTACCGCTCCTCGAGAGGTACTACCGCTCAGCGGTACTACCGCTCGTCCCAGCGGTACTACCGTTTGCAGTCTGACTTGTTCAGAAATTATTTTCCCTGACTGCTTCTTTCTGGATCTGGTTTAGCCTTGTTGCTGTGTTTTCCAGTAGTGCCTTTCTTCTTTCTTCATAGCTTCCATAGCTATTGGAGAAGAAGCTTAAGTGTGGTATTTGGAGGGGCGAATTTTATTTTTGAGAGCGCCATTCACCCCCCTCTGTCGCCATTTCGGTCCAACAGCGACGGTTGAATCTGGCCCCGGCTGGCCGGACTGGGAGGGGTCACCGGCGGTGCACTCCAGGCCGACGCACCGAGGTCCCCTCTATGCTGTGAAATGCCAGGAGGAAGAGGGGGAGTGAGGGAGAGCCAGGCGGGCGGAGGAGCCATCGGCGACGAGCTTGGGGCCGGTGAGCCTGAGCTCGATCGTGCGCTTCCCCACGCACCCCAAATCGCCTGGAGGAGCACATGAGAGGAGAAGAGATAAGGAGGTGAGAGAAGCCAGTTCGACCGGGTGGTAGGAGAAAACGAAAGAAAGAAAAAGGGAAGGAAAAAAGAAAAGAGAAAGAGAGAGAGAAAAGAAAAGAAAAGAGGAGAAAAAGAAAAGAAAAATGGGGTTGGTTCCTGCGTGACGGGTCCTTAACCCCGTGCGTTTATGCCTGAGTCAGGTTATGCGCGTAGAGTTGTCGCCGCTAGCTTAAGCACTGGTTTTGATATGATGCGTTAAGTCGGGTTGACGTTTGTACAGGTGGAGGTCCTGGGTTGGAGTCGTCCATGCATCGTCCCTGAGACTAACTAGGCAAGTGCATGGTAAAGTAGTAAATTCGGGTAATGTTTGCTGTTAGATGAACGATGGTGCAGTGCTTATCATGCTGTGGTAGGTTAACTATTTCTGGATGCATGATGATGAATGATGAATGACAATTGTTGAGACATGACATGTTGATATGCATAAATGAAGAACTTGCATTGCATGCATGTCATGAAAAGAGATAGTGTTGTGATAGCAGAGGTCCACTTTGTGTGGACGCTCCACGGGAGTGGAAAATGAGGTCCCTGTATGAAAATGACGGGCTATTGTGGTCCCCGTATGAAAAAGGATGGGCTTGTGATCCCCGCATGGAAGCAGCACGGGCCTGGGTGAGCATCGACGGGTGCTCACTCTGCTATACCGATATAAGCTAAAGAGATAAGAGAGAAGTCCATGTGCATATGCATAATGAATGATTGATAAGAGCTTAAAGAGTTTAAATGGAAACAAATGGCGATTGAAACTGTGATGATTATGGACTGATTTGTAAACCTGTTATTTACTGTTTTGCTTTGTACTTGCTGAGTCTTTGGACTCACCCTTGCTTTGTTGTTTTTTAGGTGATCTTTGAGGATGTCATGCACAGGCGGGTGTAGCACATGAATAATTTCACAAACCAGCAACACTCTTTGTACCACCTTTTGTCAGTATATTTCACATTGTACCGCCCTAGTCATACCGTCACATAAAGTATGGTCATATCGTCTTGCATTTTTCAGCAAAGACAAGATTGAATATACTTCAACAAATTTAAAAAATAAATTCATAAATTATAGTACCATGCACACAAGGATTAAAACATGACTCACAATAAGTTGCAAAACATTCGCACACTTTAGAACCATGCCAATAGGATTAGAGACATGGACTCAAATCGTTTGCAAAACACATTCGCAAACCTATGTCACATATTACAAGAATCATACATGAGTTTCAACTATTTGCAAAACACATTCGCAAACTTAAACATCACGTCATAAGAAGTAGGTGCATGGACTTCAATCATTTGTAAAATATATCTGTAAACTCTAGTCACATGCTACAAGGATTATGCATGAGCTACAACTATTTCCAAAACACATTAGCAAATACTAGCATTATGCCACGGAGAGCTAGAACAAGTGGGATTGAGCTATCAAAATATGATGAGACTCAAACTACTAGACAAGACCTATCTTAATAGTATGACAATATATAGTAACAATCTAGTCTTCCAACAAAACACCAAGACTGGTAAAAAACTAGCAACACATCTTTAGCCTACGCTAGTTATACTTTTGCCTTGAGTATCCTCTTAAAGCTTGATGACAAATATCCTCACTTCAAACCTGGGTCCTTGTCTTGATATGTGTCAACCCATAATGCATTATTTACTTGCCCTCCATCAACACATGATGGTCTTAGCTTGACTTAATGATCAACTCATGATCATCTCCTTTTAAGATCTTGACTTGATGACCATCAACTCATGATACCATCATTCATCCCAAACCTTGAATTGATAATGATCAACTCTTGACGCCATCTAAAGTCGTTGTCATCATGGGACACAATCTATTCATCCAACTCATTAAAAATACTAATCCCACAATGTACTTTCATTAATTACTAAAATATGTCATGAAATCATAATGACGAGTCTTAATTCTTCAATCTTCCCCTTTTTGATAATTGATGACAACCGCAATAATTGCAAATAATTGGATTGAAAGCTTCAAGTCAAGCTAAGTTTTGATCTAAATATAAAGTAAACTCCCCCAAAATATATGCATACATATATGTGAAAAGGAACCATATGCATGCATCTAAGTTTTGACCTAAAATAGAGTTCAACCTATAGTTTGGATCCAATAAATGCAACTGTTGTAGGGGTGGCCCCCACCTAAGCCCAGCAGGCCTGTTAAGAAGAATGTAAGGCCCAGAATGGGACATGTGTAATGACATAAGTACCCTTGTAGGGTATATTCGGATGTAAGGGTATAATTGTAAAAGCACTCCCATGTGGATATATATATACAGCACAGGCCATGGGGAGAAGAACCTAAGCCATTACTCACCTAACTCTCCACTACCATACTCTCTCTCTGCTTGGTCTCAGAATCACAACAGCTTGGCGCCGTCCGTGGGGAGGACAAGAGCAAGCCTCCAGATCCGAAGGAGGATGGCACCAAAGAAAGCTTCACCATCGGCGGCGAAGAAGAAGAAAGCGAAAGCGGTGAAATCTCGCGTCAATACCAGGGCTTCGGCTTTAGCAGCTACAGGTACGGGTGGCGATGCAGGTGTGACGACTGTGAGCACCGACGTTCACGATGCGACAAACAACCCCGCCACCGGCGACGCGACGAACAACCCTACCACCAGCGACACAACGCCCGACCCCGCCACTGTTGCCGCGCCGCCAGACCCCGCCGCCACCGCCCCAACGACCAACCTCGACGTGGCAACCCTGGCACGTCCACTTTCCCACCCGGCGCAGCAGCGGTGAGCGGTCCCAGCGACGACGTGGGTCTCGTCATCAGCCCCAGGGTCCTCCAGGACAACGCGACGGGCAGCTTGGGCGCGCAGGCCGGGGTCACCATTGTGCCGATCGCGCCGCCGGGCGCACCGACAGCCCCAGCTACGTCCGCGGTGGAGACCGCCCTATTGGCGGCCCTCAGCGCGTTTCAACGGGAGCTGACAGACCTCCGCGGAGCTGTGCGCGACATGCAAGAGGCCCGGAGCCAACACGCCCCCTCCCCGGCGGTGGCATCGGAACCCGCTCTGGAGAGGGTGGACAGCCGCGACGCCCCTACGTCTAGTTGCGTCCCATTACGGCGCAGACCCGCCGCCCCGCTCTCCGCGGCTCGCAGCAGCGGCATGGCACGAGGACTTCAAGTTCCTGCCGCCATCGAGGCGTAGAACGGTGACTCCGACCCGCGAGAATTCGTGCGCGTGTATGAGACCGCTATCGAAGCCGCTGGCGGAGACGACACCACGAAGGCAAAAAGACTCCCTCTCGCGTTACAAGGGGTGGCGCTATCCTGGTTCTTCGCCATCGAACCACAGTCTATCTATGCGTGGGAACAGATCCGCAATTGACTCTACAACAACTTCCAGGGAAACTATGTCGAGCGTGTCGATGCGGATCAGCTCTTCGCAGTCAAGCAAAAACCCGAGGAGGGGCTCCGGACTTACTTCAAACGCTTCGCCAAGGTACGCTGCCAAGTCGGGGACGTTAACGAGGCAACCATCATCAATGCAGCGATACAAGGTCTCCACCCGGGACCGCTCGCTGAATATAACGCGTGGAAGCCACTCAAGTTGGTGGCAAAGCTCTTCGACAAAATGGAAGCGTACGCCCGGGCCAAGGAGGACGCGCGGAGGCGCAGCGGCGGCCGCTCCGATGCCGGGCAAGCGGAGGAGTTGTCGCAAAGGAGAAGCATAAGAGATAACTTGAGGACAAAACACAAGCAAGCGTCCGCGGGTGACATTCATGAGCGCGTCGACAACGGGGTGCACCAAAACTCGCCAAACGACAGGCCCAAGCCCCGGCGTAACCGGCGAAGGCCCCAAAAGGCTCGCCACGTCCTCGCTGCGCAAGGCGTTCCCCGGGAAACCGCTTTAACCCCGGGCACCGGAGGGGGACGTGAAGGAAGTCGCGATGAGAAGCCGCGTGTGGAGCAGGAAATCCTAGAATACGGCAGATGGTGCGAAGTGCATGGCTACAGGGGCCATTTCACGTGGACATGCACCAAAATTGCGGTGTTGCGTGAAGCGATGGCCCACATACGAGCCTCGAGACACCGACTTCGCAATAGCCCACGTCATGCATGTCACGCAGGCGCCCTCGCACGCTGGGCCCCCCGGAGAGACCCAGTGCCGTGGTGTTAACGTCATCACTGGAGGCTCTTAGTCGAGCACTTCCCCAGCACAACTACCTCTGGGGACGTCCCATCGCAGCATCACCTTCACGTCAGCCGATGCCCAGGGCGTGAAATTCCCCCACCAAGATCCCTTGGTCATCCAGGCCGACATCGCAGGTTGCGACGTCAGGCGTATCCTCATCGACGAAGGGAGCTCCGCAAACATCTTGTTCACGGAGGCCCTTGATCGCATGAGAGTACCTCGGAGCCTACTAAAAGCTTCTGAAGCCCCCCTCCAGGGCCTCAGAGGGCAGCCACTGAAGGCTTTGGGCCAGGTACGCCTCCAAGTCTCCTTGTGCCAGGCCGACAATGCCAGGACTGAAGATATCGTCTTCGACATCGTGGACGTCTCGTATCCATATAATGCCATACTGGGCCGGCCTACCATCAACTCTTTCGAGGCGGTCCCACACTACACCTTCCTATGCATGAAGCTCCCGGGCCGGCGGGGCGTCATCACCGTCTTCGGCGATCAGGATATGGCTAGGAGCATCGAAACCGGAGCTGGAAGCCTGCACCGTAAGGTGCACGTCCTCGCCGACAAGTACCAGGCGGACACGCCATCCTCCCCAGGATGGACACCTAAGCCCCACCCCGAGGGCGAAGTGAAGAGAGTGCCACTCCAGGCGGAGGGGTAGCTCGTATCCATAGGCGAGGGCCTCCCTCCGGACGTAGAGCAGGACTTGCTCCGAGTTCTTCGGGCCAACATAGATGTCTTCGCATGGTCCCCGGAGGACATCAAAGGTGTGGACCGCGCCCTCATCGAACATAACCTGGCGATCCGCCCTAACACCAAGCCAGTCAAGCAGAAACTTCACCGTATGTCCATGGACCGGCAGCAAGCAGCCAAGGTGGAGGTGGTGAAGCTCCTTCGGGCGGGGGTTATCCGCGAGGTCCAACATCCAGACTGGCTCGCTAATCCGGTGTTGGTCAAAAAGGCCAACGGCGCCTAGCGCATGTGCATCGACTTCACCGCCCTCAACAAGGCATGCCCGAAGGACGATTACCCTCTGCCGCGCATAGATCAACTGGTCGACGCCACCGCCGGATGCGAGCTCATGAGCTTCTTGGACGCCTACTCCGGCTACCATCAGGTCTACATGGCCAAGGACGACGAGGATAAAACCAGCTTCATTACGCCGGTTGGGACCTTTTGCTTTGTCAGGATGCCCTTCGGCTTGAAGAACGCGGGCGCAACCTTCACCCGCCTCGTCGCGTTGGCCCTAGCCGTTCAGCTAGGGAGGAACGTGGAGGCCTACGTGGACGATGTGGTAGTAAAAACCAGGCAGCTCGCCTCCCACGGTTGGGATCTTCAGGAGACCTTCGACAACCTCAGGAAGGCTGGCATCAAACTCAATCCGGACAAATGTGTTTTCGGCGTGCAGGCGGGCAAGCTCTTGGGCTTCCTCGTATCCGGGCGAGGCATTCAAGCGAACCCCGACAAGGTCGACGCTATCCTGGGCATGGAACCGCCCAAGACGACGAGGGAGGTCCAGAGGCTGGCAGGCCGCATGGCGGCCCTGAGTCGTTTCCACTCCAGGGCAGCGGAGCGGGCCTTGCTATTTTTTAAGACTCTTCGCGGTTGCGATGGGTTTCATTGGGACGACAATTGCGCAAGGGACGACGACTGCGCAAAGGCCTTCGACGACCTCAAGAAACACCCCGCAACCCTTCCTACTCTGGTGGCCCCAGCGCCAGAGGCTCCCCTCCTACTCTACCTCGTCGCCTCGACAATGGCGGTCAGTGCTGTCCTCGTCCTCGAAGAGGGCGCTCTCCAGCGACCAGTGTACTTTGTCTCCGAAGCCCTTCAGGGCGCCAAGACGCAGATATGGAGCTCGAGAAGCTTGCTTACGCGCTGGTCATGGCCTCAAGAAAGCTCCGGCATTACTTCCTGGCACACCCGATAACGGTGCCATCCTCGTTCCCTCTGGCGGAGATGCTGCACAATAAGGAGTCCACGAGGCGAATTGGCAAATGGGCGGCCGAGCTTGCTCCATTCTCCCTAACATATGCCTCCCGAACGGCGATCAAGTCTCAAGTTCTAGCGGACTTCCTCGTAGAATGGACCCTTCCAGCTCAGCCGGTCCTCCAGTCCGAAGACCCGGTGTGGATGCTCAACACCGACGGAGCCTGTTGTACTCGGCGTGCCTAGCATTTCCTGCTACGAACAACACGGCCGAGTACGAGGCGTTGCTCTTCGGCCTCGGAAAGCTCAAAGCGATGGGAGCGAGGCGAGTTCTCGTCCGCACCGATTCACGGCTAGTAGCAGGCCATGTGGACAAGTCATATCAGGCTAAGGACCCGGAGCTAGCTAAGTACCTAGCAGCCGTACGAGCGAAGGAACGTCACTTTCTGGGTGTCACCGTGAAGGCCATCCCTCGGGCAGACAACGAGCAAGCCGATATCCTTGCCAAGGCTGCCAGTCAGCAGCTCCCAACTCCCGAGGGGCATTTTACGAGGTCCTGTCGGCGGCCCTTGTCCACCAGATCACCCAGCAGGGTGACTGGCGGGAACCCCTTTTCGCTTTTCTGCAGGACATCGCAGAACCAGATGACCCCACCGAGCTCCAGCGTTTACAGCACCGCGCTAGGTCCTTCCAGGTGCTCGATGGGGTGCTCTACAAAAAAGGGAGTTTGCGCGCCGCTCCTGCGGTGCCTCTCGCGCGAAGAAGGAAGCGCCTCCTCACGGAAATTCATGCGGGGCTCTACGGCTCGCATCTTCAACCAAGGTCTCTAGTGGGCAAGGCATTCAGGCAGGGTTTTTATTGGCCAACAGCTGTCGCGGACGCCTAGGATCTCGTGCGCCGTTGTCAAGGTTGCCAGTGGATGGGAAGGGCAATCCGCAGGCCCCCGACAAGCCTCCATCCCATACCCTCGGTATGGCCGCTGGCGCGGTGGGGCATCGACGTCGTGGGACCGCTTCCCGGCCCTGGTGACCGCGTTCGTGAGCGGTCGCCCGAATACTTCTCCAGTGCCCGAGGCGTAGCTCGCCAAGATTACCTCGGCAGCTATGCAACGCTTCCTCTGGCAGAACATTATATGCCGATTTGGCGTGCCCAGGGAGATCACCGTCGACAACGGTCTGCAATTTGATGTAGCCCCATTCAAAGAATTCTGCAACAATGTGGGCGTCACACTCCGGTTCGCCTCGGTTGGACACCCACAGTCCAACGGGGCAGTGGAGCGGGCGAACGGCGCTATCTCCACCGCGATCAAGAAGCGCCTTGTCGGGCTACCAAAGGGGAAGTGACCGGGCGAGCTCCATAGTGTCCTCTGGTGCCTTCGTACAACGGTCACACGCCCAACAGGATTCAGGCCATTCAAGCTCCTCTTTGGTGACGTGGCGGTCACACCTGAAGAAATAAAGGCTGGCTCGCGAAGGGTGCTCGTCCAACACCAGACGAGAAGCGCCAATTGTCCATAGACCTCATTGATGGGGACCGGGCAATCGCAACACAGCACGTCATAAAGTACGCGTGACAGATGGTGCGCGGTCGGGATCGTTCGCTGTACCCACGTGAATTCAGACCAGGAGACCTCGTCCTTAAGATGGCACTCCACGCGGACACGGTAGGCAAGCTCAAATCCAGGTGGGAAGGCCCGTACATCGTCGCGGAAGCCCAACAGAAGGGAGCGTACCGCTTAGCCACCTTGGAGGGGCAGACGTTCCGCCACACGTGGAATGTAGACAGACTGCAGCGGTATTATGCCTAAGCCGAGTATGCGAGTGCAAGGACCTTCCACGGCTTCGGCGGGTGCCCCACCACGCTCCTCCGTGAACTGCTCTGGCGCTAGAGGCTCCAGACGCACGCAGCTTCACCACCAGGCAATGACAGCTGAGGTCGTCTCCACCTTTAAGCGGCCAGCGGTTAGTACCATCCTCTTGTAACCGCTCACCCGCGCAAACGGGAATTTAATAAAGTGCATCATTCATTATCGTTTCATACCAAAAGCGCGCAAAGGGTTACCTTCGTGTGCACTATGCATGAGCATAAATAAAGACGCGTGGGGGAACGCCTCCGCGCGCAGTCTCCGAACTCTAAATAAGACGTAGCGTCGAGGTCCGCCTCTGCACGCACTCTACGGAGTATAAATAAGACGTAGCGTCGAGGTTCACCTTCGCACGCAATTTCACCGCCCGCAACGCGCGGAGGCTTGCCTCCGCGCACAGTCTACGGACTCTAAACAAGACGTAGCGTTGAGGTCCGCCTCCGCACGCACTCCACGGAGTATAAACAAGACGTAGCGTCGAGGTTCACCTCCGCACGCAATTTCACCGCCCGCAACGCGCAGAGGCTCGCCTCCGCGCGTAATTTACGGACTCTAAACAAGACATAGCGTTGAGGTCCGCCTCCGCACGCACTCCACGGAGTATAAACAAGGCGTAGCGTCGAGGTCCGCCTCCGCACGCAATTTCACCGCCCGTAACACGCAAAGGCTCGCCTCCGTGCGTAGTCTCCGGACTCTAAACAAGACGTAGCGTCGAGGTCCGCCTCCGCACGCACTCCACGGAGTATAAACAAGACGTAGCGTCGAGGTCCGCCTCCGCACGCACCTTCACCGCCCGCAACGCGTGGAGGCTCGCCTCCGCGCGCAGTCTACGGACTCTAAACAAGACGTAGCGTTGAGGTCCGCCTCTGCATGCACTCCACGGAGTATAAACAAGACGTAGCGAAGGGACGCCTCCGCGCGCACTCTACGGAGTATAAATAAGACGCGGATGTTGTCCCTGCGCACTCTACAGAGTATAAACAAGACGCGGATATCCCCGCGCACATGCAGGCACTGTCCTTGTGCGTACTCCCTGGAGTATAAATAAGACGTGGTCGAAGTTCCTACGCATGTAACCCCCAGTAGCGCTTGCGCGTCTACTTCGACTATGCACCAGCTCTGCCGCCACCCCTTCGAACGGTAGGGGATAGAGCGTTCGCGCGTCTACTTCGACTAGGCGCCAGCTCCGCTGCCATCCCTTCGTCGGGTAGGGGACGGAGCGCTCGCGCGTCTACTTCGACTAGGCGCCAGCTCCGCCGTCACCCCTTCGAAAGGTAGGGGACAGAGCGCTCGCGCGTCTACTTCGACTAGGTGCCAGCTGCGCTGCCACCCCTTCGACGGGTAGGGGACGGAGTGCTCGTGCGTCTACTTCGACTAGGCGTCAGCTCCGCTGCCACCCTTCGAACGGTAGGGGACGGAGCGCTCGCGCGTCTACTTCGACTAGGCGCCAACTCCTCTGCCACCCCTTCGAACGGTAGGGGACGGAGCGCTCACGTGTCTACTTCGACTAGGCGTCAGCTCCGTTGCCACCCCTTCGAAAGGTAGGGGACGGAGCGCACGCGCGTCACGTCGACCAGGCGCCACCGCCGCCCACCCTTCGAAGGTAGGGGACGGAGCGCCGCGCGCCTTACTTTCGACCAGGCGCCACCTCGCTACCACCCTTCGAAAGGTAGGGGACGGAGCGCCGCGCGCCTACGCCGACCAGGCGTCGGCTCCGCTGCCACCCTTCGAAAGGTAGGGGACGGAGCGCCGCGCGCCTACTCGACCAGGCACCAGGCTCGCCGCCACCCTTCGGCGGTAGGGGACGGCGCGCCACGCGCCTACTGACCAGGCGCGGCTCGCGCCACCCTTCGAAGGTAGGGGCGGAGCGCCAGACGCCCTACCCGACCAGGCGCCAGCCCGCGCCACCCTTCAAAGGTAGGGGACGGAGCGCTCGCGCGTCTTGACCACTGGCGCCAGCCCGCCGCCACCCTTCGAAAGGTAGAGGACAGAGCGCTCCGCGCTTACTGACTGGCGCCACTCGCTGCCACCCCTCCGAGTTAGGGACGAGCGCCGCGCGCCTGCGCCGACCAGGCGCCAGCCCGCGCCACCCTTCAAAGGTAGGAGACGGAGCGCCACGCGTCTACTGACCAGGCGGCAGCTCGCCGCCACCCCACCCTTCGAACGGTAGGGGACGAGCGCTCGCGTCTCGCCGACTAGGCGCGGCCGCCGCCACCCTTCAAAGGTAGGGGACGGAGCGCTCGCGCACCTACTTCGACTAGGCGCCAGCTCCGCTACCACCCCTTCGAAAGGTAGGGGACGGAGCGCTCGCGCGTCTACTTCGAATAGACGCCAGCTCCGCGGTCACCCCTTCGGAAAGTAGGGGATGGAGCGCTCGCGCGTCTACTTCGATTAGGCGCCAGCTCTGCTGCCACTCTTCCGGAAGTAGGAGGGCGGACCGCTCATGAATCTACTCTGACCAGGCACGGACGGATACCTAGCGTGAAAATCAACACTACGTATCAACCGCATCGAATGGGGCATACAGCAACAACGTCAGGCAAGCGCTTCCTCATTCATGTAAAACTGTAAGCCACGAAGCAACCATGCAAAAAGGTATACACGACACAACACACCCAAACCCGGCGTCACACTCCGTCCGCATCGTCTCCGCTGCGTCGAGGAAGTTCCTCGAGCCACTGGAGGAGGTCCCCCTCTTTGTGCAGAGTTCACCGCACCGCGATCCTGGCCGCGTCCTCCCCGACGTGGCTCCAGATTCGATCATAGAAGTTCTGGGTAGCCGGTTCGGTGGAGCGAATGGCGTCAGACATCACCTCGGGCTCGGCTGGTAGATCCAGCTGGGAGTCCGCCATCTCACCGGCATGTTCGCATCCCCGGGCGCGAAGCAAGGCAAGGGTGAAGGAGGCATCTATGTAGCCGCAGTGATCGTTGAAGGCCTTGGCACCACAGCGAACAAGACTTGAGCCCTCCTCGATCCGCCCAAGTGTCTCTGCCAGGTTCTCACAACCATGTGTAACCTCCAGCACGTCAACAACGAGCTCCTGAAGGGCCCCTTCCAGCGACTCCATCGCCCCCCACGCTGCTGCGGACGCATGATCCAAGGCCGCGGTCTTCTCCGTGAGGGACGCGGCGAGGCGGTCCTTCTCTTCCTCCAGTGCGGCAATTTACTGCTGAAAGACGGTGCGCTCCTCTACCGCAGCGCGCCGAGCATCCTTCGCAGCGCGCCGCGCGTCCCTCGCCTCAGAAGCTAACAGCGCCCTCTCCGCCTCCAGCGCGCGGATCTGCGCGTCCTTGATGGCGTGAGCGTCGTCCGCTTCACGAAGCTTGCTTTGTAGCGCCCGCCGCTCCTGAAAGCGACTCCTCTCCAAAGCTTGGCCGAGGGCGAGTGTCTGGGAAAGAGAGCGAACATTAGAAGAACCTCACACAGCGGCGCAGGCTGTAAACCACTCACCCTTATCTCCGAGGCACCCAAGGCAAGCGCCAGAAGGTCCCCCTCGCAGGTCACCAGCGCCTGCACATCCAAGCTATCGCTGACCCGCTCCTCAGCTTGGTTGAAGACACGAAGCGTCTCTGTTCGCGGGAAGAAGTCGGAGATGACGGGCCTCGCCCAGCGGGCTCCGCAAAGACGGATGCCCACGCCTCGTCTGCGCAAAGAAGATCGGCGACCGCGCACCTCCGTTGCTCGATCCTTGACCGCGTCCGGGAGACCTCGTCTCGCCTGAGGCCGACGACGGAATGAGCGAGCAAAGCAGAGAGAGTTTCGCGAAGTCGCGAGAGGAAAAGGAATCGTGCCTACCTTCGATACCCCCTACCAGGGTATGGGGGGTGTCCGCGCTACCTCCGTGTAAGGCAAAGGGACTTCGTTGGCTTGAGGAGCAGCGCCCCCTCCCCCGGCCTCACCGACCTCCTTGCGGGGCGCCAGGATCCCGGTGATCATGCCAGCCACCCCGAACTGCCCCCTCGTAGGCGGAGGTGACTGTACCCGGGGGCGCTTCGCCCTCGGAGACGCGAGCGACGCCTCCCCAGTCGCTCTGATCATAGACAACAGACCTTCACCAGCCATCGTAGGTGGCAGACCCCTGGTGGCTATCGCGGGCGGCACCACCTTGTCCCCAGGACCAACAACGCCGAGACCCGCCACCTGCCGCCGCCTGCCTTCATCGGGCCGCGCCCAAACGGCGGGTTCGGACACGCACCGCCTGCGGGCGGTGCGGTGGCCCCGCCCGAGCCTTACGCCGGCGGGCTGCGCCCACTCCATTGCCGCCTTGGCGCTACCCGAGGCCTCCACGGCACCGCGCGTCCGCACGCATCCCGTGACTCGCACACTCGGTTTAACCGCTTTGTTTTTGCCGAGGCGCGCGCCAGCGCAATTTATGCTCCTTAACCGAGTACGGTCCAAGAAGTGCAACAACTGCGCGCTCTGCATCTTCCAGCCGGGGCACTACACACAAAAATGCAGCATCATCCGTAAGGAAGAGCATGATCATGCAAACGTGCACACACCCAACAGTCGAACAACTTACAAGGAGCGGGGGGTCTCTGGAGGCAAGACACAGTCGGACTCACACCATCCTTCCGGACGTCGCCATGTACCTCGTACTGCCACCGACCGGAGAGCGAGATACCCCGTACATGGTAAATTCTTTGGCAAGGTCGCGCATGCTAAACCGGCGGGCGATGCCGGCAAGCCGCCATGCCTTTTGCGCGTCGTCGGCCATCGGCTCCACGTCTGGCAAGATGATGAAAGATATCGGCTGTCCTCGGCACGCCAGGCCGCTCCTGCTCGTCACAAGGTAATAAAACCACCGTCGCGTCCAGCCAGACTCCCACTTCCCCCGCGCGGCCCACGCAGGGAAGAGCTCAGTGCACGACTTCCTCAAAGACGGCCGACGCCGCCGGTTTGACTCTTCTCCTCGAAGTTTCTTCTACCGGTGGCAACGCGTCGTGTAGAATGGCGAATAGGCTCGCACTAGGATGACGACCTTCCGTTCGTAAGGCCCAAGCAAACACGGCCAGGCGGGCTATGGCACCGGGGGTCAGCTGCGCTAGCTCCAGCCCGTAAGCCCGTAGGACTTCGCCGACGAAGAGTGTCGAGGGCATCCGCAGACCGGCATCAAAAAATGCGACGAAGATAATAGCCTCCTCCTCCGTCGGATGCGGTTCCGTCTCGAAGGGATCGGGCAGGCGGGCCTCGCCCCGTTCCACAATCTTCCCCTCCCGGACAAGTCTCTGGAGCATCTCTTCTGTAGCGCAGCTTCGCCCCAGCACACGGGAGCAACGGCCCCCCGAGTGTTCCATGGCGTCCCACCGCTTGTTGGCATGTGCCCTTCCTCGCACCACCAGTGAGTACTCCCCCAGGGGAGGCGACAGGTTGTGACGATCAGAGGAGGCGCTACCGCTAGGCCGGCAAGCGGGATCGTCGCGGCAAGCCATCCCTCTCCGCGACGCAGTGCTAAAACAACGCGAGCAAGGGTGGGTTGTGCGGCTGGCGAAAGAGGGAAGACAGTGAAACAAGTAGCGCGAAGAGCGCCCATGCCGATGGCGATGCCTTATAAAGCCAACTCCAGCCTCCACCAGCAGCAGCAGAATCGGGCGGAACTCGACGGTTCGGCTACCCATGGCGAAAGCACAACCGCCGCAACCGAGCGCCTGCGGGTAGGTGGGCCGACAAATAACGACACACCTATAGCGCACCACCACGCGTCCCGCCCTTCTGGGGAAGGGGCACACGGCTACGGCTGTACGCCTGCAGGCAGCCCACGGCGCGCGAATCAAGGCCCACCGCGTGTACAACTCGGTTGGAAAAGAACGCACGGCCGCAGCAGCCGCTCCCGCAACCTGCAGGTCGGCACGCTTCGTGAGTCATTAAAGCGCACTACCGCATGCGGAGCCGCGCACCTCCTCGCCTGTGGAACCTCCGGCGCGAGGTCCACCTCCGCTCTAGCTTCGACCTGCCGCCGACCGCGAGCTTCATTTTCGGTTTCAACATCGGCCCTCCTCCACAAATGACTTCGCCTCGGCCGGCAAGCAAGGTTGGCGCGCACTCGCGCCAGAAGAGTTCTACATCGACCCATACGGCCGCCAAGTGTTGGGAAAGCTCACAGCCGCAGGCCGAGGGGGCCAAAGGACTCTGCAAAGATGGCTTTGGCCCGTGAAGCCCTTCACCATGAGAGGCTCCTGTTGTAGGGGTGGCCCCCACCTAAGCCCAGCAGGCCTGTTAAGAAGAATGTAATGCCCAGAATGGGACATGTGTAATGACATAAGCACCCTTGTAGGGTATATTCGGATGTAAGGGTATAATTATAAAAGCACTCCTCATGTGGATATATATACAGCACAGGCCATGGGGAGAAGAACCTAAGCCATTACTCACCTAACTCTCCACTACCATACTCTCTCTGTTTGGTCTATAACCACAACAGCAACAATTGAATAAATGACAATTAAGCATATGAGAATGTAAAAAACATGCATTCACAAGATCCATAAATCATTTTGGGTAAATAGGTAAAATAGTTTTTCCAATATTAATACTTTACCCTTTTTAAGTAAGCTCAAAATATTTAATAAGTTTTTCACTAAGAAAACTCTCCCTCACACAAAGTTTCTTCTTTGTTCTCCTTTCACACACAAGGTTCATTTTTCTCTTGTCATCTCCTCCTTTGAGCTATTTGCAGGATTCTCTCTCCCTACAACATTTATCTCCCCCTACATCTTATGCAAGCTCCAATTTGCAATTGTAGAATTCTCTCCCCTTTATCATCAAGCACCAAAACTTCTTTTCTCTATGATAGGCACTTTTGATTTTCTTGTTGTATTGTCCTTTTGTCTCTTCCAAGATATCACTTGTAAGAAGCTTCCAATTTGACACATATACCACTTGAAAGAACAATTAATACCACTTGTATTACAATTTATACCACTTTGTAAGAACAATTGATTTGGGCACTTCGATCTTCTCTTGAAAGATTTTAGATCCACTTGTGAGCACCACTTGAAGATACCACTTGAATAACGAAGGTACTACTTGTAGATATAACTTGTAGACCTCTTGACACCATTTGAGAACTCTTCAAGAATCACCACTGAAAATCAAGCAACTTAGGAGAGGAGCACGAGAGGAGTTTGATCAAAGAAATTTCCTCAGCAAGTAAAGAAATAGATATCACTTGGAAGGAATTAAATGAAACAAATGTCGAGGTCAAGTTGATTAAGATGCAACCACTTTAGATAATACCACATGAAAAGTATCACATATATGATCACATTGGAATTTTAAATCAAAGAAATTACATGAGGTTAGCTAGCAAGAAAAAAAGGATCAACTTAACTTTGGGGAGCAATGAGAATGGCCGAATTTGGACCGAAATGGTGACAGAGGGGGGGTGAATGTCGGTCAATTTAAAAAGAAACTTGCCCCCAAGTACTCACAAATGATTCACTCATTCAATTGCTAAGACCCTATGAAAAATATGCACCAACTCACTGGTCCTTGAACAAGTGGAGAGAACTAACTCTAACAAACAGGGAGAAGCAATAAAAGAACTGGAATGGAATAACCAGAAAATATACCAGCCAAAATCAACCTACCTCATACTGGCCCGAGAGGCTCAAAAATTTCTCTTTTCAACCAAAGAAACAGAGTTCCTTTCCTTACCAAAACCAAGAAAATGTGTGATATACTTCTGCTCTTTTGGACCAAGGAAGCAAGAACCTAACTACAAAAGCCAAACTAACCTAGAGATCAAGGAAATCCAAACCATAAGCATGAATTTCAGAATATGACTGAAAATCTGAAAATGATTACAGAGACAACCTTAAAATCCAATTTTCTCCCAAACCCTTGATTCTTTGCACACTAAACTTAGGGAATATATTAGCAATAATAACAAGATCTCCTGCACTGTAAGTCACTCAAACCAAGAAGGAAATCAGGTTTAACTCAAAACCCTAGAAAATTTGGCAAACAATGTAAAGAGAGCTAAAAATCAAATTTCTCCATCATCTCTCAATCTTTGCTCATGAGCTTTTGCATTTCAGTTACACATGATCTCAAGACAAGTGCAGCACAAATATCAAGTCATCTATTGAAGGGAAACACAAGAAACCAACCTCCTCTCGCCATGAAACCCTAGCTACAGTAATAAACAGAGGAAATGAGCAAAAGGAATCTTTGGATTTTGCTTTGATCTCTAGGGAATTTGTCTAACCAAAAGGTCTAGAAACATCATCCCATCACTGAGCAATCCATTTTGCTACTCCATGCTCAAGAAAATAGCTCAAACATCAAAGAGAGAAAAATGAGCAGAGAGTAGCAGAAACTGAGAAAAGAGCTAGAAACCTCAAGAACTCAAGTGTATTCATCGGAATGGAGATGAATGATTACAAGTAGGTGAACTACGTCCCCATACATGATTAATACAAAGGATTACAAAGAAAATCCAACTCCTCCTCAACATTAGATGCACTTTTAGTTCAAGTTGAGTTATGTCAATGTTAAGTTCCAGAAGCTCCCAAATGAACTCCCCCTGAACTAAAGCTATAAAATGAGAAGCTGGCAAAGAAATCAAACAAGGTAGTTCTTAAAGCATAGACAAGATATAGAGGATGCTACGGCTCAGACTGACTCTCATCTACCCCATATGACTCTAGGACTGTCAGACCGGTAGTCTAGCACACTAAAGAGCAAACACGTACCCTGTCTACCCAAGGGTGGCCCGACCCTTGCTAGAACCTAAAAGTAGTGAGTAGGCTCAACCTAGTGAAGTAGGAGAAGCGGCTAACAGAGAAGAACCCTAGATCACAAGATGAGAGGAAGAAATCTAAACCACTAGACAAGAGAGAAACACTCTAATCTATGCTGAGAGAACTAACCCAAATGCAACCCGAATGAAATGCAAGCAAAATGAGAACAGAGCATAATATACATGATAGAGCAATAAAGCACGAAACTCCCCTCACTACACCCATGAGGACAAACCACCCCAAGCTCTCCCGCAAGACTGAAAACCTAGAGCTATCCAAAGGCTTGGTAAAGATATCAGCCAACTGGTGCTCACTCTCCACAAACTGAGCACTATGTCACCCTTCTCCACATGGTCTCTAAGGAAGTGATATCGAATGTCTATATGCTTGGTCCGGGAATGCTGCACTGGGTTCTTAGCAATGTTAATAGCACTAGTGTTATCACAAAAGAGTGGAACACTGTCTATAACTAACCCAAAGTCCCGCAGGGTCGAAGGCATCCAAAGTATCTGCCGCAAAGAATCGGTCCGCGCAACATACTCGCCTCTGCGGTGGATCAGGCAACACCGATCGCTTCCTAGAAGACCAAGAGACAAGAGAAGTGCCAATGAATTGGCAGGTGCGAAAGTGCTCTTCCTATCTATCCTACACCGGCAAAGTTCTGCGTCCGAGAAGGCTCTAAGGAGAGACAGAAGAGGAAGAGTACCGATACCATAGTCAATGGTAGCTCAAGGTACCGAAGAATACGCTTCACCGCTTTGGCGGTGAGATACGCGAGAGAAGCTCAAACCGGGCACAAAGACACACAGAAAAGTGTATGTCCGGTCTCGAGGCAGTGAGGTATAAGAGGGAGCCGATCATACTCCTGTACTCTTTCTGATCAACTGGCTCACCATCCTCATCTGGGTCAAGTGAAGCTGTAGAAGCCATGGGTGTTGACACAGGCTTACCATCACTCATGTCAAAGCGTCTCAGGAGATCACGAGTGTACTTGCCCTGATGCAAGAAAGTACCCTCCCGAGTCTGCTTGATCTGGAAGCCAAGGAAGAAACTTAGCTCGCCCATCATGCTCATCTCAAACTCCGAGCTCATGACATCGGAAAACTGGGAAACGAGAGCATGCGAGGAGCCGCCAAAGATGATGTCATCCACATAGATCTGGACGAGCGTAAGATCATGCTATGCTTGCCGCGAATGAACAAGGTCTTGTCTACTTTACCCATGTCAAAACCATGACTCAACAAGTAGGACTTAAGCCTCTCATACCAAGCTCTAGGAGCCTGCTTAAGTCCATACAAAGCTTTGGAAAGCTTGAAAACATGGTTTGGGTATTTGGGGTTTTCAAACCAGAGGTCAGTCTCACATAGACTTCTTCCTCAATGAATCCATTAAGGAAGGCACTCTTGACGTCCATCCGTAAAGCTTGAAACCCTTAGAAGCGCGAAAGCAAGCAGGATTCTAATGGCCTCAAGTCTAGCTACAGGAGCAAAGGTCTCCTCGAAATCAAGACCCTCAACCTGAGAGAACCCCTGCGCTACCAGTCTAGCCTTGTTTCGAATAACCACTCCATCCTCGCTCTGCTTGTTCTTGAACACCCACTTAGTCCCAATGATATTGTGACCTCGTGGGGGCTCGACAAGCGACTAGACCTTGTTTCTCTCGAAATTCTCTAGCTCCTCATGCATGGCATTGACCCAAGACTCATCAGATAGAGCATGACAAACGTCCTTGGGCTCAAAGGAGGCGACAAAGGCAGAATGGAGACAGAATTGAGACATGCCAGATTTTGAACGAGTGACTCGCTCAAAGAGGTCTCCAATAATCTGCTCGGAAGGATGCCTTTTCTGGATATGTCGGGGAGGCTCTGGATGAGACGAAGAAGTGGCCTCTACCTCATGAGCTGAAGAGGTAGGAACAGAGCCACTAGCTCCCGAGGAAGCAGAAGGCATGGGCTGATCTCCTTGAGGTGCGGTGGAAGAAGGCACCTCTAGGGGTGGAGGATGAGGGACTGGATCGGGTAGACAGCCCTCATCTCCATCGTCCTCATCATCCACGAAGATGGTCTCGGATCGCTCTAAAGAACTCGAGATATCGTGCCTAGTCCCGGACCGCCTCATCGAAAGTCACCTCACAGTCTCTACCATTTTGCTAGACTCGCAGTTCTAGACCCTATAAGCCCGCGAAGAAGGCGAGTAACCTAAAAAGATCCCATCACAAGAACGTGACTCGAACTTATCTAGGTTCCCGGACTTCAAGATAAAGCACTTGCATCCAAACACACAAAAATGCGAGACGCTGGGCTTTCGCCATATCTCAACTCATAAGAAGTGCGATGCAAGTGTGCCCCGAGAAAACTCGATTTGAAACATGGCACGCGGTGGCTATAGCCTCACCCAAAACTTCCTCGGTGTAGAGTACTCATCAAGCATCGTCCGGCCATCTCAACGAGTGGTACGGTTCTTCCTCTCCACAACGCCATTCTCACGAGGGCGTATGGAGAAGAGAACGGTGCTCTACACCGGTCTCATCGCAAAACCTCTCAAAGTAGGAATTCTTGAACTCGTGCCATTGTCATCTGCGGATCGCTCGCAAGACACCCGGAGCTCAACAGAAGCCTACTAAACAAACCCCGAAAATAGGTATACGTCTCATCCTTCGAGGCCAAGAAAAACACCCAAGAATACCTCGAGAAGTCATCGACCACGACAAGGACATACCACTTCCTCCGCCGATCGCACTCGAGCCGCCCAACAAAGCCCATATGGAGCAAATGTCCGTGCATCGGTCATGGTCATAGTGACCGGAGGATGTGAAGCAGCAACCATCTTGCCGTGCCGGCATGGAGCACAAACCAGATCTTTGACCATCTTGAGTTTCGGCAAACCACGAATGAGATCGTGGCTGCTAACTCGGGTCAAATGGTCAAATCCAATATGACCAAGTCTCCTATGCCAGAAAGAAAGGTCACGGACTCAGAAGCAACTAAACACCTGAGAGGATCACGTAAGATTCAACAAAATCAGCACGAAAAATCCTCCCATAACGAAATCCCGCAAACCGGACTACCCAAGAATCAAGAATTTTACAATTGTTTTCTTGAAGCTCACCTCATAACCGCTATCGGTGGTCGAGAAACCGAAAGCAAATTATACTGCAGCTTACTAACCAAAGCAACATCTCTCAAAAGAAATGAATCATTAACCCTCACAGTACCTTTGGCGATGACGCGCCCAGATGAAGCATCTCCGAAGGTGATCGTCTCATCACCTGGAGCACGGGCTAAGGAAGAGAACCAACGGGAGTCTCCGGTCATGTGTCGTGAACACCCGGAGTCTACAAGCCAAACCTCTCCCTTCCCAGCCCGGCGAACCTGAGTCAAGCAGAGAGTAAAGTCTCAGTACTGGGGTAAATCAAGAGTGATTTTGGCACCTAATCTTGAACAACACGCCGAGCGGATGAAGTAGTCAAGCACGATCGACCTCTATCTACCCTACGCTCTCGTGACTCAAAGAAGCGGATGGTCCATGAGCAGACTGAAGTCGTTGTTGGGTCCGATCTGAGAAAGCAAGTCGGAGTACCAACAACACGCCGATCACGCCGCAGTAGCCGTCTCGACGGGAAACGAGATGTACCTCAGGACGGCGGAAGTCATGATCAAGAGCAGCATGAGGACGAAAACCAGAAGACTCAGAAAAACCAAGTCCTCGATGCTGCCCAAACCCATCAACAGCAGATAGCCTAGACCTCGTGCTGGTCCTAGGTGCACTCAGGGTCTGGGGCTGACCCTGAATACGCCTAAGTGCCTCAGCACGGTCTCTACGCGCAATCTTGGCACGCCTGAAGCATCGATCGACCGTATGTCCATCCTTCTGACAGAAGGTGCAGTGATACTTCACCTTCTGAGTGGTGGAAGTAGCACGAGAAGACTTCGGCTTCTGAGAGGCCGAAGCAGCAGGTGGAATCACCTTGCTGTCAGATATCCCTTGGACAAAGCCCGCTGATTTGAATTTGACCTCATCAGACCTGGGCTCAACCTCGATCACACCTCCTACTATGGGTCTGAGAATATCAGGAGGATGCTTCCTCATGTCCTCATAAAAATCATATCCTAGACCTTGATTAAATCTGCAAATTTTAGACTGGTCTAGAATAAGATTGCTTCTTCTTGCCTCCTACAAACCTCTCGAGAGTGTTCATAAGATACTGACACTCCCGAAAGAAAGAGGTGCAAGAAGAGCAGGGAGAAGAGGGAACAGCAGAGGGTAAGGGAGCAGAAGAAGAACCAACAGTAGAGGAAAGAATGGCTTGTGCACGCACAACCGACTGATGGGACAGTCCTACTACTAGCAGGTTGGCTCACGCCGCTAGACGTCCTCTACCTTACCCCGGGCTTCTCCCCACACCAAAGAATCACATCACAATCGGTTGATGGCTTCACTAGTTGATCCTTAGTTAGCTTCACGCATTTTTCATTCAAAGCAACGAGTTCAAGTTTTAGTTTATCACAACTAATGCATGGTGAGCTAACAGGTCCTTAGTCGCAAACCGAGCCATTTTCTTATTAGTGTCAATCATTTCTTGAAACGCTTGGAAACAGATTCAAGTTCAGCGCTTAATTTAGGACAGTTCGAACATGAAGCGGATGGCTCAAGCAACCAAGAATACAACTCGATATCTTATGATCTGCCCGCTTTAGGTTTATTTTCAAATTATTGCAATTTTTACAAGACTCGGGCAGATCAAGGAGCATGGCATAAGGTCCTCCAGCAGCAATGTCCTTATCCTCACATGAGGTGGGAGAAGTAGTCTCATTAGTAGTAAGTAGGATAACAGCCATCCTACTCAACTCTAACTCAGCAAGTAGACTATCATTCTTCACCTTAACAGCATCAAGCTCAGAGGACACACTATCATGCGAGGTCCTTAATTTCTCCAAATCAACCAACAAAGCAGAGCATGTATCACAATTATCACTAGGAGGATCAGATGTAAGAGCAATAATCTCCAGTGACAATCTATCTACTTCCTTCTCCAACTCAGTACACCTAGCCCTAGCTCTAGCATGAAAACCACCTAGCTTAAGAAAAGCTTGATTGAGCTGGTCGTAGGAAGGGCATACCTCGTCCGAGTCAGAGTACAGCTCGCTATCGCTCAGTTCGCCCTCGAGGGCCATGAAGCACATGCCGCTGAAGTCCTCGCCATCCTTGGGATCTTGCTCGTCCTTCCCATCGTCGTCACTCCACCCCTCCACCTCGCTGAGATCGAGATCGTCGAAGGCGGTGAGGACGCGATGGAAGAGCTTCTTGGCTTTGCCAAGGTTGCGGAACTTCTTCTCTTTGTTGGGTGCTTCTTGAAGCGGTTCTTGTCGGTGTAGACGTTCTTGCTCGAACCACCGGAGTCGTTCTTGCCCTCCAACTTGGGGCGGTTGCCCAATGTGGTTGGGGCCACCACACTCGAAGCAAATCACGGGTCCTTGTCTCTTTCTGTCCCTCCTCCTCTTGTAAGCATGGGAAAACTTCCGAGCTAGGAGGGCCAGTTGCTCATCCTCAAGCCGCCTAATCGATCATCGATCCACGCCACGAGAGCGGCGAGGAGAAACCACAAAGCGAATCAGAAGAAGACCCATAAGCTGAACTGGGATCAGTGACTAGAGCCATCGACTGTGACTTCGACTTGCAAGAGACAATGTCAATCTCGTGAGTCTTGAGACGCGAGTACAGCGCATCAAGAGTCAAGGTCGAGAGGTCCGTGGTGTCCTTGATGGTCGTCACTTTCATTTCCCAAACACGAAGGTCGAGTGCAGCAAGCATCTGTCGAGCATTGTCCGAGTCGGGGTATGTGAGACCGACCGCTCGGAGATTGCTCAAGATCTTGTGAAAACGCGCAAAACACTCATCCAAAGACTCACCAGCAAGCATCTCGAACTTGTTATAGTCCCGCTTGAACTGGTCTTGTCGCACTGTCTTAATCTGGGAGGTGCCCTCATGGTAAGCATCGAGAGTCTCCCAAATATCAAAGGCGGACGAAAGATGAGATATGCGGTCAAACTCGCTATGACTCAAACCCTGGATGATGATGTTCCTTGCCTTTGCATTTGCCTCAACATCAGCCATGTTCCCGGCATTGATGTTCTCATCGGCAGGAACAACAAATCGCACCTTGACCTTACGCCAGATGGCGTACCCCTGAGCTTGGATGTATGTCTCCATTCGGCTCTTCCAAAAGGGGTTATCGATGCCATCAAAGATCAGCGGCTTGGTCGAGTACTTATCCGTCGCCATGGCTCTCGAGACAGGTTAAGATCTATGAATTAGAGCTAACCGGCTCTGATACCAATTGTTGGACCGAAATGGTGACAGAGGGGGGGTGAATGTCGGTCAATTTAAAAAGAAACTTGCCCCCAAGTACTCACAAATGATTCACTCATTCAATTGCTAAGACCCTATGAAAATTATGCACCAACTCACTGGTCCTTGAACAAGAGGAGAGAACTAACTCTAACAAACAGGGAGAAGCAATAAAAGAACTGGAATGGAATAACCAGAAAATATACCAGCCAAAATCAACTGCCCCTCACACTCAAGCCCGAGAGGCTCAAAAATTTCTCTTTTCAACCAAAAAAAGAGTTCCTTTCCTTACCAAAACCAAGAAAATGTGTGATATACTTCTGCTCTTTTTGGACCAAGGAAGCAAGAACCTAACTACAAAAGCCAAACTAACCTAGAGATCAAGGAAATCCAAACCATAAGCATGAATTTCAGAATATGACTGAAAATCTGAAAATGATTACAGAGACAACCTTAAAATCCAATTTTCTCCCAAACCCTTGATTCTTTGCACACGAAACTTAGGGAATATATTAGCAATAACAACAAGATCTCCTGCACTGTCAGTCACTCAAACCAAGAAGGAAATCAGGGTTTAACTCAAAACCCTAGAAAATTTGGCAAACAACAGAAAGAGAGCTAAAAATCAAATTTCTCCATCATCTCTCAATCTTTGCTCATGAGCTTTTGCATTTCAGTTACACATGATCTCAAGACAGTGCAGCACAAATATCAAGTCATCTATTGAAGGGAAACACAAGAAACCAACCTCCTCTGCCATGAAACCCTAGCTACTGAGAATAAACAGAGGAAATGAGCAAAAGGAATCTTTGGATTTTGCTTTGATCTCTAGGAATTTGTCTAACCAAAAGGTCTAGAAACATCATCCCATCATCGAGCAATCCATTTTGCTACTCCATGCTCAAGAAAACAGCTCAAACATCAAAGAGAGAAAAATGAGCAGAGAGTAGCAGAAACTGAGAAAAGAGCTAGAAACCTCAAGAACTCAAGTGTATTCATTGGAATGGAGATGAATGATTACAAGTAGGTGAACTACGTCCCCATACATGATTAATACAAAGGATTGCAACCTTCTCACTACATACTTGAGAAAGGAAGCACAATCACACACCACTAATGCTACAGGTTGCCCACACGAGCTGCACTCCCTCCACTGGAATGAGCTCTCTACCGAATGATACACATGAATGCCCGAATGCTTTAATGCTTGAATGGATGCCTTGCCACTGCCTTCTCCTCTCCATTTGAAGGCCAAAGCCTCACCCCAAACTAGCAAATCAAGAAGTGGCATACAATGCCCACTCCACCACCTCACACACCATATGAGGCAATTAGTCAACACTCTTTTTGGAGGGAAACAACCAGCCACCTCCTTCCAAATGCTTGAGTCAAATTACCAATTTGCCCCTCAAGCACCTTCCCGGAAGCTTCCCGCGTCCGATACCTTGACCGCCTGGACCTCGACTCCTCCCTGAGCCTAGTCCGGTCCGTTCCGTCACGTACGACCGCAACCGACATCCAACCGTTCTGGACCTCCGACTCATCCCTGAGCCTAGTCCCGGTTCTCCCGTCGTTGCTCGTCGTGTCCGTCACCGGTAGCTCCCGCTCCGGTTCCTCGTCTCCCGACTCGCAACCACCTCACCAGCATCGATCATCTTCGGCATCACTGACCGTCTGGACCTCAACACCTCCTGTGTCTAGTCCCGGTCCTCCTCGCCTCACCATGACCTATCTCTGAAGTCCTGCAGTCACACAGACAAGCAAACCGTCACATAGCACCGCACAAAACAGCATAATCCATAATAGCGCAAGTAAAGGTACTCAATCCTAGAATACCCTAAACAAACTCAACCTCACTAAACCAACGTCAATTACTCATCACCAACATGGGGATACCTCCACATGGTCTCTCACCGAAAAATTTAGAAATCAACAATTTGGACAAAGTCAGCCAAAACTCTCTAGGCCTGGTCAAACCGGCAACAAAGTAGTGGCCACACCAATGGGCAATGCTAGTTTGACTGATCAGTGGGTCAGATTAGACTGCTGAGGTTGATTGGTCAAACTGCTGGGCAACAGAATACACGCCAAAAACTGAAATTTGATAAGTTAAACATTGATGTAATTTACTCCAAAACTTTCACAAAGAAATATAAACTACTTTTGGAGCATTTCCAACTATATGCCAAAGATAAAATTCCCCTTTTCAAATAGTTTTTATCAAATTATGATTTTGTTTTGCAAAGCAAACTCATTTTTAAGGAAATTCTTCAAGATTGCCAAAATGAGTATGTGGGGCATTTTGAGCATCCATTTGGTTGTATGAGATATAAATACCCTTGTGAACCAATATATGTCAATTTGTTTGGCTCAAATGGTAAAACTCACTGAAGTGTTAGATTGTGGCCACTTATGTCAACTTAAGATTTTGGATGAGTTTCAAAATCATATAACTTTTGATTGGTTGGCTTTTTATAAAACTTTTCGACACCAAAATTATTTGAAATAGCCAACTATAGGGCTTTTGGTATTGGACACTTTTTTCAAATTCCTTTTATAATTGATTTTGAGTGGTTTTTTAGTTTAAAGCCAAAAGATGATACTGTATTTCTAGATTTGGGTTAGAAACTCATTTTTACATGAAATTAGTTTTTATAAAGCCAAAACATTTGGAAAACCTTTGTAATGCATTTGTATACATTTTGCAATTAGTTTTTCAAAGATATACTAATAATTTCAAAAAATTTAGCTTTTGGCTAAAGCCTCAGCTTTAAAAATTATTTGTAGCACATAATTAATTTAGGTACAAATAGGGATGTGATACACATGAATATGAATTAGCATTCCCCCTTAATGTGCCACCCCATATATTGCTCAAGATTGCAATAATGAAGTTTTTGAACAAGAGCAAGAACACCCTTTTAAAAAATATTTTTATACAATGCAAACTACACAAGGCAAAGGGCTAAAAACTTCAATTTAATTACTTGTTACCAAAATGGTATTGATTATTGATATCAAAAATCATCCTAAAGCTTGATTCCAATTTTGCACATGGAGTCCACCTCTTCATGAATGAGTTAATCCTCCAGTGACTCTCCAAGTACCTATTTAACATTTAAGCACCTTTTGGTACCCAAATTCGGTTTAGTCCATGAATGTTAGTCACAATATATTTGGGCACCCAAATTGCCCTAGCAATGGACATATACGAACTAATGCATCTAGCAATTACATTGTCATTTCTATTCCTCATAAGCAAATAATGTTCATTAGAAATAATAGGCTTAGAGTGTTACCCATGGGACAATTATTACCAAAATATCCTTTCTAATGGCAATTGTAGCAAGTTTAACATTTAGTTTCATTCTTTGTCTTCTTGTCTTGTTTATTGCCAGTTTAACTTTTTCTTGATGATATTTGCTTGTCATCTATCTTCTTAGGGTGCACGGAGGTAAAGTGACCCTTATACAAATACTAATTTGTTAAGAATCAATTGAATTGAAATCATAGTGTCATCGTTGGCTGGAATCGATATATTCGCAAGATCTAGGTCACAATTTGTATCGACTAAAGAAATAGTAGGAATCTCCAAATGGCACATTCCTTTCACTCAAGTAGAACTTTCTGCACCAGGGCCATTTCTTTCATTGGTTGCTTCACATCACGTCTTTGCCCACACCTACTCTAGCTAGCCTAAAAGGATTGCATTATGAATTTAGAATTCCTCTTGCTCCTATCAAGATAACAACATTTGCGCAGTTAATAGAACGAGCTTAAGAATTGATGGATATTATGACAACCAAAGCATTCAATGTTGTTGAATTATTTTCCATCTTTCTTTGGGTTGCTTTCTCCTTCTTCTTGGAGATGAAGCCAAATCTTCCCTTGTAATTTGACTTTCTTTAATTACTAAAAAGTTTGTCAAGAGAGTCCTTCCCTTTACAACATTTCTCCAAGTCATTGCTTAATTTAGTGACTTGATCCTTAAGCTATTTGTTTTCTCTACAAGGTTAGTCTCAACAAGCATAGAGAAAGTAGAAGTATTTATATTAGAGTAACAAAGCATATCAAGGAAGTCATCATAAGAGATGGATATACTAACCTTAGATAATATACAAAGGCTAGCAACTACATAAGACATGTTACATAATAAATCACATGAGATGCCTATATCCACCTTAGACTAGGTGAGGTCCTTGAGAGGGAGAGTATCATGCTCATCCTTTAGCACATTGTAATCATTTTGACGAAAGACATATTCTAACATATTATTGCTTTATTTTTTTATACTTAGCCTTATCCTTCCCAAAATACTCATGCAAGTCCTCTAGCATATTTATCAACTGATCATATGTAGGCACATCATCATTGTTTACATTATCATTACCTTTCACCATCAAGCATTGAAGGGTGGTGCGGGGTGGCGCAAATGATGGGAAGATGAGGAGGGGAAAGGAGAATAGAGAGAAGAAAAGGGGAGGAGGCAAGGAAAGAGTCAGGGATATTTAGGTCATTTCCCCTCTAGTTCAAGTGACCGGTCAATAAGAAACAACTAAAATTTGGAAAAATGGCAAATCGTTAATTGGTTCCTGACCTTTGGTGTATTTTATCTATATCAATCTATTCGAGGGTATTTTGACATTGGCACATAAACTTTAGGGCATACCATCAATTTTCCATAGGAAGAAAGGTATTGAGCTAAACGGGCTTGCACAATCCCTAAAACAGACGGCAAGGTGGAAACTAGGCGTCTGAGCCGTGCCAGTCAGGCAAGGCCCGGGTGAGTCGGGCCATAGGTCTGGGTTGCAGTGTGCTGCTCCGCCCTGACCCGGCAAGGGAACCCATTACGGGCCCAGCCCGGTTCCCCACCGCTACACCTGTTAGACAACAGCCTTGTGTCCCTGTTTAGCCCGGTTATCTCTATTTTCGGCAATACACTGTAGCGCATCCAAGCCAATCTCCTCCGTCCCTGTTTCCATAAGACGGCAGTAGAGATATGGCTAGGGCATGCCTATATATGTAGATTACATCTGTTAATGCATATATAGCAGTATTAATCTCTCCAACATGGTATCAGATTGTTTTGCTTCCGCTCAACCCTAACTTCCGCCGCCATGGACAACGACGACGCCGCGCTCGCCGCGCCAAGAGGAAGCGATGCCGCCGTGCTCGAGGCGCGCTGCTGCTTTGCACAGCCGAGCGCACCATGGCCACCGACGCGCGAGCTAACGCCGCTCGCCGCTCGCTGGCCGCCGCCGAGCGCGAGTTCGCGCTTCGCCGAGAGCGCGCTTTCGAGGCTCGCGCCAACGCCTCATCGCCGTGCACGCCCCAGCGTTCCGGCGCGCATGCGATCGTTTCGCGGCGCGCGTTGCTCGGTGAGCATCCGATTCGGCGGCAAGCCATCCGCCGTCGTCGACTCTCTTCATGCCCAGCGGTTGCGATTCTCAACATCAAGGCGCTTGTTCGGTGATGCTCGACCTCGCTCCTCCAACTACTCGATGTGGCGTGGCTCGTTCCTCGTCGCACTCGGCAAGTATGCACCGTCGACCACGTTCTCACCACAGCCGTCTCGCCCGACGCCGATCGGCGCGCGCTCGATGCGTCGTCGATCGACATGGCTTTACGGCACAATCTCCTTCGAGCTCCTTGAGATTGTGATGTCTCCACCGCCACCGCAAGATCCGTTTGGACCAGCCTCGAGCATCAATTTCTCGGCAATCGCGAAGCCGTCGATGCATCCGAGGCTGAATTCCGCACGTTCCAGCAAGGTGATCTCTCCATCTCGATTATTGCCGCAGGATGAAGACTATGGTGGACGCTCTCGGTGACCTCGGCGAACCCGTCGGTGATCGCACTCGTCCTCAACCTTCTTCGTGGGTTGAATGATCGGTACTCTCACCGTAACACCGCTTACACTGCAACGCCCTTTTCCTTCCTTTGTCGGCTCGTTCCACTCTCTGCTGGAAGAAATTACCAAAGGAAACTCTCCGGTGCTCCTTCCATCTGCGTTCGCCGCCACGACTCCCGGCTCCAAGGGCTCGGGCGCTCCGCCTCAACGGCGTCGGCCGGCTAGCCAAAGTTCGGTGGCACTTCCTCCGGCTCTCGCAGACGACGCCGTCGTGGGCGCGAAACGGCGGCGGCGGCAACACGCAACAGCACCAGCAGTCGGTGGCACCTCGGGCTCGGGCGGCCGCTTCTCCATCAACCACCGGCGGTACCGCGCGGTGTCGGCTCGACCAGACAACCGCGCCCAATTCACGACCGCCATCGCCGCGCGCCGCACCTCGTCCTCGAGCACTCTTCGCCGTCCGGCAACGTCCAGCCTCAACACGATGCGTGGGGACCCTCTCACGCATGGCTGCAGCGGCCGCTGGGCGCCTCGACTCGGCCGATATGGACTCGCCACACCACCAACAACGCATCCCGGGAGCCCGCCACACCGCACTCTGAACGGCTCTTGGGACCAGCAGGATTGGCCAACGCCTTCAACACCATGACCCTCACTCCACCAACATCCGTGAATGGTACATGGATTCCGGTGCTACCTCTCATATGACATCCGACGCCGGTATCCTCTCTAAATCCCATCCTCCGACCTCCACTACTCCCTCTCACATTATTGTTGGAAATGGGTCCTCTTTGCCGATCACATCCGGCGGCTCTGTTCGTTTCACTTACCTAGTGGGCCTCTTCATCTTCATAATGTTTTAGTTACTCCTAACATTATCAAAAATCTCATTTCTGTTCGTCGCTTTGTTCTTGATAATTGGTGCTCTGTTGAGTTTGACCCTTCGGCCTTTCAGAAGGATCTTCGCACCAGAGCGTGATCGTCAGTGCAATAGCTCCGGCACCTTTATCCTCTCCGCCACGGATCGGTCATCTTTGCCCTCACCGTTGTACGGCGTCCTCCACCCTTTGGCATCGTCGTCTTGGTCATATTGGTTCGATCGCCTTCTCTAAGTTAGTCACCACGGCGCTATTTCTTGTAATAATCGTGACCCCACAACTCTTTGTCATGCCTGTCAACTTGGCCGGCATGTTCGGTCACCTTTTCCTTCCTCTACTTCCCGAGCTACTAAGAACTTTGATTTAATACATTGTGATCTTTGGACCTCTCCTATGCCTAGTGTGTCCGGTTACAAATATTATCTTCTTATTCTTGATGATTGCTCCCATTACCTTTGGACGTTTCCCTTACGGCTCAAGTCTGACACCTTCACCACCATCTCTCACTTCTTCAAATATGTTGCCACACAATTCGGCTGCCCAATTAGGAGTATCCAATGTGACAACGGTCGTGAGTTTGACAACTCCACCGCTCGCACCTTCTTCCTCACCCACGGCGTCACACTCCGCATGTCGTGCCCATACACTTCCCAACAAAACGGTAAAGCTGAGCGCACCATTCGCACCACTAACAATATCGTCGCTCGCTCTTGTTTCAGCCAGCCTTCCCCCCTCGTTTTGGGTTGAGGCGCTTCATGCTGCCACCTATCTCTTGAATCGCCACCCCACCAAAGCCCTGAACGGACACACACCGTTCTTTGCTCTCCATGGCTGTCATCCGGTGTACTCTCACTTGCGCGTGTTTGGTAGTAAGTGTTATCCCAATCTCTTCGCCACCGCACCTCATAAATTGGCTCCTCGCTCCGCATTGTGTGTTTTCCTTGGCTATTCCTCCGACCACAAAGGATACCGATGTCTTGACCTGTCATCCAACCGCATCATCATATCTCGACACGTCACTTTCGACGAGTCGTCCTTTCCATTCGCTGAATCCACCACACCGCCTGCCCACGCGGACTTCGACTTCTTGTTTGAGTCCAGTTCGCCACCAGTACCGATTGGTTCGTCTCGCCGAATGTCCAGTGCAGGTTCTCCGAGTGCAACTCAGGCGCCTCCGTCGCCAACTGTTTTGCCTACCGTGCCCAGCAGTCTCCTACAGACGCCTCCGTCGTCTCCGGTGAAGCGCGTGCCCCGGCGGCGTCGGTAGCCGTGCCGGCGAAGCTGTTTTCGCCACGTCGGCAGCCGGGCCGCGTGCCCAGCGCCGCGTCTTCCTCCGTTTTGCGTCGGCGGCCGGGCCGGCGAGCCTCGGCGCCGGCGTCGCGCCACGTCGGCAGCCGAGGCCGGTGTGCCTCTGGCGTCGGTGTTTTCGCCTACGTCGGCAGCCGGGGTCGGTGTGCCCTTGGCGCCGGCGTCTACGCTCACATCGGCGGACGGAACCGGATCTTCTCCCACCGCGTCGGACTCCATGCCTGTGCTCCCACCGAGAGCAGTTCCGATCACGCCCGTGGCCAATGCTCACGGTATGGCCACGCGCGGCAAGTCTGGGTATCGTCAACCCAACCCTCGTTTCAATCTGTGCGCCGCTTCACTATCACCGGTACCAAAATCTGTTCGAGGTGCTCTCGCAGATTCAAATTGGCGCTTTGCCATGGAGGAAGAATTTGCGGCACTGCAGCACAACCAGACTTGGGATTTGATCCCGCGTCCTCCTGGCGCTAACATTGTGACCGGCAAATGGATATTCCGCCACAAATTCAAGTCCGATGGCACTCTTGACCGATACAAGGCCCGATGGGTTCTCCGTGGATTCACTCAGCGAGCAGGTGTTGATTTTGATGAAACCTTTAGTCCTGTGGTCAAGCCGGCGACCGTTCGCACTGTCCTCAGTCTCGCCATCTCCCGTGATTGGCGAGTTCATCAACTCGATGTGAAGAACGCTTTTCTTCATGGGACTCTCTCTGAGACTGTTTATTGTTCTCAACCCACTGGATTTGTCGACCCTTCATGCCCGGACTACATCTGTCGCCTCAACAAATCACTATATGGCTTGAAGCAGGCGCCGCGTGCATGGTACGATTGCCGCCTCTTACTTGTTGACTCTCGGCTTTGTGGAGGCCAAGTCCGACACCTCTCTTTTCATATACCATCGCGATGGTGCCACAGTTTACTTGCTTCTATATGTTGATGACATTATTTTGACGGCATCCTCGGCGGATACGCTTCGTTGGGTCATTGCTGCACTCCAACAACGTTTCTCCATGAAGGATCTCGGTCCGTTGCATCACTTTACGGGTATCTCTGTCACTCGATGCTGCTTTGGGTTTACTTCTTTCGCAGTCGTCGATTACATGGTGGATATTCTTGATCGTGCCGGCATGACAGATTGCAAGCCCTGCAGTACTCCTGTCGACACTCATGCCAAACTATCTGCTGATGCCGGCCCCCCCGTCGATGACCCGTCTCGGTTCGCGATCTCATTGGTGCACTTCAAGATGCCGACCTTCACTCGCCCTGACATTGCCTATGCCGTCCAGCAGGTCTGCCTTCACATGCATGATCCCCGTGAGCCTCATCTCACCGCTCTCAAACGGATTCTCCGCTACATCAACGGTACTCTTGATTATGGACTTCGTCTTCATCGGTCTTCTTCACCGATTTGGTCGTTTATTCCGATGCCGATTGGGCGGGTTGTCCGATCGCGTAAGTCCACCTCGGGCTATGCTGCGTTCTGGTGATAACCTCGTCTCTGGTCATCGAAGCGCCAGACTACGGTTTCCCGGTCAAGTGCAGAGGCCGAGTATCGGGCAGTGGCCAATGCTGTCGCCGAAGCTACATGGTTGCGCCAGCTTTTGAATGAACTCCATAGTCCTCTCCGACGAGCGACGCTGGTCTACTGTGACAATATCAGTGCTGTCTACTTGTCCACTAATCCGGTGCAACATCAGCGCACCAAACACATCGAGATCGATCTTCATTTCGTCCGGGATCGTGTCGCATTGGCGAGTCCGTGTCCTACGTTCGACCTCTTCTCAATTCGCTGACATCTTCACCAAAGGCTTGCCTACATCTGTCTTCACTGAGTTTAGGTCCAGTCTCAACGTCTCACCCGTCGTTTCCACTGCGGGGGCGTGTTAGACAACAGCCTTGTGTCCCTGTTTAGCCCGGTTATCTCTATTTTCGGCAATACACTGTAGCGCATCCAAGCCAATCTCCTCCGTCCCTGTTTCCATAAGACGGCAGTAGAGATATGGCTAGGGCATGCCTATATATGTAGATTACATCTGTTAATGCATATATAGCAGTATTAATCTCTCCAACAACACCGACCATTTCATTTCCAATACTTCCTCTTCGTTGCCGGCGACGCGCGCTCGGCCGGCCGTGTGGTCGATGGAGGCATGCCCATGCGCGGGATGTTTATCTCGCATGAGCTGCTGTCGAAAGCATCGCCAACATCTCTCGTTCGTCGTTTGTTTGATGAGACCTTACATTTGCTTCATTTATTGCGCGACAGCCATTCATTGGTCTTGTCTGCACATTTGCTCTGTTCGTACGCTCATCTTTGTTCTGAGCATTTTTATTCGATGAACTGTTTGTGAGCAGGGATTTCAGGGAACAAATAGAAGACTGCTAGTTGCTACTACCGTGTAGCTTCTCAATGACAATGATGATGAGACATGAACTCAATGTGGGATGGAATCTCTGACTACAAGGCTTGGTATTGCGAAAACCGGAAATGTTTGGTCATGTGTTTTTTCAGGCCAACATGTGTGGTATCCTTATTGCTTTGTGTGCAGCAGAGATTCCTGAAGAGTTCGAGCTCCCACACCATGGCAGGAGTCAAGCTGATCCAGACAGACAGTAGGGCTTCTGTCAGGAAGTACTAGGTAGCACACTGGGTTATTCAAACCTCTACTGCATCTTTTTCAGCTGCTATTGATCATACTATTGACTCAATTCTGACAACTTTGCAAGCCTTCCCCTGGAACATTTACCACATTCTATCCATTCTCCTGATGGACGGTGATGAGTCATCAGGCGAGACATGATTTAACTGCAAAGTGCGAAGTCCTACTGACATGGAGTAGTATGTTAGACAAACTGAACTTTTAAGTTCATGTAACTCATGCATTTTAAACTGGTTTAGGTATGACACGTGCTGATCCTGTCACCCGTACTCACATGCTATATTCGGAGGATACATATACATATGCATGTATGCCGTATGCGTACATACAAATACACCACATTGGCAGCTGTGGTAAAAGCTGATACGCTCTCCCCAAAGTAGTGTTCATGGTGCTGTCCAATTCCGGTACCCGCTCACACTCAGCTAAGCAAATGGGGCACTGGTCCCTTCACTTGCACTGATATTTCTGCTCCCAAATATAGCAAAATTTAATTACCCTGTATATTAACTATCTTATCAGCGAGTATTTACTACATTATCATGCAGTAGCACTGACACATTAGCACATTAGTTTGGCTTTGGGACCAGACGCACACAGGTCGTTTCCTGGTTCCCTTTCCAACACCTTGTTGTTCACTAGATGTTGCTGCAAAGTAGGGGTATTGTATTCCATTGTGTGTTTGTGTTATGATCGCATCCACAAAGCCAAATTATATGCCTGCAGAGGGCGAGAAGAGAGGAGAACTGCAAAGGAGCTTGGAGGAAGAAAGGCAAGCGACGAGTCTCAATGCATATTTGCATGTGCGTGTGCACGTGCCTCCTCTCCTCCTTTGCCAAGCTGCAGTCTCTTAACCCCATGCCGGTCAAACGTTGGGAACCCAAAACCCATCCACTGTTGGTAGCTGTAGTAGATTTAAAGAAGAATCGGTAAAAAGTTTTCACTGCTGTCTGACAACAACGGCCTCCCCTCTCGTCTCCGTCTAACACAGGGAAAGAAATTCTACGGGATGGAACCTAGCTCTCACCTCTTGGTGCCCCTTTTAGATTTATGACACATAGCAGATTCGAATCTTAAAATAGTTTGATTAGCTCTTCCGTTTAAAACATATGAATCTTATATTGCTATTGTGTTAAGAGATACATAAACTATATGGCAGATAAGAGGTGAGAAAGAGGCCAAATCTTTTATTTTAAATTGCTATTGTGCTTTAAAAGTAGTGTTTGCCACATGTCACAAATCGAAGAGATGCCTCAAAAGGTGGGAGCTAGGACCTGTCCCATAGAATTTATTTCCTTAACAAAGTATCTATCTTTCTTCAACCTCCTCCCCACCTGGATTCTATTGGCCCCTCATCCCTCCTCACCGGAGCAGAGTGGGCACGCGGGGATCCATCCCTTGTATGTAGTAAATCTTAGGCTTTTTTCTTTAAGATTTACCCTTAGTGGTGTCTTTTCAAACTAGACCAGTCCAGTCCAAATGAGTGGTATGGTATGACCCGATACAGACCTGTTTAGCCTATCACCCTAAACGGTCCATGTCATGTCGGCCTGTGGCCAAGGCAGAGACCCAGGCATAGCCCAGAGGAGGTATCATAAATAATTAGTGATGCATAGGTCATAACTAACAGCAGCAGACAAATTATACTATACCTCAAATATACACAAGAACAAAATTATATCAGAGTCGATCAGTTACACAAACGTCTTACAATAGGGTCTGATGAAGAACAGGTAGCAGCGTATGCTTGATATAGTGCAGAACACAGATAAAGCAGCGAAGCGAGCGGTCACAAAATGTGCACTGCCTAGAAATCTTATTGCTGCCCCGTTCAGGTTTTCACGGTAGCAATGGCTCGGGAATACCGCTCCCTTTTTTCATGGTGTATACTAGAGAAAAGAGTTGATGAGATTCGGACCATGCAATGCAACAACATAAGTTTGTAAAAGAAAGGAAGGAAATGAATGAGACAGTAATTTCTGAACTTCTGCTCTGGACGTCTCCTCAACAACGCGTCGTTGTCCTCAACAATGTCTTCAGGCGCTCTGGCTCAAGCCCTCTTCACCGACTGTTCAATGTCCCGGATACCTCACCGGCGAGTTCCTCTGGTGAGCCGCCGACGGACTCAGGAGGAGAAGCCCGTGGAAGCTTCACGGTGCATTGTTTCAACATGCATGTGTTCGTCTTAACCGGTGCTATGGCATCTTTGTAATTTTCTTTACATCTGAGGGCAAAGATGTACTCTATGGGTGTTCGCACTGTTTTATTATGGTAATATAAGTCAGGGGTGCCGCTCTAGTGGCCTTTAGTTTTACCTTAAAAAAGTTGAAGAAGAAAGGCAATGAAAGGATTAGGCTTTTTTTATTAAGCACCGATGGGGTCGGCATAATATGTCGAAGGTTTTTCACTGAAAATAAATAATATTAAGTCATTTTGAAAATATGGTTATTCATATTAATTGTATGTTTCTCTAAGCAAAAAACCAAAAACAAAAACTAGTATAAACAGACCTGAATATGCAAAAATGAAAAGCCTGCCTCTGCCTGGCTGCTTGTGCTTGCAACCCTCAGTCACCCAACGTGCAGGTCCGTAGCAGCTTTTCAGCAAGCCATGGGATCAAGGCTCAAAGGCTCCCCAAGAGATCATCTTTATCATCATCATATTCTAAAAACCAATGGGCACATACGGTTTAGACGCTGAGAGAGAGAGAGAGAGAGAGAGAGAGAGAGAGAGAGAGAGAGAGTGTGACGACCCTGATTACAATCAAACCACATTCATTAGCAATTAGGTGTTATCTGGAATCTATTTAAACTTTGAAAAGATAAGAAAGAGTTCTGAACCAAGAAAAGACATTTCATTAAGATATATACTAGTGAAATTTGTGCTTTTGGTTTCCAAAAAAATAATTGTGCTGTGAAATATTAGGAGTCAATGCAGTAGTAGACTACGCTGCACAAAGCAATCTAGCTACCTAGTCAAAGGTCGTTAGGATCGCAATCTATACCGTACGACCATTCCGATCTAGTCCGAAGCACGTAAGATCGTAATCGGCATGTATTATATATACATAATCAATAGTGGCTTAGGCCTTACAATCCTTAGAATCATCGTTTCGGAAATACGGTTCTATCATAATCCTAATACTAGGGTCCAAATCCTACCAATATGAAAGTGTAATCCTAGCAGCCTCGCACAGTCGTGTTGGCCTAGAGAGGAATGCATATGTACGGTGGCCAAAAACACACGAACACCTCTACTCAACTCAAGACACACAGGAGTTTTCCTGCGTCAATTCGATACAGCTTTTCTATTTTCTCATCGTATTTATAGACACATGTTATAGGTACACAGGCTAACAAAGTGCCTGACTCTTTTGGCACAATCTCCACAACTCACACTACCCGAACGACTCGTCCCACCAACCACCACACACAGCTTAGTGGACACGACCGGTTACATATAGACTAACTGCTACCTGGTCCGGTCTATAACTACACACAGACTTGACCTTCTTTGGGTTCTCCCTCGAGTCCTTCAACCATGTCTTGTTGACTATGATGCCTCGATCATGCCTCACGACCACGGCTGTTTCGACCACAGTGACTTCGACCACGGTGCCTTCGATCGATTCACCGACCACGACTTGTCGACCAGCATGTCCAGTAGTACCGCTCACACAGACGGTACTACTGGACTTCGAGCACGACCAGGATATTGTAGCTTTATGAGTACTGACCATCGATCACTGTATAGCTACGACCACTATGTAGCTACGACCACTATCGATCTATGACTACTGCTACAGTACTCCTCCGAGTACCGACTACTACAATACTCCACGTGTACCAACTGCATCTTCGACTTACAACTACGACCCGTCTTCGACTCCAGAGTCTCCGACTAACTCCGGGTCTTCGACTTATACTCGAACACACCGAGTACACAGGAGTTTTGTTGCGTCAATCCGATACAGCTCATTTTCTCATCGTATATATAGACACAGGTTACAGGTACACGAGCTAATAAAGTGCCCGACTCTTTTGACATGATCTCCACGACACGCACTACCCGAACGACTCATCCCACCACCTCCGCATACAGGTTAGTGGACACAACTGGTTACGTGCAGACTAACTGCTATTTGGTCCGGTCTACGACTACACATAGACCTGACCTTCTTCGGGTTCTCCCGCGAGTCCTTTTTTGACCATGTCTTGTCGACTACAGTGCCTCGACTATGCCTCACGACCACGACTGTTTTGACCACAGTGCCTTCAAGCACAATGCCTTCGACCACTTTACCAATCACGGCTTGTCGACCACATCTTCGACCCCAGCTTCATTGATCACTTCACCGACCACGGCTTGTCGACCAATGTGTCCTGTAGTACCACTCACACAGACGATACTATCGGTCTTCAAACACGACCATGATACTATAGCTTATGAGTACCGACCATCGATCACTATGTAGGTACGACCACTGTACTATGACCACTGTAGCACGACTACTGTGCTACGACCACTGTCAGCGTAAGACTGTTGCTACAGTGCTCCTCTGAGTACCGACTGTAGCTATGACTTACGACTGTGACCGGTCTCCGACTGTTCTCCGACTCTTGGTCTTTGACTTATACTCGACACACGACTACACAATACTCGAATATACTGAGTACTCGATACGACCACTCAGTACTAGAACACATGAGTACTCAACAAACGACTACAGTGCTCGAACACACGAATATTCGACACTGATCATACTAATAACAACATAATAAGATTAATTCCAACAAGTCGCACATAGAAATTACTAGGCTGAAGCCACCACACGGTGACATGTACATGGCTTCGCTATTGTGCTCATCTGGGATGGATGGTTACTTGGTTGGCTTGGAGCGAAGTGAAACAGGGGAGATCGCTGTAGCTTGCTTGTTCCGTGGCGTTCCGATCGGTGTCCGGTGCACTGTGCAGTGTGCGAGCATTGCTGACTTGTGCGATGCACTGATGCAACGCAAGGAACTGATAGATGCTCCTTTCGGCTGTCTGCCTCTTCCTGCCTTTGCCATCTTGGCTGGCTAATGGCTATGGCCTTTGTTCTTTTTAGTAATTGATGATTTTTATCTGTGCTTTTAAAGACGGTAGTGAATGAAAAAGATATTGACATGGACAACGCATACAATTTTAGGCTTAAAAAATTGTTTGAAAATTTTGTTCTAAGAAACTATCTTGTTTATTCGATTTTCGAAGAAATCAAAAATCTAAAAGAATAGAGCCGCTGTGTGCTCTTCGGGTTGCAAATATGTCCATATTATTTCTTACCATGGTAAATGGTGATCTACGTCAAGTACATGTCAGAACATAGGAAAGGAACAGACAAATCATGGCGTCAAGCTAGCCCAGAAAGTAGAATGGATTTTGTACATACCACTAGGACTACTTAAACTGCTTCGTCTATATACAAATGATAGCTATTCACACACACACACACACACACACACACACACACACACACACACACACACACACACACACACACACACACACCTGCATTTCACTCCCAACTGAACACTAGTTTGATTCAATCCAAATGCCATACTCCTTGTCATCTCCCAACCCTACTTACTACCGCTTGATATTTCTCAGCTTACCTGCCTTTCAAGAAGATGGTTCATTCAGATCTCAGAATCAAAGCTGAGCTCCAATCAGATCATTTACTCTGATAAACAAAAAACGTTGCAGTCAGATGATGACATCGAGGGCAAAAGCAACTGCCAACACCATGGATCGAGTGGTTCACATCTGGAATTATTTGGGAGTTTGGCGCCCATGACTTGTGAGATGAGTGCTGGTGGTGGGCAGGACTTCACTATCACAAGCAAAAAGCCCCCCTGTGTCCCCGTGCCATTGGAGGCAGCTCCCGGCCTTCATTCAAGTTGAGGGGACACTGACATGACCGAACATAGGCTTCATATATTCAGCATTTTGTGTACTTGTTTAGTCATATATTTCGGTTGGTTTGTGGAAGATTAATATGGATTGTGTAAGGGGTCAAAACTCAAAAGCATCATGAATGGGGATAAAATATAGGCTATAGATGATGGTACCATTGATAGTTTGATACTAGATCGAGCCATGGAGAAGGTTTCTAATATCGGTGCCTCCCCAAACAGCCCGGCTTTGGTGGTTCCCACTTGACAGGAAGTTTGGTGTCACTGACAGCACAAAATTAAGGATACACCGGTCTTAATTGGACCGCGCAAATTTTACAGATCTTTTTTTAGGATTATAGTATTTCTTGTAAAACTCGTGTAAAATCCCACGTTGCAAACAAGCTCTGGATTTAATTCCAGCGTGAGTCAAATTTTAGTGTATTAGGCTCGGCGATTTTTAGGAGAAAACTGACTCCAATTATCTTGTTTGTGTGTTAGAAACGTCTTCTTGCATGATGACGTTGTCACAGGAAATATGGTGCATGCTGAGGAAATGAAACAGATAACCTCGGAGAACTTGTCACTTGCGTATGCGATCGCTTTTTTTTTTGTTGCTCTCAATGCTTGGTCGATTAACCCCAGGACTGGTAATCGAAAAGTGATGATCGATAACATCGTTTTAGTTTCTCAAGTCTTGCTTCTGAGCCGGGTTACTCGTACATAAGATTCTTTAGTATAGCTACTTTTGTGCATTAGGCTGCCTACTAACTTGAATAATGCCTATTGAGGGCTTGGTCGGCATTCCTTTTGGGACTATCTTCCGAAATATAGTACAAAATGAACATGTAGTATTCAGCTATCCGGGTGAAAAAGTAATGGTGGAGATGGCATGAATAAGAACACATCCGGTTGTTGTGAGAAATCGAAATACGAACCTCCACCAATAGATAAAAGTAGTGGAATTACCCGCGCAATCGCACGGATTAATTTCAAATACGAGTCTTTAATATACAAGTCGAATGTCTATAATTGAGAATATAATTGTATTTAGTATTCAACTATGATATGATTAACCTGCACCATTATAATCTAGTCTCACCAAAATAAACGGTACAGATCATTATCTTTTTCTCTCGATTAACATTAGAATTTCTAGGTTTTTTATGATTATCATGGAATTTGTTTGCCTTCAAAACAAGGAGGTGCCTTGAATTCCTTATTTGTTTCCATTTATAGACTCCCGAGTGAGAAACAACCATGCAAGTTTTTTTTGCGACCAACACAACCGTGCAAGTTAGAGACTTACAGTGCCCCGTAATACGATCACTTCCACACCATCCGATCTAACATCCTACGCTCCAGAAAGGTTGCTCATTTAAGCCAACATGCAGCTAATAATAATAGCATCAGTTGACAAAGAATTTTGTAGGGTGTAGCTTCGGAGTATGGACGACCCCCACATAGAGGCTGCCCGTATAGCCGTCTGATTGTGCCTCGGGATTTATGGGACCATGGTCGGACAGTAACGAGAGGTACCTGTGTTGTATAGAAGATTGCTTCCCTAGCTGACCAGCACAGTTACTTGTATGTCTTCGATGTTGGAAACAAGGACACGGATGGTCTTTCCCTCTCTTAGCACTAGCCACAATGGCGACTTTTTGGCAGAAATGTCAGTATTTGATGTGCAATTAGTAAAAAATGGTACTCATCGCATGGAATTTACAAACATAATGTCTCCGTGGTCATGTGGATTAGCAAAAACCGCACGGCCACTATGCGGTGTAGGCAGCATCACATGGCCACTGTGTGGTGCGCACTGCAGCAACACTGCAAAACTGTACTGCCACCATGTGCGGCACTGTGGCAATACTATAGCAATTTTTAGGAAAATCTATTTAAGTAAATTTTTGTAGAAATATTTAAATGTAGCAAATAAGCTCTAAACGTTATCATTTTTTGTGGATCCTCTTGATATAATTTACTTACTTGTTTAATTTTTATATAATTTTATCAATTCTAAATTTTTCTCAAAAAATCACTTAATTATACTGATTGTAGAAATTTTTTAATACAGAAAATAAGATCCAAACATTATGAATTTTTCTAAAGGCACCTTACATAGTGGATTTGATTCCGCAGTTTTTCTAGATTTTTACATGATCTGAAATAGTCATTTTTACACCGTAGCTCCTACTCTAGTTTATTCACCACCATTCTTTGCAAGGTGACTATTTTAAAACATATAAAATTAAAAAAAAACACAATTGAATACACTATGTAAGGAGCCTTCAAAAAAATTAATAATATTTGGATCTCATTTTCTATATTAAAAATTTTCTATAAATAGTATAATTAAGTAAATTTTTAAAAAGAATTGAGAATGGATAAAATTATAAAAAAATTATACAAGAAAGTACAAATGTTGGAAGGCTCCACAAAAAATTATAATTTTTGAGCTTATTTGCTATATTTAAAAATTCTTAAAATAAATTATTCTTAAATAGATTTTTTGAAAATTGCTACAATGCTACTACAGTGTCACCGCACTGTGGTCGTGCGGTGCTACAGTGTTACTATAGTGCCCGCCGCACGGTGACCGTATGATTTTGGCTAATCCGCATGGTCACCATGCAACATCGCTTACATGCTGGCGGTCGGTCAGTGACCGTGCGGTGAAGGCCCTATTTTTGCAAATTCCTTGCGATGAGTATTATTTTTGCTAATCGCACGTTAAATACTGTCATTTTGGCCGAAGATTCCACACTGGCTTGGTAATCAACCTGAATTCAAAGCAGAGTTCCAATAAAAGTTAACTTGAGTGTGTCCAAATCTGCTTCGGCTTTCAACTTCAGTTTAGAGAAGCTAGAAGCCGATCTAAACATCTCGGCTTCAATCTACTTCTAAACTCGGTTTCTCCAAACCGCTTCAAAAGCTGTTTTACAAATTTTGTTCCAAAAGTTACTTCTTCCAACTATTACTATTTTATTTTAGTCAAAAACTTCAGAAAAAATCATCAGCCCGATCCGGCCGAGTAAAACGCCCTTGATTTGATGCTTGCCTTCTCTCTCTAGAACATGATGGGTATTACTCCTTGATTTGTGACCCATGTCTAACTCTTGCAGCCTATCAATGCGCTTGCTTATACGTGCAAGAACACGATTGAAACATGGGCGATGACGGAGCTTGTGTGAACTTCTGTCCGGCACGGAGAGATTTATTGGACGAAATGCAAGGTTTCTTTTCTTGCTGGTCTTTAATGCGTTCGTCGTCGGTCACAGTGCATCGACATGACCGCTCTCAAGTCTCTGAAATTTCTTCCCTGATGAAAGACGGAAGAAAGTCTACCCGTCACAGCCTGCACGAGTAAAGGTTTTGTTGGAGACTGAAGTTATTGCATCATCGATCTTGATCTGAGGTCTGAACTCCTGTCTTCTTTTCTCAGCACTGGTTTAATGAATTGAGCTGCTCGATCCAGAGACGAAATCTTTCTAATACTTTAACTGCTGCTGTGTGTAAGAATGCTGGTTGCTTGCTTATGCCTCTTTTGGTACACGGGAAATCTCGTGGGAATCACTTGCAGAATTGTGTGTTCCAAACACAGCTCTATATTTGGCAAGGAGTAACAGAGTTACCATCATGGAGAAGTCTATGCAGCGGCACAAGGCTCGTTGTGCGTATCATGGTTTGATATTTTTGGCCTGTTCAGGGCCTTTATGGCAACGGCTACAGCTTATGACTTTTGGCTGAAATTTTTGAATTTTGACTGTTTACGGTACAGATTATGGAGAGACAGTTACTCACTTGCAATTTTAACTGGTACAGATGTTGTGCTTTTAATGTGTAGATCATTTAACTTGTAGACCCCGTCTTAAGAAAATACTCCATTTGAAAGTTAGATACTGTAGTAAAAGCTAAAAGCCGCTAGCTTCGTTGGAAAAGAACAGGCCTAATACATATATTTAGTTAGTTATATCAATGTTTAACAATGAGGTAACTGAACAACAGTATCGTCACATAATTGCATTCGAAATGTCTTAAATCCTAACATTAACCAGACTAGCGGATTTGTCCTCGCAATTGCATGGCTAGATATTAAGATACTATTTTTTTTGTTATACAACTCTAATTTCTATAATTAAAAATACAATCATATTTATTATATAGCGCTAATATCTATATATTACTAATATGCATCGTTATAATCTGGCCTACCACAATAAACGATGTAGATCATTATCTTTTTGTTTGATTAATGAGAGAATTTATAGGATTTTTCTTTTTAGGATTATTTTGAGTTTTTCTTGTCCTCGAGACGAAGAAAGCAGCTTGAATCTCACAAGGAGGCTGTGGCTTTAGCTTTTGACTTAAGATTTTTAAATTCTAGGTATTTGCGAGAGATAGTACAAAGAGGGAAAAAATTGTATACAATTTTGACTGATATAATTTATACTGTAATCTACATACAAACCCTGTTTTAAAAACACGTATCGTTTGAAAGTTAGTTACCGTAGCACATAGTCAAAACGTCCAAAGCACAAGCCCTCCCGGACCCACCATTTTGTATTTACGTAGATAGATAGCCGCCAGTTAATTAGACTGCCTGTTGGCATCTGATCTTTCTTTATTTTTCCCTTTCTTTCTTTCCACTAGCTACACAAAACAAGTCTATTTTCCCTGCGCGATTTGTGTGAATCAGCTTGGTAAACTATATCCAAAGTTCCAAACCCTAAGTAGGTACCTACAATAAAGATCACAAGTGTGGTCCCTTGGGTCCCGTTGATACTGACTGAATTCTTCTTGATGTGTTCCAGCCCAGTTCTCCCTATTCAAATGCCACTGTGCATTGTGCAAACCACTATACACGGTGGTGCGGCCACTGGCCAAGTTTCTTATGGAGTAACAGGGCATGTATTAGGATTGTCACTGTTGTGTACTTTCTCTCTCCCAAAGTGTGCCACCCTAAGTTCTGCACCCTGTTCATTACAGTACCAGTATATACATGTATGTACTCTGCCTTAAACTCAGGTGTTCCAGATTGATTGTTGTATGAGTTTTTTTACGGTCCTCGAAAACTTTTACGGCCGCCCATATTTGAAGATCGAATGGATGATGGTTGCATGGTACTTGGAGGTTCCTCATGATCCAGTACTAGCTTAAGCAAGATCGGTACCATCTGCAAGGGGCATTCATGTCATCGTGTATTGCATATTTTCCAAACACATGTTGCCCTCAATTCTTCCGCCGTTTCTTGGAATCCCTCTCCCGATTTGATTTTTGTCCTCCTCTTGCCACGCCTAATCGCTGGAACTCATGAACATGACCGCAGACACCATAAGTTAGGCGTTTCAGACTTGTTCCTGTCTTCGCAACGGTGTTGTCGCTGCCGTCGCCGGCGGTGGCGGCCTACCGATTGTAATACTTAACTACTAAAAGTTATATTGTGAAATAGAAAAGAAAAGGCAACATGATCTTTTGCTTTTTCAAAGGATCTAAGAACCGATTAATTTTTGTCCTCAATCCATACACGATAAAGCCATTTAGCCAATAAGATTAGAGAGATTCACCATTCATCAACAATGGCATTGTCAGACCCAGATTTAGCCAATATAGAATCCTTTATGAATACCACTGCACTATTCTCTGGATCAGTAAATAGTACTCACAGATACATCACTAAATCATTTCATACAGGACGTAAATCATATCATAATAATATTATAACATCAGAGTTCAAATAAACCGTATCGGGTCAAGTTTACAATAGAGCCGACTAGGCTAAATGATACATTACATAAAATGCGGAAGTGTAGCGGAAACAAAAGAGGAAGGCACATCTCTCCTCATGCAAGCAACTGCGGTGACATGTGTGTGACCGATATTAACCAAAGGATTAGATAATACTAGTGCAAGCAAACATCAACTTAGTTGGCCAAACTGCGATGAGACCTAGGCTACTAGAGTCTAATCTAATCTCCACCATCTTCTTCACCATCGGCTCCTGGAACATCATAATATGTGTAGTTCCCTTGGTCCACGGACTCCGAGGGATTTTGAGAGCGAGGATAAGCACAAGCAACAGTGCTCTACGAGCCAACACATAGAATTCAAGATTTATACATGCAAGGTTTAGCAAGGGAAGTTCGGGTTCTTTTATTTGCTAAAAACAAATTTTACAAACTACAATAATTTGAAAACTCCTATAACTTAGCATTCTAACCAAACCATTAAAGAGAGTGAAAGTGTGCAATATTTATAGCGGGGCAGGTTCCATCCACCTGTTACATGATTCCATTCACCATATGCTTAATTTTGATTACTAGAGTCACAGCCACCCAATTAACACCACTGGGTTACCTCCACCTTGGAAAAACCAAATTCAAGGTTACATCCACCCTACGAGTTTTCATCCCACCCACAAAGGTTTTCAAAATAAAAACTAACTCGAGTAAGTTCTCATACCCGCCCTTGACCATGAGCACGACTAGTTAAACAATTTATACTTTGCAAAGACTGTACACTTTACGCACAAGATATAATCAACTTGTTATGTTTCATATATTTCCTTGGACATGTGAATCAAGAAGATTACCGCAAAGCCTTTACAATGCATCCCCCCGATTTAAGCTACACCCACTAATATTTCATCTGAGGGTTGTTACGTCCACCACATCCAGACCCCCTCTTGTGCTACACAGTGGCTTACATCAGCGACACGATCTGTGTCCACGACGGCTTAAAACCAGTGACACAACTTATGGGTCACTCCAATGGTACAACTCGCATTGGTGGATACAAATTATTTAGCCAGATCGATACTATTATAGACTTGTGGTTGTACTATTTTACATTAGGAGGTCATCACAGGATTAAGTCCTTAAGTTATCTGGGCGGTGCATACCACAAACAACCATTTCTCGTGCTACATCCACACCATCCATCATACCATCCAGGATTTTGAGAAGCATAAAACTTAACTGTGTGCCACCTCTGCAGCATGCCCATGCCTCTGGCTAACTAGGCTAACTAGCCAAGTGCTTGTACTGCTAGGCTATGCCCTAGACTGGATCAGGTTTGTCTCCGTGTACCTTTGCTGATCGTTGCCGACCGGCCATGTGCCTTCGCGTACATGCTATCAGCAACCACCGCCTAGGCAACGGTCATACGCCTCTACGTACGCACCGCTGCCATGATCAGAGCATGGGTGCCACCTCGGCGATACACCATCACTGGACCAATCTCGCCATCCCACGGGTCAGGGAATCTCCTTCGTGCCGTACCATCGACCGGGATTGGGCTCGCTGTCACTCACCCTCGTGCGTGTCATTGAGCTCCATTGCGGCAAGGACCTAGCCATTGGGCGAGGTATGCAAAGCGCCCCCTCCGTGTTGCATGTCATCAGGTGATTCGATGCCTCTATGTTGTGGCCACCATTGCCGCCATACTCCGTATTTGCCATTGCCTTCACGCCAGCTCATCAGAGAACAAGAGGACATGGCAACCTTGGCGCCTTCGCACCATGGACGTCGCCATCCGTCTCCATGGCAACATCAGGTCGAGGCCTTCTCCACACCGTACCACCTTCATGCATGCATGTGGGTGAGAGTAGGGGCTCCGGCTCTATTCCCATTAAGGACAGAGTGGAGATAGTTGCCACCGACAACATAGTCCATGGCAAGGATGAGGTTGGGCACTCCGTGTGCATTGCCACTAAATCGGTCTGGGACTGAGCAAGTGCATGGGCCACTACATCGGTCTGGGACTAAGTAGGCGTGTGGGCCACTGTAGGACACCGCCACTACCACCGAGTGTAGGATCAAGGATAACCGACTAGAGGGGAAAATCGGAGGTTTTTAAATTCTTTTGGCTAAATCATAATTTTAGCAAGTATAAACTTAATTAAAATTGTTTTGCAAAATCACGGCCTAAATTCCCTATGTTTCACTAAGGCACCACAACTCTAAGTGTATATTAGATACAATTCTAGCTACACAAGATAATTCAATAATTGCTAGAACTATAAACGTGGAAAGTAAAGACAAGAAAGATAAACTACAATGAAGACAAGTAATGTTTTCCCGTGATCTCAAAGACTTGCCGGTCTTTCCCAATCCATTTTGAGGTTAACCCAAATAGATTAGACCAGCTTCACGAATTAAGCCTAACCACCTCAAGTCTACTAGGGTTGCTCTTCCTCCACTCCGGAGATGGTGAGCAACACAACACTTACAAACATGTTACGTCTCTTCACAAGCTTCTTTGAAGAGATCACCATGCAAACTCCTCGAAGCCATCTAGGTGTCAGCAACCACCAAGAGTAACAAGCCACGATGCTTGCTTGAAGGTTTTCCAAATGCCACAAAGATCAACTAATGATGTAATGCACTTGAATGCTCTCAACAATCTCAAAATGTGAAAATAGACTAAATGAGTTGAAGATAGTGTAGCAAAGGCTCAAGCGTATTCAATGAAGTCTAAAAAGAGTCCCTTGCTGCCATGGGAAGATATTTATAGCCTGCACCCACCAGGATGACCGTCGGGGTCACAATCCCCAAAAATCATGAAATATGGTACTACCACCATGTAGTGGTCGATACTATCGTACCGACTGTTGAACGGCTACTTAAGGTTCATTAAATGCACAAAAACTAATTGTTACTTCAAATATCAGTAGTACCATACTCACAGTGCCCGGTAGTACTTCGCCTCAGTTGCGATAGTACCAATTTTCAGAGGAGATAAAATACTCCAAAATCCACCTCTTGAAAATTTGCTACCACCAAATAAAGTCCAGTCATACCGCAACTCGGTAGTACTGCTCTCATCATGTAGCCATACTGCCCTGCGGTACTACTGTTCTACACAAGCGATAGTACTGATCCAAGGAATGGCTAAAAAACACCACTCTGCAACTGCCGATAGTACCAATGCAGCAGTACTGCCGTTCAAAAGCCTACGGTTGTACTAGTTTCTATGGAAAATTCGGAGAGGGTTCCAAATGAAGTTCCAAGTACATGCATGAACCATATTTGATCAAAGTGGCACAAGGTAAACCTCAAGTTACTAGCCATGACCCCTTTTTATAGTACAACATCTATCATATAAATCCAGTCTTTTCAACCAAACACCGAGATGGGTAAAAACTATAAAGAGGTCCTCAGACCACAATATACCTCTACCTTGAGCCATATCTTGATCCTTATCAATTTTTGATCATCTTTGCATGCCTTTTCCATGATGTCATCAAAATCTAAGACTAAACCTTTCAATCATCTTAATAAATAAGTTAGTCATTTTAATCAGTGTCATTATTAAGTACCAAAATCATGTTTAGAGGTCTAGATGCTTCCATCTCTCCCTTTTTGGTAATTGATGATAATCTAGACAATATAAATGAATTGAAGATTGTGAATATACATCTAGATCAAGAAAAAGTTGTATATTATAGATTTTGACTTTTGATTAGCTAATAAGTCTTGAGATGAGCTCAAAGGAGATAAAGAATTAGTTGCTTTCAAAGTCAATCAACAAATAAATAAAATTCCACCTAAATATGTGCATAAAGATTCATGAAGTGATATTCATGCACATTTGTGGATTTTTTAGGAACTTGTGATAGAGTTTCCTTTATTTATTAAATTTGTGAAAGCATATCAATATAATAAACAATAATAATCAAAATGAATCACAAGTGATCTGGAGATGAACATGATAATAGCATAATCATGAGTAATATAGCAAAAGTAAACATTGTAGTGTAGCACATATTACAAGTTCATCTAAGCAACAAAGTAGCATGGCAATTAGCAACTATTACAAGAAGTTCATTCATGAAGTTCATGCAAGCAAAGCAAAAGATCCAAACATAACTACATAAGATAGATAGCATTGATAGCTAGATGACATCTTGACTTGACTTCATCTTCTTCATCTCTCCCTTGATCGTCCCTTCTGAGAGACCATGTGGTTGTGACCCCATGATTATGATGAGTAATTGACAAGGGTTTTGGAAAGTTTGAGTTTGGTCTGTTCATTTCGTGCCATGATCGCATTTGGCTCAGTCGGGTGTGGTTAGTCGGTCTTGAGGCGTATTCTTCTTCCCGTTTGAGTTTTTGGGCCATTTTATGCTTGAGTGTGATTAATTGATGATAATTGTGATTACATTTGTCGAGCAGTGCTATGTGATGTGTTTCTTGTCTGTGATGGCTGCAGGACGTCGAGGCGGAGTCGTGGCGAGGCACGGGATGACTGGACTAGGCGTAGGCGGTGCCGAGGTTAGAACGGTCGAGGTGTGCCGAAGACGGCGAGGACTCGAGGTGGTTGCGAGGCTTGGATGACAAGGAATGCGGAAGCTTCCCGGAAGGTGTAGGAGGGGCGTTTTGGTGAATACGCAAAGCTGCACTAAAGGAAGCGGATTATGGATAAAGCACTAGAGTTGGTGGAGGCTTAGTGGGTAAAGAGAGAATCAAACCCATTAGTTGGAGGCTATAAAAGGAGGGTGTCTCCTGCATGGTCTTCATGCTTTGGGGTTTGTTTTTGCTTTGCTTCTCTTTTGCTTTAGTTGGTATGAGTTGGTGAGGAGGGTAGAGGTTGTTGAGCCCTCTCTCTGTGTGTGCTCGGTTGTTCTTGGAGAGAGGAGTGCTCAAGTGTGAAGCATGTAGCTTGTGCTCTCAATCCAATCATGTATGGGGCAGCAGAGAGGATATGAGTTGATACTCCATGTAATCTTTCCTCTGTAATCAATCATTCATGGGGATGAATCTATTTGATTTGAGTTGCTTCTGTCCTCCTGTGTTCTTCGTAGTTTATTTGCTCTGTTGATTTTCTTATTTTTTGTGATTTGAAGTTTTCTCTTGCCCAGTTGTTGTAAAATGGATTGCTCTATGTTGGGATGATGCCTCAAGATCATTTGATCAAATAAACTCCCAAGAGCACAGCAGAAATTTCAAAGATTCCTCTTTTCCCTTTCCTCTGTTCTTGCAAATTTTAGGGTTTTATGTCAGAGGACTTTTTGTTCTTCTGATTTCCCTTGAGAAGTTGTCCTGAGTTTTGGGAGGTTAGGTCCTGAGTTCATTGCTGTGTTGTCCCCAAAATTTCATGTGCAAAGAACTCAAGATGGATGAGTTTTTGGAAATTTGACATCTCTCTGAATAGTTCCAGTTTTTTTGCTCATTTCTTGTTTTCTTGTCCTCCAGATGAAATCTTTGGTTTCCAGTGTGCCAAATGGTATTTAGTTTGTGTTCTTGTACTTTCTACCTGAAGGGAAGAGAAGGTTTTCTCCAATTTCTCTAAATCAGCAAGGTTCAGAAAATTCAGAGTTTTTGTCTGCTGTCTCCTTGCCCTGGAATTCATCGGACGGTCAGACCGGTTTGTTGGTGGCGGTCTGATCGGGGTTAAACCGACAGTCAGACCGGCTCAGTGAAACCGGTCAGACCGGCCTGCTGCGGTCTGACCGCCCAGCCCACTGCGGTCAGACCGCCCCTGCAGTGTTGCTCTCAAGTTGGATTTCTTCCTTTGCCTTTTATTTGCCTCTGTGTTTTCTCTGATTAGTTGATGATTCTAGTAGGTAGCATGACCTCTTCTTCTTCATAACATTGGTTGCTATCAGAGAAAGCTTTAGGTGTGTACTTTTGGGGGAATTTTTTATTGACGACATTCACCCCCCTCTATCGCCAATTTCGATCCAACACCTTCTCCTTTATCTCTCCCACTTTGGCATCAAGTACCAAAAACCCATTAGTTGTGGGATGGATCACAATGGCAACGACGATGATAATGGCGTGGCGATGAAGTTTGTGCTAGTTGTGAGGTCATCGAAAAGGAAGGACACTCAACCGCACTCACGCACTGAGTCAGGGTCGCTAGCTAATAATTGGTCTTGAATTGAGCATCTCGAATCTCCATGAGTGTAGAATTGATTTGAGTTAGAGCTAGGAGAACGGGTTTTGATGTGTGAGCTTGCTCTTGGGCTTGTTGAGGAGGGTGCTCTTGCTTTTAAACATGCTTTTCTTCAACTTGAGCTCAAGGTGGGGCTGTGGTTGGCATTGAAGGGCCTTCCTGATACTTGTAGGGCTTGTGCACCACCGGCCTTACCCCACAAAAGTAAGTCTTTATCATGATGAGGACCATGATATAAGGAGCATAGTAGATACTCTTTACCCTATTGTTCTTTGATAATGCAATCTCTCTAATGATTAAATCGACAACATTAAGTTTCTTACCTTGCATGATGTAGTCAATTATGTTCCATGCATGTCCACGAATTGCATCAAAATTGCCTCTCTTTGGAAAGAAAGTGTGGTTGATGACTCGATTGATCAATCTTGAAAGAGGAAGGAGTCCTACTAGCTTCTCAGGTGTGTACCTCACATTTACATCAGAGAACTGACACCAAGATGGTGTTTGAAGTGCACCACAGGAGTAGACCTTCTCATATTGGCTTGAGTAGGTCCTAAGCGCCTACTCAAAATCTACTTTAGAAGCTTCAACTTTTTCATTTATAGTCATTCATACCATATAGTCAAAGTCATAGGATACAAAGATTGTTGAATAAAACTGTCAGATCATGTCCTCTTGATAGTCACGTTTTATAGCCACTATATCTTGTAGTACCACTGCATGGAACAGACTATATGCACCGGTAAAGTGATCAAGGTTGTTCAAGTGCCTTCAATCTACATACTTATGGTCCGCATATTGGTTATGATGGTTGTAGATTTGGGTGAACACATCTTGTTGGAACTTAGTGTGAAATCTTGGATTCATAGAGCTTGCTGGCTTCTCAAACTGATTTGGATGATGGAGAAGAGTATATTGTCACTAGTGATTTGCATGAAATTGATACTTGGCTCTTTATCCTCTATCATATCGACATCATCCTCGTCATCGTCATCATCACCCTATGCAAAGCTTTCGTCTACCTCATCCTCCTCTTCTTCACTTTACACAATCTCCTTCTCACTTTCTTGAACTTGCCTTGATGACTGCCCTTTGTCACAAGCCCTCATTGCTTGCAAGAAAGAATCTATCTCTGAGTCACTATCCTCTCAAGGGACTGGGGCTGCCCTCTTTGATGTGAATTTGCGAGAGTCACCTTGCGATGAGAAGATGAGGGAGCTGCTTGAGGATTGTAGCGCTCCACCAATTCTCCTTCAGGAGAAGTATTCTTGTGCACGAAGCTCTTCATCCTTACCATGGTCACTAGATAAAGGAAAATATGATTAGGACAGGGAAATATAAGACTTGAGTGATTTTGCATGAAAAGTCTAAAAAAACTCTACAGGTATGGTAGTACCTTAATTGGTTACTGGTACTAGCAAATATCGGTTGTACCACACTGCATTGAACAGTAGTACCACACCTGCAGGGTGCTCCTAGGGCAATGATCAAATTTGATCTCAACTTATATTTGTCATGGATTAAACCATGAAATAGACATGAAAGGTCACCAAATACTACTTGCAACAAGCTTGCCCAAAAGATTAAGATCTATTCATGCACATTTTACTCAAATCCTAGAAATTAAAATAGATAGAAAAAGGAGGAAAGATATAATTCCAAAAGGGATTACCTAGTGGAATGGATGAGAAAAGATGTCAAGCACTAAAACATACTAAGAGATTGAAGAGCTCTTTGATTTCCTTGAGGATTGAGACTTGGTGATTTGAGGGAGTAAGAGAGAAGAGAGAAAAAGGGTTTGCGTCAGTGGTTTCGAGAGAATGGGCATGCTTGGTCTGAGAGACCATGTGGAGGTGTCCCCATGTTTGTGATGAGTAATTGACTCGGTTTCTAGAAAGTTTGAGTTTGGTTTGGTCGGTTCACGCCGAGTCGGTGCATGGCGCGGTCCGGTTCGGTTGGACTTGGTCGATCGCAGTCGAGAGTGCTTAGGACACTTGTTTCCTTCTCGATCAGTCGATTTGGGTTTGCTTGTCTGTGTGACTGCAAGACTTCGGAGCTAGGTCATGGTGAGGCGTGGGAAGACCGGGACTAGGCACAGGAGGTGTTGAGGTCCGAACGGTCGGAGACGTCGAAGATGATCGAGGTTGCTGAGGTGGTTGTGAGTCGGAAAATGAGGAACCGGAGCTGGAGCTACCGGAGGTGGACACGACAGGCGACGGCGAGGAGGATCGGGACTAGGCTCAGGGAGGAGTCAAGTTCCAGACGGTCAGGGTGCCGGTGGCGGTTGTGCGAGCGGGAAGCTTCCAGGAAGTTGCAGCAAGGGCATTTCGGTAAAATGCGCAAGGCTGCAAAATGTAAGCGGACTCAGTTGAAGATAACGGGTTGGAGACCCGTTAGTGGTTGTGAAGGTCAAATGGAAAGGGTTTAGGGTTTGGAGAGAAAAGGGATGTTTCCCTCCTTTTCCTGAGCTTTGACTTGTTGCCTCATTTGGGTGAGAGGCATGGAGTGGAAGCTAGCTGCCTCTTCTTGATTTTCTCTTTGAGGTGTGTGTGCTCATGTGAGCTCTTCTATTTAGAGGAGGTGAGGGAGGCAGCAGAAGGTAGGCTTTTGGGGTGTGTTCTCAAGTCAAGGGAGTAAGCTGTCTGTAGGTGTGTGCTCTAGAGAGTGTTCTCACGAGTGAGTAGTGTGCTCCCTGTGTGTGGGTGTGTTCTCTCCTCATGAGAAGCATGTAGTGATATTTCTCCTCAATTGCGTATGGGGATGTAGAACATCTGCTTGTAATATTTCATCTCTAAGCAATATGAGAAAGTCTGTTTCTGAGATGAAATGATTCTCTGTTTTTTCAGTAATTTGTTCTTAGTTCAGCTCTTTGCTCTTTTGGTTTTGAGATAAAACCCTATTGAAAGGATTGTTGTTTCTACTGCTTTGAACTGGGATTATACTCAAGGTCATTTGGTTACTTCATTCCCGAAAGCAGAAATGTGAATCAAAGATTCTTTTCATCTTTCTTTGTCATGTGCCTCACTTCCCCTGTTTGGAGAAATCTAGGGCTTTGAGTCGGGGCATCCCCTGCTCTCCTGATTCTTTAGATGGGAAGTTAAATTGATGTGTGGTGCTTTCTTGTGTGTTCATTTCTCTGCTAGATTCCAAGTCTCATGAGCAAAGGTGGTAAAAATCACAAGTAATATGGACTTAGTCTCTTCTGCATACCTCTCATTGAAAATTTCAGTGTTTTCAGTTCTCAAGTATTCTTTGGCTGCATTTTCTCCTTCCAGAGGCCTCATTGATATTTAGTTCTTGGTCCTAATGATCCAACCTGAAAAGAACAAGTTTTCATTTGTCAATTTATCTGTTTTTTTGGCTGAACAGTATTTACTACAGATTTTGAGTGTTTCAGCCAGCAGCAGCTTGCGGCAGCATGTTTTTGTCATCTCTGTTCAGATTTCGGAGCAAAGAATTGCAGTCTCTAATTTTTCTAGTACTGCTCTCGGTCTGCAGTAATTCCCTGCTTTACAGTATTTTCAGGTTTTTGGGCATCTCAAATTGGTGAAGCTTTTATTGCTTCTTCGGAGAAGTGTTTGTGAATCTGTTTTTTGCATTCTTAGTTACGCTCTTTTGGCATGTCATGTATTTTCAGTTTTTGGTCAAATCTTTCTTGTAGCTTTCAGTTTGTGCTCCCGGCAAAGCTCTCTTCTGGTTGTGTTCCTTGGTTTGTTTTCGTTTGTGATCTCTTCAGTTTCCAGTAAGCACTAACTTTTTCTTACTTCATAGCTTGAGTAGCTATCGGAGAGGAAAGTTGAGTGGATACTTGGGGCGAATTTTTGAAGGCACCATTCACCCCCCTGTTGCCATTTCTAATCCTACATGGTCTGATGGAGAGGAAGTTGGAGAGGATAAGGAGTCAGCCACAATTGTTTCTAGGACCACCAGTTAAGAACGGTAGTACCACATCTGAGGAGCGGTAGTACCAGCAGTATAACTGTGGTAGTACAGATTTTCCTAATGAAGTAGGGACTAGACAAGGATACAAATGATCCTTAATATAACACCCAAATATATACTTTTAGGATCATTATGCATAAGATAGACAACAAAGCCCTAAATAACATAGTTTTTAACAAACTAGAGATTTTTAAAATTTTGAAAAAGATTATTAAAACAAATTCTTTACAATAACCTCTAAAACTCTGAATGAGAGTAAATACATTAGGCATGAGTTCAAGAAACATTAGAATAATCCATGATATTTAACTCATTTCTCAGCTTGCAAAACCAGCTCTCATCTAGTGGTTTGGTGAAGATATCAACTAATTGATCATCGGTCCGTATGTGGCTAATAACAATGTCAACTTTACTCACATGATATCTTAGGAAATGATGGCGTATATCGATATACTTGGTTCTAGAATATTGGACAGGGTTATTGGCTATCTTCATAACACTATCATTATAACATAAAAGAGGCATACTTTTAAATTCAATTCCATAATCCAACAATGTTTGCCTCATCCATAGCAATTGAGCACAACAACTACCCACAGAACATACTCCACTTCGATGGTGGATAGGGCAACAAAATTTTGTTTCCTTAGAGGACCATGAAACTAAAGATCATTCAAATAGTTGACAACTACCCAAGATGTTTTTCTATCCACTTTGCTACCAGCATAATAGAATCCAAATATCCAATTAAATCAAATTTAGCAACTTTAAGATACCATAAGCCAATACTTGAGGAACGGTTTAAATATCTAAGAATTCTTTTAATGGCCACTAAATGGAACTCTTTCAGTCAAGCTTGAAAACGTGCAAACATGCAAATACTAACATGATCGGGCCTAGATGCGGTAAGATAAAGCAAACTACCAATTATAGATCTATAAAGCTTTAAATCAATCGATTTATCCCCCTCACTAAGGTCGAGGTGACCATTGGTATCCATGGAAGTCTGATGGATTTAGCGTCCTCCATGCCAAATCGCTTGATAATTCTTTTACGTATTTGGTTTAGCTCATGAACGTCCCATCCTTGAGTTGCTTGATTTGGAGTACAAGGAAATATCTAAGTTCTTCTATCATGGACATATTAAATTTCCTAAACATCATCTCACCAAATTCTTTGCAAAAATCTTGGCTAGTAGACCTAAATATGATATCATCAATATATATTTGATAAACAAAAAAATCATCTATGACTTTAGTGAACAAGGTTGTGTTGACCTTCCTGATTTTGAATCCTTTTGAGAGTAGAAACTCTCGAAGGTACTCATACTATACTCTAGGAGCTTGTTTGAGACCATATAGTGCTCTGGAGAGTTTATTCACATGGTTTGTTTTCTTATGATTCTCAAAACTAGGATGTTGCTCAACAAACACAAGTTTGACAATTCCACCATTAAGAAATGAACTTTTATCCTCTATTTCAAATAATTTAATGTCAAAACATAATGCAAAAGCAAGCTATATACAAATGGATTCAAGTCTAGCTATGAGAGCGAAAGTTTCACTAAAATCCAAACCTTCAACTTAAGTGAATCCTTGAGCTATCAATCTAGCTTTGTTTCTCACCACTACTCTATTCTCATTTTGCTTATTCTTGTTAGACCCTGATTTTTCAATCCAGAATCCCCTGTGAAACACCGCACTATTCCCTGGATCAGTAGATAGTGCTCATAGGTACATTGCTGCATCATTTCATACAACGCACAAAGTGTAATAAATCATAATGTTACATAAGCAAGTTTAAAATACACCGCGTCGGGCAACAGTTTACATAAGGGCCGAGCAGGCCAAATGTTCATAATACAAAAGACAGTAGTGGAAGCAAAAGGCAGGTAAGACCATCATCCACAAGCAAGCAACTGGGGTAAATGTGTGCAACATATACTATCTAATCCTAGGTAATATATGTGCACACAATCTCCATTAAGCCTACTTGTCTAGGACCCTAAATCGAAGAATCCGCCCTAATTTCTTTTGTTGTTTCCTTCATCCACGGCATGGGTATCTTCATAAGCATAGTGGTCTTGGGTTCCTGTTTCCGATTTTAGTAATGCGAGGGTGAGCACAAATCCACCACGCTTCGTGAGCCAATGCACAGTATGCAATAAGTAACATGCATGGCTTATCAAGGAAAGGCTCGGGTTATATTTGCCATAAATTGCTTTTAAATATATTACTTAGAAATTCCCTAAGACCTAGCTATTTGAACTTATAATGTGTGAAATAAGGCAATAATATTAGTGATCTGCACCCTACGCTAGTCTTTTAGCATTATATCCGCTTACATTATTATTGGGGCGACACCCAGGGCAACACAAATCAGGGCCTTTCTCTGCCCTCCACTTTTCAATTCCACCCACAAAGTTTTTGAAATAGAACTGTATCTGGTTAAGCTCCCATGTCCACCCTTGACTGTGGGCATGGCTATTTGAATAGTTTTCACTCTGCAGAGCTTGCACTTTACCCACAAGAGACTACCCGCTCTTTTTCCCCACACGATTCATTAGTCATGTTGTTGAGTAGATCATCACAAGGCTGTTACAATGCATTTTTCCTAGCAGAGTCACGTCCGCTAAGATTTCACTCCCCTTGAGGTACGACCACCCTTCCAGGAGCCCCCTCTTGCGCCATCACGACGGAGGATGTGGCCATCCTCTGCCCGCCCGTGGTCACACCGGCACAACCCATACTAAGTCGATGCAAATTAGTTAGCCCTGCCTACAATTTGGCAGCTTGTGATTGTACTGTTGTACACTGAGATGTTATCACAAGATTTGTTCCTTAGGGTTATCTGGGCGATTCTACCACTAACCACAGTCTCGTGCACTACTGCACCACACCACCGAACCATTCGCCCAGATTGCCAAGCAATTTTAGGTTTTTGGAGGCATAAAATAACCATACCGAAATTTACCAGTCATTTCCACCATAACTTCCCAAACCAATTTTTCATGATTGAAAGTAATATTTTGGGGCATTATTTTGGTGCCCCGAATATCTAAGCAACACTAACCATGGCGAATAACTGTAGACTTATTTTTGAAAGTTCTAACATTATAGTTTTCGCTTAAGGTGATAAGGCTCAGATATTCAAGGGTTTCAAATGAGAGTTAACAAGTCCATTAACGGGTATATAACTAGCAGCTTGAAATCGAACATAAATTGGCACAAAAAATAACACATGCAACTTGATAATTTAAAACGGAATTAATTTGCAGAAATGTAGGTTCAACATGATCAAAGTATTGACTCGCCTTGGTCACAGTTGGCTTGGCCTTGATCATCGAGCATTGTTCCTGGCCCTCGTACGCTATTTTTACGTTGCACGAAAATTTGGATAAAAATTAGCAAACCAAACAAATTCTCACAAAATATTCAAATGAGCTTCAAAAATTATGGTTTTTGGTTCCATTGGATAGAGGTTAAATTTAGATGAATTTAGAAATTTGTTTCACTCAATTTGGAGTTAAAATGAATAAGTTATGCTCTTTTAAACTTCTTAGTTTAATTAAATACGAAAAATAAATAAAATCTGACAGGTGGGACCCAGTGTAGGTTTTTAAATTTTTCTTTTATTTTTTCCTTTCCTATTTCTATGACAGGTGGGGCCGGTCACTGTTTTTAATTTAAGGGGCAGGGCCACATGTTAGTGAGTGATTTCAACTAACTAACTAGCATTAGTATTAATTACCCGTCATTACTTATAACCAACCATTTTAACCATCGGTCTACAATACGTCTTCTTCCTCCGGCCGATGCTCGGCGAGCTCACCGCCGGTGCAGGAAGCGGCAGTCGGATGTGAGCATCCCCAAAATGGGTTGCTCGCACCCACGCCTACCCGTAAGAGAGGTCTCGCCGGCCAATTTGGCCGAAGCGAAGTCCGGCGAGAACCGGAGGCGGTGGCGGAACAGGGGAAAAGCAGGCGCAACAGCACATAGAGCTAAAGTCTGATTGCGGGCTAGGGAAGCATCTCGACAGAGTTAGGAAGGTACCTCAGGGGTTAGAGAAGCCTGGGGAAGGTGGGGTGTCAGACCCGAATTTTTCAATCCAGAATCTCTTGTGAAACCACTGCAATATTCCCTGGATCAGTAGATAGTGCTCACAGGTACATTGCTGCATCATTTCATACATCGCATGATTCACATCAACACATAATAATTTTACATGGCTGAGTTTGAATTATACCACGTCGGGCAATAGTTTTACATAAGGGCTGATTAGGCCAAATGTTCTCATTACAAAAGTGTAACAGCGGAAGCAAAAGTAAGGTAGACCTTTAATCCACAGGCAGCGACTGGGGGTAAATATGTGCCACATGATTATTACCCAAGTTAAGGCAATAATTATAGGCACACTATACCGTAGTCTATCTACCTAGGACTGAAAACACGCAAGAGACCATCACAGTAACCGTTCTAAGTACCTCGCCCCTTCCATCATCTCACCCCTATGAACTTGTCCCGCTTGCGGCAGGTCTCATAGGTTGTGCGGGATGTTCCCCTCCTATGCGCCTAGCAGCTGGCTACCCACACTGCTAGCACGCCGCAGAAGAACTTCATCCTCTGCAGATGCCCCATTCAAGCCGTCACATAGACCACCACTTGCACTACCTCACCTCCTCCACCGATGATGGTGACTTCCAGGGTCCGGTAAATTTACTAGGCCAAGTTGTACTTTACAGACTTGTGGTTGCACTTGTTTTACATGGGAGGTCATGACAAGATTCAGTCCTTAGGGTTATCTGAGCGGTTCTACCACAAGCCAAACTCTCGTGCACCCTTGCACCATACCCCTGAACCATCCGCCCAGATAGATAAGCAATTTGAGGTTTTTGGGAGTATAAAATAACCATATCCAACATACTCTAGTCATTACCACCATGACTGCCCATCCAAATGTTCTCAAGATTAAAAGTGATGATTGGTCGTTCTCGCGCCCATGAGAATCTAAGCAATACTAAGCACGGCATATAATTACGAACTTATTTTCGAAAGGGTTACTATTATAATTTTTGCTAGGGTGACAAGGTTCACAAATTCAAATATTCCAAAGGAGGTGTAATATTAATCAAGGAACACAATGGGATATAACTAGAATCTTAAATTAAACATGTATTTGCATATAAAGTAACAGTATGCAATTTGATAATTTAAACAAAAGTAATTTGCAGAAAATGTAGGTTCAACATGATCAAAGTATTGACTCACCTTGGTCACAGTGGTTTGGGTCTTGGTTGTCTTGAGCTTCTAGAGCTGCTGCCTCGGCTTCCTCTTCCTGAGCCTCGTAAGCTAATTTTATCGTGCATGAAAATTTGGATAAAACGCAAATCAGTAACCGAATATACATTCACCAGAAAATCCAAATAACTCCAATTTTCATATTGTTAATCCCTTTAAGTAGAAAATTTAAAGATTTGTTTTATCTGCTTTGGTGCTAGAGTAATCCCATTTCGATTAATTAAAGTTTAACAATAGTCATTTTCATACAATATATTCTCTAATTACATTTGGGTGTCATAGCCTAGGGTTGTTGATAATATCTTGTAGCCTACCTTGCAAATGGTTAATTTCTACACCCTTTTCTAATATGCGAAACTCGGGATTAATGGTTCAGTACACTATTATTTGATGGGTCATTATTTCATGTGAGTATTCACCCTAATCATATTATTACTAAACCCTCTCACTTGACAAAGAGTTAAAAGAATTACTTATGTTATATATATAAGTATTGTTTTCTAACACATGATGATTAACCATGATCAAAGGTCCCTTAAATACCTTTATATGCTAATTAAGCTTCTGCACCACAGGAGTTGCCTTCCTAAATTTTCTTCAGATTTTCCTTGCTATACCCCCTACTATTCTTGTGCTGCTACTCAAAAAAGAAAAACACATTAAAAACCCTGGAACTCAGCCTGGCGCTGCGGAGCCAGAGGCTCGAACGCAGGCGACCGAGGTGAGTAAGAGGCGGGCGGGGCTAACCAACTGAGCTACAGGTGTTACCTGTTAGTATATGGGCACTATATGTTAATGAGCCAAGCGGCAGTGGGGGAGCCCAAGCAGAGGAAGGCCGAGGCGGAGACGGCGGTGGTGCGGTCGACGGTGGGTTGCCGGACGACTGGTGGCGACGGGCAAAATGGGACGCCCGGGTGTCAAGGAACCCGATGGTGGGGCCAGCGGTGGACGAGGGGGTGCCAAAGGTAGGTCGGCGGCGTGCGGCGGCGGCGGGCTAGGGAGGAGATCGACGCCGGCACCGGAGAGGGGCCGAGAAGCTCGATGGAGGGCGGGAATGTCTTCACGGCGTCCCGGCGGTGAAGTAGGAACGGGGAATTGGGCTGCGGTGGCATGGGTGAGTGGATTGCCCGGTGACCGGCTGTGGGGACGAAGGCGGCGCCGGCGAGCAATGGAGGCGCGGGAGCTCAATTACTCGCAGAGGGAGGAAATAGGAGGGGTGGCGATGCGATTAGGGACTTCGGCCGGGCTCCTATAAAGGGAAAAAGGCGTGCGGCGAGGAGGGCAGTTGGTCGGGGTATGGCGGCGATGTCAGCTCGGTCATGGCTACAGGGGAGGCAATGGCCGACTGACCGATGACGCTTCGGGGGTGGGGGAGAAAGAGGGACGCGCGCGTAGGGCCGTGGTCCGGGCGCCCTGTGGTCGACGCTCGCTGTTGACCGGAGCATGCCTTCGGTGTGGGCAGAGACGGGCACTAATGGGGAGTGGATGGGCACCAGTGGCGACAGAGGCTGACGCAGGAGTGGCGTGTGATGAGACGGTGGTGGGGGCCGCGGTGATGCGAGCGGGGATGGTGCCGTGCGGGGAGGAGTGGCTGGGGCGACGCTGTCCGGGCGGAGACAGGGCTTCGGCCCTTGTTCGAATGCCGCTGGGGTGGGGGAAGGAAAACGGGGCGCGGGGCAGGCCGGCTGGCCGTCTCCCTTCTTTCTTTTTTTTATTTTTTTTATTTTTTTTTATTTCTATAGGGCTATGTTTATGCACATTTTTGTATCTATTTATGCATGAGAAATCTCTTTGCATATATTTCCTTTATTCTTCTTAACTTATATATTTTCACTGCTTTTAATTTTTATTATTTCTTTATGTGTACCTTTATTTATTTATTCTCACCTTTTCCCTTAATTTTTAATGGTTTTAACTCTTCCTTTATTTAGACTCTTAAACCAAAATTCCAAGAAAATTTCAGAAGGACTCATATACCCAGAACAATATATATTCAAAATGACCCCTGATTTACAACATTCCCAAAACTCAAGTTTCCAGGGTGTTACACGGGGGCAGGCTGGCGGCGTGCGACGGTGAAGGGTGGAGGAGGCGCTCATTAAGGGCGAAGCAGGGGTGTAGGAGGTCCTGCGGAGGTGGGGAACAATGTCACGGTGCTTCGGGGGTGCTTCGGTGAGGAGGAATCGGACCACGGTGGCGCCAAGCAGTGGATTGCTCACTGACAGAATTGGGGAAGAAGGCAACGCCAGCGAGCTATAGTGCACAGGAGACCAATTCGTGGAGGTGCTTTTGGAGGTTGATGGTGTACTCACGGGAAATAGTGGAAATAGTGGAAGGGGACGTGGCGCCAACCTGATCTTCTTGATGAGGATCTCGCACAACTTCTTGCTGAGCTCCTGTGAGCGAACGAACTACAGCAGAGCCTTGCAAGAAAGCATGCGCTTATCCGAGTTCTTGACATGGTGGTCGATTTGACGCCAGATCAACCGCTCCATGCCGACGACCTTTGTCCTCGCCATCTCTACTGGCATGAACGAGCACCTCACGACCATGTGGCGCAGGCGTTGTGGGTGGTTCCGCCACCCGCCTCACTGTGGCCTGCGGGGAGGCGGGCTAGGGAGGTGGAGGAGGGTGGAAGCCGACGAGGTGGAGGGCGCCATTTGCCCCTTGTTGGGGGAATGCGGGAGGGAGAGGCAGTGGGGAGGAGGGCGTCATTCTCGTGGATCTACTGCAAGTGAAAAGGTTGGGGATGGTACAGAGGGGGGAGGGGATGGTACCATCCGTGGAGGCGCTTTTGGAGGTTGATGGTGTACTCACGGGTAACCACCTCATCCTTGCGGATGCCGGTGGTATGGTGGCAGCGTGGGGTGGGGAGGAAGCGGTGGCAGAGCGGAGGAGCGGGGGAGGAGGAGGCAACGGCGGAGCGGGGGAGGAGGAGGCGGCGGTAGTGTGGGGTGGGAAGGAGGAGGCAAGGGCGGATCGGAGGAGCGGGTAGGAGGAGGCGACGGCGGAGCGGAGGAGTGGGGGAGGAGGAGGCGGCGGTAGCGCAGGGTGGGGAGGAGGAGGCGGCGGCGGAGAGGAGGAACAGGGGAGGACGAGGCAGTGGCAGCGCGAGGTGGGGAGGAGGCGGCGGTGGAGCGGAGGAGCGGGGGAGGACGAGGCGGCGGCAGTGCGGGGTGGAGCGGAGTGGTTTCTACGGAAGAGGCGATGGAGCGGAGCGGTTTCTGCGGAGGAGGCGAGGCGGAGTAGTTTCTGCGGAGGAGACGTGACTCTGGGCCCACATATCGGTGCAACGACAGCTGTAGAAAAGGCATGTGGAGAACGCACTGACCACCAACTCATTCTTTTAGATAGTTAAGATATATATATATATATAATTCATTTACCTTTGTTTATTGTTATTATTAGTACTAAGCCCAAGGTGAATTTTTAAATTTTTGGATTCAAACTGCACCTCTCCCTTTTAATGGATCATCTTTTCAGATTCGATTTTTAAAATATAAATTTTCTATTATTTTCATATTTCCTTCTTGACTTTCTATTTGTTTTATTTTCCATAAATTTCTTCAATTATTGGGACCTCAACCAAATTCAAAGGGAAACCATTAAAATCCAAATATCAAGAAAATATATTTCAAAATAATTCAAGGACTACATGATTCCAAATTCAAATTTTTGGGATGTTACAGTTCCGAAAGACACACTTTGTGCTAATGACATTGTGTTCCTTTGGTCTTTCCACCAAAGTCCAAACAAAGTTATTTAATTTTTCATGCATTGAATTCACCTAATCTAGATCTTTGAGTGCTTCATCTACATGTTTAGGCTCAAAAGAAGAAACAAATGAGAATGTTCATAATAATAACTAACACGAGATCGAGTTTGGACATCCTTACGTAACCTAATATTTGGTCAATTGGATAATCCTTCCCAACTACATTGTAAACCATTCATGGTATGTTTGATGGTTGGTTTTCTTCCTTGTCTTCCACTTCTTCAATTTGAATTTGACTTTGTGTACTGGAAGAGGATGATTCAACTTGAGTGGATGAGGGTGGATCATTTGAGTCTTCTTTTGACTTGATATCTCTAATTTGCATGTTCTTCATAGCTTGTCTCAATCCTTCATCACTTCCATTATCCAAATTTCATTACTCTTCTTGATAGCCATAAGTCTCATCAAATTGAACAGTATGCCTTACTATTAGATGAATAACCAAGAAGAAATCCAACAGCACAATGACTTTAAAATTTTGTAAAACAAGCACAATTCCACAAAATATAACACTCGCAACCAAGAATACGAAAATAGAAGATGTTCGGTTCTCTTCCAATGAGAAACTCATAAGAAGTCTTTTTCAAAAAGCAATACCAATAAAGATGGTTTGTGGCACAAAAATTATCAGAAGTATTATACTCATCGAGCATTGTCCTTACCATTTCAATTAATGTTCGATTTTCTTCTCTCTACAACTCCATTTTGCTCCGGAGTGTAGGTTGTGAAAAGTTTATACTTTATTCAAAGTTCATAACAAAAACCTTTAATTTTAATATTCTTGAACTCAAAATCATTATCACTATGGATTTCCTTTATTTTCAAATCAAATTCATTTTGGGCCCTTTTAGCAAAACTTTTGAAAATTCCAGAGGTTTTGGCTTTGTCATGCAGAAAGAAAAACCAAGCGTATCTCAAGTAATCATCCACAATAACTATTGCCCCCAAGCTCTTATTGGTTATTGGCTCAAACAAATCCATACATAAGAGCTGCAATAGCCCAGAAGTAGACATGACACATTTGAAAGGATCGGAATAGTTACTTGCTTCCTGGCTTGGCAAGCACTACAAAGCTTATTCTTCTCAAACTTCACCTCTTTCAAGCCCAGAACTAAGTCCTACTTAAAAAGCTTTTTGAGTTGAATCATCCCCACATAAGCTAGCATTCTATGCCAAAGCCAATCCAAAGAGGTTTTTATAATTAAACACATTTTCAAACATGATTCATTAGAAGAGAAATCCACCAAATAAATATTGACAAATTGAAAGCCTTTGAAAACCAACTCACTGTCTTTTTCTTTTGAAATAATAACATCATTTCTAGAAAATGCACAAGTGAGGCCAAGATCACAAAATGGAGCAACGGATAGCAAATTAAAATTTAATATTTATACAAGAGATACATTAGAAATGGAATGGTCATTTGAGATAGCAATTTTATCTAATCCAATTACCTATCTTTGCTATTATCCCCAAAGTGATTATTTAATTGCCACCACTTTCAAATGTGGTTAACATCTTCCGGTCTCTGGTCATGTGTTGAGTGTAACTGCTATCAATCATCTAATGCATTCCACCTATTTTGTAGTTCACCTACAAAAGAAAAATTAAGTTTTTTAGGTACCCAATTTGTTTGGGTCCTTCGAGGATAGTAACCAAGGTTTTGGGCACTCAAATGACATTCTTTTTAGCGCAAAATATAGAAGTGCCAATAAATTTAGCAATTACTCTACCAACTTTGGATTTTCTAAGCATATAACAAGAATAATAAATACAAATGGATGAGTCTTACCCATGGAACAAGTATTTTGCATATGTTCCAAACCACAACACTTATGGCAATATTTGTCATTTCTTTCACAACCTTATAGGCTTGTAAAATCAGCTTCTTACCTTTCTTTGGAATGAATCCAAGCCCTTCCTTGTTATATGAGTATCTTTGCTCACTCAATATTTTATCAAGAGTTGCCTTGCCCTTGAAACATATCTTCAAGCTCTTACTTAGATTGTTGACTTACTCTTTTAGCTCGTTGTTTTCAATAACAAGGATCACACGGATTAGCCATACAAGAGCTAGAATTAATTTTAGAAGTGCATGTCATGGCTAACAAGTCATCACAAGAAGTAGAAATACTAGTTTTAGCAACAATACGAGGAGCAATGTCTAAACTAGGCAAGTGTCAGTAATGAGATTCCACGTAATGCCTACATTAGAATGAGACTTGGTGAGATCCTTCATAATGAGTGAATCATGAGCTTCCTTTAACTCCTCATAAGATTCTTTTAGAGAGAAAAATTCCCTCTTTAAGACCTTGAATTTTCACTTCTCCTTTTCAAGGTACTTATTTAAGTCTTCAAGCATATCCATCAATTCATCATATGAAGGCTCATCATCATCATTAGATTTTACCTTGCCTCCTTTTGCTACAAGGCATGTGAGAGAGGAGAAGAGCAATAGAGCCTCCTTGATGGTGATCTCGATAAGTCCCCTCTTCTTAGAGGACCCATGATCATCGGTTGGAGTCAGAGTACTCCTCATCAGAGTTTCACTCTCCAATATGCGATTCGCCTTTACCATTCTTGTGAAGCTTGTTGAAAAGCTTCTTGTTGCCATTGTATTCCTTCTTCTTGGATGACTTAGCCTTGTCATCCTTTTGTTGGGGCAATGAGTGGCAATGTGCCCCTTCTCATCACACTCATAACAGTGGATGTTGTTACAGCACTTATTGTTGGAGGATTGCCCTTTCTTGCTCTTGTTGAAGTTAGCGCTCTAGTTTGAGTGTCTCTTCATAAACTTCTTCATTCTTTTCACAAGAAGAGTGATCTCCTCTTCAGTGTCATCTTCACCATCCTCCATCTCATCACGTGATTCCACTTCACCTTGAAAGCGATAATCTTTTTCCTGGAGGAGGATAGCTCCAAGAGCTCCTCCTTGTTCTTCTTGTATAACTCATTCATGAAGAGGTAGCCCAAAAGCCTAGTTGGTGCCATCCTTAGCAGCTCAGGTGAGTTGAGCAATAAAGTCACCAAAGTCCCATACTTCTCTGGTAGGGCCCTAAGTATCTTGCAAATAATATCAACATCCTTTAGTGTTCTGCCTAGGTCCTTAAGCTCATTCACAATGTTATTAAGTATAAAATACATCTCATTGATATTTTCATGTGGCAACATTGTGAATGTTTTATATTTGATCTAGAGTCTATGCAATTTGGCATCTTTGACCGTGGATGTGCCCTTGTGAATTTCCAAGAGCGTAGTCCAAATCTCATGAGCGGTTTCTAAATTGCTCACTCAATCGAACGCATCCGTGCTCAAAGTTTCAAAAAGAGTGTTCATCGTTTGAGCATTGAGGTGAGCGTTTCGCTCCTCAAGATCCATGGGGTGTGTAGGCTCAAGAGGCATGACAAAACCCTCACCCACAATCCTCCATATACTATGGCTCATGGCCATCAAATATGTAGTCATGTGAATTTTTCAATATGTATAATTTTAGCCATCGAAAAGTGGTGCCTTTCCTAGAGAGATACCCTCACTAGCCATCCTTACTCTCTAGGCAGTAAAACCTAATAAAGAGAGACTAAGCTCAAATACCACTTGTACATTCAAGGATAACCAACTAGAGGGGGTGAATAGGAGGTTTTAAAATTCTTTTGGTTAAACCATAAATTTAGCAAGTATGAACTTAATTAAAATTATTTTACACAATCAAGGCCAAAATTCTCTATGTTTCACTAGGGCACCACAACTCTAAGTCTATACTAGATACATTCTAGCTACACAAGATAATTCAATAACTGCTAGAATTATAAATGTGAAAGGTAAAGACAAAAGAGATAAACCACAATAAAGACAAGTGATATTTTTCCGTGATCTCAAAGACTTGCCAGTCTTCCCTAATCCATGTTGAGATAAACCCAAATGAATTAGACTGGCTCTATGAATTAAGCCTAACCACCTTAAGTCCACTAGGGTTACTTTCCCTCCACCTCGGAGATGGCGAGCACTAAACAACTAACAAACATATTGAGTCTCTTCATAAGATTCTTTGAAGAGATCACCGAGCAAACTGCTCCAAGCCATCTAGGTATTGGCAACCACCAAGAGTAACAAGTCATAACACCTGCTTGAAGTTTTTCCAAGTGCCACAAAGATCAACAAATGATGCAATACACGTTAATGCTCTCAACAATCTCAAAATATGAAAATAGAGCAAATGAGTTGAAGAGAGTGTAGTAAAGGCTCATGGGTATTCACTAAGATCCAAGAAGAATCCCTTGCCACTGGTGGAGAGGTATTTATAGCCTTCACCCACCAGGATGACCAATGGGGTCAAATTCCCCAAAAATCAGGAAATATGGTACAATTCCATGTAGTGGCCGGTACTATCGCACCTACTATTCAATGGCTACTTAAGGTTCATTAAATACACAGAAACTAGTCGTTATTTGAAATATCAGTTGTACTGCACTCATAGTGCCCAGTAGTACAGATCATACGGTAGTATCACACCTCAGCAGCGGTAGAACCAATTTTCAAAGGAGAGAAAATGCTCCAAAATGCACCTCTCTGAAAATTACCTACTACCAACTAAAGTTCGATCATATTGTAATTCGGTAGTACCACACCCTAGTTGTGGCAGTACCAATTTTCAGAGGAGAGAAAATACTCCAAAATGCACCTCTCTGAAAGTTACCTATCGCCAACTAAAGTCCAACCATACTGCAATTTGGTAGTACCGCTCTCACCGTGCGGTCATACTGCCCTACGGTACTACCATTCTACATAAGACGTAGTACTGATCCAAGGGATGATTGAAAAAACACCTCTCTGAAAATAAGCTACTAGCATGTAACTGCTGGTAGTACCGATACAGCGGTACTACCGTTCAAAAGCGTGCGATCATGCTAGTTTCCAAGAAAAATTCAGAGAGGGTTCTAAATGAAGTTCCAAATGCATGTATGAACCATATTTGATCAAAGTGGCACAAGGTAAACTTCAATCTACTAGTCATGGCCCCTCTTTATAGTATGACATCTACTTACAAATCCAATCTTTTCAACCAAACACCGAGACTGGTAAAAACTATAAAGAGGTCCTTAGACTATAATATACCTTTTCCTTGAGCCATGTCTTGATACATATCGATCTTTGATCACCTTTGCATACCTTTTCCATGACGTCATCAAAATCCAGGACTAAACATTTCAATCATCTTAATAAACAAGTTAGTCTCTTTAATCATTGCTGTCATTAGTTACAAAAATCATTTTTAGGAGACTAGATGCTTCATCGAGCTACGCCATTGTCACCACACCACTCATGAGCAACATCGCCGCTCCTCACGTCACCGTCAATGTCTGCACCAAGGCAACCACCGTACGCCTCCATGTGTTTGCGTGCGTGTGCTCGGGCCGAACCACACTAGGATTAAGGGGAAACCATAGTAGGTCAGCTACACGGTCTACATAAAGGCCCCACTTGGGCCACGGATTATGCCGATAAGGTTTGACCGGATGGGATGCGACTGGCCTTGGAGCTTTTGTAAAAAATCCCTTTAACTTTTTTGAAATTAAGCACAAGTCCTTGTTTTATTAAAAATAAATACTTCCAGACCAAAATTTTGCAAAAACAACCCTAGAACTTTCAGAATAAAGAATGAGGGCTTCCACTCAGTGGAAATTTCCAAATTAAACGTTGAAAGCTTTCTAGTTCTTTTATTTAAGTCCTGCTATTTTTTTTAAATACCAGAAATTGATTTCTATTAATTTGTGAGTGTAGAAATTCGCTCGATGCCTAGAAATTGAGAGAAAATTATTGGAAATTGTAAATTTGATATTTACTACTCATGCAAGTCATTTTATTGCTTTAACACATATTTCGACTCGTGTGGTACATGGTGTACCTATTCATTACCTTATGATAATTATGTATGTTGCTATACAAGTGTTGTAGGCGACATGGACGATATTTCTAGGATTGTGCCAAGAGGGGAATTTCCTAAGTTGAAGCGCGACTACATTAACCACCTAGTTTGGGCAAGTGAGGCAAGGATGCATCTAACTACATGTGACCTCCATCATGCACTTGTGCCAAATAGGCATGCTACCATTCTGGCCAAGGCATGGGCTCTGGCCTACCTCAAGAACAACTTGTGCATGAACCACAATCAAGAGCTTGTTGCTATTCAAGAACCCAGTGAACTCTAGGATCACCTAATTGAGATGTTCAAAATTACTCGAAGATAGTATCTCATTATAAGAACTATAACAAGTGGATCACTACGAGGATTCAAGAATATGAATACGTGGCCGCACATAATGCAAACCTCACTCATGTCGTAAGCACCCTAAGGCTGTTAGGGAGGAACATGAATGAGGATGAGCTAATTGAAGATATTCTCCAACATCTCCACCCGAAGGATATGTCTCTCAAATTGCTTCTGAGAGAAAGGAACTTTAGAGATTATTACCAACTAATCAATGCTCTATGGGAAAAAGAGCGTGCTTGTGTGCTATGTCTCAGGACACCCTCCAGATTTGCTTCGAGTTATAGGGGATTTAGTGGGACCAGTAGACAAAAGTGCAAGATGAGAGGAAGAAGAGGTAATAGCTGGGATAGTAGGAAGATCATTCTATGTTCTGCAAATTACGCCGAGCAAGTGAGGAAAGTGGCAGCAGGAATCAGAGAGACAGCCATTAGAAGGCTACTCAAACTGGGAACTAAGGTAGATGAGCCATTCCCACAAAAGGATCAGGAGAGTCCTAAGAACTAATCTCTATTATCCCCTTAAAATTACAAGTCAATTCATTGTGCATTTAGGATGGTGTTGCTAAATTGAACACCAAATTTTGTTGATCCTGAATTAGTCAGCAAATATTACTATTAGGAATTAAAGTTACTTCTGGCAATCTTTAGTTCATGGAACATAAACTCTGTCTTGTGGATAGTTGTACCGCAAACACTATCCTAAGGGATATGAAATATTTTCAGACCTTTAGTTCTAAGGCTAGCAATATTTTGACCATAGCTGACAACTGTAATAATATTGCATGAACTAGAAAAACCATAATAGTCTTACAATGGAACAAAAATAATCATTAAGAATATATTATTGTTCCCAGACTCAACTAGAACTCTATTTAGTTTCAAGGATATCCGAAACAATGACTTTCATATGGAAATAGAGAAAGAGAATGATTTTGAGTACATTCTCATCACTAAGAAAGAATGATATCGGAAAGATTGTAGACAAACTCCGTACTTTCTCCTCTTGATTGTACTACATGTTCATTAAACAAGATGAAGAATATGTTATGATGAGCATCCAGGTTGAAGACCCTGACCTATTTAGAAAGTGGCATGTCCATCCTGGACACAATATGATGCATCAGATATTACAGCATTCTGTTGGCCACAATTTGAAGTCCAAAGATATCCCTGATCTTTCACACTTTGTGTGTGAAGCCTATGCGAAAGGCAAGTTGATTATGAGACTCTCGTATCATAATATCAAGGATGAATTTCTTGATTTCCTTCAGAGGATTCAAGGAGATATATGTGTACCTATAGAGCCCATGTCTAGGTCATTCAGGCACTTATGGTACTAATAGACGCATCCATTCGGTGGATGGATGTATGTCTATTATCCACCAGAAATCACGCCTTTGCCAAGCTAATTTCACAAAGTTTGTACTAAGGGCAAAATTTCTAGATCATAGAATTCAATCCATAAGATTGTATAATGCTAGAGAGTTTATCTCAAAAGCATTTAATGACTATTCCATGGCCTTAGGCTAGGCATAATGGTGGAGAATTCAGTCCCACATGTTTATACTCAGAATAGACTTGGTGAATCATTAATCAAGAGGATCAAGATGTTGCTAGACCAATGTTAATGAAATCTAGTCTACCGACATCATGTTGGGGACATGTTGCATTACATGCATCGATATTAATATAACTCTGGTTATCTGCATACCATAAGTTATCATCTTTCCAGTCAATACGTGCGAAAGAGCCAAGCATTTCCCATCTACATACATTTGGATGTGTTGTATATGTACATATCTCACTTCCTCAGTGTACATCAATGGGCCCCATCGTAAATTAGGAATTTACGTGGGATTTGAATTCTTGTTTATAATAAAATATTTAGAGCCATGACAAGGCATTTGCTAAAAGCAAGATACGCATACACTATACTCAATAAAGAACTATTCCCAGCATTACGGGGAGGAAAGGACCCTAAGTTGGAATACTTAGAACTATCATGGAATGATAGCAGTCTTCATAATAGTGATCCACGCACTAAAGACTCTGAATAAGAGGTTCAGAGGATAATAGATTTGTAAAATCTTGCAAAGCTGCCAAATTCATTCACAAATCATAAAGGAGTTACAAAGCTGCATATACCAGTGATAATACACCCGAAAGAGTAGAACCATACCAGGTTTTCAGTTCTACATCTGACTCCACCACTCTTGGTAAGAAGAGTGGGATACCTCCTGGGTCAAAGGATCTCAAACCATAGAGATATCCGCAAAAGAGATGTATCAAATAGGGGGACAAACTCCCTAAACCAAATATGAATGACAAGCATCCAATGGAAATTACACCTCAAGTGAGGAAATGACAGGTGGTGCCCTACATAGGAGCAAAGGGGGAGGCTCCCCATGCTAGACTACATGGACAGGTGACTAGTGAAGGGGGAAGCATACCTGTCGACACTAGGGCAACGGAACCCTCAGGCTCTGCCATTTTGGGAAATAGTAGAGAGCTAATAGTTTTAAACAAAGTTTCAATTGAATTGGAAAAAGAGTTTGCCATAAATTATGTGAAAAGAGAAGACTTTTATAGACAAATGTGTGCAAATAGCGATTGCTTCATCTCAAGGATTATCTTCCATATTGAAACCATGGATCCGAAACCAAAGACGATTGCGGAATGCAAGAATCATCAAGACTGGAATAAATGGAAGAAAGCAATCAAGAATAAACTAAACTTTCTTAATAAGAGGAAAGTCTTTAGACCTATGGTCAAGCCAACTCAAGATGTTATTCCTGTTGGATACAAGACACCAAATATTATCTCAGTTTGCAGATTGAGAATTTTCCTAGTGGCATATTTATGCACCAGGCCACCTACACCAAGAAAGTATTGAAGAGATTTTATATTGATAAATCTTACCCACTGAGTACGCTCACGATCATTAGATCGCTAGAAGTGGATAAAGATCCATATTGAAACCTCTTATTTAAAAGTGCTATTGGAGTATTGTTGTACCTTGCTAATTATGCCAGGCCTGATGTTGCATTTATAGTAAATTATTTGGCAATATATAGCTTAGATCCTACAAAGAGACATTGGAATATAATTAAGGGAATCCTCAAATGCCTTAGAGGTACTATTGATCTTGGACTCTATTATCCCAAGATACAAAGTTGAAAGGTTACTTAGGTGCTGGCTATCTTTCTAATCCCCATAATACCAAGTCGTAGACTAGATACGTCTTTCTAAGTGGTTCTATAGCCATCTCTTAGATATCTGTAAAACAATCCATTGTCTCCACATCAACAAATCATGTTGAGATTGTTGTACTATATGAGACAACTAGAGAGTGTATATGGCTTAGAAGAGTAATTATTAACAACTAAATTGATGTTAGTTCTATATCTACACTATTTATAACTATTAACAATATACGACGTACCTAACACAACTATATGTATAATGATTTAAGCTGCTAACCTACCATGGTTTCGAAAGTATAACAACTAAATTGATGTTAGTTCTACGACTACACTATTGTAACTAATAATTTTAGTTGCTAACTGACAAGGATAGAATAATTCTCAAATTATTACGTCATTATATTCTTTGAATACACCCCTTATCAATAAGAGATAAATATGGTAAGATAGTTGTAAGCTCTTCTACGACTATATAGTCGTAAGCTCTTCTACGACCATATAGTTGTAAGACTTACTGTGACTATCTCTTGGTCATAAGTCCTTCTATGACCACGCAGTCGTAAGTCTCACTACAACTACCTCCTTGGTCGTAAGTCTTTCTATGACCAAATAGTCGTAAGTCTTACTATGACCACTCTTTGGTCGTGAGAATTCCTATAACAAGTCTATCTCCAAACCAACCATCTATAATGATGAACTACATTGTCGGTTCATCTGACAAGGTGATTAGAACATGCGTTTATCTACTAACCACACATGATCTCTCTCTGACAACAACCGCTACACGATGAATGGCCTTTTACGTCTCTTTGGTAGTAACTTTCCATTAGGCAGTTATCATCTGATGCGTTAAGGTGTCTTTGGGCATGGGACAATGGTCGTCGCTTCATTGGCTATATAAAGGTTAACGTCAAAGAGAGAGAGAGAGAGAGAGAGAGAGAGAGAGAAGAGAGCGCAAGCCATTCGCATGAATCTCTGTTGTAATCTTTTTTCTAGCAATTAGCAATTACACAGGACGTAGGGTAATTATTCTCTCAGAAGAAGGCCTAAACCTAGATAAATATTACTGTGTCTTTATTCTATATGTGCATACTCTAGATCTATTGAGAAAATCCCCGAATCCAAACAAATCATACGTAAGATCAATATTAAAACATTGGCAGTTGGCGCTGTCCGTGGGGATTTTTCCGAGACCTTCATTGAAGACTCCGGTAATTGCCTTATTGTCAGTTCCTCCCTTCTTTCTTGTTGATGTCCTCATGGCAGATGAATGGAAGAAGGAGAACTGGTTTGACCTGGTTGATTACGCGAGTATCGACGTGGAGGCCTGCTACAATTACGAGTAGACCATTCTTGCTTCCGACGGTGAATGTCTCCCTAGAGATTCATCCGGTGATCCCAGAGACGACGTGATCAAAGTCCTCCACAGCAGTACGCCCAATGGAGGACTCATCCCCCCAAGCGGCAAGGTCTACCCGACCATGATGGGGACTTGCAACACGACGATGGGTCCGTTCCCAAGCATTCGAGCCCTGCGACATCGCCCCATGCAGTTTCAGAGAGCCCCAGACACCGCCAGGACAAAAAGGTCTTCCTTTCTTTAAGCTTTTGAGGAAACATGATGGTTTCAAGTGGTCAACTGATGCCAATGACACTTTCAAAGATGTCAAAAGATACCTTACGAGTGCTCCTGTCCTCGCTTCTCCAAAAACAGGTGAGACACTCTTAGTGTATCTATCTGCCATGCCAAAGATAGTAAGTGTTGTACTGGTTACAGAGCGCGAGGGCATTCAAAGACCAGTATACTATGTAAGTGAAGTTTTACATGGTCCTAAGGATCGTTACCCTCAGGTCCAAAAACTTCTCTATACCCTCCTCATGGCTTCAAGGAAGTTGAGGCATTATTTTCAAGCGCACAAGATAATTATGTCGTCTGAGTTTCCTTTAGGAGAGATCCTCCAAAATAAGGAAACAGCAGGGCGCATGGCAAAATGGTCAGTCGAACTTGGACATTTCTACCTTCATTTCATACCGTGAACGGCCATTAAATCCTAGATCTTGGCAAACTTTGTCACCGAATGGACAAATCCTAAACCTGTTTATTCCCAACAATACGATACCCACGACTTGTGGATGATGTACTTCAATGGGTCTCGTACATTAAGTGGCTCGGGGGCTGGGGTGGTCTTGGAATCTCCTGTGGGAGAGACCTTAAAATATATCATCCAATTGCTTTTTCCAACAATTAACAATGTCGCTGAGTATGAAGGTTTGTCGGCTGGCATACGAGCCGCTAAAGCGCTTGGGATTCGATGACTACTCGTGAGAGGAGACTCTCAACTAGTCGTGAATCAGGTCAAAAAAGAGTATCAATGCTTGAGTACGATCATGTCTCAGTACTTGTCGGAAGTACGAAAGCTTGAAAAGCATTTTTTTGGTTTTGAGTTACAGTATATCCCTCGGGAAGATAACTTCCTCACAGACCAGTTAGCTCGAATAACTTCTTCCGATCATAAGTACCACTGGGGGTCTTCCTGGAATAGCTCCAGAAGCCGTGTTTGGTCGAACCACCAGAAACAACCCCTAATGAGACATTCTCTCTAGAATACAAAAAGACATGGATGGCTGCCATCTATGACTATCTTCAGAAGGGTTCAATACCCGATGACGATCCCGTAGCAGATCGTCTTGCCCGCAAAGCCAGGATGTATACTTTGGTCGACGGAGCACTCTATAAAAGGGTTACTCAGGGAGTTCTCATGCAATGTATATCGCAGAAAGAAGGATTAAAACTCCTTCATGACATACGCGGGGGCATCTGTGGAGCACATGCTTCCTACAGAACGTTGGTCAGTAAGGCTTTTCAACAAGGTTTCTATTAGCCAACAGCCCTCAATGACGCTAGAGATCTAGTTAAGAAATATGTACAACGCCAGCTTCATAGCCGGAAAATACACCAACCAGCTCAGGCTCTTCAAACGATTCCTTTGTCTTGGCCTTTTGCAACCTGGGGTCTTGACATCCTGGGGCCTTTCCCTAGAGCACCGGGGGGCTTCGAGTTCCTCTTCGTCGCTATTGATATATTTACAAGTGGATTGAAGCTGAACAAGTAGCTGGGATAACAACGGAAGCTGCAACAAGGTTCTTGATGAAAAGTGTAATTACTCGATTTGAAGTCCCATGTCGGATAATTATAGACAACGGTAAGCAATTTTTGGGCACAAAATTCTAATAATTTTGCGAAAAATTAGGCACCAAATTATGTTTCATTTCAGTCGCCCATCTACAGAGTAACGGGGCGTCGAGTGTGCAAATGGCCAAATAATACAAAGAATTAAAACTCGAATCTTTGACCAACTAGTAAAACGCTCGGGGGCTTGGGTTCAAGAATTTCCTTCAGTATTATGGGCGATTCGCATGACTCCGAGTTGGGCAATAGGTGAAACTCCTTTTTCTAGTTTTTGGGGATGAAGCCATACTTCCTCCTGAACTAAAGATCCGGTCGACAAGAGTCGAGAACTTCAGTGACTCTAACCAAGAACAGCTTTGAGTGGATGATATCAACATACTCGAAGAAAAGAGGAATCAATCCTTAATCTATTCAGTGGCATATCAGTAGGCCATGTGTAAGTACTACGATCGTAAGGTCCAGCCTTGCAGCCTTGCTATAGGCCACTTGGTATTGAAAAAAATCCAATCCCAGTCTAATCAGAATAAGCTTTCCCCTAAGTGGGAAGGTCCTTACATTGTGATCGAAGTCACATGCCTTGGCTCTGTATGACTTGCTATGGAAGATGGCAAGATTCTCTCAAACTCTTGGAATATCAACCAATTGCGCAAATTCTATGTAAATATTACTACCCTTTTTTCAATAACAATTTTATTTGCAAATTTTTATTGTCGTATGTCTTGTAGAGCATCTCTTATATTAATTCGACCACTTCTAGCGTATCCAATTTGTTTGACTGGTTCGATACGGGAATACCACTAGCTGAAGTTTCTCCTCTCTACATGTGGTCCTGCCCACTAGAAGGAGCTTCCTAGTGTCAGTCTGTTCTTAACTCTTGCTACCAACATACAACAATTGTGTTTCCTACGAACGTGTTGAACGAATATAATAGAAGGCAATCTGAGTGTTTATCCTTTGATTGTCCATATCTTCAATTTGTTTAAACCTGGTCGAAAGGAGGTAACATCACCTAGTCGGAGTCACTCCTCTCTGCATGTGGTCCTGCCCACTAGAAGGAGCTCCCTAGCGTCGACTCATTCCTTACTTTTGCTACCAGTACGTGACAATCAAATTCAACAACGATGGTCAGATATATTACTCTGCTCTCTGCATACTTCACTTTGTACTATTTGCTTTGTTTCTTCGCATAAACAAAGTAAATAATCGGGGGCTAGGATAGAGTTATCAGAATAACTTTATTTCTTAGTCATAATTTCATTTCTCTTTTATTTTTTGTTTTTTTCTTACGAGTACTAATTGCTCAATGTGACAAGATGCAGGGAAAGAAAGAAGTTCATTGATCATCCAAAGGTAAGTTTTTACAGAATTACTTTTATTTATAACTACTCTACTCTAGAGGAGAGGAAGAGCCAAGTTTCATTTCTTCATACACTTTTCGTCCAAATTGCTCTACTTCTTCGATCAAGCAGGAAGTCTCCTCTAAAGAGCAGGTGAAACCGTGCTCGATGGGATGTAAGTTCAGGTTTCAGCCGCATGCCTTGAGTTTTGCCAACGCATAGATCATAGCGCCCCTGACTACATCCCTAATCGACTCTGTCTAACCAGCCCTCAGAGTAGCAAAGTGCTTTTCCAAAGTCTTAGCTTATAGTGCAATCGTACTTATGTGAGCGGATGTAGTCTCCTCATTGGGAATCAACTTTTTTGTACCAAACTCACCGAGTAGATTGTTAGAAGAATACCACAGTCTTAAAGATTTGCCTTCATTGACTTCGTTTCTTACTCAGAACAAGTCATTGCTTTAGAAAGACGCTTCTTTTCGACCATGGACTCTATGAAAGAGTTAAAGTTAGTTAAGACAATACTCATTACAGTCGAAGCTCTTCTACAACCATATTGTCGTAAGTCCTTCTATGACCACGTAGTCAAAAGTCTAACTGCGACTACCCTTTGATCATAAGCTCTTCTATGACCAAGTAGTCGTAGGTCTTTCTACGACCACATAGTTATGAGTCCAGCAAGACTAGTTTCAAAAATTGGTCAAAGGTAAAGTTTTCTTACCTGATAGCTGAGTATCAAGCAGTATTATCCTCTCGCCTTTCTCTTTGCTAATACAAGTAAGCTCTTCGATCACTTTAGTTTTTTCTTCGAATTCAGTGAGCAGCTTACTTGATGTAAACGTTAAAGGTAGACCTGAAATTCTAGTTGTATGGTCAAGACAGAATTTGACTACATAAGTTAAGAGACTTACGATGTCATTGCTTTCTTGGAGAGTTCGACATTCTCTTGTCATATGAGTATTAGCTGTCTGTGGTACTCAGCCATGGTTGTCATGTCTTCCAATGCTCTCTGGACAAGGAAAGGCAGTGAGAAATAAGGAGGCAAAGTATGAATATTTGAGTTGTCAATACTCACATTCATACTCCTACAAGCAAAATTTCCGAGCACCCGCCCGGAATCTCTAAGTTGGTCGAGCTCTTCAACCCTGGTCCACCACACCTTCTCAAGACGTTCGTCATCAAAGATATACCACTTATTTGAAAGATATTTAGTGTGTGGAACTTGGTTCTGAGCTTAACCAGAAGAAGATCCTACCACAAAGGGGGGTTAAAATACAAGGAGAAGAAGTTAGATTGCATTTTCTCTTTTTCTTTTTCTCCAGCACCTTCTTCTTTTGCTATGACCACTTCAGTGGTCGTAGTCTTTGCAGTTTTGGCTGCAGCTTTGTTGCTGTAGTGGTCATTTCTTCTACCTTAGTTTGAAAACTAAATATACAAGGAAGACCCGATATAGCTACACATCTAATGATTTTAGTTGCTATCCTACTATATTTCAAAAGTAAATATACAAAGAAATGCAGGGGATTCACCATTGTCGATACGTGGACCTCTCTTTTCCTCCTCTTCCCTCTTTTCCTCTCCTTTTCTCCTCTCCTTTCCTTCTCTTCTCTACCTCCTCTTCTCTCGCGCGCCCTCCTCTTTCTCGGCCAAACGTTGATGCGCCTCCTCTCTCTTCTCTTGGCCGAATGCACTCAAGGGCACATGTGCGGACCATAAACCCCAAGTCGCCAAACGGTTGGACGACTTGGGCAGGCTAGTCACCTGATCGTTAGGCGACTAGGGCCAAGTCGTTCCACGGTTGGGCAACTTGGTCACGTGTAGCCCAACGGTTGAGCTATACGTGGCCAAGTCATCCAACTGTGGAGCGACATATAGTTATTACTGAAAAAAAAACAGGTATATTATTGTAATTAGAAATGAAAATTAATTATTTAAAAAAAATCCCTAGTGTACTACTACTATTAAGGTTCTGTTTAAAAGTGCTAAAATTTTATTTTTGGTTAATTTTTTTGGCTGAAATGGCACTATAGCGGTTATATATTTTTCTGATGAATGCAATTAAAGGACATAAAGAAAAAGTAGAAAAAAAAATGAAAACCACTATTATGTCTCTATGGATAATATGATAAAAAAACCACGTTAAAATAATAATATATTTTAAATGTTTTTTAGTTTTTAAAAAATAGAAACCAGATGTGCCATGTATAGAGAGGTACGTAATGCAAACGGACGGAACGGACGGACGGATGCACGCGCTTGTGCAGAGAGCCCCCACACCACCACTACTAATTGCTCTCGATCGGACGGTCGGACGTAGCGATACGGCGACCTCGCTCGCTCGCAGGAAGAGAAATTTGGACACTGTTGGACCCATAGCCCACCGAAATTCCTTTTTTGGCCCCCCAAAGCAAAAAATTCCAAAAATGGACCCCATTTGAGCGCGCGTTTACGGGAGGGGGACACGTGGGCACTGTTCATCCGGCGTGCGGTGCGTGACGACCGCACGACGCCCGGCGCGCGCCGAGCGCGCGCGAAGCTCCGCCAGCCAGCACGACCGCCTCGCGTGACGCGCGTCCCGCGCCGACCAGCGCGTCCGCGCCGCGCCGCGTCCCGATCCGCGATGCCGCGGTCGCACGAGCGCTTGCTCCCGACCGCATGTCCCCGATCGCAATACTCGTGAATATTTGTATGGTTTCGCAATTTTGTAGTTATAAACTGAGAAAAAAATAGATAAAATTGCAATAATAATTTATGTTCATTGTTAGTTGCAGATGTAAAAAATTTTGGATAAATATTTTTTAAAAACGATTAATCATAGAACGATCGTTTCGTAAAGTGGTAAGTGATATTTAGGGTTTCGTATGGTTTTTAGGTTTGCAATGACCATGTTATTTGTATGTTTTGTCAATTTTGTAAATGTAAACTCGGAAAGAATCTGACCAAGTAGTAATAAAAGTTTATATTCATTATAACTTGTAGATGCCAATAAAATTTTGGTAAATTTTTTTTAGGAACAATTGACCGTAGAATGATCGAGACAAATAGTGGTAAGTGACTTTTAAGGTTTGCTGTGTTTTTAGGGTTTGCAATCTCCGTGGTTGTTTTTAGTTTTGGCAATTTTGTAGTTATAAACTGGATAAAAATCAGATAAAGTTGTAATAAAAGATTATGTTCATTGTAAGTTGTAGATGCATAAAAAATTTTGGTAAATTTTTTGTAGGAAAGATTGACCGTAGAACGGTCGATACATAAAGTGGTAAGTGATATTGTGAAGGTGAGTAACATGGAATGCGATACATAAATTTTGGTACATTTAATATTGTTAAATGAGGTGCTACGTGAACCATGGAATGCGAAAATACTAGATATTAAATTTCATAATACAGTTGGGAGTAACATGCTGCGTAGATTTTTATTACATGCATAACATATAGCATGATATGCGACTAACCCACCCAATCGCCAGACGACCTCTTGTGTGGACCGGGCCACTTTCCCTTCCTTGCCCGCTCGGCGTTGAACTCCTCGGCCTCTTTTGCCTTAGCCGCAATTTCCCTCTTTCTCTCGCGCTCCATCTCGCGAGCCTCCCGATCCCTACGCGTGCACTTCAAGATGAGCTTGCGTCTCGCGCTGTATCGCAGGTGTGCTCGTGCTTATGGCGCTCCTCCTCCAGCAACTCCTTCTCCTTTGTGACATTCCACTCCTCGAAGTCGAGGGTCCATTGGTCCTCGGGGTGGATCTCAAGATCGATCCATTTGCGGTAGGCACATAGGGGCTCGGAGACGTAAATAAAGAGAGATATTGTTAGTGCGTGTTGTGAAGGAGAAAAGGTAGGGAAAATGGTGCATGTGGTCGCACTGCCGCCGATAGGTTGCGGTGTCAAACGGCGGTTGGGGTAGTCACTTTGAGTAGTTTGCGCAACCCGCATCGCATACCTAGACCGATGCGGTGCTTAGACTTGAAGAACTTGCACACGTCCCCGCACCAACAAAGGGGAGGTGTCTCCCCCTCAGGTGGTAGTTGTGGCGAACGCTCGGTGGGGACGTCCGGGATGGGGTTGTTGCTACGCGGCGCCTGGGGACCTTTCATCGTAGCACGATGGGCTTGTTCTACCGGGCTGTATCGCCCTTATTTTCTCATCGCGGCGGCATCGCGGGCTGCGGTGACCGTGCTATGTCACGGGTCTCCTCCCAATCCTTCACCATCTTGTCCCATTGCTTCTTCTTGCCTTTGTCCATCCCGGTTGGGTGAGGGAAGCGCGATGGAGTATGGGGTTTGGATGTGCAATGTTCGCTGGGAAATGGAGTGCATACCAATTTATAGGGGCCGTTTTGTCTCTACTCGTGGTCGTAGCAGTGAGTAAAGATGGGAGTGCTGCGATATCACTGAAAAAAGGCCCCCGTTTTGTCATGTCACTGCCCAAACCTGGCATCTTTTGTCATCCCACTGAGCAAAGCTGACCTCTTGTTGTCATGTCACTGAGCACAGCTGCCCTCTTTAGTACTGTCCCCTCCCAAAGCTGGCATCTTTTGTCATCGCACTGAGCAAAGCTGACCTCTTTTGTCATATCACTGAGCAAAGCTGCCCCGTTTTATCATGTCACTGCGCAAAGTTGGCATCTGTTGTCATCTCACTGAGCAAAGCTGCCTCGTTTTGTCTTGTCTCTGAGGAAAGCTGCCCCGTTTTATCATGTCATCTGCGCAAAGCGGCATGTGTTGTCATCTCACCGAGCAAAGCTGCCCGCTTTGTCATGTCTCTGAGCACACCGCCATGTTTTGTCATCTCACCGAGCAAAGCTGGCCTCTTTTGTCATTTGACCGAGGACAATCGCTCTCTTTAAGTAATGTCACTGCCCAAAGCTGGCATCTTTTGGCATCCCACTGAGGACAACTGCTCTCTTTAGTAATCACGAATTGGCTATACTCATGCCTTTTGGCATTGTTTAGGTGTTTAGCTCTCGCCAATGGCCTCTTATCTCTAAATACAGAGCATCGGTGCACACTCGATCACCCAAGCTAGAAATGATGTCCTCCTTATTCAAGCCACGGGAACCAAGATGATGGCCTCATTTGGTAAGAGGTGTTATTTGATCCAATATTAAAATTTATTTCATTGTCAATATTATGTACATCTGTCCCGGTATGCATTTTATGCTTTCTTATGTAATGCCTTTTGAATGTGATGTGTATCATTGCACTTGGGACTTTCAGGGAATGACTTATTGACTTTGACACTAGCTCAGGGACTGAAAATGGATAATTGATGAGATAGGCTCGTCCCTCAAGACTGCAGAATTTGTGCATTCACTCTCTTACGTGTACGTAGAAAATTGTACCACACGTCATTCTGCCAAGTTAAAGTATTAGCCTAATATGTATATGTCGTAATGGCTTAGCGAGTCATCAAGCACTCGGTAGGCGGTAGCTCAACAAAGAGCCCGCTTTGTCTAGTCACCGAGCAAAGCGACTGTTTTGTCAAGTCACCGAGCAAAGCGACCTCTTTTGTCATGTCACCGAGCAAAGCTGGCCCTTTTGTGAGGTCACCTCAAAAGTCGGCATGTTTTGTCTCCTCACCGAGCATGGTGTGGGGTCAAGATTTGTGTTGTCTGTGGTCTTTGTGCGTGAGGCTACCCCCACACAACCTATAAAACGGAGCCATCCTCACATACTCCCGCCATGTTATCAGTCACCTCTGAGTAAGTTGTTCACAATCTGTGTAGTTTTATTTCGTGCTCACTCCCAAGACTAGGCAATGAGTCACCAAGACGTCTTCATGGGCACCACGGTGATGTGCCCAAATTGCAACTTGGTGGTTAGGCGTAGGACATCACAGACGGCCAAGAATCCCGGGCGACACTACTACAAGTGCCCCAATCACTCGGTGAGTTATATTGTTTCGGTTCATTCAAATCGTGGTGGTATGTTTAAAATCTTCTTGTCATGGAATCGCAGAAGCTCATGGTGGTTGCCGATTCGGGTGTGGGAGGATGAAATGGGAAATAGGAATGACAGTGTTCGCCGTGAGAGAGTTGTCGTGGGGTTGCGACCCGTCGGGATGCAGACATCGTTTCGGCTGCACTAGAGCGGAAGATAAATTTAATGTTGTGTGCTATTTTGTTTCTTGTGTTTATTGTTATCCTCAAGTTGTAGTGCTGGAGGTTATCCTCGTGTATGTTCGCAATGTTTTATGCTATCTTGTCGTCAAGCTCTTTTGGTAATGTTTTATGTACGGTTGTGTTGTATTTTAGTTCTTGTGTTCGTTGGTGTGTTGGTGGTTGTACTACTTGCTACATGTCATGTACGTGAAATGTATGAGTTGTTCGTGTTGTCTTTGCCTGATGCCTTCTCCTCGTATATGTTGGTAATTTTTTATGGAATTTTTTGTACGGATAATCCCTTTTTTATTTGATATATACATTGGTAAGTGATATTTTTATGTTACTAAGAATTAGTGTACCAAGAGTATGTTAATATTGTTAAATGACTTGCTATCTGAATCATTGAATGCGAACACACGAGATAATAACCTTATGTGAATAGAAATAAACTTCATAACATGCTGCGTACAATTTTATTACATGCATAACATATAGCATGATATGCGACTAACCCACCCAACTGCTCGTAACATTTTGTCTACTGGGTGTAGCGTGGTTGTTTCCCCTTTTTATCGCGCCTTGAAGATGGCTCCGCTGCATCCTTTGTCCTGTCATTCTTGGTCTTGAGAGCTGCCTCCCGAGCTTGAAGCTCTTCCTCCTGACGCTTGATGGCTGCTTCACGCAGACTTAGCTGCTCCCGCCTCCTTTGCAGCTCATCCTCCTTGCCCTTCAGACGGATTTGGTCCACCCTCACGCGGCGCTCTTGCTCACGCCGCAGCTGTCGTTCCACCTCGCGAGCCTGAGTCATCTTGACAAAGTATTGTCCTTTGTTTTCCACCTCCACTGCCTGGTTATGTGGCCATGTCGGCGACACCCGATCCACCCATTCGATGAACCTGCAAGCCTATGTGTGGCATGGTAGATGTCATGGATGAAGTTGAAAAACGACAACGAGAAACAAATGATTTAGTTGTCGTCGTTACCATGAAATCGTCATCCCGGCCATAATTCCCTGTAGTGCATGTCTACCCCGTAGGAATGGAACTCTGCACTCCAGGTTGCATACAAGTGCTGCATGTCGTAGTACTTGGAGATGTACTGTGTCGACGCCTGGTTCCATACAGCGCATGCCGCGTACACATGGGAGCATGGCTTGTGCAGAAGCTGGGGCTTGTTGCAGCTGCAAGATGCTTCATCACCAATCGTGCATACCTGCTTGCGATCCCCTCTAATTTGACCCATGACATACTTCTGCCTTAGGCGGACCTCAAACTTCCTCGTTAAGCCATCAATGGGTTGAGCAATGTGGGTTCGAGCCTTCTCCATCTTCCTGTCCATGAAGGCCTGCATGACCTCAGAGTATTGCTTGTTTTCCTCAACGTGCTTCTGCGACATCCTGGCTCTATTCACAAAGTACCCGACGGTACGGTTCCAGGTCTCGGCCACAATTGCCGTGATCGGCAGGGATCTGACGCCCTTCAATACACCATTGTAAACCTCGGACATGTTGGTTGTCATGATCCCATACCTCGCCCCACCGGTGTCGTGCAACAAAGACCACATTTCCAAGTCGTGCATTGGGTGAACCCATTGTGAGAATACCCGACTCTTGTGGAGCCCTCCACGGCCCTCGCTGCTGCATGCACATGCTTCGTAGCCTCTGATCGAGCCCTCCGCAAGGCGTCGAACTTCCGCTTCGTTTCGCATGCATAGCTTCTTGAACATCTTCATGAGGTCCTTGCTACGGAACCTTCGTGGAAGTTCGCCGCAATATGCCTCATGCACCAGCCGTTCTTCACATCACCCACGGGGCGGGATGCGTCCCATCTCGCAACGTTCGCAACGCAGACATCAAGCCTGCATTGCGGTCGAAGATAAGGCACACTTCGGGCCTGTCTTGCACTCGGCATTCTTCAAATTGCAAAGAAACCAAAGCCGCTATCTGTATTCTCGCTCTCCACAATTGCAAATGCCATCGAGTAATCGGTCATTTGCATCGGCTGCAATCGCGTAAGGATAGTGCCCTTGTACTTGCCGGATAGGAACGTCCCATCTACGGTTAGCACCGGACGGCACCACCGAACCCTTGTATCGCTCGATGGAAGGCCCGAACACTCTGTCAAGAATGAAACATTCGGGCCCTCCGTAGGATGGACCCTCTCTCCTGTTTATGTAAGTGCAGGTTTGATTGTGCAATTTGATCCAGCATTCTTGGGACCAGGTCGTGCACGCTCCTCGTCGTCCCATACATACCGTCAGCACCTTTCGCCGCCGCCACACCTTCTTGTAGCTCACTGTAGCCCGCCTCGTTCGCTCTGCGCCATCGAACCTTCGGGTAATTGACACATCCGCTGGGCGAGGTGCGTGACCACCTCCGCAACATAACGTGATGTCATGTTGCGGTGTCTATGTACTGGCCCCGCAAGCTCGCAACTGTGATCTTGCAGCACCGTTATCCGGAACTCCGTGCCAACGCCCTTGTACCGTTGTGCACGGACTTTGCCACCACATGACCCGTCCACACACTTCACAACGTACGTGTCCGGCTTTGACTTGTGGACCCGATACGTCCGGCTTATGTTGACGGCATGTCTAGCAATAGCCTGCTGGACAGCACTCTTATTACGGAAGCACTGCCCCAGAAAGAGTGCGCCCTCGCTGAACCCCCATTCTCCCTCCTCCGCCTGTGGCAAAACTAGGGCTGCCGCTGCGATGTCGTCCAGTCTGGACGACACGTACGCACCGTCCGTGGTCACAACACGACCTACCACCCCTCCAGTTGCACCTTCGCCATCCTCGTCCTCTCCAGAGCTGCCTGTGTCAACCTCCTCATCCTCCTCGCTGTCCTCTTCTTCCACCCGGTCCCCAAGATACTCATGACAGTCAATACGGCGGCCCACCACCCGTGCACACCTTCGTTGGGCTGGAAATTCTGCGCACGCCTCCGCTGCGTCTTCATCACCCACTTCCTCGCCCACATGTTCTCCCGCGAAGGGTCTTCATGACCGCCGCCACTTCATCTCCACCAGCGCATCCGAACCAACCATGCACGATGATTACGCCTCTCCGGAACTCGACATACACCATTGGCCTCCCATATATCGCAGCATCGGGGTTGCGCACGACCTCCATGTAGTTCGCCCATGAGGCATCATTGGTCACCTTCGAAGTTGCCATATGCTCCCCTTCCGTCATCCACCATTGAGGCATAGATCGCTCGATCCGTAACTTCTTCCTTGCGGTGCAGCCGATCGAACGCTGAACGGACACACCTCCGTAGCTCAGACAAGCTCATGGCGCTCAGACCGGGTGCCCGGATCACGGTCCGCTCGCAATTTGACAGGTCCGCCCCATACGGCCCATCACGTACGAGACCACTCCCATAAAACACCATCAATTGTTCAATGCCAGCCATTGCGTACCTAACATAAGTGCATAATCAACCATTTTAGTACACAGCATGTAACAATCGTACCATCTAATTAACAGTTTCGATTAGTATATATTTTGTATTTCTAAATCTACGATTTATTTGTAACTATTTCACTTTCTAATTGTACCATACATCAAATTAAATATACATATCATTTTTTTTCATCAAATGACCTTCATACTACGGTCATTCACTAAGCATACTAATTATACAAATTGTCTCTAATCTAACTACTACAAATTTACCACCTACAAATGCTCCAACATAAATATTTACTTTTCAACACATACACATTATTTAAACTACAATCTTTTCTAACTTTAACTTAATATAGTCTTTACGCACTCCACTATAAGTTTCTATGATTGCTAGTATATTTTAATTATAATCTACCAAATTTATTTCTAATTTACTTTTACCACCTACCGCTCTGTATGTAGTTCTTCTCTAAGCGTACTAATCATATGCTTCTAATCCTAGTACTATTGTTATAACCTACAATTGCTCTAACATAAATATGTATTTTCTCAACGTCGACACACTACAACTTCATATTTTCCTTAATTATACACTATATACACTACAATACATCATGCCTAACATATGCAAGATTTGCTATACATACATAGCGTACAAAAGCTTGACATAAAATAACAGTAACACAAGATGGTTTCCTTAATTAAAGCCTAATGACATACATAAAATTATAGTTGCACGGGCATAAAACTTACCTCTTGTTGATGCTCACGAGACGATCTACAACTTTTGTACTTGCCAAATCGCTGATTCCAAACGAAAACAACACAACTCTTCCGGCTTTCGCTCCTCACTTTTCTTCACCAAAAATTGTGCGTTCATCAAAAAATAACTACATTACACTACGTAACTTCAACAAATAAATACGACATTTTCTACATTACAATACATCATGCATCATTTTTACCTACAACATAAACACCGTACTGGCTTATAAGAACATTAACGACATACGGTTTGCCTAATTACGGTCTAATGACATTCACAGAAAATACTTGCACGGGGCCAAAAATTACCTCTTCTTGAAGCTCAGAAGACGATCTACAACTTTTGTATTTGCAAAATCTGCTAACTCCAAACAAAACCAACTTAAAAATCTGAGTTTCCACTCTTTCTTTTCCTCCCTTCACTCCCTCTCTCGCTCTGTCTTTGCTTCCACTGCGAACCAGAATCCTTCACCGCATGCATCTGCTCACCAAGCGAGCTCCAAAGCCATTTTATTGCGAACGCTGTTCACCCATTCAGCAAAATTTGGGGGGCCATATCATATACTACTGACGCGTGTATGAGCTGCATGCAAAGAAGCGAAAAAAGGCCACCCGTGAATCTTCTTTCGGCGCATGGATTTGACGGAGCGGGAATCGCGCGGTCGCAGCGTCATCACGCGCGGGCGGGGTCACGCAGTCGGCATCCGAACGCGCGGTCGGAGACCGAACGCGCGGTCAGCAGACGCGTCGCGCGCGCGGGCAGCTGGTCGCGCGGTCGCGCGTCAATGGCGCGGTGGGGAGCGGCGCAGGCCGGTCGTGCGGTCCCCGACCGCACGACCGGGCCACGTGGCGGCCTGAGGTGATCCCGCGGTGGGAAGGGGTCCAAAAGTGGAATTTTTTTGTACAGAGGGCCAAAAACGGAATTTTGGGTATTTTAGGGTCCAACAGTGTCCAAATTTCGCAGGAAGAGGGCAAAGTCGCCGTGATCTCCTCAAAAAGTTCACGCGCCTGGCCTGCGGCTGCACGGTGAACGGATGTGCTGTACGTCGATCGTCCACTCATCGAGTTGTACCATCGCTCGCTAGCTTGATCAGACGGTGCAAGCAAAACATGCCCGGCAATCTGTACCAGCCCTGTTTGCTCCCATTGCTACTGCAATGCTCGAAATCCAGCAAAATTTATAGGCCCGCTTCAAACTATTTTAACTTTTAATTTTTTTTGTTTTCAGTTTATTTAAATCAAATTACTTGAAACATATTGACTTCTAATTACATTTTTTTGGTTTTTTTCTCTTATTCCTTTATATTATTCGTGACGATATAACATTTTTTTAAAATTTTTTCTTAGAAAAACTAACAACCACTGTAGTATAATTTCAGACAAAAACTATAGTCAAGCTTTAAGCCCAAAGCTAATTAGATCACTACCATAAGCGCATCAGGCCGTACCTCAAAAGGATTAGAACTCAGAACACGCAAGGGGAAACGCGTATCTTTTTTCTTAACAAGAAAACAGGTTTTCAAGGAGACGATGATAACAGCTATCACACGAGCCCTTTTTTTTACTATGAATTATTAATCTGATAAATAATAATTATTAGAAAAATTAAAATTAAAAGTTGACAAAAATTAAAAAGAACGGGACATTCTTGTACTCTACCACCGAGCTACAAGAGCGGCCCTGGGTCATGCCTCAATTCATCGTGCATGAATTTTATAATTAAGTAACTGATTTTCGCAATAGCAAATACGACAGTACAATTATGAAAGGCCTGTTTGGAGGTGGAAATATTATAGGAAGCAGAAGAAATTATTGGAAAATCATCCAGGCAGAAAAAAAATTATTGAAAAATCCTTAATTTGGAACGACCTGGGTGGTCGACTGTGTCAGGCTTTGGCGCTAATGTTTTGCCCATTCTTTTGGTCAACATTCACGTGGCGTCCGCAATGGTAATAGCTAGTACTAGCTATATAGTCAGCTGACGTGGAGGTGAGAAACAAAAGCAAAGACTATTTTATACTGTTGGACCCACATGCTCCTCTCTCATGTTCTTGGACTACGTGAAATAGATCAGCTATTTGCTCGTCGCTAGTGACTACTCTCTCTCCTACTTTTTCCTTGCCACATCAGATCTAGCTAACTAAATAGCTAGCTGTTGGAGACGCCCTAAGAGTACTATATGAAAAAGTAACTATAGATATGTATAATAATATAGACAATTATTATCTATAATATTTTTTATGTTATCTATAAATACTAAGTTAACTCCTACAATAGATTGTCTTTTTATATGTCTCTATGAATAACTCCTCTATATATAATATCTTGTTTTTTATATTATAATCAACTATTGTGTGAGAAATATCCTAATTCTTTATGTTTCTTTTTTCTTCTCTATATTATCTCGTATTCTACTTAGTACGATTTATAAACAGCTAACGTTATACTGTTATATATGCTCTAATGCTATTTGGTGCTTAGGAGGAGTTCCAGGAGGTACCACACTAAATAAATACAACCATCGATTAACGAAGGCGTAATTAAGGTATAAAAATTTTGTGGTATTTGATTAACTTGGTCTATAGCCGTACTAAAAAATGGTCTATAGCCATTCGAAGAACGCCACGTAAAAAGGTTTGCGAATTTTAGAACAAATCAATAATGGAATAAAAACAACCTTTTACCGTTTAAAAAGACATTTTAGTCGGCCTCTCAACAGGTGATCAGATTACACCAGCCACGCACTGCATTAGGCTTGGAGTACCAAAGCAAAGTCCTTGAAAAAAATCAATATTGTTGTTTGATATTAACTTAATATGTAACCATTTGATATACTTCCAATTAATGTGATATCAGAATTTTGGACTAATTGTATCTTACTAATAAGTCTAAAACAAATGGTTGGACATCTATGCCGAGGAATTGTGACAAGCTCTCCATCTAAAACCCTATGCCGAGGAATTGTGACATACCAACTAGGTTAATTTCGAAGATTTGCAATAGGGTGGATTCTTTTCAGCTACGACTGATGGCTTTTTGCCCTAGTGCGAGTGCTCGTATGAACAAACCAAATACTGATAGGTCGCTTCAAAAAGGTTGTCCCGATAAACCGCTTCGAAAAGGTGATGGAGAAACCACCTCGTTTGTTTGTTTGGAAAAAACCATAGGCCACAAGCTATAAGCCATAAGTCAAAAAAAATATTGGCTAGGGTTGGTTGCTGCGGTATTTTAGGTTAGATACCATGGTTGGCTGTAGGCCTTGTTCGTATTAGCTTTTAAAAGCTGCTTTTCTACAATATATGGGTTTTTTTACAATATCTAACTTTCAAACAGAGTGCCTTTTTAAGGTAGGGTCTACTAGTCGATTATAGTACACATTGTAGTGACTTCATTTGTGTAACGTCCCCATTTTTGGGGTCGTTAGGATTTCCTCGTAACTGCCCAGGATTGCTCAGCTGCGAGTACCGTAGATGAGTATACATCATTTTCAATATAAGCTTAAGCATAAAAACCAGACTTTATTACAAAATTAAGACTTAGTAGCCAAGTTTTACACAACGAGACGTGCGGCCCAAACTTATAATACAATATAAAAGAACTCCAGAAGCGTGCTTGAGTATAGAATAAACCCTAACACCAAGCGTCATCTACATTATAGGGATCTTCAAAGCCTTCCTCAATGGTTCATTGTTTTCCCAAGCATTTTCTATTAATAGTTTAACAAGCGTGACTACAACAACCGTACTCAACAAGTGATGTCACGACGGCCCGATCTTTCGAGAGGTACTGATAAGTCGATTGTGGAGATCTCGACGTTGATGATCCAAAGGCTCCGACCAAAACAGATCGAACCGCTCGCAATCACTACACCACTGCTCCGTTGGTTATCAACCGTGCCGAACACGGTTGACCTAGCCTAGAAGGCTATCTCCTAGAAGCGAATCGAGAACACAAGCAAGAGAGTTTAAGATGCAATATGAAATTACGAATAATGTTTAAGTTCACAAGTTGGGGTTCCTCAACTGAACATGCGGTGAAACTGCTAAGCAGAATAATCTCTTAAGAAAAACCCAAGGAAAACTAAAGGAGTGCGGCCTCCTTAAATAGGGGAGGGGAAAGCCGCACTTATCTAATGACAAGGGATATGGTACTATTCGCGGTTACTGTTCACACAGCTGTGGTACTGTTCACATGAACAGTACCGGCCCAAATACCCCAAGTTACAAGGCTCTCGGCCCACTTTGACTCGGACTGGAAAAGTGATGTGACTTGTTTCGCAGTTTCTGATCTACTCGGATGGAGTTTGGAGGTGAGACTAGATCCATCTAAAAGTAGACTCCAAGAGCTTTCCAACGAGTACTCACGGGCCCTGAGAAGCCTTCTGGATCAAAAGTTATGGCCGTTTGAAATTGGTTTGTCAAGCTAAATCCGAATTGATCTGGAGATCAAATTGGATTCCAAAACATGTCCAACTTGAACCCTTGCTTCAATTGATTCCAAAGTGATGTGGTGCTACAAATATATATATTTTCATCATTAGGTAGCATCATATTATCATTTAAAATGTGTTGAAATTGAAGAAACGAATTCACCTTTAGTTCAATCTTGATATTGACCGCTATGGTCGTATGTGTTGGTGGCGTGGTCACATCATCCTCCCCTTCTTGACAGAAAACCATCCTCGGTTTTAACATAGGTGTAGCATCACGTATTGCATGATCTTGATCATAAATCTTGGTACATGATAACAAACGCAACAAACTCTCATTATGTAATATCATAAGTTCTTTATCAAATAAAGTAAAATCTCTTTGAAACGAGCTCACCTCATAATTTAAGTGATGTGTAGGAGCTCTTATAATTGGAACAACAAGTATAGCAAATATGGTTGTATCCATAGGGTACATGTTCTTATCATCCTCCCCTTCTTGCAAACAAAGCCGTCCTCGACTTTTGATAAGCTGAAAAAAATGGTAACAAAGAAGCCAAGGTGTATGCATGGTATATGTATATGTCATCTATTTTAACCGTTTTTCGTTGTTGCACAATTAATGTTATAAAACAGCAATTATCATAAAAGCTCGTTGTATTATTAACCCAAGAGTAATCATATATGTTAATGAGCAATTCAAAATTTCTCACACAATAATTATTGCAACGTGTTTTGCAAATGTAAGTGAAGCATTTATGCAATTCAAATCTTTGAATTTGTAAACTTGTAGTGGTGGCACATATGGGCAAAACTACAACTTTTGGAATCAAGCAAAGTTCATCTATATAATCATATCTCAATCGAACAATAGCAAATTCATCTAGTATGAGTGAAGAGCTTTGTATGTTCTGCCATAATTCATCATCTTTATTCAGATTGTCTATACTAGATGGGGCAAAAAGAGATGAACACATATGCATTGAATGAGTACTAAATTTTACTTCCCTCTCACATTCAACTTGATTCAGCATACAAGAATTGTTGTCCCAAACAACAAGTTTCAATTCATCCATGTGATCGCAAGTTATGCATATTCGATATACAAGAAATTGATTTTCTACACCATAATCTCCAATCAAATTAAACTTATATCCAAGGGTGTAAGTACTAAATAAGAATTTCGAACATGCAAGTTCAGAAACTTTCTCCATAGCATGTGACAATTTCATAGGTAGATCTAACATGATGTAACACAATGAATTAGCAGGAGAAATTCTAGTCAAAACTTCTTTATGTGTTATTAATTTAACATGTGCAAAATTATGAGAATTTAGATCAGCACATGGTTTATTTAAGTCAACACAAGGAATATCAAAAGATTGCACTACAGCAGGTATATACTCACAAGGTTGTTCTATGTCTTGTTGTAGCACCAAATCAATACCGTGAGCGATGATAGTACCATGTTCTTTACCTTTTTGGCTCTCCTCAGATGATGTAAGTGCATCCATCTCCTTATCTTCATTCTCAACCAATGAGAGTCAGTGATTCAATCAGCTCATGCTCTTCTTTAGCATGGTTCTCAACTACCTGCAAGTTGTTAGTCACAGAAAATGGCACAAACACAGGTTTGTTCTCATGATCATCACCATTACCTGCAAGGTTAGCTGCAAGAGCATATTCATCCTCAACATCACTAGCACTTACATAACAACCATCTTCTGTCGCAATGTACGCCCGCTGACTTGTGCAATCTCTCATGACGTGGCCCATCCCTTTACAACGGTGGCACACAATGCCCGTCGTACGGCCCATGGAAGCAACCGATGAAGAGCTCTGTGCTGGTGCTTGCACACTAGTAGATTTTCTCGTCTCAGGCGCGCGTGATGGTGGCGGTGGTGCTGCTGAACGCGCCCTACTCACAGAGGGGGCAGCAGCTCGACAAATAAGAGGTGGGGCTATCTTGGCTTGCTCAGGTGTTGATCTCGATGTAGACGTACCTCCAAAGTTGCTCCTTGTCCTTTGTTGCCTACCCTGCAATTCTTTTCGCCAAACAAGCAAGCTGGAACAACTGGTTGTGATGAGTAAAATCTTTATAATCAACAATGTCCTGAATTTCACGCGTAACCCCGTAAAACGACAAATCTTATCCTTCGTTTCCTCAACAACCCCACAACGCAACATGCCTATTTGTATTTCTTGATAATATTCCTCGATGATTTATTACCTTGGTCTAAGCACTGCAATTTCTTATGCATTTCATGTTTAAAAGCGGGAGGAACAAATCTAGCACGCATAGCTCCTTTTAATCGCTCCCATGTATCAAAGTTGTAAACGCATGGTACCCAGTTCATTCCACCAGATAATAGCAAAGTCCTTAAACTCACTAGTAGCTTGTCTAACTCTATGTTGTTCAGGAACCAAGTGAGAATTAAACTTCTGCTCTACCGTCATCTCCCAATCAAGATATATTTCAGCATCATAAAGACCAGAAAAAGATGGAATGGTAAATTTGATTTTAACAAAAGGGTCATGATTAGAACGATCATTGTGGTGCTGAAAATTATTACCTCCCATGCCGTGACGGTTTTGATGTAGGCGGTGTCGTGGGTGTGCATCTTGGGCAGCAAATGAAGCACTGGCGTCGCGGTTTTGTCTCTCATTATCATCTCCCTCCTCACGATCTTGGCCCGCATCGTGATCATACTCGCGTCCATTGTTTGGTGGCTGATTCATCATTCTTTGAATGCGTGCAGTGAGTGTTGTAATACTCTCATTGATGGAACTGATGGAGCGGTGCCATGTGTCCGTCGAAGCTTGAAGCTTCCTATTGATGCGTTGTCCATCCCAAAGTGTCATGAGCTCTCCCTTTAAAACACACACTTGATCATCACACGACCCACCTGTCATGGTTAGTAGAAAACAAAAGAAAACACAAAGGTATTATCCCTATCCACTACTAGGTGGTGGAAGGTGGAATCACACATTCTCAAGCGTCTTACCACACTCTTACAAGTGTTCTTACCAATGCAGCAGGTGGTACAACCGGTGGCTGGTTCGTGACACCGTGTCGAGCGTGGGTACGATTGCAAGAGGGAACCTGTTCTGATCTAGAGTAGGTGTAGCTTGGAAGGCACAATATGATAGCAATGGAGAACAATCAGTTAATTTCAGAATTGCATAGAATTGAATTATAGTCCGTATCTAGCACTTAGCCTATGTTGCTGATAAACCAAGAATGGAAGAAGGCTAAAATCAAGTGTATGGCAATGTGTAGGAGTGGTAAATACAAGATAATTCAATCCAATGCAATTTGGAATTAAAGAACACAAGGATTGACTCAAAACTGAAAACTGAAGATTTCTGTCCACTGGACAGCACGTCGGTATTTTGGCCGTAACTTTTTGTCAGATGCCTTTTTTTCACTGATTCTTTTTTTTCTCTTTTTTGACGGCTTTTTCTACAGATTTTATTTTGGGGCCAACTTCTGAAACCCGACACAGAAATTCGCACAAAAATCACAACTGCTGACAGTTGCAGATTCAAAACAGATAATTGGGTCAACTTTCACCGCATATATCTCTTAACTACCTTGCTGGAATGATGTGAAATTTTACAGATAGGTGGATAAGGAATTTTTGAATCTAATGGCTGTGGTCTCACTCAAAAATAATCTCGGAATCAAAAGATATGGCATTTTTGGTGGTGGCTGCAGAGAAAGAAGAAATCAGCCGAAATTGGAAATTAGGGTTTGGGGTGGGGAATTTTTCTTTTGTTTGGATTTTTAATGGAACAAGGATGTGACCAGCAACTAGACAACGCTAATATGGACACAAATTCAATTTAGCAAATCAAAACTAACAGATTGAAAGGCACAACGGGGTTTGGACAGCGGAATTAATTCTTTTTGTGGGGTAATTTTTTTCTAGACTATAGGAAATAAAAACCAATCTACTAACTAGGGATACAAGAATTACCTCACGGGCAACCGTTGTTCTGATACCAACTGATGTGATGACGGCCCGATCTTCCGAGAGGTACTGATAAGTCGATTGTGGAGATCTCGACGTTGATGATCCAAAGGCTCCGACCAAAACAGATCGAACCGCTCGCAATCACTACACCACTGCTCCGTTGGTTATCAACTGTGCTGAACACGGTTGACCTCGCCAAGAAGGCTATCTCCTGCAAGCGAATCGAGAACACAAGCAAGAGAGTTTAAGATGCAATCTGAAATTGCGAATAATGTTTAAGTTCACAAGTTGGGGTTCCTCAACTGAACATGCGGTGAAACTGCTAAGCAGAATAATCTCTTAAGAAAAACCCAAGGAAAACTAAACGAGTGCGGCCTCCTTAAATAGGGGAGGGGAAAGCCGCACTTATCTAATGACAAGAGATATGGTACTATTCACGGTTACTGTTCACGCGGCCGTGGTACTGTTCACATGAACAGTACAGGCCCAAATAGCCCAAGTTACAAGGCTCTCGGCCCACTTTGACTCGGACTGGAAAAGTGATGTCACTTGTTTCGCAGTTTCTGATCTGCTCGGATGGAGTTTGGAGGTGAGACTGGATACATCTGAATGTAGACTCCAAGAGCTTTCCAACGAGTACTCACGGGCCCTGAGAAGCTTTCTGGATCAAAAGTTATGGCCGTTTGAAATTGGTTTGTCAAGCTAAATCCGAATTGATCTGGAGGCCGAATTGGATTCCAAAACCTGTCCAACTTGAACCCTTGCTTCAATTGGTTCCAAAGTGATGTGGTGCTACAAATATATATTTTTTCATCATTAGGTAGCATCATATTCTCATTTAAAATGTGTTGAAGTTGAAGAAACGAATTCACCTTTAGTTCAATCTTGATATTGACCGCTATGGTCGTATGTGTTGGTGGCGTGGTCACATCAACAAGTCAGATGGAAAAACACTATATAGCTACTTACCAGGATTTTCAAGAGATAGGAATATAGTGGTTTTGTTAAAATATTTGTGGATGCAATTTTATTTGCAAACATTTTTAAACACAGAAAAATAATAACTGCTTAAGGAATTGGGGTTTCAACATCTCGATTACCAAACTTCCACATTTTCAAATTGTTTCCAAGTCTATTAGAATCACCCATTAAACACAGCTTCGTTTACCGGAAGCATGTCGTATTCGAATACCACATATTATGACTCTACAGAGTTGCCTAACTTTAACCATAAAATTTCTTAACCCCCACGTCTGAGTTAAGAAAACAAGGTTGTTTCACTGCTCATCTCTTTATATAGTCTCTACCCGATAAACAAGGTACCTCCTATCACGAAATACGGTGGCCTGACAGGGCGGAGCCTACCGTTCGGGTTCGAAACAATCGAAATGGGTGTATATATGCATTTTCGGGTTTGAGTGAATAGTAACAGGTCTGGGCACTATTCACTACGGGTCTACTATTCATCGTGGGTTCAGTAGCACCAAATCCATTACTGTTCATTGCGGGTTGGGTTCGGAGTTAACGGGTCGGGTGAACAGTAACAATCCGTTACTATTCTTCTTCCTTGGCTGAGCGCACACGCAACAGAGAAATAGGGGAGGATAGCGACGGTGATTGGTGAGGTTAGGGTGGTTTGCGATGGAAAAGGAGACCACAGTTGGGTTCCTGGTGATGTCAAGTGTCCATTTATGGGGTCGGCGGGGATAGAGAGTACTGGGGGTCTCTAGGGCAGTGGCGCTAGTATTTGAGCATCCTAGGGGTTAGATGGAGCTTAGGGAAGTGTAGGGGTGGAAAACGGTAACGGATAATTCGTTTTATCCGATATTCGTATCCGAGAGAAATCCGAATATGGTAAGCAAAATCCGTATTCGAAAATATCTGTATTCGTATTCGAGAATATTCGTATCCGTATTTGAGAGTATTCGTATTCGTATTCGCATTCGTATTCGAGAATATTCGTATCCGTATTCGAGACTATTCGATTCGTATTCGATCCGTTTCTAGAACCCATGAAAAATCCGTACAAATTTTGTGATTCAAAACTTGAATTTAGGCGGTTTAAAATTGGAAACCGGTCAAAAACCGATGAAAAATCGGCAAAACCGTTAGGAATCCGTTTTATCCGATATTCGTATCCGAGAAAATCCGTATTCGAAAATATCCGTATTCGTATTCGAGAATATTCGTATTCGTATTTGAAAATATTCGAATTCGTATTCGTATTCGTTTTAAAAATATGGATTCGTATTCGTATTTGAGACTATTCGACCGTATCCGATCCGTTTCCACCCCTAGGGAAGTGGTGGTTTGGGCAGGGGTAGTCGGAGTTAGGCTGCCCACTACGGGGTGCCATGGTCGTGCGGCGGACCTCGGTGGCAGAGAACAGAGAGGCTCAGGAAGCTAAGGTAATGGCTCAAGGGTATTCCTGGGGGGTATGAGGAGGCTACAGACGAAGGCAATTGGAAAGTAATTGATTGAATGAGTAGGATTGGATTCAGGCTTGCCTTGGCGAATTCCGACGATCGTTGGCAATGCCTTAGTCGAGGGTTCGATCGGGTGTGTGAATGGTCTACCTGAGCACCAATGTATTACTCAGGAGGTGCTTCGGGCTTAAATAGGGCGACGAAGGTGGTTCGGCATAGTGGGGAGCCATGGCGGTGGCGGCGCGTGGCCTGGTCGGGAAAGGTCGAGGAGGTGTGGCTGACAGGGGGTGCACTAGCGGCCTCGGGTGTAGCATTGCGGTGGTCAAAAGGTGACAGAGGATGTCAGGTCAGACGCGAGAGAGAGAGAGAGAGAGAGAGAGTAGAGAAAGTAGGGAGGTCGGCAATGTGGTGGCGGGTGAGCCAGTGGCTCTGATGCGCAGTCAGGGCAATTAAGATGGGGTACGGTCTCTGATAGGTTGCAGAGGAGTGGCAGCAGCGAGAAGGCACAAGAAGGCGTGAGCACGAGCGAGAGAGACTGGGCGGCGGCAAAATATCAAGCGGCGAAGATATTTTCGAACGGTGAACAGTGAACGTGCACGGAGGGACGAAAGGATCGGTGAATTGGCGACGAAGAAGGCTGGGTTGGGTGCGGAATTTGGCCGGGAATCTCAAGAAATCAAATCCAAACGAGAAATCCAAACTAATTTTGAAATTCGGTTTTGTTTCAGTTTATATCGGCCAAAATCACAAGCGAATGCCTCTCTTTATAAATTTTTCTACAAACTGTTATTATTTATAAGTCAAAACTAAAAACCAATATGAATGGATTCTTAGCAGCCCAAAGGTTTTCTTCTACTCTGCTTTCAACTTTTCCTGAAAGGGTTTTTTTTTCCAACCCTTGGCCCACATAGGTGACACGGTAGGCAAGTGGCTTCGTCTCACGCTAAGCACACTTGCACAAGAAATGTAGCCATGCTTGGCCGCATTAAGAGAATTCCAGAATTCCATGAGTGAAACGAGTGGGATGAACGAAAGATGCAAAAGGAGGAGAGACACTACAAAAAAAATGGTGGTTGGGACTACACTCTCAGCAACCCCGTTTATATGCGCCTGCAGCGTGCTTCTTGATGGGGCATCGGATCCCGTTCAATTGTGCATTAGAATAACCTTGACCGTGGTGTGTTTTTTTTTCAGCTATTCACCATGTATGCCAATGGATTTAAGGTGAACAATAACTGTTGAGTTTAAGAGATTTTCAACCATCGGATGCAAAAGGATAGTCCAGTATTCGGATTGATCTCAGTCTTTGTTTTTGATCCGATGGCTAGGATTACTTAACAAAATCAGAGGATCCGGTTCCATATGCCAATATATATCAAAAGTACATATGAAACTAAAAAATTCCAGCTGGAAGTGGATTAGGATAAGAGTTTTATCTAAATTTTCACCCTGTTCATTTTAACTTGAATTTCTGGCTTCTAACTTATTTTTTATTATTTATAAATTTTATCTTTTCTGAACTTTTAGCTTTTTGAGGTTTTTTACCGGTTTTTTTCGTATTCGTTTGTGTTGTTCGTGATGAGCTAACATATTTTTTATTTTTAAATTTTTTAAATTTAATTAGGCCAAATAAGCCACATTCAGCTATAGTGTAATTTCAGCTAACTACAATATAATTTTAGTCATAAATCACTATTTTTCAACTCAACCGAGCGGCACCTTTGTCATCTGTTGACTTTAAATGTGGAACTTCTAGTTTTGTTATGAAGTAGGAGCCTTCGTAATTTTAGCGACGACACCTGTCCATGTAAGTTTGGTGAAACTTCCGACGTACAGTTAGAAGGTTTGAGCAATTTATTTTCGTTTAATCGAAATGTGTTCACATATAAGGACGTCACTCATTAACACTGTGAAGGATTCTTTTGAATTGTGCATTTTGGCTTATGACTTCTGAATCTTGACTGATCATGAGAAAGATTATGAAAAGAGAGACAATTATATATGATTTTGACTGATGTAACTACAGTGGATAAAATATATATAACAATCGACTAGTAAGCCTCGTGTTGAAAACACGTATCATTTAAAAGGAGTTACTATAGTAAAAATAAAAAAACCATAAACAGTGAGCTCATTCGAACGCACCCCATTGCCTCGAAAGCAGACCTCGAGGCCAGTTTTTACATCAACCAATTTGAAGCTGTGTTGCTAAGGGGTTGTTTGGTTGATATTATGACTTTGTTTTTAGTGGCTTTTAATTTTTTATTTCTCCCCGTAATTATTATTTATTAAATTAATAAAATATAATTATAAATTATAAATCGTAGTATAAAAGAATAGACTGTATGCTTGCTCTAGAAATTTTGGTTAGGCTCGTCTAAGTAAGTGTTGCAAAATTTGGCTCTCGACCAGGATGCCTAGACCACTCGGCCAGTTTATCCTATGGTCCTTTCAAAGAAAGCAATTTTACGGTGACAGTACGAGTTTTTGCTCGAAGCGTAAGGAATACAGTTTGACCAAGTTTGAGACTTAATCCTTGAGAAGGAAAAAAACTAAGACAAGAATGTAGTGCTGTGAAGTGAGACTGCGAGGCCACTTAAATAGGGTAGAGGGGGGCTTAAGGCCCAGCCACCTCGCTCGTCTTCTCCCTCCTCCTCCTCCTCACTTCCACGGCCAGCTCCGGCGGCCTTACTCCGGACGGACCGTAGCACTCATGATACTTTTAACTCACTCACCGGTCAAGTGTATATAGCGGGGGGATCGAGGATGGAAGCAGAGGACTACTCGCCCGCCGGGTGCTCCTTCTCCCTCATGTGCCAAGAGGACGGCACCGACCTCGACGGTGGCTTCACCAACGGCGACGAGGGCGAGGTTTTCTTGCTGTACAATGCCGCCGAGGACGACCACCACCACCACGAGGAGGACGAGGAGGAGTACATGGACCACCTGGTGTCCAAGGAGAGCAGCTTCTGTTGCTCGTCGTCGTGCTTCTCCGACGCCGGCGCCGACTCGCCGCCATCGATGGCCTCAGAGGACTGGTTCCAGCGCACGCGCTGCGCCACCGTCAAGTGGATCCTTGCGGTGACTAATCGAACAGACGCATTCATCTGTATCTATATCCATTTGGTTTCTTGATGCAACAGAGCCACTAATTAAGCTTTTGATCTCTCGCCGGCTCGTTGCCATTGCAGACTCGGGGGTACTTCGGGTTCTGCCACCGCACGGCGTACCTGGCGATCGCCTACTTCGACCGCTTCTGCCTCCGGCGATGCATCGACGTACGTAACGATCAGCATACATGAATCTCGTCTCAGATAGCTAGATATAGATAGCTTCCTCCCCTGTTTCTTGAACGGCGCGGCCATTGATTGACGTGCGAGCGTGCGTGTAGAGGTCGATGATGCCGTGGGCGGCGCGGCTCCTGGCTGTGGCGTGCGTGTCGCTGGCGGCGAAGATGGAGGAGTACCGAGCGCCCGCACTGTCGGAGTTCCGCGCCGACGACGACTACGAGTTCAGCTGCGTCTCCATCCGCCGCATGGAGCTGCTCGTGCTCTCCACGCTCGGGTGGCGCATGGGTGCAGTAACACCCTTCGACTACCTCCCCTGCCTCTCCTCCAGGCTCCGCCGAGGCGGCGGCGGCGGCGGCGCCCTCGTAGCCGTCAAGACTGCCACCCTTATCTTCTCCACCGCCGAAGGTTAGTTAATTAGTTTCTTGAAAACTACATCGATCCATTGATGATTTCGATGCCCTCTTGGATGTCTGAATCGATCCGTGCTCTATTCTCGCAGAGGCGAGCGTGCTCGACTACCGGCCGTCCACCGTGGCCGCCGCCGCCGTCTTGGCCGCAACCCACGGCGCGCTGACTAGAGAGGCACTGGAATCCAAGATGAGCAATCTCTCTCCGTCTTGCCTCCACGAGAAGGTCAGTGTCCAGCACTTGCTCATCCTATACAGTTTCAGACGCGTCTCGATGGATCAAACATTCTTTGTCTAACACGATCTTCTCGTTTGGTTATTGATGCTGTGTGGTTGTGATCAGGAGGATGTATATGCCTGCTACAGCTTGATGCTGAGCGAGTCATCGTCAACGGCGACGAACAAGACGGCCAAGAGACCGTCGCCGTCGTCGTGCTCCGACTCGATCGACGCCGCCAGTACATACGACTCCGTCGGCGCGGCGGCGGCGAGCAATAACAATAAGAAGGTAAGGCTGGAGCTGCCGGGCATCGACCGATGAGAAGCACGCCGGGACACGCATGTTTTTTGTTAATTGTCTTGGGCAGCTCATTTTCTTCACCATTTTTAACCTTTCTTTCCTTTTCTCTTCCCCTAGATTTTTCAGTTCTTTGATCGATGCATTGCCACATAAATGGTTATTGGCAGTGCGGCCGGATTGGATTGGATTGGTTTGGTTCCTGTGTGAGAATGAGAGGACAAAACAAAACAACACCCACCCCAAAAAAAAAAGAAGAAAAATGTTCAAGAAAGTGGTGAGCTTGCCTGAGCTTTCCTAAGGAGAGGAGAGCTCAGTTCGATCTCCCGTGTGTGTGTGTGTGTGTGTGTATGCGTGTGGAAAGAATATCCTCCGCCGTCGCCGTTTTAACGGCACCGGCGTGCCTTTACCTCCATCTGACTGTTCATTACAAATCAATGGAGAAGATTACTTGTTCCTGGGGAAGCCCTTTGTTTCTTCCTCTCCCGTATGCATTGAGGACTTTACTTTGCCTCAATGAAAGCTTCTCTGAAACTGAAAGCTTTCCTTTGCAATTTAATCTCTTCCTTAAATGGAGTTTCCGTCCGCGTGCAGTATCCTTGAAGTGAAAAAGAAAGCCCTTTCTTAGAACCCTAATCATTTGGATGGTATTTGGGCGCAAGTTCATCTCAAGACATTTTGATCATAAGGAAGCAATATAGGGGACTATTGAGTTACGACCAAAGAGAGCGCCATTTTTTTCTCCGCTCGTGAAGAGGAAGGGGTCACCATTGAGATTGTGGGCCTGAGAAATCTTGCCACTCCGTTCCTAACGAATGGTTGGATGAAGATAAAGGCACGATGTGCCGTTGTAGCCAGAACTGCACAGGATATGCTTCCGTGTGTGTGTGTGTGTGCGCGCGCGCGCGCGCGTGCGTGTGCGTGCGCGTTTGTGTGTGTGTGTGTGTGCGCGCGCGCCCATAATGCAGCATCGATCGTCAGCAAAGATAGCAACTTTGCTGCAAAGTTGCACGTTGCATTCCACATTTCCACCTCCCGGGAAGTTGCAGAATGCTGCTGCTACTAGCTAGCTGATAAATATCTCTCTCCAATGGTGGTGCTGTTGCTGCTGCAGCTTGCAAGTACCATGGTCCATTGGCCTTAATTCTGATTTGATCAAAAGCTTCCCCTTTCCTGCTGAAGAAAGTGGTGGATGATGCGTACATGTATGTGATTCAGTGAGTGGTGGCTCCTCACAGGGTTGCACTGCAATGCACTTGCATGTGATTCTGTTGTTCTTGCTGCTAGCCTCTACTACTACTCTGGCTTGTACCTGTAACCTTACATGTTTCTTGTGAGATATGCATGGGATGATCAGACTTCTTCAGACTGCAACTATTGTGTGTGTGTTATGTGATGCGGTAGTCTTTGGCCTTTTCCTCTCTCTCTCTCTCTCTCTCTCTCTCTCTCTCTCTCTCTCTCTCTCTCTCTCTGGGGCCTTTGGAATCAAATCGATCGTGCTGCAGAGACTGCAGAGAGTGTGCGTGCCGCCATTGCCGTCCAGCTGAGGAGGACCAGCTCCTTCCTTTCGTTGGCAGGCAGAATCCAAGGCGGCTTTTCCCTCTGATCCTGCACGTTTCTCTCCTCTAGCCGCTGCCTCTTCTTCTTGATCCTACCACTGCCACTGTTGTTTTCATACATGCGGCCCGATGAATGGTCAGTCAGTACTCGACTGCTTGCCTGCTTGCTTCTACCGAGTCGCAACCTTTACTGGAACAGTGGAATGCCAGCGCTTTCAGCTGTACTTACTTTCGGCTCCCGTGGGGACGGGCCTCACGTTATGTTATACCCGATTGATTTGTGGTGATCTGACGGCCAAGAACTTGTTCAACTAGCGTCTACCTCAAGAGAGGGAAACTTGAAGCCAAGTGAGAGCGAGACGTGCCGATTGATAGGATGGTCGAGAACTGTATGCCTAGCTTGATTCATTCCTCGATTGGATGGTTAAAAAATTTGGCTTTGTGATAGTTCGACTGATTTGAGTCCACTATCTTAGCGCTGAATTGACATTTGAGGTATTAGACAAGGGAAAAGAGATACAGAGAAAGGTTTTGCTTTTTTGTGAGTTGCCTGATTTTTTTTTTTTGTTAAATCTAAGCTGGTTTTCCGGGCAGTAGGATTAGCTTGGAGATTTTTATGTCTTGATTCTAATTTTTGAGGCGATAGCTTACAAATGTGACTTATACTAGCGAAGAAAACCAGTTCGCTAACTTAGAGCAAGTACAATAGTATAGTCAACTAGTGGCTATAACACTTGTCCATTTCATCTATAACCTTCAAAAAAATAGTTCATACAATAAGGTAGCTATTACAATAACTATTTGGCCCCACGTGTAAGAGAGTGAAATGCATATTTTTACGTGCTATAACTAGCTGTAATTTAGTAGCCAGCTACCTTCTCTCTCTTCCTTTCTCTCTCTGCCACGTAAGATTTGGTTGATATTATATTTGTTATAGCCTGCTGACTAAGCCTTATTGTACCTGCTCTTATAACGCATAGACAATGCGAGGATTGGCTAGACAATGATCCGATCGACCGAAAGGACTGTCCTAACACAAGGAAGTACAAGATTCTAGGAGGCATCCCCACGTATAGCCCCCTCTTCACGGTTTTGATAAAAATAACCCTCTCTCACTTAAATTTGTAAAAAAAAATAGCCATATCTCTTATCTCAACAAGCCTAAATGACGACATATGCCATCTAATACGACAACAGACCACATTAGATGTGTGCACACGGAAAACGTGTAGCAAACCACCTCATATGTTCCCATGCCATAGCAGGTGGCCTATTGTGCTCCCCTACTGCGGTAGCTGGCCTACTATGTAGCCTACATGTTTCCCTACACCACACATCTAATGCGATATGGTATTGTGTTAGATGAGACGTGTCACCTAGTGTTCTTCCACAGAAGGAGGCTACTTTACAAATCTGAGTGAGATGGGGCTATATATGCTAAATCAAGTGAGTGGGGGGCAAAAGTGCATTAGCTTCACATACACATATACACAGTGCAAAAGAAATGTGATAAATGGGTGAGATGTAAAGAGATTTTTATTATTTAACTTTGTAAATTTATTTTTAATGGTGGTCTCTCGCTCAGCCCATTTCAAATCCGACCCTTTTACCATATGATGGTGGCAAGATAACAATGACACACAAGTCATTATAGTGTGACCAATTCCTGATATCCAACCACCCGTGGCATGCGAGTGCTATTTCACTACGCCACGACCAATAACGTGGCAAAAGTACTATTTTCTAGCTCAGAGCTAAACTTACCCCGTGGCATATCAATGTTATCTTACCAAGCTATGGGTGGTGGTGTGGCAAAAAAGTTAGATTTAAGAATAAATTAGACTAGAGTTACTTACAAAAAATAAATTAAAAAAGAGGTTAAAAAATTAAAAAAAAATGCTCGTCCGCCAAGACAGGCAGCGAAAAGGTTGCATCTGTAGAACATCGATTGTCAAGTGCACTTGTGTCCTCTTGGTACTATATAGTTATATTCTTGCACGCTGTCATGTAAAAGAATACACACTTTAGTTTAGTGCTTTGCATTATAACCGGACAATCTGCCATACACCTTAAAATAGGTAGTGAAGTACAAAAATAGCGAAGGACCGGGGTTTTTCTGGAGTACATGGAAGCTGATAAGTACACACACTTATTTGCAAACAATTACAGGCATTGACATTTGGGGGCAGATTATATTAGGCCAATAATTGGCAATAGATTGGCAAGGAAGGGTGTGACTTTTGACCAGTCTTTGCTAGGTTTTTCCCCCAACTTTGAGCTTGAGATTTCTAGCCCAGTGGAGTAGAGGCAGAGCACAGCTGAAGATTGGATGGACGGAGCAAACAAAGAGAGAAAGTGAAGTGTTGGATAACGAAAGACATGTTGGAGCAAGTCCATAGGTTGTGGTCAGGCTCCACAAGTCTTGTGCTTTAATTTGTGGGCAGTGGGCACCATATGCCTTGACTTGTATGTAATATCATCCCCCACTTTGGTTCATTTCATGCTTACACCATAGCTCCACCCAGAAAACATATATATGTTCCTAGGAGCTAGGAGGTATATAAATCCACTCGATGGAATTATATTTGAGTCAGTCGATGGTTTGAGCTCTAATATTTCTTGAGAGTAGCTATAGAATTTCAAGATAAGAAATTTCTATTTACTTGGAGTTAGGCTTCAACCTTGGACAAGGGATGAACAATCAAGAATGTAAGTTGACAGCTTCAAAAACGAAATTCAAGAATCAAGAGGGATATGGGAGCCTGCTAGAGACTAACTCCAATCGATCGCATTCTCAAAACTTCAATGGCCACGTTTTTATGGGACGTGGTTGATGATTTTTGTTTGTTCTTTTCAAAATAACGGCGGATGGCAGAGTCATTGACACGGACATAGGCTCAGAAAGCCGTTTGAAGAAGTGAATTCGAAAAGCTATTTGGAGAAACCACCCTATTTGAAGAAACCAAAGCCAAAAGCATCCAAAAAAGAACAGGGTAAATATTTTCTCAAGAAAAGTTAGCTAACTCTTCTATTTACTTAATTCAATTTATTAGTTTGTTTACAAACAGAAAAGATAAATAAGCTTAGATTATCTTTTCATTCATCTCCAAGATCAGACTAAAGTCCTAAGGCTGGCCCTCTCTGGCTTTACCGACCCAGCTGTGTGCAGTCATGTCATGCAGGTGTTACCGACTTACCTTACCTCGCCCTGCCTGCCTTACAGCTGGTAAACAAAAGGCCTTTTTTTCCTCCCCTGCACTGCACGGCTGCACGCACTGCGGCATGCAATGGAAAATGCTAAATCGAGTGAGCGACTTTCTGCGGTACCACAATCTCTGCCTCCCTGACACCAATGACCAATCCCTCTCCCACACACACAGACATGGCAAGCTTATTAACTTGTTCTCACTCCGATTTTGCCTGATCCAAAGCTCCTAGTTAATTACGGATTTGCTATTTCACATGTGTCTAAAAAATTTATAAAATCACAATCGATTTTCTCACCTTCAAATCAACGTGGAGATCGTGCTCGGGTGAGGTGATCTTCCTCTCTGGCTATCGATGACGATGGTGGCGGTGACCGATGGATTAGGGCTAAAGTTCACCTATTCAGAGTTCAGGTTCACTGTGTCCCCGGCTTAAAGGGAGACTAGGGCGGCGGAGGCACGACGGTGGGTGGTGATCGCGGCGATGGCGCTATCAACCCTGCGGGACGGATGAGGGTGGTGGAGAGCAAGAAACGGAGAGGTAAGGAGGCGGCATTAGTCGTCAGAGACGATGAAGAGGGCGACGGCGGCGGCTGCATCTCACTGGAGAGGAGAAGAAAGCGGCAGTGGCAAAGGGGGGACAGGGAAGAGAAAGAGGAGGCTGGTGGAGAGGATACGGCTGCTGCTACTACTGAGGGGTAAGGGTAATTAGGGTTGGGGTGGAGGTAGAATATATAGGAGAGAGGGGAAAGGTCAGGATGGTTGGATCAAAATCCAACGGTCCAAAAAAAGTGACTATGATTTGGTGAATTTGCAAGCGTCTGTAAAATAGACCCCCTCGCCCCCCCCCCCCCCCAAATAAATTAATACTTCCTCGCTGCAATCTAAATAGGAAAAATATGGATGCAATAATTTCTACTAACTCTGATTAAAAAATAGACATCGTTTATTAAGTTGATTTTGATCTGCAAATATTCTTTTCTAGGCAACATTTTTGGGTAAATGTTCTTCTAGATTGCTTATTGGTAACGGTATTAAATACTTAAAGCAGTGCAATATAGAATAGGTCTTTATTCCTTGTTCTGTATATATGTATAGAGTAAAAATGATATCTAAATCAGACCAGAGGAGTAAAATGCATGAAGGTTTAATCGACTAGAACCTAATTAGTACTAAGATCTACCACAACCCAGTTAATTGTATATATCTTTAAATGAAAGAGTATGCAATACGTTCTACATGACACAACCTTAACATAATCGGCTGGCCCTGCTCAGCTTGGTTTTTTTGTGGTTTATAGTTTTTTATTGTAGCTGACTTATTTTGTACTATAGCTGATGATAGCTTTTTTGGCGTATTTAAATTTTAAAAATAAAATAAAAAAGGTTATCCTATCACGAACAATACAAAGAAACATAGAAAGAAGAAAAGTCTAAAAAGCCCAAAAATAAACAAAAACAGGAAAAAAAATAAAATTAAAAAAATAGTGAACTAGAAGTCAGAAGTTAAAAACAAAAATGAGCAGGGTCTAAAGATCAATAGCATAAATTATTGGACTAATCAAAGTACATAAGGTACATCCAAGTGTGGGATATGTTATTGTGTTCTTCATCAGGATTGACCATGGGAGATGCATATGTTGTTGGAAAGAGCCATAATCCAGCCAGAAGAAAAACATATGCAGCTGCTCGGTCACCAATGCAGTCAAAACAATCTTGGAGACAAAGTTTCGTGAAATTTGTTGGTTCAAAGGAGTACGATACCACCTCGAAGTGAGTGGTCACCTCACTGGCCTGCTGCTGCCTGCAGGTCTGCCTGGCCCTAAGAGACTGAGCCACAGGATTAAGGGCCTGTTTGGTTCATGCCTAACCTTGCCACGCCTAATCTTAGTCGAGTGTGGCGTGCCACACTTTTTGTGGCGTCCAAATTCCACGCCACACTTTAGGCAAAGTTAGGCAAAAGACTGAGTCTATGACGCGTGGGCCATATGGCTAACAAAGTGTGGCAAGCCACAACTGTGGCAATGAACCAAAGACCCACCTAAGAAATTGTGACGCGGCTAAGCTTAGGCATGAAAATTTTGGCTGCCAACCAAACAGGCCCTAAACAATACAGCCTTCTCTCACAAATGCTGAAATGCCATCGAAAGCGTCTGTAATTTTGCTCCCATTGTCCCCTTACGAATGCATACTGTTGTATCATGTAAATAGTCGTAAATAAAGAAATAATGAATAATTGATATTTGATTTGCTTTAGATTTTGTGTTTGTGAAAAATTTGGTCGTTTGTTATTTGATATCTTTGCTTTCGAGTGATTTTACTCAGTTACGAGTGATTACAGCTTTCAAACGTCAGACTACGACCACAGTCTTCAGACTTCAGACCACATCTTTAGATTACGACCATGGCAGACTTCGACCACAACACTTCAAACACTCTTACGACCACGCATGAATACGACTACAACTATGACAGTTTTCGACCACTGCAGCTTTCGACTATGGCAGATTTTGACCACGGCAGTACGACTTCGGTTTTACGACCATGGCAGGTAACCGTAGCTACATCACTCTTTCATGGTTGTAGCTACAGTACTCAATAGTCGTAGACTTTACTGGTCGTACTCGGCAGTCGAAGGTTTTACGGGTCGATAGTCGAGAGCTTTGCGATCGATGGTCGTAAGTTTTGTAGACTGCCTTCATGGTTGTAGGTTTTGCAAATTGTGTCCATGGTCGTAGGTTTTGCAAACTACTTTCATGGTCATAGCTACAGTACTCGATGGTCATAGATTTAGCAGTCTTGTCAATACTCGTAGACTTCACAGTCCACTATTCTGTCTTCGGTAGTCGGAGGCTTAGTGATCAGTTGTCGTAGACTTTATGGTCGGTACTTGTAGACTTTCATGGTCGATACAAGTGCTTCACTCTTGGGATTTTTTAGTACTTCGAGTACTCATGTTAGGCCAGTGGTTAACTGGTCGGTGTGTGATGGTCGATGATGAATGGTCGTTGCGGTAGTACTAGGTGAGTACTCGAGGATTGAGGTACTCGTAGTCGGAGGACTCGGTACTCGATAGAAGTGGTTTTACGACTGTGGTAAGTGGTCGGATGTCGGAGTGTTGTCTGTTCTTGTAGGCTTTGAGTACGTGTTGCGGCTGTGTTTTCTGATCGATACTCGATAGTCGATATGATTTCCGAGTACTTATGGGTTACGAGTACTCTGAGGTAACGGTCATATAGAGTGATCTAAGGGTCTGTTCCAGGTAGCAATAGACCTTGTGTGGTCGTAAATGACCTAGGAGATGGTCATAGGTGTTTGGTTCTTGTCTGGGGATAGACAAATGTGTGTTTTGCTAATGTGTTGTACTGGGAGATGGTTTCTTTGGTCTTTGCATGTGCAGGTGGGCGTGGAGACGATCACAGTCGATGACGTCGAAGACCGGGACTAGGAGAGGGTAATCTGAGGTTCAGACGGTTAGGAAGTCATGCGAGGTGGTTGAGCTCATGCAGGAGCACGTGGAGGTCAAAGGTGGATGCTGTATGGAGGCATGGAGACAATCACGGTCGATGACAAGGAAAATCAGGGCTAGGAGGGGGTAATCTGAGGTCCAGGTGGTCGAGAGGTCATGTGAGGTAATCGGGCTCACGTGAGAGCATGCGGTGATGGTGCACGATGGAGATATAGCAGAGGATATCCTGGAGGCTTTGTTGTGTGTATCGTTTGGAGTTCTGGATAGAGTCCATGACTTGTACGAGGTGGTTGAAACCCGTGTTAGGAAGGATTTCGGGTCCCTTGATTTGAGGAAGAGATAGACTTCGTGTCCAATTGGATAAGGACATGGTTTTGAAGTGTTTGAGTTGAACACGCTTTATGGCTGGCCTATAAAAGCAGGAGAGGTTATAAGCTAGCATACAAGGTTTCAGTGCTTTCATGAAGAAGGTTTTTAGGGATCACGACTTCATGCATCGTTGTCGTACCGAGCAATTGGAACAAGCAGGCGGTCGATCTGTTGTCGTGTCGAGTGATTGGAATGAGCAGGCAGTCGATCTGTTGTTGTGTCGAGTGATTGTAACGAGCGGGCGAGCGATCCAAGCAGTCGTAAGTGAGCGGTCGTAAACAAGCGGTCGTAAGCGAGCGTTTGGGACGAGCAGCTGTAACAAGCGGTCATAAGCGAGTGGTCGTAACCGAGCAGTCAGAGTGAGTGCTTGTAATGAGTGGTCATATCGAGTAGTCGTAACAACCAGTCAAGCGACAGAGCTTCTTCAACCACGTTCAACAGTTGATGTCGTTATTCTCTGTTGGTAATTTAGATCGGTTGTCTTTTGTTCCTCTGTATTGTGCTTTGATTTCAAGTGGTAAAAAGCTGAGACAATCATTCAGCCCCCTGATTGTGCCATACGATCCTACAAGTGGTATCAGAGCAAGTTGCTATGGTGTCAGAGAGGTATGTGAATCGTCCCCCAATGCTCGATGGTATTGATTTTGCTTTTTGAAAGTGTCGAATGCAAGCTTACATTGAGGCTCAAGGTAGTGATGTTTGGAATAAAGTTGCTACACCATATGAGGTTCCTACTGCTGTTACAAACTAAATAAAGCTAATGTTGATTTAAATGTTCAAGCTCGTAATCTGTTATTTCAAAGAGATTTCTCGCAAAGAGTTTGATCGTGTAGCTCATATTAATTCTGCCCACTTAATATGGAAAACACTTTGTGATTATCATGAAGGAACCACTAAAATCAAGAAGGTGCGTAAAAATCTTTATCAAAAAGAATATTCTGATTTTTGCTATGAAGCCTGGTGAATCCATTGATGATCTCTTTGCTTGTTTTGAGAAAATATTGAGTGATTTGCGTGGTGTTAATATTATTCCTACTGATGAAGATAATGCAACTGAAATTTTGAGATCTTTAGGTTCTGAGTGGTTAAAGGTTGTCACAACTATTAATCAAACTGTCGATCTAGATACCTTAACCCTGGATGATTTTTATTCTAGATTGAAAACCTATAAGATGGAAGCTATGCAATCCAAGATTGATAAATCTTCACCTTTAGCACTTGTGACTAACCCCGTGCAAACTACTTCATCAAGTGCTTTGTCCTGTGTTTCTTTGTCTGCCTTGTCTTCTTTTTTAGAGTTATAGTTCAAGCAGCTCCCTAAAGAGAACTTGGTGTTGATCTCCTCACGAGCATACAAGGCACTCAAAAATGTAAGGATGAGGAAGAAAAGTGGCGGGTCAGATTCGATCAGATGCTATGAGTGTGACAAGCCAGGCCACATTAAGATGGATTGCTCCAAACTAAGGAGCAAGGAGGTTAAGGATGAAAGGGCTCCAATTGGTCGCACTCAATTAAGATTGACCCAAGCAAGAAGCGCAACTATCGCAGGGCGGTCAACAAAGTACTTGCAGCACTTGAGGAGATTAATTTGAGTGATGTTGATTCTGCGAGCGACGACAAGGACAAAAGCAAGAAGGCAAAGAAGGAAGACTACACAGGGATGTGTTTTATGGCTAATAGTGAGGAGCTCAGTGATGATGATCTTTACGGTGATCCTGATGAGGTAAAACCTTCTTATATTGATTTATCTCGTACTGTGCTTAGATTGACAGAAGAGCTCAAAAAGTATAAAAGAAAAATTAAAAGTCATAATGTTGTTGTTGAGAGCTTAAATTCTGAAATTAATAAACTTAGAGCATCTATTCCTGATGATGAATCTTGTGAGTCTTGCCAAGTTTTACATACTAAGTTAGAGACTACTAGAACAATCAATACATCAAATTCTGCTCAACTTAGTGATGTAACTGCTAAACTTGATGAGTTAAGATTGGCACATGACTCTTGTGATGAAAAGCTAAAACTTGCTAACAATGAAATTGAAAAGCTTAAGTCTAGTTTTCCTGCTCAATCTAAGGCTTGCTCTAAGTGTGATTTGCTTCAGGCTAGACTTAATTCTTCTCAAGAATCAATTCAACGAATACTCTATCATGAGACTCTTTTTTGCTCAAATTGTCCTAAGCTTAACACTGATATAGAAGTCTTAACTAGACAACTTAATGATTTTACTGAAAAGAAAGATTAGCTCAGTCTACTACTTCTAAAGGTCTTGCAAATGATTTTGTTAAATGCACAACCTATCCTACATTGGCTAAAGAGAATGTGTATCTAAAGGACACCTTAGAGAGGTTCTAATTTGGCAAAAAGTATTTGAATATGATTCTAGATCAATCAAAAATAAGTGTAAAGAAACATGGTCTAGGATTTAGTTTCATTGAGCATGCCAAAAATAATCCCCCGAAGGTTGTTAAGCATCTTAAACCTGGGAAATTTAAAGTAGAATCTGAACCTAAACAGACTATATTTAAATCTGCTAGTGTTGCAAAGGAATTCTCTATCAAAGTGAGTGTTGTGAAGTTAACAGATAAGTATCAATGCGCTCATTGTAGTAGAAATGGTCATGTGGTTCAGTTCTGTTTTCGAAAAGCTAAGAAGGAGAAGACAGATAGGTTGAAAAAATGTTCCCAAGTGGAGGTTCTGCAAGCTCCCAACTATCGTCCTACATTGTCTAATGCGCTCTCTGCAGTCCCGAGAACTTCAGCAACCGAACATGGTCATAGTAGTCGATCAGCGGTTGGACCAATCTTGCCAAAACTCTCAGATTGTTGTGTGGTCGGACGTTCCGTGGTCGGACGTCCCACAATCAAACCAGGTTATCGACCAGTTGTTCTTCATGGTCGAACTAGCGTGGTTGGACAGAGTTGTCAGTTGGTTGGTTCCTGTAGTCAGTCAAGGTACTCAGGAGATTTACGACCAGGTGCCTCTGCTCGTTTAGACCAGTCGGAAGTTAGACCAGCTTTCCTTCATGGTCGAAACAGACCGATCAGACTAGAGGTCAGATATGTTTCTTCCCGTGGTCGTTACAGCATGGTCGGACCAGACTTAGGACCAGCTGTACAGAAACGCTCAGATTAGTTTCGACTAAGGTGCTTAGATGGGTTACGACCACGTGTATAGAGGCACTTAGATGAGTTTCGACCAAGGCGCTCAAAAGAGTTACGATCAGCTGTACAGAGACCAGAGTTTCGACCAGCTATACATGGTCGTTACAACGTGGTCGGGCGAGTGCTTGCGACGAGTGTTCGAGACAAGCGGTCATATCGAGTAGTCGTAAAGACCAGTCGAGCGACAGAGCTTCTTCAACCACGTTCAAGCAACTGCGGTTGTTATTCTCTATTGGTAATTTAGATCTATTCTCTTTTGTTCCTCTGTGCTGTGCTTTGATTTCAGGTGGTAAAAAGCTGAGACAATCATTCACCCTCCTCTAATTGTGCCATATGATACTACACATATTGTCACATTGTTTTTTCTACCTCCTGCCAAGATTAGGGCATATACATATACATATACATATGCATACACACACACACACACACACACACACACACACACACACACACACACACACACACACACACACACATATATATATATATATATATATATATATATATATATATATATATATATATATATATATATATATATATATATATATATATATATATATATATATATATATATATATATATATATATATATATATATATATATATATATATATATATGTAGTATAAATAACATGGGCACCATGGTGTCCAGACTCTATGATTGAGAATTTTCATCCATGATTAAGAATTTTCATCCATGATTGATTCAGCATGTTAAATCAATAAATTCCTTTCCAAATTAATGTCTTTTCGAATTAATGAATTTTAACGGGTTTATATGATATATTATATATCATTGCACTTGCACGCATCTAAAAACAATCCAAAGACAGGGAGGCTTGGTGCTCAGACACCACGGTGCCCTATTTCAGCGTCCTATACACACACATGAATGTTAAGTTTCGATGACACACATGTAAATACTCTCATCAGCAGCATTGGTGAGGTGTCAGTATTTTTCTTCTTAATAAGGGAATGAAATGTTAATATTCATTTCATCACCTTTACTGGTCAATGATTCTTATCATAATCAATACTGAGTAAACTTAAGAAACGATTACCATTTTGATGCGAATACATGAAACATTTCTCAGCTGTAAAATAAGTAAACAAATGCGGTGGCTCTTGAAGAAATGGGCGAGGAATGGCAGTTGGAATTTTGTACTGCTGCGGTCTCAAGTCTCACTGAACTGAAAGGCTGAACCTTGATGGGTTGCTTGCATCAACAGCAGGGTCAGGGTCGTGGTGTGGCCCTTGCAAGGGGCACACACTGCCCGAACTAGCTGGCGAAGGATTTGCAGTACTAGCCCGAAGATTTCAAGCCTGCAAGGGCCTTACCTGCTGCACAAAGGATTTTCATATTAGTTTATGTTTAGAGAAATCAGACATCTAGTTCATCGAAGTGGTTTCTTTACTCCTCTCGCTTCTATTACGTTTTAAGAATAAGGTAGAGGGTCACAGGCATATCACGCACTTCATTCCGCTTAATCCCATCTTGTGCACGTATATCTCTTTTACTTTTTCTACCGCTCGTCCCCTACTTCTAAAGCCACTTCTTTCAGCTATTGTTATTTATTTGAGTGTGTATAGGTATCACCCGGATGTTTTCTTCCCAACAATCATCCAAATTTTGGACCGTTGGATTAGAGATCCAACGGTCTCTTTTTTTGGAGGGGGAGATTTTTTTTGGAGGGGGGTGAATTTTTTTGGAGGGGGTGGGGAGAATTTGTGGCCCTTGGATTTCTAATCTAACGGTCACAAATCTGGATGATAGTTAGAAAGAAAACATCCGGATGATGTTTATCAATACCCTATTCATTTTTAGACAAAAACCATCATCCACAGCTAAAAACTATTAACCGCAGCCGATACGAACACCCCAAAGACTGAAAGACAAAAGAGCAAACAAAAATACACAAAGATAGCTAGCCTAGCGCTCTAGCCATTCATTCATCACATACACCACACTGTACACACATAGTATGTGAAGAATCATGTTGAGAATATCAATGGTTTACTTATGTTGAATAACTGGCAATCGTGTTGAGTTGGAATTTGCATCTACAGAAGTTTGCCTTTTTATTGCTTAGCTCTTTACCGTGGCGGTCTGATCGGCCTAGGGTTGGTAGTCAGACTGGCTATGAGACAATCAAACTGGTATGAAAGCCGTGATCTGACTGGCCGATGGTGGTCAGACTAGCCGAGAGTAGGCAGTCTAACTGAAGGTCAGCCATTGGTGTGATCAACTAGGGTAGCGATAATACTAAGGTTACGGCGCGACCGAGAAAGTCTGCCTAGACAGGAATAGCCAGGTAACCCGTGGTGTGTCCTGTGACTTTTAGGAGCGTTGCAGGCGTTTGATTGGGTATAATTTCCCTTTTCTTTGCTTGGTCGGTGGGAAAGGCTTCCTTCTGGTATCTTATCCTGGGCCATTTTCTTTTCTTTTTTTGTTCCTTTTTAGAAAGAATAAGATGATTTTAAAGGTTAACCTGCTTGTCTTCAACACTACAAGTATTTGGTTTAGTTGGGACTATAGACTTGGGACTTGGGCGTGGCTGGCCCATGGACCGGCAGCACAACACAGTCCAAAGCATGGCATGACATGGACAACGGCAGGCCGGGTCGACAGGGCCAGGCTTTTCCAGGCGGCCCATGTCTCTGGCACGAACGGTACAATCCGAAGCACGGTACAGCACGATACAAACGATGACAGGCCAGGCAGGACAGCATCAATGACAAGAATACTTTACTGTTTTAGCCTCCGTGCCATTATTTTTTTTGCGGTTCTAGTCATTACATGAGATTGACACGTGGAAAATTCCTGTCTTCCTCATTCGACTGGGACAGAGAGGAGACCATGGAGGTATCAGATGACTCAGACTCAGATGCGTGGCGCTTGTAAGGTGTGAGATGACAACACATGGAGTATTTGTATCACTCTTCGTATCGTGTTGCCCCTGACGCCTGTGAACAGCGACTCCCACTTCCTCACCGTCGCTCTTGTTGACAAATTTCATACATGTCACTATCAAATTTATCATATTTAATTTACTATGTTTAACTAGCTTGCTATATTTAATATGTGATTTCCTGTCATATTTATCTTACAATATTTAGCTGGCTTGCTATGTTTAGCTTGTTATATTCGTTACCTATATAGGTAGATTAGTTTCTATGTTTAGCTTGTAATCTCCCTATAAATAATTGTGAAATACTATCATCAAGCTGTGAGTTTCTAGCAGCATAAAAAACAACCATTTTATTTGCATGAGTTGTTCTTGCGTTGTCAGAAGTCTACCAGCGTTCTGATCATCGGCGATTTCCATCAATTGGTATCAGAGCGGCTACGACTCCAAGGACGATGTCTGTGTAGTCGGTTCCAGATGGTTGGCGATCGTCGTCGCCACCGCGTCGCTGACGCATCTCCCACTCTCCCGCGCCACGCCGTGGATGGCACCACGGCGAGATCATCATCGAGCGCATAGTCAAGGAAGCGGGAGCCTCCGTGCAGTACCCGATGCTCACGCGCACCAACTACCAAGAGTGGTCATTGCTGATGCGCATGAACCTTAGGCTCAAGGGCTTTAGCAGGCCGTCGAGCCAGAGGAAGACGAGGTCATCGAGTACCACGAGGATCGGCTCGCGCTGGCGACAATTCTGCGCGCTGTATCGCCCGAGATGCTTGGGTCGCTTGCACACAAGCGCATAGCGTGATCGGTGTGGGAGGTGGTGAAGACTGTGCGCGTCAATGTCCAGCGAGTCCGCGACGCCAACGTGCAGCGGCTACACAAGGAGTTCGGTGACATCGAGTTCAAGGACGGGGAGTCCGTTGACGACTTCTTGCTCCGAATTGTTGGGCTGGCCAACAAATCCGCATGCTCGGCGATGAGATCTCGGACACAACGATCATCAAGAAGATGCTCGAGGTCGCTCCCGAGCACCCCTCTCAGGTGGTAATCGCCATCAAGACGCTCCTTGATTGTGACAAGTTGTCCATCGAGGAGGTCACCGGTCGTTTGCGGCAGGTCGAGCAGCGACGCAAGAAACCAACACCACCGTCGGCCCCCGTCATCGACAAGTAGGGCCGCCTACTCCTTTCGGAGGAAGAGTGGCTTGCACGTCTCAATCTCCGAGGCGGCGACGGTGAGTCATTGGCTCCAGCAGCGGCAACAAGCGCAGAAAGACCCGATGGCGTCGAGGTGGCAGAGCGTGTGACGACAAGAGCGGGGAGTCCAGCGGGCCGGGCCAAGAGCGCACGGCGAACAAGTGCCGCAACTGCGGCAAGGCCAGCCACTGGGCCAAGGACTGCCGCATCAAGCTCAAAAAAGCTGCGCAGGCCTACGTCACCCAAGGAGAAGAGGAGGAGCCGATGCTCCTAATGGCCCATGCAGTCCGCTCCTCCCCACCTCCATCTTCAGCGCCGCCACCACCTTCCCCAATCCGTGTTGTCCAGATCCGTGAGGAGAAGGTCTTTGCACAGCTTGGGCCATGGGAGGACCGCAACCATCAGAGTTGGGTGCTCGACACCGGGGCGGCGAACCACATGACCGGCACGCGATCTGCCTTCTCCATGCTTGACGCTAGCATCTGCAGCACCGTTCACTTTGGCGACGGCTTGGTCGTGGAGATTGAGAGCTGTGGAACCATCGTCTTCAGCTGCAAGAACGGTGAACACTGCGCGCTGATGGGGGTGTATTTCATTCCCTGTCTGACGGCCAATGTCGTGAGCCTCAGGTATCTCGACGAGGCTGGCTATCGGGTGGAGATCAACACTGGCATCCTACGCATCTTCGACCAGTAGCGGAAGCTCCTTGCGCGGATGAGGCGATCTCCGACGTGCCTCTACTCGCTGGAGCTGAATATTGGGCAACCCGTGTGCCTGGCGGCGCGCAGTTCAGAGGTGGCCTGGCGCTGGCATGCTAGGTACGGGCACATCAGCTTCCAGTCCTTGCACAAGCTCATCTAGGCGGATATGGTGCGTGGGCTGCCGTCGCTTGACCAAGTTGATCAAGTGTGCGACAGTTGTCTTGCCGGCAAGTAGAGGAAGGTGTCCTTCCTGGAGCAGGCGCGATGATGCACGACGCACGTCCTCGACCTTGTGCATGGTGATCTTTGCGGTCCAATTGTGCCCATGACACCCAGCAACAATAGGTACTTCCTGCTGTTGGTTGATGACCTAAGCCGTTTTATGTGGCTCAGCTTGCTCTCGAGCAAGGATCAAGCACCGGCGGCCATCAAGAACTTTCAAGCGATGGTCGAAGTTGAGTCCGAGTGAAATTTGAAGGTCCTCTGCACTGACCATAGGGGGAGTTCACGTCTGTGGAGTACGGCGAGTACTGCATGAAACGCGGCGTCTAGCGGCAACTCACTGCCCCCTATTCGCCACAACAGAATGGGGTGGTTGAGCACCGCAACCAGAGTGTTGTCGCCATGGCCCGGTGCATGCTCAAGGCAAAGGGCCTCCCCGGGTACTTCTGGGGTGAGGCAGTCTGCACGGTGGTCCACATACTCAACCGTGCTCCGACGTGCGTGCTCGACGGCAAGACACCTATGAGGTGTTGTACGACGAGTGTCCGGCGGTCCACTACTCCTGCACCTTCGGTTGTGTTGTGCACATAAAGAACACACAGTCGAATTTAAAGAAGCTGGACGATTGCAGCATGCCGATGATCTTCGTCGGTTACGAAAGTGGGTCTAAGGCATTCTGCTACTACGACCCTGTGAGCAGGCGCATCACCGTGTCGCGCGACGTCATCTTCGACGAAGCGACAAAATGGGACCAGACCAGCAGCGGTGACGTCGAACAAGCTGGAGGCGAGCCTTTCGTCATCGAGTACACCTCAGTGCTTCTCCCTGGGACACTACAGACCGAGGCAGGTGCGCAGGGTCACTCGTCCACGACGCCAGTGCCTTCTCCGGTCCATGATCCGAGGACGCCGCGCACTCCAGTGTTAGCGATGCCATCGGCACCTGTGCTTGTGGAGTTCGTGTCCCCGTCACCAGAGGAGGTGGACTTGGACGCGGATCATGACGATGCACCCCTGTGTTTTCGCGCCATTGACCCCAGGCTTGGCGCACCGAGTGCTCGATGAGGAGCTCCACTTTACCATGGCAGACGAACCAGTTTCCTTTGGAGAGGTAGAGCAACAAGCATGTTGGCGATAGGCGATGCTTGAAGAGATGAAATCCATCGAGGACAACGAGACTTGGGACCTCGTCGCGCTCCCACTGGGCACCGAGCCATCGGACTGAAGTGGGTCTTCAAGGTCAAGCGTGATGAGAACGGTGATATCATTTGGCATAAAGCGCGTCTGGTGGCAAAGGGCTATGTCCAGCACGCGGGCATTGACTTCGATGAAGTCTTTGCTCCGGTGGCACGATTAGAATCCGTGCACGCGATGTTGGCTCTAGTGGCACACGAACAGTGGGAAGTCCATCACATGGACGTCAAGAGCACTTTTCTCAACGGTGAGCTCAAGGCGGAGGTGTACGTCGCTCAGCCACCGGGATTCGTAGTCGGCGGCAGCAAGCACAAGGTACTTCGCCTACGCAAGGCATTGTGTGGACTTCGTCAGGTACCGAGGGCCTAGAATGCCAAGCTTGATTCCTCTATGGTGTCGCTTGGTTTCTAGAAGTGCAGCTCCGAGCATGGCATGTACGTGCGGAGTCGAGGAATGTTGCAGCTAATTGTGGGCGTCTATGTCGACAACTTGATAATCTCTGGCACTACCTGCAGCGAGATTGCGGCGTTCAAGTCTGAGATGAAGGAGACGTTTCGGATGAGTGATATCAGGCTGTTGACATACTATCTTGGGATTGAGGTGAGTCAAGGCCCTAGTGGCATCTCCTTGAGTTAATCCGCCTACACCGACAAGCTTCTGGAGCGCAGCGGCATGGGCACCTGCAACCTGAGTGCGGCACCCATGGAGCCATGGCTTAAATTGAGTAAGGAGAGCACTTGTCCTCTCGTAATGCCACGGAGTGCAGGGGCATCATCGGCGAGCTTCGTTACCTGGTGCACACTCAGCCTGATCTCGCCTACTCGGTGGGATACCTGAGTCGCGGTTTATGGAGAAGCCACATGAAGATCACCTGACTGCGGTGAAGCGAGTACTACGATACGTCGTTGGGAAGCGCGGTTATGGTGTTCACTACACCAAGCAGGAGGAAGGGAGACCAAGGTTGATCAGGTACAGTGACGCTAACATGGCAGGCGACATCAACACCCGTAAGAGCACCAGTGGCGTCATCTTCTTCCTCGGTGGTAACCCCATCACCTGTCAGTTATCCAAGCAGAAGGTAGTGGCTCTGTCCTCATGTGAGGCAGAGTATATTGCAGCAGCCACTGCTGCATGCCAAGGCATCTGGTTAGCTCGACTTTTGGATGACCTCGTTAGTTCAGAGTCTGTAGTGCTAGAACTCAGGGTAGACAATCAGTCCACCATCGTGTTGAGCAAGAACCCTGTCTTCCACGACCAGAGTAAACATATTGATACTCGTTTTCATTTTATCCGAGAGTGTATCGACGGGAAGAAGATCGTCCTCGAGCACACAACGACAGAACATCAGCTCGTGGACATTCTCACCAAGGCGCTTGGGCGTGTTCGCTTCCAGGAGCTGTGCGTTAAGATCGGTGTCGGTGATTGCGTCAAGAATTAGGGGGGAGAAATGTTGACAAATTCCATATGCGTCACCAGCAAATTTGTCATATTTAACTTACTATGTTTAGCTAGCTTGCTATGTTTAGTATGTGATTTCCTGCCATGTTTATCTTACCATGTTTAGCTGACTTGCTATGTTTAGATTAGTTTGTATGTTTAGCTTATAATCTCCCTATAAATAATTGTGAAATACTATCATCAAGCTGTGAGTTTCTAGCAGCACCAAAAATAACCATTGTGTTTGCATGAGTTATTCTTGCGTTGTTAGAAGTCCACTGCCATCCTGATCATCGGCGATTTCTGTTAGCTCCCACTCATCTCCAATTCTCCATTGCTCGTTGTCTCTCTCTCTTCCCTGGTGTTGGCTTCGCCGCCGCCCTAATCCCGGAGTCGCCGCTCTCTTCACGTGTCAGAGCTCATGGCTCGCATCGCGGCTGTTAGAGCTCATGTACCAGCCGTCGGAGCTCCCGCTGCCACTCGTCATCGGAAGATGAAGCTCGCGTCGCCGTCGTTCGATAGGAAAACCCTAGCTTTGACTTTTTTGAGAACGAGTTGAAATTTCTTATACCCGATGTGTAGTTCCTCCGATTCTGAGGTGAATCCCTTCAAAAGTGGGTTGGATTTTCTTAGATTTGAGTTGGAGCTTCTTGAATTCGAGGTGAAAACTCCCGATTCGAAAGTTTTTGAATTGAAAGTTTCAGTTTTGAAAGTTTTGGAATAAGGGTTTGGATTTTCAAAAGTTTCAATTGAAACGGTGATGCCGAAGTTGAGGAGGGAAGAGTCCACGGGGAGAAGGGGGAGATGGGCTTCCGCATGTTGACGCCCAGCAAGACCGTGACGTCTACCGTTAAATAGAGGTACTCCTTGCCAAATCCGAATAGGAGCGTTCTGTTTTCCTTTTAGCTTTTTTTTTACATTTTGATTTTTATTTTTGAGTCGAAATAAACACTGTAGTTTCTTTGAGTTGTTATTAAAGTCATTTCTTCTAATAGTTATTAGTCTAAAACCGATATCTCCGCTATTCGCAATATTTCAAAAAGTACAGATAAAAGCTATCGATCACAACAAAAGAACCATCAGTAACTACCCAAAAAAATAGATAATGTTTAGCTATAATTTATTAATCTAATAAATAATAATTACTAAAATAGCTAAAACTAAAACCTGACTACACAAACCGAAAGCATCGACATACAAATGCTACCTTACGTAGGACATGGAATAGCTGTAGGCAAGCGGTCAAACTAACGAAATTTGGACGGAAATAGTACTGTTGCTCCCAACAATACCAGAAATAGCCTCCAACGCAGCGCAATTCCCATTCTAGCCCCTACCGACCGCATGATTTCTACGGCGTCGACACGTGGCATTCGTGCGGCCGAGGAGTACACGACACCGGAATCGTGCGGTCCCCGACCGCATGACTACTGTAGCAGGCCTGATCATGCGGTTGGGGACCGTACGACCACTGTAGCACCGAGTGGTGCGGTGCCTGACCGCACGACCTGGAAGCCGTCACGTCCCAACGCCGAAAGCCAGAGAATCTCGTGATGTTTGCTCCTGTGCTGCTACTATTTGGCCTCTTCTGTAGCACTTTAACACGCGTCTGTATGTTAGAGCCGTCCCCTACTTCATTCCCTACATTTGAGTGACGTGTGACTCGTGATAAAATGGAGAGGGTGGCCTGCGTTTGGAAGGCTTCACTGAGTTTGGAAGTGTAGACAGAGAAGCAGCGAAATAGCAGAGCAAGAGAGGGTGTGTAGTGAAGGAAAGAAGAACGGCAAACATGGCATTTGGAGTAATTTTCACTGGGATCTAAAGTTTTCGCAATTGTGAAAGTTGTAGATCGCCTCGTGAGCTTCAAGAAAAGGCAAATATCATCTCCATGTGTCTATAATCTTATCATATTGATTAGCCTGTAATTAGCGTAAACGTTATTTATGGAGTTGCTGCTTGTCATTTTTTGATAAAATGTTTGTAGTTGTAGTGTATTTTATTTTATATTTTATGTGAAAAAATTTTGTACTGTTGGTGTAGTGAGTTTAGATGGTGTAAGTGTTAGAACAAGCGTTAATAGAAATTTTCTGTTCAGATTTATTGATTAAATTACATGTACTAATTACTGGATAGAAGTCTTTCAAGAGGTATATTTTTCCTCAATTTACTCAGTGCTGTGGAGCCTTGAGCTGTGAGTTGGAGTGTTGTAACCGAAGGATAAAAAGGTTGATGTTTTATGTGTCTGATGCTCCTACAAATTTCCCTAGTCCCCTATTATTCATATTTCCCTCAGTTGTTATATATATGGAATTATGATCTTCCATGTCCTTCTCAATGAAACAAAAGCTAGCACACCCAAATTCCTGAGGTTTTTTTTGTTAGAGAAAATTGTTAGGTCTTACAATTGGTTTGAATTATATCCCATTATTGTACTTGTTCCATTCTATCCTTATACGTAACAACTTTTTGTATTTATGTTTGCTAATTCTTGTCGCCAAAATCACTGAATTGAGTAACAGTATGGTGTACATATTAGATCATGTTGTGCATGTTTGTGAGAGCTTGCTTCCATAAATAAAAGATTAGGAAAAAATTTAGTTATTTCATTTACATAAGAATTCATAAGTTCAAAATGATGAAAAATGAGTGGTTGGATTGGTGAATTAAGTAGAAGAATAATAATACTAATTAGGAGAGAAATTGTAATTTATTTACTATTAGCAATTTGTACCCCGGAGTGCAGGCATCGGAAGAAACGTTGCCCGCCATCGAAATGGCCTTCCACGACCGCATCCTCCTTGTGTCTGCATTTTGGCCACGCTGGTTGAGCATGCCGGTTTGGTATCAAGCAGCAGTTAGGACCGAAGTGCTCCCTCCTTTGTACAGGAAGGTCTTCCTTTGGTGACCCCGCTCCGACTGGCTCCTCGGCTTCTGACATGGTATGTTTCTGCACGACGGAGAAGATACTTCTTCGTTCGATTTACAGGGTTCTCTAGTCCTACTATCATGAGACCCCAACCATGCTTTTTATATCAAACGAGAGAACTTACTACAGTTACCACATGACAAAAGAGGCCAGCTTTGTGCTGTGACTTCTGAAAAGAGGGCAACTTTGCCCAAATACATGACAAAAGAGGTCAGCTTTGCGCAGTAACATGATAAAAGAGGGCAACTTTGCGCAAAGAGGACAGTTTTGCGCAGAGACATGACAAAAGAGGTCAGCTTTGCCCAGAGACATGACAAAAGAGGTCAGCTTTGCGCAGTGACATGATAAAAAGGGGCAACTTTACACAGAGACTTGACAAAAGCAAGCAGCTTTGCGCAGAGACATGACAAAAGATGTCAGCTTTGTCTAGAGACATGACAAAAGAGGTCAGCTTTGCACAATGACATGATAAAAGAGTGCAACTTTGCACAGAGACATGATAAAAGCGGACAGCTTTGCGCAGAGACATAACAAAAGAGAATAGCTTTGCGCAGAGACATGGCAAATGAGGGTAGTTTTGCCAGGTTACATGACACAGGAGGGTAACTTTGCGCAGAGACATGATAAAAGTGGGTATCTTTGCGCAGTGACAAGACAAAAGAGGTCAGATTTGCACAGTGACCACTCAAAAGAGGATGGCTTTGCACAGAGACATGACAAAAGAGGGTAGCTTTACCAGGTGATATGACCAAAGAGGGCAGCTTTGCGTAGGGACCAAAAATAAATCACAGCATGCCCCTTTGGCTTATCAAATAAGGTAGAATGCATCTGCGAGAGAGTACTATACAACCTACCACTACATCATAGCTTCCTTCTCCACGTCGGAATGGATAAGAGGCAGAAGAAGCAATGGGACGAAATAATGAAGCAATGGGAGGAGACCCGCAACTTAGCAAGGTCTGTTGCGGCTCGCAAGGAACAAGCAAGGGCTGCTGTGGCCAGAGCCAAACAAGCGGAGCGTGTCACGAGGTCACACCCCCTAACGACGCCCCCCGTAGAAGCATGTCTATACTAAACATTCCAACTGAATGTTCGCCGCAACACCCCCCGAGGGAAAGACGCCGCCCTTCTGTTGGTGCAGAAACCCATGCAAATTCTTCAAATCTAAGTAGCGCCTTAGCATGGGCATGTGTTATTGGGGTTGTGCGAACTACTCTTCTGACTATCCTGACCGCCGTTTCGACACGATCAGCTATCGACAGCCGATAAGGACTACTTACAATGTGTTCCTCCACTATTTCTAACTAACAATACGTAATAACAAACTCTCTCGTTTGCCCACAGTCCCTGGAGCCTCTATATGCCTACCGCAAGTGGATCAACCAAGAGATCCACCCACATGACCAGTGCACTCTGAACTATCAGTAGTGGAACGACAAAAGGGCATGCGAGATCCGCAAGGAGGAGCGTCGCCAAGACGAGCAAACAGAGCGTATACGTCGGGAGACAGAAACTCATCTCGAGGCGTACACGCGTAGGCAGCGCGAGGCTCGCGAGAGGGAGCATTTGAGAAAAAGAGAAATGGCGGCCAAGGCCAAAGAAGCATATGAGGATTTCAACGCGGAGCTTGCAAGGTAGGGAAAATGGCCCCGGTCTACGCAGTAGGTTGGGCCATTCCGCACTACTTGCCTTAATGTCTAATTTTATTTCCATGCCAAGAAGACGCATATGTATCGTACGGTACTTGATTTTGTTGTAACTAAATCATGTGTGTCGTGTTATTCCCAAGTTTATTATGAAATCTATTTTAACTACCAACATAAAATGTCGTCGTCTTTTGGATTCAATTCTTCGCGTGCTCCATATCACTTTCCTTCCTACTAACCAGTCGTCCCTATCCTAGTTGTGCACATAAAAGTTTTCATGGAATTTCTTGCACTACAACAACGTACCATGATCGCAAAATATTTTTGCGTATCGAACATATTTTTACCGTTCACAATGTGCAAAAAACACAAACGGATCAACCATTACACCGCACTATAATTTACCTCGATACGTATGAGTTATTTAGGGCTCAATCGTCCCTACAAAATTCTTCCGAAAATTAACCGCACTATAACAAGGCATGGTGATCGTACGGTTAAGAATGTACGAAAATATTTCCAAAAATAAAAATCTAAAAAATATATTCCGTACATGTATCATCTGCAATGCATAACGAATTTTCAAATTATATTTTATAATTTTTTTGCATCTCCTATTCTATATTATAAATTTGCTGCAGACTCCAAACAAAATAAATTACATGTAAATATGCGTAATATTTATAATTAGAAAAAAATTTGCGCAACTAAATACAGTCTTATCAAAACAAAAAATACAAAACTTATACCTCACAGTGCAAACAGCAGCTAAACCCTAATGCTAAACAGTGCCGGCCAAGTCATGCGGTCGGGCACCGCACCACTCGGTGCTACAGTGGTCGTGCGGTCCCCGACCACACGATCATGCCTGCTACAGTAGTCGTGCGGTCAGGGACCGCACGATTCCGGTGTCGTGCGCTCCTTGGCCGCACGAATGCCACGTGTCGATACCGTAGAAATCATGTGGTCGGCAGAGGGCTAGAACAGGAATTGGCCTGCGTTGAGAGCTACTTCTCGTATTGTCGAGAGTAACAGTGCTATTTCCGGTCAAAATTCCAAACTAACCAGAGCAGAGCTAGAGACCAAAGATGCCAAAGCCACTTGCCTGCCTCGAGATCGAGTCACTTGTCCAGGCATTGGGCCAATTCAAGGATCTAGCTTATTCTAACTGAATTGATAGCAGCAGCAGGCATTGTTGTGTCAAATCTGGCTTTGCCATGGTTCAGTCGACGGTGGCGCCAGCACCGATGTACGTTTTCGAAAGCAAAAAAGAAAGAAAAAGAAGAAGAGCCAGTAGCAACTACCGACCTGTTGTACGTTTTGGAGATCATGCATGTGTAAGATTCAGCCAGATTCGTTCGTCGATTGCATTGGATTTCTGAAAACAGTGCTCTAGCTACTACTATAGCGAGACAGCCTATTCATGGTGGATGTGATGAAAGCGAGCCTACTAGCTCGCTCACAGCTGACGAATGTGACTGAAAGGTGAGTGTGAATGTGTGATGAACTAGTGTTAGCTCGGTGAGATGGGAGAGGTGACTATAGATTAAAATGATAAAATTTATAAAAAAAAGACGGATTAATTCATTTTTATTGCTTGATTCATAATAGATACATGCTATCTCTTTTAAGGAAGAGATTCTAATAGATAGAATACATTTATAAAGAAGTAAACACATCTAATACGGAAACTAACTATTCTTATCTCTTCTTTCCAACTATTAATGCACATGCAGGCCATGAACAATATATGTAGCTACTGTACCTGTGACACTATTAACGCATGTGAAAAGTGCACGTCACAGTAATTCTTGCACGTGACAACTTCTCCATCCCTTCACGATAGCTCGTCCTCAAGCTGTGGTGGCGGCCATGGTTGCAACCCTTAGAAACCCTACACTAATGAGAGGTTGCTATTCCAACGTGGTTCCATGGAGACCATTGCTTCCACTCGTCATTGTAGCAAACTCACTGGTCACAACAGCAGGCATGGCAGCAACCATGGCAACACCTTGGCAAGCTTTGGCCGCACCTCGATAGGCTACAACAGCCACGGTAGCACCATGACAGGTTTTGGCCCTATTGCAGCAGAGTGGCAGCTGCTGAGGCAGACTTTGGTAGGGCCACAGCGGGCTCCAGCAGCACTATGGCAGGGTGCGTTAGCTGCCATGGTAGACTTTGGCAGCACCGTGTCAGGCATGGGTGACACCACGGCATGTTTGGACGGCACTGTGGCGGGTGCTGGGAATAGCGCCGTTGCCGTCTCTTATTGCGCCTTCTTTTGATTTGCGATCTTCTCCAAGGTAGCATGCATGTTGAGGAAGATGACCGTTATCTTCTTGTTGATGTCATTGGTACTAGTGGTCATCTTGTTGGTGCTAGCCTTTATAGTGGCCAACAACTCGGCAATAGGAACCATGGTGGTAGAATTCATGGGAAGGGATTGACTGCTTTGATACCAAATGTGATGAATCTTAGTTCATCGAGGTAAACATCATTGGAAGAAAGGTCGGACAGCGTCGGCATGATGTGATGCGAAATTTGACTATAGACTGGGATGATAGAACTTGGGAAGAGACTAGATTAATTCTTCATTGCTTAATTCATAATAAATACATGATATTTCTTTTATAGGGATGATCCGACCTAACCCCTAGGAAATAATCTCTATCTATAAAAAAATATAACTCTAATAGATGGACTACATCTATAAGAAAGCAAACACATCTAATAAGGAAACTAATTATTCTTATCTTTTCTCAACTATTAATGTACCCGCAGCCTAGCATGAACAGTACACATCGCTACTGTACCTATGACACTGTTCGCACGTGTGAACAGTGCATGGCATAGTAATCACTACGTGGGATAGTGAGGTACTCCATCTTACAAAAAGTGCATCAGGGAGACGACAACAAAACTAAACAGCTTGTTAACCATGAAATATCATGCAGTTTGCTTAATTTTGACTTTTTAAACATATGGTTTACGATTTCTCCTCCCAGCACAAGCACCAGGATGAGGAAGAATTAGGACCTATTCGTATTGACTGTGTATAGAGACCCAAATCTGCAAGCCTAGACCTTTGTGTATTTTGCACTAGTCCAGAATCACGCTAGTGCACACAGTGGAAACATAAATAGAATATTAACCATATTCACGATTAACCAAGAACAAAACTCAAATATTACTAATTATCATAATTGCGACCTCATGGCTAAGCTTACAAATAATAGCTAAAGAGTTTAAGAAGCTAGCGGCGAAAAACAAAAGAAAAGCGTAGTAGTCATTCGATATACCTACAAGCAATCGACTGGGGAGTGAAATCCTAATCCGCGAATCATTGAAGAGACCTCCTTCAAATTCCTCTGTCTGATATAGTTCTTCTTCAGCAACTGAGCAAATATAGATATAGCCGTGAGTACATAGAGTACTCAGCAAGTCGTTTATGACAAAAATGCAATATAGTATGTAAGGCTTACCAAATGATGGCTGAGTGGTTATTTTGCATAAAGCAATAATTTGTAGTAAATACAATAGATAGATTGAAAGTGAACTTTGAAAATGATTAATAAGTAATCAAAGAAATTGATGATAACCATAAGTGAACTAATCATTCACCCAATGAACCACCCATAAACTAACCATTCACGTAATAAACCACCAATGAAATAACCATTCACTTCCTAACTTATGCCAGCCAGGTTTTATGAAAACTCTACCCCTTCTGTGAAATCACTAAGCATTGTACATAACCGGGAATATGGCTATTCAAATAGTTTTACACTCTGCAAAGCTTGCACAACTTTCCCTACAAGAGATCAGTGGCGGAGGACGGAAAAAAAATAAGGTATGGCGAAATCGATTACATAGATATCAAAGATTTCTCACTAAATTAGTTTATACACATATAACATATCATGATCGTCACCTACTATATAAGTAAAAACATTTAGAATAAATAGAAAGATACAAGTGAAGTCAATAGACTAATCGAGTGACAATGGACTTCAATTGCGTCTAGGCGAGGTAAGCAATTGCAGTCGACAGCCCAGGAGAATGTCTAGGTAACATTCGCTACTGTTCTTCTTCCTCTCGCCACGGTGAGAGTTTATTACTGATGAAACTTCATCTTTCTTGATGTGTCCATGGTATAGAGTAATTTGGGGGTAAAAATCGCTGGGAATTCAAGGTATGGCGAGCGCCATACCTTGCCATACTGAGAGCTCCGCCCCTGCAAGAGATAATGCACTTACCATGTCAGCCAATACACTCTTCCTTGGGCGTGTGACTAAGTGATTATCACAAGGCCCTTATAATTCTCAATCTCAACCCGGTTCCGCCCACTAAAGTTTCACCGTTGAGTAAGTTAACTACCTAGTCTATAATTATCCCCTCTTGCACCAATGTGAATCCATGGCTACGACCAAACCACATTCATCTCTCTGATGGAATTGAAATTGAAACATCACAAATTAATCAGCCAGGTCCATCCCATATCGGACATGTGGTTGCACAGTAAGACTCAGATCAATGGCGCACAAACTTAAGTATATAAACATTACCTAGGCGAGGTATCCACATCCCTCAAAGTGCTAACCACACTTACCTCCTTTACTGCGTAATTACTCGCCCAAGTGAAAACCATTTTGTATAATCAACACCAATGACACACCAATGTCATGGCACACAAATTTTATATTTGTGGCTACAATCGTGATTCAATATCTCATTAAGTCAAAATTAATTAATTAATCACATGTGGTGATGAGTCCAACGTACTACTAGCATAGCTAAACAAATTAAACGTAGTACCCATGTGATAACTAGTATTGCATCACTAGATAAATATCCATCTTATGGTGACAATGGAATCATGGCATTCAAATTATCAAGTGAGAGATTAATCAAATTGGACAATAACTACCAAATACAAAGGTTTATATTAAAATAGCAATGCATGATAATTTAAAATAAAATAATAAATAAATAGATTTAAAAACTAGGTTCAACATGGTCAAAGGACACGACTTGCGTTGCCCTTGATAAGTTATCGACTCTTGATCTTCAGTTCCTACTTTGGCTCATTCGAAAATGCTATCTAACAAGAGAGAAAACGAATAGAACACAAATAAGATCAAATAAAATTTAAATGAACTTCAAAAACTTTAAAACCAAAACCAAAAGATAGAGCTCAATTTTAGATGAATTTAAGAAAAACAATCAAGTCAATTGGAGTTCGGTCGGAGGAGAACGAGCGATTGGAAGATCGGTTGGAAAGGAGATTCCAGAAAATTCCCAAATGAGAGAATATTCCCTGGCATCTTCTTTTTGGGCTGATTTTTGATATGTTGGTGTGTATGACGTAAGGGATCTACACATAAGTGGCACAAAGCAAAGTAAGAAAAGCTGCAGGGAGCTTCCATGGTATGTATAGAGCACGTAGTGGCATGGTTTGAGCACGCAAGGGTGAGCCAAGGGAAGCTGGTCAAGGGGCCAAACAGAATCCCACGGTCCTAAGGAAGAGATGGCCGGAGGCGACGCCGATTGATAGGACCCACCGCGATGATGATGGCAGCAAAGCATGAGTAGGAGAGAGAAATAATACCCGGGCATGGAATGCAGAGTAGGGTAAACACGGGCTAGAACATGGTATGATGAAACTAGAAAATTTATCAGCTAAGCCAGAAACTCACCACAAATGACACAATCGGTGTTTGAACGATGATGATAGGAAAAAAAAAGGAAAACTTGATATCTCAATGCTCGGTGAACGAAATTCAAATCCACTTGAAAGGTAGCTACTTGGGATGGTTTGGCGCGTCTTGACGTGGAAGGGTTGGAGAAAACATCACCGGATAGATGGGAATGCGAGATGTCCTAGGCGGCCATGGCTAGGTGTCAGAGGCAAAATTTGTGAAGGGTTTTTGGAGAAAAGGAGGGAAGAACCGCGTAGAATGCGATAAGACAAATCTAACAATGTTAATAGTATGGGCTAAAACTTACCAGAGACGACGAATCGACGACGGGAAGTGATCTTGGCCTGGATTGGGAAAATTCGATTTCGGGAGATTGGTTGCACCAAAAGCAAATTAATTTGACAAGGATATAGATGGTACATGGGAACGTGATGTGACATGATAGAATCACGAAAAATCTCACCAAATAGCTCACAGCACGATGAGCAATTTCGAGACCAGAGGGCCTCGGTGCTGACGGCTTTCTGGGCAATGAGAGGACTTGGCATGGCTTGAGACAGATTTGGAGGGGTCAAAGGGTCATATTTATAGGCCTGGAAGAGATAGAAACCGACCCAAATTTATGGCTGAAGGCATGCTTCCCCTGGAACTAAAGATCCGGCCGACAAGGGTCAACAACTTTAACGACTCCAACCAAGAATAACTTTAAGCGGATGATATCAACCTGCTCGAAGAGTAGAGGAATCAAGTCTTAATCTGGTTAGCAGTCTATCAGCAAGCCATGCATAAGTACTACGATCGTAAGGTCCAACCTCGTAGCCTTGTTGTAAGTGACTTGGTATTGAGGAAAATCCAATCCCAGTCTAATTGGAACAAACTTTCTATCAAGTGGGATTGTCCTTACACTATGGTCGAAGTCACATGACTAGGCTCTGTACAACTTGCTATGGAGGATGGCCAGATTCTTCAAACTCTTGGAACACCAATCAATTGTGTAAATTTTACGTCTAAATATTTCTATCATGTCAATAAAGTTTTCAATTTTTTCAATCTTTATTGCCATATGTTTAGTAGAGATTCTTTTTTGTTTGCTCGACCACTTCTAGCACATCTAATTTATTTAACTGGTCGAATAAGGGAACACCACTAGCCGAAGTCCCTCCTCTCTACATGTGATCCTACCCACTAGAAGGAGCTTCCTAGTGACGGAATATTCCTAGCTCTTACTATCAGCATAAAACAATTATGTTGTCTATGAAAACATTGAATAGGTATACAAGAAGGAACTCTGAGTGTTTATCCTCTTATCATTTCTGTATTCCATTTTCATTACCTGGTCGAAGGGATGTAACATCATCTAGTCGAAGTCGTTCTTCTTTGCACTAGAAGAAACTTCCTAGTGTCGACCCGTTCCTAACTTTTGCTACTAGAACATGACAATCAAATTTGATAACATTGGTCAGATGACTACTTAGCTCTCTGCATATTTTACTCTATACTATTTGCTTAGTTTATCCATATACACTAAGTAAATAGTCGAGGCTAAGATAGAGTTATTCATATAACTTTATTTCTTAGTCATAAATTCTATCTCTTTCATTTTCTTTTTTCACCTTACGAGTACTAACTGCTAAACAAGATGAATTGTAGAAAAAGGAAAAAAGTCTTTCATCATCCAAAGATAAGTCTTTACAAAGTTATCATTTACAAACTACTTTGAAGAAGGGGAGTCAAGTTGCATTTGCTCTACGACCCTTTGACCAGTCGACTCTAGTTTTTCGATCAGATGGGCTGCCTCTGCTTTAGAGCAGCTAAGGTCATGATCGATCAGTTGAAAAGTTGAGATTTTGGTTGCATGCCTTGAGCTTTGCCAAGGCATAGCTTACAGTGCCTTTAACTGCCTCCCGAATGACTCGACCTAATCGGTCTTCAGAGTAGATAAACGCTTCTTTAGCGCTCTGACTTGTAGTCCGATTATACTCACATGAGCGGTTATGGTGTCTTCGGAAGGACTCATCTTATCCGAACCAAACCTACCGAGTAGATTGTTGAGAAGTACAACGTTGTCATGGAGGATTGCCTTCATCGACTTTGTTTCCTCTTGACTACAAGTCAAGACTTCTGAGAGATGTTTTACTTTGACCACAGCTTCTGCAAATAGAAGAACAATGGTCAGAAAAATACTTATCATAGGACTAGTTAGCAGAACTAGTCGAAGGTAAAGCTTTTCTTATGTGCTAGTCGAGCGTCAAGTTTATCGACGTCAGCTTTGTGCTCTTCTTCTAGCAGCTTCATTCTCTGGATAGTATCTTTATTTATATGAGTAAGTTCTCTAATCACCTTGGTCTTTTCTTCGGCCTAAGTTTGGGACTTACTCGCTTCAACCTTTTTTTCTTTTACTACAACCATTTCTGTGGCATAGACTTTTCAGCTTCGACAGCAGCCTCTGTCGTTGTAGTTGTCATTTCTTCAACCACCTTCTCCACCACGTCTTCAACTGTAGGTAGAGCCATGGGGGCTTCTCAGCAGAAGCATCCTTGACCAGTGGAGGAGCCGAGCTACAAATCATGAAAAGTAAGTTGGTATTAAAGAAGACAGATGTAAAATACTATGTTTATACCTATGTTTGTCATACCTTGCTTTTGCACCCTTTATCTTGAATTTAGAAGAAACTTTTTTTGGAGATTAGTTTCTTCAACCTCTTTTCTTTGATCATGTCTGGTCGTATAAGAACATCTTCGACCACGTCTAGTCGAAGGTCTGGAGCAAGAGTTGTCCCTCTTGCCCCTCTTGGTAGTTGAAACCAGTTTTGACCACTTAGAGGGCGGTCTCCTTCTCGATCACAGGTTTTGCTGCTGAAGCAGTCTCCTTTACAAAGGATACAAAACTTTTCTAGTTCTCCTTTTCGAGTTGCTTGATAAAGCCTCGAGAAGCACCTACTGAGTGAGTTTCAGTATCGCAATAGAATGGTACCTTGATATTAAGAGTCGGTTATTCAAATACAGCAGCCCCTATCTCACTTGTGATACGTCCACAAGGAATTGTTTAACGCGGGCGCTTGGAGCAACAGGAGGAAGGATAGAAAGGGGAACAACAACACTTGTTCTCCCCTTTTTCTTGTCAACGGCTTTTGTCAGCCGACATCACTTGGCTGGAGGAGCCTTGGCTTTCTCTGATCCCCTCCGATGACCATCAGTTCGACCCCTTAGTCGTCCTGATGGTTATTCATGCCTACATTATACGAGAAGAAAGAATACTATTTAGTCATCATTTATGACTACCTAGTCCACCAGAATACGAGGAGCCTCCACTTCGAGTGAAGGAGTCTTCTTGCAAACAAGCTTGACCCGGGAGTCAATTCTCACAAATCAAGATCTGTTCATACAGATGAAATGGTCAGTACACAAAGTTCAAAATGTAAATATAACTATGAGTACGATTGTTACTTACCATTTTAGTAGTTTCTGGTCGAATCTTTGGCTCCCGAGTACATCCACATGGGATGTGCTCATCGCTTCAAGGGGCTTCGACGGGTGATAAGTCCTTCACCACGTGCCAGCCGGTGAGTCCTTTATTCCTCAGCTCTTTGATGGCTGAGATGTAAAGGGCTATCTGAGTAAGATCCTTTAGAACTGAGTTCCAGGAAGTATTCTTCTTAGCACCCTCCCCACAAAGAAAAGGTTGTCTTCACTGGTCGCCTCCCAATAGAACAACTTCTTCTTCTAGTATGGCCATGGAGACCGGGTGTACATTGGGATGTACAAATCTGTCTTGTCGTCGTGGAGCTTCAGACCTAGCTCCCAGCAATTCTGGTCTGCCAGCTCTTTTCGTAGTAATACCAAAAGAGTTCGAGGATCACAAGAATCCCCAACTAATACTCACACAGGTACATGAATATGCTCAACACGGTAATCGAATTAGGAACCAAGTTCATTAATTCAACCCCGAAGTGTTCGAGTACGATTGTAAGAAAAGGATGAGCTAGAAGACAAAGGTCGTACTCACAGTATGCCTGGAACACCAGGATTTGCCTAATCTCCTAAGATGGCCAGTTTTGTCCAGCAGCTTTGATCCATCTGACGAATTTCCACTGAGGAATCTTCTCAGCATCCTCCATGCCCAATTTCGTAGCATCCATCTCTGAGACCAGCCAATTGGATGATGGCTTAGTCATTTTCCCAAGTGGTTGGCTTGGATTTGAAAGAAATTGAAGGAAGAAGATGATCTGGTCGGCGATAGAAAGGTCAAAGCAGATTGGAGTAGGAGAAAGTAAGGAAACCAAAAGTTACCCTAAGGTAAACTTTTATGACCATGTGAGTTATCCGTCTTAGGAATCGAGCGGTTATCTCGGGAACTGATCCAATGGACAGATCGGCAGAAATCGATTGGAATTCATTAATTCCTCTGTTTGAGGTCCGTCTATCTTCACAACTCAAGCGAAATTACTTTATTGTCCAAGCTGATTTATGGTCAATGAGGGTCGAAAAGGCCTTCCTTTCAACTGCTTTTCATCTGCGACCTTACTTTCTCAAGTAAGTTATTTTCACTCGAAGTTAGGGGCTAGATAATGAGGATATAATAATCCTCTAATTATTACGTCATTATGTTCTCCAACTATATCCCTTACCGTTAAGGGATATATTTCACAGAGTAGTTATAAGTCTTTCTACGATCACTAAGTCGTAATCTCTTCTACGACCATCATATAGCCGTAAGTCTTACTACGACTACTCCTTGATCGTAAGTCTTCATGTGACCACATGGTCGTAAGTCTTACTATGACTACTCCTTGGTCGTAAGTCTTACTACGACTACTCAGTAGTAGTAAGTTTTTCTATGACCACTTGGTCATAAGATTTCTTACGACTACCTCGTGATCGTGGGTCTTTCTGCAACTAGCATATTCCCAATTAGCTTGTTTAAGATGACCTACTTCATCGTGGGGTGATCTGACAAGGCGGTTAGAACATGCGCTTATTGCTAATAATCGCACATGATCTCTCTCTGACAACAGTCGTCACACGGCGAATGGGCCACTATGTCTCTCTGACAGTAACTTCCGTTAGATGGTTATCAACCGAAGCATTGAGACATCTTTTAGTGCGGGACAATGGCCATCGCTTCGTCAACTATATAAAGATTGACGTCGGAGAAGAGAAGGGGGCATAACACATTATATCAGGAGATAGTACTAGGCATTTCGCATTACTCTTAGTTGTAATCAATTTCTCTGAGCAATAACCACACAGGATGTAGGGTTATTATTATTCTAGGAGAAGGCTCAAACCTGTATAAAAATTCCTATGTCTCAACTTTGCATGTTCATACACCAAGTGTTCTAGAGTTTTCCCGAATCTAAACATATCATATGTAAGATCGATATTAAAACATCGACAAGTATAATTCTAAAGTTACTCTCTTACAGAGATAAAGTTCGCTACTACTCAAGAGTATCCATAAAAAGAATCACTGTTGAGAGACCATGTGGAGGTCATCCCATGTGTATGATGAGTAATTGACATCGGTTTAGGAAAGTCGAGTTTGATTTGGTTGGTTCGGTCCTTGACGTTGCGTGGTGCAATCGGGCTCGGTTAGACTTTGTCAAACCTGGTCAAAATGGTTAGGATGCATATTATGTCGACTTGTCAGGTTTGGGCTATTTCATGCTTAATGTGATTTCATTAATGCATTTATGCTTACATGTATCGAGCGGTGCTATTTGATGTGTTTCTTATCTGTGTTGGCTGTAGGACGTCGAGGCGGAGTCGTGGCGAGACACGAGGTGACCGGACTAGACACAGGCGGTGTCGAGGTCAGAACGGTCGAGATGTTTTGAAGACAGCGGAGACTCGAGGTGGTTGCGAGGCTTGGACGATAAGGAGCGCGGAAGCTTCCCGGAAGGTGCAGGAGGGGCGAAATGGTAATTTCGCGAGGCTGCAAAAGCGGGAGCGGGCTCTGTTCGGGTTTAGCGGGTGTAACAGGTTGGAGACTCGTTAGCCAAGAGCTATAAATAGGAGGGAGTGGCTGCATGCCCCCTCATGGTTTTGAGAGAGAGTTAGGGTTTGCTAGAGTCAAAAGAAGCTTTGAGAGTTTGTTTTTGGCTTTAGGCTTTAGTTGGTAAGGCTTTGGTAGTGGAGAGTAGTTGGAGAGGGCAGAGGTTCTGTCTCCCGTAGCTCTTCTCTGCGTGTGTGTTCATCCCCTCTCCAAGCATGTAGTGAGTGAGTTCTTGTGTTTGGGGGAGAGTGGATGGATTGAGGAGCTTGTAATCAACTCTTGTTCTAATGTCAATGCGTATCGGGACTCCTCTGTAATCATCTTTGATTTGGAATGGAAATCTGAAGTTTATTTCTCCACTTCGTGCTCTCTGTTCTTCGTTTCCATGGGTTGCTCTATGTTGGGATAGTACCTCAAGGTCATTTGATCGAGTTTTCCCAAGAGCAAATCGCATTTAATCTCAGATTTAGGTTTTTGGTTTCCCTGTTCGTCATATTATCTTCTAGGGTTTTGGTGCTGTTCTCGATTTTCTTGTTGAGATGGCATGAAACTTGCCATGTTGAGTTCAGAGACTATTAAGTAGCTATCCTCAAAGTTTCATGACCAAAGGATCAATGATTGAGGAGTAATTTGGTTTTTTGGTGGAGTCTCCGTAAGATTTCAGGCTTTTGCCCATTTCTGAAATTTGGTCTCTTGAGTTGTTTTCTCTCTTTCTTTTAGGCCCTATAGGTTATTTGAGAGGTAGTCACACTAATCTTGACAGAGAAATCTAGAACAAAATCTCTAATTTCTCAAGAGTGTGAAGTTTCCACTCTTGGTTTTTTTTTAGTGTTCTGCTCTCAAAGCGAGGCCGGTCGACCGGTTATAAACCGCGATGCGACCGAGGCAATCGGGCGGCTGAGCGAGGCGGTCGACCGGCTCTTTCGGGCGATCGAGACCGGCTGGTACCGCGTGGTCGGACCAGCCCTACCACAGGAGTCTGACCGGCCCCTTTTATTTCAGCAGCCACCTTCACTTGTTTTTCCTGCCTCTTCTTTTCTAAGTATTGCTCTTGTTGTTCCTCCTTTAGGGTTGGACTTTTGATGTCTTCTTCTTTATAACTCTGTAGTTATTTAAGAAGAGCATCTTCTTGAGTGATTTTTTCTGGGAGAAGTTTTTAAGAGTCGACATTCACCCCCCCTTTGTCGCCACTTTCGATCCAACAACTGTATTACAATTATGAATTATCAAAGATAACTGAAAGAGAGATTTAGACCAAATCTTAAGCCCACGTCTGAGGATTTTGAAACATGCCGTCAGTTTTGTGGCGCTATTGTTAGTTTGAATCGGTATACTCCAATAAAATTTAACAACATCAAAGTATCATGGATGATCCACCCAATAATTTTCAAAATGGAATATATTTGATTTAGGAATGACAGTGCCAATGTCAACAACACAAGGGGCGTGATCCAAGACAATTTTAGAAAGAACATGAACCTCTGTTCAGGGATAAGAGATTATCCAGTCAGTAGTTGTGAAAAACTAGTCTAGTTGCTCTAAAAGAGGATCATCCTGCATATTACTCCAAGTAAATGAGCGACCCTTAAGAGGCAACTCGACTAACCCAAGGTAACTAATGATGCTGTTAAGAAATAAAGATATCATTCATATCGCCACTTAGTTTGTTTTAATTCTAGACTAAGCGAATAAAGTTGAAGTCACCAAGAAAAATCCAATTCTGACCTGAGGGGATCTGTAAGTGATATAGCTAGTCCACAAATTCATCCCTCCTCTCCCCCTCACAAGGACCATAAATTTTTGTAAGAAACCAACTTTCCGAATTCGCCACTGTTGTGAATTGCATCGCTTGAGCAAAGAGAGAACTGAACAAAGAAGTAGCATGAAAAACTGAACTCTTCCAGAGGGTAAGCAGGTCCCCAGAAGCACTTAAGGAGGGAGAGAAAATGAACTAATCAAAACTGGAAGGAGCAAATTTTTTTATATAAGAAAGATCAAAACTTATATAAGAAAGATCAAAACTTTCTCGCTTGGTTTCTTGAAGACAAATGATAGAGCAGCCACTTTATTTCATTTTATCTCGAAGTGAATTCCATTTTCCAGGCGAGTTAATTCCCCTTACATTCCAATAAAGGATTTTTCAACTCCTGAATTGTAACCAAATTCATTGTCCACAACAGAAAGCACAGAAAAAAGACAGCATGCACAACAATACTGTAAATAGCTTGGACCAGCCAGTATACTTCACCAAAAAAAGGCACTGTAGCAAATATGACAAGTCTAAATAGCAAGAGAACAGAAGACCTTCCCAAAAAACATTGAGCAAGGATCTACCCAAGCCATAGGGTAATTACAAAGAAGTTCTAAATAGAGTCCAGTAACAACCAAAAGGGACTAGCACTCCCATACAAGCAAATGAACATAATCAGTCGTCTTGCTGGTCTTCATGCTTATTCGTCGACAAAGCAGAGAAACTTCCATTAAGTAACTCCTTACGTTCTCCCCATTACTGCATCAGGGACACTGGAAGTGTGCCTACACAGTAGCTTGAGTAAATTGCCAGGCTTGTTCTTGTAGCTACTCCAGCGTAATAGCATTCATGTGTGCCTCTCCTACGAACTTGACAGTCCTAGCCCAAGAACCTGTAGAGAACTCGAAGAGACTTTGGAACGACGCTTTTTTGAATCAGATAGCTGAGCATGCTGCAAACCACTAGTGAGCACATTTAGTCGAGGGCTCCTACGCAGAGCAGTTACTAAAATTGGAGGATAGTTCTTCTTGGTGCATTTTGGCTTTGGAGGAGATGAAAGTAGTGTGACCGACTTGCTTACAGGAGTGCTCAATAGCGGTTTAGATGCTATTTCCTCGATACGCACTGTTGAGGCTGCCCGCCTATCCCAAGAATCTACAATGTAACTTGGACTTGCCAGAAGCTTGGAGTCCCCAAAGTTTAATCTCCTTACAGTACTCCTAGGAGCAACAACAAGCTTAGTGCACCCAGAAACCTCAAACCCATTACAGAATACATTGACGGAGACCTCTAGCTCAAAAGCAAGACTCCAAGATTGCTATGAATAAACAAAAAATTTAGTGCAGATCTGATGCAAGGGCACAAGCCAACCAAACCAAGCCAGGAGTCTTAACAAAAGGAGGGTTCAAAAAACCCAGAACTTGGGAGATCATCTGACGGACAAAATCCTAAATACCAACATCCACCAGAATACCGTCCTGTCGCTCGGCTGATTCAGAAACTCGCAACAACTATTGAGAACCAACAGGAACAATTTGCATCTGTGAAGCTCTTGCCTTCTACGGAGACATGTTGATGTCTAGAACTTGGTCGGAGGTTGAATCCGATAAACCTACATCATGCACCAAGTTAGAAGAAACGGACGCCCATTCTTGGAGATCCATCTCGGGAGGGATTAACAGATGATCCCAGCCCTATAAATTCTGCTGCTGAGGTTCCCAGTCCCCCCAAGGAATATCCCTGATGGATAAGTCTCTGTGTAGGCTGGTGCTTGTGGAGCTGCAGCACATGGTGTTTTTTTGCTGCCCTTCAAGGACAGCATCCTTGACTGGCTGTTAGCATCTCTTTAGGACAGCATCTTAGGACAAGCATCTTAGGACAACATTTTGACTAGCATCTAGGACAGCATCTTAGGACAAGCATCAGCATCTTAGACTAGCATCTTAGCATATGCTTGGCTGGTTAACAGCCTATAAATTTGTATCCCCAACCCCTCAGGTTGGCATGGCATTGTGTGAGAAATAAACCTAGAAAATTGCCCCATCTCCAAGTGTTATCCTCTCGATGAGAGTAAGGATCTTACTATCACCAAGAGCAAGAATCCAGTGACTAACAAGTGGTATCAGAGCAGTACTATCCTGTAGCCTGAGCATCTCCTGCTCAATCCCTTCTCCAACGTCGCTTCCAGCCTCGCAGCAGCCCCAACTAGCAGCAGCAGCAGCTCAGGCCTCCTCCACCCTCCTCTCGCACTGTTGAGCAAGGCGGCAACTCATCGAGGCGCTCTCTCCACGCAGCGATCCCGGTGGCGTGCCATGTCCGCGAGGCGGTCTCGGCCTTCGCCGCCTCAAGCACGCGGCGGCGGCAGGAAGCCGAACTCGCTGTGGCAGAGGAACGCGAGCGAGCGGCAGCGGAAAGGGCGTCAAGGCTGGCAGCGGTGGAGCTGGCAGCGGCCAGAGCGGAGGTGGAAGCAGCGGCGGCGGCAGATGCAGCGCGTGCGGCAACAGTGGAGGTCGAGGTTCTGTGCGGCAGCAACAGCAGCTCCATCTCTGCTGATGACAGCGCCGACGCAGACCTTGAGCTGGAGAGAGGAGGCAGCGTAGGGCGAAGCGGCGCGCAGGGCGGCGCGCGCGCCACGCAGCGCGGCGGCCAGACAGCGCGAACGCGACGGCGGCGCTCTGGAGGAGGCACGCCGCGGCGGCGGCGTACGGGTCGACGGAGAGCGCGGCTTTCACAGGCGACGCGGCTCTCTCTCCCCGGTTCGATACCGTGGTCACCACGAGTACCAGGCTGTCGTTAGGGACGTCGGCCCCGGCGGCGGATGGCCTACCTCACCAAGACCAACTACGTCGAGTGGGCGCGGTGATGAGGGTAAAGCTCGGTGCGGCATATGTGGGATGCGATCCGTGCGGCGGCGTCGACTCGACGCACTCAGATCGACGGCGCGCTGGATGCTCTCATCGCCGCAGATCCGCCGAGATGCGATTCGCTACCAACAAGCGGATCGCCAAAGAGGCTTGGGACGCCATCGCCGCAAAGACGCATCGGCAGCCGACCGCGCCGCAAGTCTACATTACGGGCACTACGCAAGGAGTGGGAGAACACGGCCTTCAAGCCGGTGAGGACGTTGATGACTTTGCTCTCGTCTCAACACTCATTGCGAGAAAATGGTGCGATTCGGCGGCGACACCTACGGCGAGAGAGAGCTGTGGAAAAACTCTTCCGCTGCGTCCCCGAAGTACAAGCGAATGGCTCGCTCGGTCGAGTCTCTGCTGACCTCTCCACGATGACGATCGAGGAGGCGTTGGTCGCCTCAAGGTCGTTGGCGATGATGAGCCACAGCGCCTCTCGGGACCCGTCACCATTGGCGGGAAGCTCCTCCTCACTCGGGAGCAGCGGGCTGCCGGCCAAGGTGACAGGAAGAAGGGGGAGCCTTCTTCCACGACAGGCGGCTGCAAGCGTGGCAAGCACGGCAAGCCGCGCAAAGACGCCCAGGCAGGGGCGCGAGGACGTGCCGAGGGTGATGACCATGGAGGCGCCCAGGGCGGCGACGCTGGCAAGCAAAAGCCGGCATGAGACGACACTTGCCACAACTGCGGTAAGCCTGGTCATTGGGCCAAGGATTGTCGACAGCCACGACGCGGCCAGGCCCACGTCGCGCAAGCGGAGGAGAAGGAGCAGCCGGCTCTGTTCATTGCTCATGCGAGCATCGAACTACCTCCAGCGGCACCAGCCGTAGCGACTCTCCTCCACCTTGACGAGCCAAAAGCACACGCCCTCCTCGGCGGCGATTACGCAACGACAAGACCGACGGGTGGTGCCTCGACACCGGCGCCACCCACCACATGACCGGGCGGCGGGAGTTCTTCTCCGAGCTCGACTCAGGCGTTCGAGGCACCGTCAAGTTCGGCGACGCCTCCGTCGTGGAGATCAAGGGCATCGGCTCTGTCGTCTTCGTCGCCAAGACTGGCGAGCACCGGCTGCTCACCGGTGTCTACTACATCCCCGCGTTGAGGAACTCCATCATCAGCTTGGGACAGCTGGATGAGAACAGATCGCACGTGGAGATCGAGCACGGGGTGCTGCGCATCTGGGATCATCGTCGCTGGCTCCTCGTCAAGGTCAACAGGAGCAACCGCCTCTACGTCCTTCACGCGCAGGTGGCGCAACCTCTGTGTCTTGCAGCCCGCCGCAACGACGACACTTGGAGGTGGCACGAGCGCTTTGGGCACCTCAACTTTGAGGCCCTGAGGCAGCTCGGCAGCAAGGAGATGGTGCGGGGCATGCCGCACGTCGACCACGTGGAGCAGTTTTGCGACACCTGTGTCCTCACCAAGCTGCGGCGGCTCCCCTTCCCTCGCTAGGCGAGCTTCCGCGCCAAGGAGAAGCTGGAGCTCGTACACGGTGACCTCTGTGGCCCCGTGACACCGGCTACACCTGGAGGCCGGCGCTACTTTCTCCTCCTCGTCGACGACGTGTCCCGCTACATGTGGGCTGTCCTGCTCGACGTCAAGGCAGCCGCGGCGGACGCTATCAAGCGCCTTTAAGCTGCTGCGGAGGCGGAGTGCGGCCGCAAGCTTCGGGTCCTACGCACGGACAACGGCGGTGAGTTCACGGCGGCCGAGTTCACGGCGTACTGCGCCGACGTGGGGATCCATCATCACTTCTCCGCGCCGTACACCCCGCAGCAGAACGGCGTCGTCGAGCGCCGCAACCAGACGGTGGTGGCCACCGCCCGCGCCTCCTTAGCGAGAGGGATGCGGCATTCTCTTGGGGTGAGCGGTGATGACCGCCGCCCACTTGCTCAACCGCTCCCCACCAAGGCCCTCGACGGCAAGACGCCATACGAGGCACCGCACGGCGCAAGCCGCGGTGAGCCACCTCCGTGTCTTGGTGCTGGCGCCTTCGTCAAGGAGCTCAACCACGTCGGCAAGCTCGACGACCGGAGCACGCCAGGGGTCTTCATCGGCTACGCAGAGGGAGCCAAGGCCTACCGCGTCCTCGACCCTGCGACACGGCGCGTGCGCATCACGCGTGACGTCGTGTTCGACGAAGGGCGAGGCTGGACGTGGGGCAAGATGGTGGATGACGGCTCGACTCCGACGACCAGCAATTCCGTCGTTGACTACGTCCACTTCGAGGAGGCGGGGGGAGCCAGCAGCTCGTCTTCACCGAGCTCGCCTACCCCACCACCTCGTTCGCCACAGGCTCCGGCGAGTCCACCGCCAGCATCGCCGGCCACGCCGCGCTCTCCTACCGGTGCCTACTCGCCGGGCTCGGCACCGGCAGCTTTCGCCCACGACGGCGGCGCGACGGTGGAGTTCGTCACTCCGCTGTCCAACGACGAGATCGCGCCGGCGCCTACCACGGCGGCGAGCCTGCGCGCTACCGTCATCGTGGGCGACCTCCTCGGCGAGCACCGGTCTCGAATCGGCGCAGCGCGGCTTCGAGGCGGAGCTGCACTCGCACAGACGGCGGCGAGCCTCGTTCTTCGCCGAGGCGGAGAGACGCGGCATGGCGTGCGCGATGCAGAGGAGATGGACGCCGCCGAGCGAAACAAGACGTGGGAGCTGGCCGATCTTCCACCGCCACCACGCCATCTCTCTCAAGTGGGTCTTCAAGCTCAAGAAAGACGAGGCCGAGAGGTGATCAAGCACAAGCGCGTCTCGTGGGGCGTGGCCGTCCAGCAGAGGGAGTCGACTTCGACGATGCCTTCGCGCTGTTGCCGAGCAGAGTCCGTGCGTCTCCTCCTGCCCTCGCGGCCCGGAAGAGCCGATGCGTCCATCACATGGACGTCAAGTCCGCTTTCTCAACGGCGACTTGAAGGAGGAGGTCACGCCCGCCACCGCGGATTCATCATCCCGGCAAGGAGAGCAGGGTCCTCCGCCGCGCAAGGCCCTCTACGGCTTGCGGCGAGCACCGCGAGCTTGGAACGCCAAGCCGACTCCACCCTCAAGCAATTGGGATTCCAGCAGAGCGCTCACGAGGCCGCGGTCTACCGCGGGCAAGGAGGCAATGCCTGGCGATAGGCGTCACGCCGACGACCTTGTGATCACCGGTACCAAGGAGGAGGAGATCGAGGCATTCAAGGCGGAGATGAAGGCCACCTTCCGGATGAGCGACCTCGGGCCCTCTCCTTCTACCTCGGATCGAGGTCCACCAGACAGCTCGGCATCTCTCTTCGCGGGCCGCCACGCCAAGCGCATCGTGGAGTGGCGGCCTCACCGATCGCAACCCACCCCACACTCCTATGGAGGAGAGGCGGCCGAGTCGTGAGAGTACGGCGGAGGAGGTGGACGCGACGCAGTACCAGCGCATTGTGGGCAGCCTTCGCTACCTTGTCCACACGCGACCGGACTTGGCGTTCGCCGTCGGCTCGTCGGCCGGTTCATGCAAAGAACCGACGACGGAGCACCAAAGCAGCCGTGAAAAGGATCCTCCGCTACGTCGCGGGCATCTCCGACTACGGCTTGCACTACCAAGGTGCCCGCGCGCGCGCGCACTCATCGGGTACAGCGACCACGCCGCGACATCGACACGAGCAAGAGCACCACGGACGCCAGACTTCCTCGGCAAATGTCCGATCACCGGGCGATCGGTCAAGCGGCGGTGGTGGCTTTGTCTAGCTACGAGGCGAGTACATTGCAGCCACTACCGCTTCTACTCGAGCTCGTGGTCGGCTCGGCCGCTGGCGATCTCCTTGGCGAGACGCGAGGCGGTGGAGCTCGGGGTGGGCAGCAAGTCCGCCTTGGCCTTGGCGAAGAACCCCGTCTTCCATGAGCGCAGCAAGCACATCCGGTGAGGTATCACTTCATCGGTTGCTGGATGAAGGGAGTGTCCGCCAACTACATCAACACCCAAGACCAGCTCGCGACTTCGACCAAGTCTCTTGGGCGGATCAAGTTCTAGGAGCTTCGCGCCGGATCGGGATGGCTCAGATTCTCACAAGGAGACACACAAGACTTAGGGTGAGAGTGATGGATAAGTCTCTGTGTTGGTGGTGCTTGTGGGGCTGCAGACATGGTGTTTTTTGTCGCCCTTCAAGGACAAAGATCCTTGACTAGTCATTAGCATCTCTTTAGGACAGCATCTTAGGACAAGTATCTTAGGACAGTATCTTGACTAGCATCTAGGACAACATCTTAGGACAAGCATCTTAGGACAGCATCTTGACTAGCATCTAGGACAACATCTTAGACTAGCATCTTAGCATATGCTTGGTCAGTTAACGATCTATAAATTTGTATCCCCAACCCCTCAGGTTGGCATGGCATTGTGTGAGAAATAAATCTAGAAAATTGCCCCATCTCCAAGTGTCATCCTCTCGATGAGAGTAAGGATCTTGCTATCACCAAGAGCAAGAATCCAGCGACTAACAATCCCGAGGAGGGTTTCCTTGAGGCCCATCATGTTGAAAAGCCACAGGGTTCTCAGGGATATCTTCATAAGCAGGATCAACGTCAGGAAAGTCAGAATTCAGAATAAAAACCAAAATAGTCCAGGACTCTCCCAAACCACATAACCTCGCACTTCTTTTCAAGACCAACTTCTGGGGCACCGACTCAACCGAGAGGTAAAGAACCTTAACTAGCACTCGGCCCTTTATCCTGTCTCCTGAATGCCAATCTAACAGCTTGCCAAAAGTGGACAGCACATGAGCAATATAATGTTGATTGAGTTAATCAAGCGGGTAAACCAACAGCATAATCCAGCCAACCCTTGTAAAATTCAACCCCTCTAATTAGCAGCCTTATTATGCCTATGAAATCGAACCACATGATGATCATCCAGCTGATGGGGGTTGCCAAAAATCAGCATGTCCCACTGGATTACTGAACTTAATTGGAAAATGCCAACGCCTAAAGGATGGGGAGAACACTGTACCACATGAATATCCAAAGCCCCCCGGATAAAATCCCTGATGTCCATGACCGCCTGGGCAATGTCCTCATCTTGCCACTCTGGATGCAGAATCGCTATGGCACAATCCTCATGATGCGGAGGCGGAGACTCTTCGAAAACTAGGTCCACCCAAAGAAGACAAAATTGGCCACCATCTTCAATATGAAGTCCCGCTGGAATAAAGCGGCCTGGGTTATCAACTTCAAAGGTAGCCATTGGAGGAGGAATAGGGTTGCAAAGGCTAGGTTTCTTGACTAGTTACACGAGCGGTTGGGGTTTTCGATGAAACAGAAGTCTGGGCAAAGGAAGACTAAGAGCCAGCAATATGGGAAGTCATGACAATTGCATAGGCCGGGTTAGCAATATTTCCACCATGGGCGGATCTAGCATAGGTCAAAACTGTTCAGCTGAACACCTAAAAAATTTTATAAAGTACCAGATATATAATAGGTATATTAGATGTATATATTATTAATTATGTTAAAACTATATTTCATACTTGCAAATAAATTCAGTCCGCACTCTCCGTATCTCACGCGTAACCCATGTAATACATTAGACCTATTTTTCTTTCCACCTCAGCCCTCCTCACGCCCAAAGAGGTAAAGATATAAATAAAATCCTAACATTTATTCTATTTCTCGTCTTGTGGCTGTCTGTGTGGGAGGCAGCTTCAGCCTTCGAGTGGCGAGCGGGCGGAGGTGCAGGCTAGAGTGAGTGATGACCAGCGGACACAGACGTGGTGCCATGATGTGACGACAATCATGCGTGAGGCGGCGCGTGGTGCAATGTGAGCGTGTGGCAGCACGGGTGAGCAGAGAGGTGTCGCGGGCAAGCGGACAGTGGCACAACGAACGCGGAGGTAGGGAGTTGGCGACAGGAAGTGAGTAGCACCTCCAATTTATTGTCATCGTCATCTCTTCAGATCTAAGTGTGCTCCACCCCACTCCACTTATTTTTTTTTGGTCTGTTTTGCTCCATGGAAGGAACATACAATTTCCTCTTAGATGGACAATTCTTGCTAATGGGGAAATAGCAAAAAAAAGGGCAAGATTAACAAGATTAAAACTCTCATTTATCTCTATAATTTGTTATTTAATTCATATAATTATGCTTGCCTTATGTCGTCTATTTCCTCATAAGAAATTATTATTTTCTGTAATTTATGTATTTTTTTTATTATATCTACATACACGTATCGTTGTATCGGTATATTGGGGGGACGATGCGCTGCGGTATTGATGTATTCGAGTAACTTAACTCCAAAATCCGAATACCTATCCTAAAAATTCTGGGTCCGCCACTATTTTCCACCCGAATTATGGGCCAGCCTAGTACTATTAGGTTGCAAAACTGAAACCTAAATCTGATATAAACTCTTACAAGAAGACAAACATTGACGAGATTTATGTCCATAATTATAGCAGATTCGACATCATATTTGATTGCTACAACCAAGAATTGAGTGGCCCCAACTTAAACAACATGAACACACAAAAGTTTGATAAATGGGCACAGATTGCGTAAAGATACCGATTTTAGATTTCAAACTCTGATGAACATGGCAAGGCAAAGCATACATAGTCCTTGCTTGAGGAAGAATGACATGTCACCAGCAATAATCTGAATGGCACTATCTGAGAAGTTGAATCGTGCATCTGAAGATCACTGCACAGATGCAAAAAAATTGATCCAATTTTCATCAGAGTAGTGTTAGATGCATTTAGGAATCTCCTAGGGTTTAGATCTAGAGGGCTTCTTCTATGCGTTCGGGTTCTTGAAGTAATACACGGAGAGAGAGAGCAGGGGTACTGACCGTCCGGTGTAGCGGAGGAGTTGGCCATCGCGGTTGGTCGGTGAAGCAATCGGGGAAGAGGACGATGGTGGCGGCGGCGAGAAGACCCGCGGCGTGGGCGGCGATGGTGCTTCCGTCGCTGCTGCGCACCCTCTGCGATCGGTCTAGGGTTTGTCGGGTGGGGTTGTGCGGCTCGAGCGAACCTCGTGCGCGAGCTGCCGCCCCACCCTCTATTTATAGCGCAATGCGACGGGCCCATCGGCCGCTTGTTGGTGGCGCCCCGATCGTATGCGCGATCAAGGTCCGATTAGCCGTTGGGCTAATCGGGAGAGATCAATCTAACATTCTCCCCTTGATCTCCTTTATGCTTTAACTTTAATTACTTTTGACTTTACACATTCCATCACGGATCGATGCATAGAACATGTCTCATCGTCACGGTCAATCGCCGATAGATTCAACAGCTACAATACACCTCTCTTGTTCTCAAATAGTTACTTTAATCTTTTAGGCCATCTTTTAGTCCAGAATCATAGGCTTTCCCTTAAACCCATGCCGCTACATGTTCTCTCGAACACGTTGGGTGGTAAGCCTTTAGTAAGCGGATCCGCTAACATCTTTGCGGTACTTATGTGCTCAAGACTTATAATTTGATCCCGAACTTTATCTTTCACAACATACTACTTTATGTCAATGTGTTTGGCAGCACCACTTGACTTATTGTTGTGGGCATACGTTACTGCGGGTTCATTATCGCAGTACAACTTAAGTGGTCTATTGATGTCGTCAACCACTTTTAAACCGGTATGAACTTCTTTAGCCGCCACACGCCCGTAGCCTCATAACATGCTACAAACTCGGCATACATTGTGGATGATGTAGTGACGGTTTGTTTTGAGCTTTTCCACGATATAGCTCCTTTAGCGAGTGAACACATATCCGGATGTAGACTTTCTATCATCTCCGCAAAATCGAATCTGTATACCCCACTATATTGAGTAAATCGATCTTCAGATGTCATCATGAGGCCTTTTGTTCCTTGCAAATAACGCAAGACTTTCTTTATCAATTTCAATGTTCTATTCCGAGATTGCTCGAATCGCCAAGTAACTCGGTAACAAATGCTAAGTCGTATGTGCACACTTGAGCATCTTGTAAGCTTCCGACACCAAGCATATGGAACCGCTTTCATTTGATCGATCTCATCTCGTTCTGGGGCATTGAAAATCCCCATATCTGTCGCCCTTGACTATAGGTGCAGTGAAGGACTACATTTATGCATACCAAATTTCTTTAAGACTTTCTCTATGTATGCCTTTGTGACAGTCCCAATACCCCTTTGTTTCTATCTCGGTGAATTTCGATCCCTAGAACGAATGAAGCTTCACCAAGATCTTTCATATCGAAGTTTGAGGACAAAAACTTCTTTGTTTCGATGTGATGACATCACTACTAGCTAGTAGGATATCATCCACATACGTGATTAGGAAGATAAACTTCCCATCTTTAAACTTTGCATAAACACAGTTTGTCCTCTACATTCTCTTTAAACCCAAATTTTCTTATTATCTTGTCAAACTTCAAGTACCACTGTCTTGAAGCTTGCTTTAACCCATATATTGATTTCTTTAGGCAAAGATCCCATTCTTTCGTTTCCTTCCACGACAAAACCTTTCGGTTGTGCCATGTAAACATTTTCCTCCAAATCCCCATTAAGAAATGCCGTCTTTACATCCATCGATGTAACTCTAAATCATAATGTGCTACTAATGCCATTATGATTCGAAGGAATCTTTACATGAGACTGGAGAAAAGGTCTCATTGTAATCAATCCCTTCTCTTTGCGTGAATCCTTTTGCCACAAGTCGCGCTTTGTATCTTTCTACATTCCTTGGGAGTCATGTTTTGTCTTGTAGACCCATTTACACCCTCTGTTTTGACTCCTTTAGGAATAATTTCAAGTCCTGCACTTTATTAGTCTTCATGGACCTCATTTCCTCTTCCATGGCCTCAAGCCATTTTGAGGAATTTTCGCTTCTCATGGCTTCTTCAAATGAGGTGGGATCATCCTCCATTTGAAATTCCTCTGTATGATAAATCTAATAATCATCAGAAATAGCTGATCTTCTTACTCTTTGAGACCTCATCGGGGCCTCCTCATTTGGTACATCTTCTGTTTGAGGCTGCTGTTGCTCCCCCTCATATGTGGTAATAGGTTCTATAGGATCCTGAAGAACAGGTTCCTCATTATCGTTCATTGTTACCACAGGAGGAACAATAACAGGTGCTGGCACCACAGTGTCTTGCACCGACGGTGCAGCGACAGCAGGTAGTGTGAAGAATGGCTCTTGAATCATCGGAGTGGGCGCATACGCCCGCTTCTCTTCAAGGTCAATTTCACGAGCTACCATGCTTCCCCTCATCATTTCATCCTCTAAGAAGACAGCGTGTCTCGTTTCTACAAACTTTGTATATCCATGCGACGGAGAAACGATAACCTTTTGACTTTTCAGGTAGCCAATGAAATGGCGACTTCGCTTTGGGATCAAGTTTCCCAAGGTTTGGGTTAAATACTTTAGCCTCAGCAGACTCCCCACACACGTAAGTGGTTTAGTGAGGAACTCTTCCTGTCCACAATTAAATGCGGTGTTTTGGGCACCGACTTACTAGGCACTCTGTTGAGAATATGAATTGCGGTTTTCAACGCCTCCATCCATAAACTCAATGGGAGTGTGGAGTAGCTCATCATACTTCGCACCATATCCATCGAGTGCAGTTGCGTCTTTCACTACTCCATTTCTTTGAGGTTCGCCAAGCATAGAATCTTGGGCCACTATGCCATTTTCTGTAAAACCTTGCAAAAGGTCCAGAACTTGTCCATATGGGGTATGTCGATCGTAGTACTCCCCACGATCGATCGGACTATCTTAATCTTTAAATCGTGTTGGTTTTCAATTTCAGCCTTAAATATCTTGAATTTATCCAAGGCTTCATTTCTTTCTTTGATTGGATAAATATATCTAAAGCGGAGTAATCATCTGTGAATGTTATGAACGAGTCATATCCATCCACACTTTTAACAGAAAAGGACCACAAATATCCGTGTGAATAATTTGTAGAACTCTGTGCTTCTTTTAAGCGTCTTTTTAATTTTCTTTACATATTTTCCTTTAATGTATTCTCTGCATTGTTCTAAGTCCGAGAACTCTAATGGAGGAAGAATATCATTCTTAACTAGTCTTTCTATTCTCCCCTCGAAATATGGCCTAAACGACGATGCCATAATTTCGACGACTCATCTAGAATTCTCTTTCGTTTTCGTTTACATTCGTGAGACGAGATTCAATCACTTTCTACACGCAACGTTCTCATTATCGCATACGACATTCACATCATCACACAATGATAACAAATAAAGCTCATTCGTAATATGGCAAGACCAACACATTCTTTATTAAACATTATTTCGCACTTGCCATTTCCAAAATTGCAATCATAACCATCTTTGTCCAAATTTGACACACTAATCAAATTCCTCTGTAAAGAGGGTACAAAAGGACATCTCTAAGTAAAAGAGTGGAGCCATTAGCTAATTCTAATGAAAGATCGCCAACGCTTCAACTTCACTTCGACTCCATTTGCAACTTTAATGCATCTTTCTTTTCTTTGCGTAGTCCTCGTCGAACGGAATCCTCAGAATGAATTAGCAACATGAGCAGTTGCTCTGAGTCAATCCACCAAGTGGAATTCGAATATTTCACATACAGGCATTCATTAATAAAGGTAATAATGTTCTCACCTTTCTTTGCCATTATCATCTTTAAATAATCGTGACAGTTCTTCTTGTAGTGTCTGTCTTCTTCTGATGAAGACACGGTCTTTGTCTCACACAAATTTATTCTGTTGAGGTGATGTCTGAGGCTTTGCCCTTGTTCTTTGAGAAGGGGTTCTTGTTGTAATTCTTTTTCTTGTTATCCTTCACATAGTTGATAGAACCACCATGTGAGGATTTGATTCTTTCCTCCTCTTGCACGCACATAGCTATGCACTTTTCCATGTCCCATTTCTCAGCCGCATATTATAGTTGACAACAAAAGTGTCAAACTCTTTTGGCAAAGAAGTAAAACCAAATGAATAAGGAACTCATCCTTGAGAGCCAAATCCATCGGTTTAAGTTTAGATGCCAAGTTGCTCATTCTAAGAATGTGCTCTCTTATGCCATTGCCAACGCTGCGAATACCTTTCATTGCAGTGCTAATCACCGTGTGTAGCATAAGTCTTTGAAGAGCCAGTGAACCGACTCTTTATTTTATCAAGGTATTCGGTGGATGGTGTCACACTCTGCAATTGAGCCTGAATCGCGAGCTCAATTGTGTTCTTTATCACACCATACATTTCTTGTTGGTTGTGGTCCATTTCTTATGATCAAGGTCATAAGACATCCGTAAGGAGCATGATCCTCTGTCTTTTCGCCATGCGGTGTCATCCTCATTCTGTTCCCTCACCGCGCCAAAGGCTCAGTGGGACGTGCTGTAGTGAGGACCCAGTCCACCTCAGCCAAGATAAACGCTAAGTCTATCTTTTTCTTCCACTCTCCATAATTATCACCTTTGAGAGTGGAGATTTCTCTAATACAACTCATCAAGTTGTATCCTCCTGGAAAAATATTTCAAATACAAGAGAACATAACAGAAAATTATATGCCTTATTTCCAACGTTGGTCAAAAATACGACATACAATTAAAAACAATTATATCTATACATTAAATCTACATCACCGTTGGGCAGAAATAGAAATAATGCATAAAATCATCAATTAAAAATTATAATATTGTTATTATCAACGTTGGTCAGAAAATAACAATATCATAATCATCTGGGATTTATCTCTATTTTTCCAAAATTAAATTCTCTGTTGGTTCGAATTTAATAATGAAAATCAATTAACATTAACTTTTGCAATGAAACGTAATTATTCTAAAATAATTCAATATCTGAAGCATTATCTTGTACACTTTTAATCTCTGAAAAATTAACACATTGGTGCGAAGATTTACAGAGATTTGAATCAAATTTCATTGAAATTCACTCAATATTGCTTCTGTAAAACAATAAAACTCTTTTTCGGGATTTACTGTGCAAATTACCAAAATGGCCCACGGCGGCCCAACCGGCCACCGCGATCGCGGCCTCTTTCTCCCACGCGGGCCCAAAATCCCCCCCAGGCCAACAGCCGGCCCAAAACACTGGCGCGGCCCATTCATGCGCGTGGGCAACCGGCCGACTCATGGGCGCCGTCGGATCAGATCCCACGGCCGTGCGCGCGAGCGGCGGGGATTAGATCCCAAAAACCCTAAACCTAGGGCACATTCACCCCGTGTCCTCCTGAAAACCACGGACGGCGGGCGTGCGGCGCTCCGCGCGGCGAGACGCAGCGGCGGGGCGGCAACGGCGCGGCGGCGGCGGCGGCCGCGCGCGGGAGGCGGCAAGCGGCGACGGCAAGACGCAGCGCCCGCAAGGCGGCGCGGCGCCCATCGGCCCCAGTGGGCTCGGCGGCGGCGCGCAGCGCGCGCACGGCGACGCGGTCCGGCCGGAGGAGCGGCGCGCGAAGCGGCGGCATAAGCGGCGGCGGCGGTGGCCCGTCCGACGCAAACACGCAGCGTGGCGCCTACGGTAAGCCCGATCCCGATCGTCCTTTTTTTTAATTGTTCTTTCTTTTCGATCCGGGGCTAGGGTTCGGGATTTGCTTTTCTTTTCCTTTTTCCCGTCTAGATCTACCCTTAGGATTGGCTCAGATACCATTGTTAGATGCATTTAGGAATCTCCTAGGGTTTAGATCTAGAGGGCTTCTTCTATGCGTTCGGGTTCTTGAAGTAATACACGGAGAGAGAGAGCAGGGGTGCTGACCGTCCGGTGTAGCGGAGGAGTTGGCCATCGCGGTTGGTCGGTGAAGCAATCGGGGAAGAGGACGATGGTGGCGGCGGCGGAGAAGACCCGGCGACGTGGACGGCGATGGTGCTTCCGTGCCGCTGCGCACCCTCAGGATCGGTCTAGGTCTGCATCGGGTGGGGTTGTGCGGCTCGAGCAAACCTCGTAACGCGAGCCGCCCCCCCCTCTATTTATAGCGCACGCGACGAGGGCCCATCACCGGTTGTTGGTGGCGCCCCGATCGAGCGCGTGATCAAGGTCCAGATTAGCCGTTGGGCTAATCTGGGAGAGATCAATCTAACAAGTAGTACTATCAATAATTTTAACAGCAGAATGATCAGCAAAGGAGACTCTCTTGCTACTAGTCCTAGATTTTGAAGTTCGAGATTTTTATGCGAGGACACCAAAGTCCACTCATTCTCATGCTCCCTCAGCTAAAGTTGATACTCTCTATGAAAGTTGGGACCTCCATCTCACCAGAGGTGGAAATGAACTGAAAATGCCTTGTAACACAATGCTTGAGAGCATAAACTAGAAATCCAACGTCTTTAGAAGCCACAGAGAAACGATAACCATAATCATAAGCTTTTTTGACACGAAAGTTCATGGCCAAACCTCCGAGACAATATTGAAGCACAGTGCCAACTGAAACCTCTGATAAACAAAAAGTGAAATGGGAGAAAGAAGCAATCAACAAGAATTCCTTCCCTGAAGAGGTCGGATGAACTGATGTACCAAATCTCCAAAGAACTTCCACCACAAAGCTTTTTCCACTCTCAAAATCCTAGTCACGATGTAGGGCTAGAGAAGACATAATCAATTAAGAAGAGGGAAAACACCAGGAGAGATTAGTAGATCACCTCTCTCCCTCCTCTTCTCTCCTCTCTATGCATCTTCATCGCCGCAACCCCATTGAACTCTACCGCTATGCCAACCGAGCCCCACTATCTAGCTGATGTAGTGCACCAAATGTAATAGTGATGGTGGAGTTCAGGGGGGGCGAGGATGATGTCGGTAGTGGAACTCGCAATCTGTGGCAGCGCATGCCAGGGATGGCAACAGCGGTGATGTGCCTTATAGAGGGCTCTGGCTGAAGCAAGGAAGAACCTGCAACATGGCTTGTGCAAGAAGCTCCTTGCACAAGCCATGTTGCAGGTTCTTACTTGCCTCTGGCCAGAGCCCTCTCCACCCATTCCTCCTTTCATTCCCTACCTTCATCACCATCCCTCCTGCTGTTATTGCTTGCTTTGTCTCCAGTAGCCTAGATCTATCACCACTAAGGTTGCTGCTGTGGCTCTACTTCAATCACCTATGTCGATGGCCTAGATCTAGCCATGGCTCTCGATGACCGTTGTGGAGAGGTGAGGGAGCTAGCTCCCCTAACTCCGACTACCCTTGGTCTTCCCTATGCGCTCTACGCTTGGTTCCATCGATGTGGCTCATGAGAAGAGCTCATGGCCAAGGGAGGTGGCGGCGTAGCTTGCGACCAGGGAAGACGGGCAGCATGGCTTAGGGCAAGGCAGGAGGCTTTGCTAATGGTGCCTAAGAGGAGGAAGGAGGTGCTCAGGGAGGTAAAAGAAAAGAAATGAGGAACGAGAAGGAAAACAAAAGAAAAGGAAAGAAAAAATGGATGATTTTTTTGCTGACTTAGTTGTACATGTGCACGTGACGGGGACACCATCATAATAAACTTGTCCATGTAGTTGCCATATCACCAAAAGTAGGGTGGTTTTGGTCTCAAGATGTAAAGCATCCAATATATGATTTTGTAGTTGATTCCCAGACTTTCATAAGAGTTTAAGGGGGTTGAGTAACCTTGTTCCTATTTTGAAAGGAAAAAACAACAAATGGAGTATGTGCCAACCCGCTTTCACCTAGTCATATTGGTATTTGAGAAGGAGTTTCCAGAATAAGTGCCATAATATCTATTTGCCTTTTTCTCAATGACATCTTGTGCAATATGGGGTTTGTTACTATTCTATAAAGCAGGCAATCTTTGCGGCCACACAAAGAAGTGTAAGAGCAATGATAAGCTACAAGTGGAGTAGTGGGACCTACGCATTAGTAGCACTGTTGTTTGTAGAATGAAAATAGGAGGTTTATTGCACTCTAACTTAGCCTAGTGTCGATTTTCGAAGTAGGTATCGCAGTCGTTGTCCAAGTGAGTCAATCCGATAAAAACCCATCAAAGATAAAGGAAATGTGGCTGAAAACTCACCGATAAGAGCTACTGGCAGTGGACTGAGGAAGTTGCGGTCTACGGCTGGTCTAGCATACAAGTGGATTAATTAGTACAAAGTGTGTGTATGGACTACGGAAGACACTTGTGAGTCTCACAGGTCAGCTCATACCTTCTAGGGCTTTCACCCTTGCCCTAGAGGGTGGACCCATATATCATATATAGGCTCTGTTCGTATTGATTTATGTTTCTAATTTCTGCTTAGAAAAGCCAAAAATCAATATAAACACGTACCTTCTCGAAGTGGTTTCTTTACTCATCTCGCTACCATCTTGCTTCAAGGATAAAGCAAGAGTCATGGGTGTATTACGCACCTCACTCCTCTCGCTCTTATCACGTGCACGTATCTTTCTTTATTTTTTTCACCGCTCACTTTCTCTTTCTAAAACCACTTCTCTCAATTATTACTATTTATTTTTAGTCTTGGCCCGGCCCACGTAGAACAGTGGCCTCGAACCCACCCTTTCTAGGCCTGCCACCCGCAGCCCTGGACGTAACCCACCGCAACCTCGTCTTCCTCCTCCAAAAGTCCAATCACACCCGCCCTCAGCCTCGCCTCTCCCTCCCAAAATTTCCCCCAAATCGCGCTCCCTCTCTCCTATTTCAAACACCACCAGGAAACCTCGCCGCACCACCTCCGCAATGCCGCCCGCTCGCCGCCTCCGCCGCACCGCCCCGGCCTCCGCCGCCGCTGATGAGCCCGCCTACTCCTCCGCCCCGGACATCCTTGCCCTCGCCGCCACCCTCCTCCCCTCCACCGCTGCCTCCGCCACTCTCAAAGCACCTCCCCGCCTCAAGCACCTCCTCCACTCTCTCCCAGCCTCCCACCCCGTCCTCCTCTCCCTCCCCCAAACCCTAGCGTCAACTCTCTCCTCTGACCCTGGGTCCGGCTCCTCCCCCCGCGCGGCCGCCGTCCTCCTCCACCTCCTCCTCACTCACCCCTCCCACCCGCCGCGCTGGGACGATCTCCTCCGCCCTCTCGCGCTCCTGCACGACCGCCTCGCCCTCCTCGCCACCGACGACCCGCCCCTCGCCGCGCTCGCCGCCGCCTGCTTCGAGCTCGCCTGGCGCGCCCCCGCGCCCGGCCGCGAGGCGCTCGTGGCCCAGACCCTGCCCTACCTCCTCTCCCAGGCGCTCACCTCCGGCTCCAATGCCAGGCCGCTCCTCCGCCGCCTCTTCGCGCTCCGCGACGCGCTGCCGCTCCTCGACTACGCCGACGAGAGCATCTCCGACTTCAAGATGCTGCTGCTGCGCTGCTTCGTGTCGCCGCTCTTCCTAAAGACAGAAGAGGGGAGGAAGATCCTGGCGCAGGTGCTCGGGGTCAGCGAGGGGCTCGCCAGGGAGGGGCTGGAGCTCGTCAGGGTGCAGGTGGGGATGATGGGGGTCAAGCGGGCCGCGGTGGTGGCTTACGGCGAGGTGGTGTTCAGGGCGTGGAAGGACGGGGGGTGGGTCAGGGGGGAGGTCGGCGAGGGGTTCCTACAGGGGATAGTGGAGGCGGCTGTGCACGCCGGCAGCAAGGAGGTCGCCAAGGTCGCGAGGAGGGTGCTGTGGGCGTTCGTGGAGCAGAGGGCGGTGGCTGGAGTTGAAAAATTGGTGTTCCGGCTTGCAGAGCCTGTGCTCTTCCGGTCGTTGCAGGTATGTGCCTTGTCTTGTTCTTCTCTGGTGGCAGTGTATGTGGCTATTGTCAGTATGTTACTACTTTCATTACGAATGGATTAATGAGGGAAGAGAGTACAATACATAGTGCTAGTAAATAGTAATCACTAAAATGTTTGCTGTGTAGTAGATGAAGTCACAGTTCAAGTAAGTTTGCAATGAATGATGATAGTACTTAATTGGCCACATAAGTGTAAACTTCAGCACGTGTCCACAATTCCACATAAGCATCTGTTCTATTTGTTTTATCATAGTTTGTTAGGCTGCTGAACTTCCCACAAAATGAATGAATATTGAATAGCAATATTCTATTATGCTGATTCTATATATATAATATCATGCACACTTCCACTTTTAAATAGCTAATCCACATGCAAAGCTGCATTACTGGTCATTGGTCACACAGTGTTTATGCTCTATGAAAGGGAAATTACAACTTATCATCTGTTTAGCACGTTGGCCAAGTTTTATTCCTTATAAAAGTTATATTTGGTGGAATACTTTATGTTGATTGTTTTTCCTTGAAAAATTTTAGTGAGTTGTTTGTTTCACTTTTCACTTTACAACTTGATATCTAAAACATACATAATACACTGCAATATATATTGAATTTTTATATACTTGTCAAAAAATAAGATAGATATGCAACAGTTTTAAGTCTTGAACAAATTTTTGGTTTATCTGAAGTGACTACTGTTTGACAGGTTGCGAACTCTAATGTTCGCCATAATGCTTTGCATCTTCTGTTAGATTTGTTTCCCCTTGAAGACCCGGATGTGACAAAGGATGTCAACGATCCACTACTAGAGAAGCAGTTCTTCTTGCTAGACAAACTTCTCATGGATGACTGCCCAGAAATAAGGACAGTTGCAGTTGAAGGACTCTGTCGTATTCTTAACCAGTTTTGGGAGGTTATTCCTTCGCCAACTATTTCAAAATTTTTGAGTAAAATTGTTGATGATATGTCCAAAGATTCTTGCAACGAAGTTCGTCTGTCAACACTAAATGGTCTGATATATTTGCTTGACAATCCACAAAGTCATGACATCCTGAAAGTTCTACTCCCAAGATTAAGTGACATGGTCTCTGATCCTGCTCTATCAGTCAGAGCTGCTTCTGTAGATCTACTTTTAGCTATTCGTGATCTTCGATCTTTCCAATTCAATAAGGTATGGTACATAGTCATTGAATGCATATATCGATTTACACTGTAACCTAAGTAACCTTTGCATCTATAATTTGTTCAGTTTGAGCACACATGCTAATGTATATTTTGATACCTTTGGGTAGGACCATTTATATGCCCTTTTCTGTTGCAGGTTGTTGGCTTGGGTACTTTATTATCTTCGCTTGCAAACGATCATCCCCGTGTTGCTCAAAAAATCACAAAGCTTCTCATTCCTTCTTATTTTCCATCGAAGTTGACTTCGAAAGAAGCATGTGCTCGCTGCATTGCACTCATAAAGAGGTCACCGGCAGCTGGAGCAAGGTTTTGTGAATTTGTTCTATCTGAAGGATCATCCCCAAGGACTCTTGTTGAGTTGATCAAAGTCTCTATTACTCTGGCATTGTTGCCAACAGGACTGAACTCAGAGCAGATTGATGGTCTTGTACTTGCTTCAGCCAATCTAATAAAAAGCTTATCTGATGAGTGCTCTAGTTTGGCTGCTTTGAGGGAATTCTTTGCAAATGCCAAGTTGAAGTTGCTCTTTAGAACCACAGTTTCTGAGGGTGCTCGGGCTGCTCTTCTAAGTGTGGCTCCAGTGGTATCACCTGATGGTTTATCTGTGTTGCACGACGAATGCATGGATATAGTTGTGAATGCTGCTGCGATTTCCAAGCAAGATGAATGTCAAGAAACAGTGCTTGCTGCACATAAGTTGGTACTTTTGAGTGGCTGGTCTGATGAAATGTTTGAAGCACTAACAAATATTCTGCAATCTAAAGCCTCTGGTTTTGCTGAGATCTATGGACTTTCACCTCCGCTGTGTCCTGTTGCATCTTCAAAGAGGAAGAAAGGGAAGTCACTTAAGAAAACGCCAGCAAAGTCTGACCATGTTGTTGGCAAGGGGTCATCGAAATCAGTCATCTTGAAAAATGAAGAGCTTGCTGCTGTAGCGGGGGCAGCATGGCAGATCAATGAGCTACTAAAATATGAGGAAATGAGAAATGCCTTTCTACAATCTTCTTATTCAGAAATTGCATTTTCGTCTCTGAAGGTCATTTCTCAAGTGTACATTGAACAGTGCCTGCATTTTAATTCTTTAGACCTTGCACCTGTGTTGGCTTATCTGAGTTTGGCTACATATAGTGCTCTTCAGGATGTTGATCAAACTGACATGAGCTGCTCTGAGGTGAGTTCACTACCACAGTTCCACAATGCCTTGTATCTTTGACAGTTGCCACTGAAATGTTGATAAACAGTAGTCATCTTGTCAATACTTTAATGGGAAACTGGAACCAAGATTTCTTTATGGCACTTCTGTTATTTTAGATAGCTCTCTGTGGGTTATGTGAATATTATTCAGTATTTTTTTGTATTCTGTATTATGCCATTCTGATAGTAATTTTGTTTTGAAGAAAATTCTCATAGTAAATTTCATCTTGTGTCAGTCAGCAACTGTCAATCACTCACTGAATCATCTGCTGAATTGTTTCGACAAACCACTAAATGGATCTGTTACTGGTTACACCAATTCATCATCAAAGTTGAATGAGAATAAGAAATCTGCACGGCAAAAACAGCAGCAGCACGGAGCCCCCGAAGGTATAGCTGAACCAAAATTGTACAGTTTTTGATGCGGAAACCTCTTTGAACTGAATCTCGAATTCCTGTTTATCTGATCTTCTGAAAGCATCCAAAAGAATGTAATTAACAAGGAAATTTTCCGTTTGTAGTCATCATAGTCCGTTTATATTGTTATCAACCCTGCAGAATTTTACATATTCCTTGTAAATAAGTGGGCGATGCATCTTGTGCAGAAAATGCAGTGAAAGGCACAATTCATGTCATCATGCTTGGCACTTCAATTCTTAAGTTTATTGTCGACACAACAACCATCAAGCTGGTCATTGATGATAAAGCAAGATGTCTCAAATTTGCATCGTCCTACACAAAATATGCAGTGTCAGCCATCAAAAGGCACAAGGAGCAGAGCTCTTCTTTCAAGGGGGATGATCTGAAAGACATACTGATGCTTCTACGAAGTTCCTTAACATACGCAGCCAAGCTACTTCATTTGGTGCTGGCAAGCTCAACCGAGTCGTCAAGTCCCCCAGAGGAGGCCTTCCTCCTTGCCAATAATCTTCTTGATCTTTTACCTTCTGTTGAATCCTTCGCAGGCTCGAGATTTGCTCTCGGTTTAGTTTCTGTTGTGAAGCAGTGGCTACCAGTTCTCATATTGGGTCTTGGATGCCGCTGGTTGATTGGGCCACAGAATGAGATGGCTAACAACATATGCAACTTGGGTGAATCTGACTTGCCACTGTGGGTCACCGCCCTGGCCAAGAACGAGCTGCTTGACGCTGAAGAACCTAGGCAGGGTGATCAAAGCGAGCAGGGCAGCGAGAGTGAGGACTCGCCGTCATCCAGAAAGCTAGCAGAAATGATGGTGATCCTGCTGAAGAAAGGTAGCCCGCGAATCCTGGATTCTGTGGGTGGCGTCTTGCTGTCCACCCTCTGGTTGGCGCTGCAGAGAGCGGAGTACGTCGTCGTCTTAGGCTTGACGCGATTCGTTTGTGCCAGGTTGCTCGGGAGCAACTCTTCAGGCTCGGAGAAGCTGCAGCTCACTCATGACTCTCTGCGCGAGAATTTCTTCGAGATGGACAAGCATGTCAGGGAGGACCTTGTTGATGATGAGGGCTCGAGGCAGCAACTGGAGAGTGCAAAAGCATTGATAAGATCAGTTCTCTCGGACGTCTGATGATGTATGTACTGTTCTCAGATGAGGTGAGTTCACTGATGCTGTGGCAAGTAATGCGCTACCAGCTTAGCCAAGTCTGCGTTTCTTGATTCGAGAAGCAGCGACCTTTTTACCTCACTAGAGTTTGGGAACGCAGGATGGAATGTGTTGTGGGCAAAGTATTTTGTACTAGTATCCTGTGTAACTCTCTTGCCACTGTGTAAACATCCACGTGACAGAAATCATTAGTACTCACTTGCATGCTATCCTGAAGGAAAATTGCACACATTTCAAATCAAATCCGCAATTGAGGGATCATCAATTAAGAGTAACCAGTGTGGTGGAACACTCGGTAAGTGTATGAGCATTTGAGCCACAGACGTGACGTGTTTAGAACGATTCAACTTTTATTAATAACTAGCCTCGTAGGCGCGGCGGCACGCCGCGCCAGCCACCGTGTGTACCGAAGTAAAAGAGGCGAAAATTCGTAGCTAAAGGAAGGTGTAGGGTTTTTTTTAAAAAAAGCGAGGGGCTTTTCGCAATAAAAGGAGATCAGAGGGATTTTTTTTGTAAAAATCAGGGGTTGTTTTGAAAGAACCGAGGGCCTGTATGTAATTTCGGAAACTGCGGATCGTTATCGACGAAAAATAAATATGCGCAGGATCTTTTTTGAAAAATCCAAGGACCTTTTCGCGAGGAAAAATACCTTTTACGTAATTTTTGAAAAATACAGGGAAAATACCTCCTCTGGCCGTACCAAAAACCCCCGCCACGCGTTGGCCGGAGCGCGCGGGCGGGGCGACGTGGCTCGCCTCCTCGCGCGGGGAACCCCGGGGCGTAATACAGGATGATTAGTCATCATGGATGTTACAATAGTGTTACTGTATTACCTATGTACAGTCTCGTGTGATTGTGCTCTACACCTCATGAAGTTTCATAATACAAAGTAAGTGTATACAGCCCATACTTAGAAACGATTGTACTGCACAATATACCATATGGTATGTTTTTCAGAGCCACATGATAATCTGCATATTCTTCCGATCGACTTGCTGCATGGCTAGTGCTGAAAACGGATCGGATAGTGTTCGACCGATCTGAATTATTTTCGAATACGGATACTGTCGACTTGAATATTTGTTGAATAATATTGAATGGGAAATGAATACATATTTTTTTGTTGGATACGAATATGTACTTAGTAACTTACTATCTGTCGAATATGAACACGGATTCGGATTATTCGGATATTCAAAGGCCAAATATCCGCAGCATATATCGTTTATTTTAACCTAGTCTATTTACATGATACTTTAGTAACCCATTATACATTAATACATACATCAATACATGGAGTTAGGGAATGAATATTGGATTATATGAATCTTTCATGAATGTTCTTTGTGAATGTTTTGATCAAATAAACTATTTATATTTTTCTGTTCATTTTGTGCATATAGTTTAAAGGGTTTTTACGTTCCTAAGAATATTAGTGATCGTATTTGATTCGATTCGTATTTATTTCGTATTTCCATTTGACATCATTTATATTTGTATTTATATCTAGAGTATTTGTATTCATATTCACATTCACAGAAAAATATAAAAACAAATACACACTATTATCTATTCATATTCGAACCGTTTTCAGACGTATGCGTGGTCGATCATGCGGAAAATCCAAATAAGAAACGGAAAAAGGTTCCTCTAAAAAAAGAAATGGAAAGGTTCCTTTTTAAAAAAGAAACGGAAAAGGAGAAGAGTAGAATACATTGGCCACCCACGGCCACGATAAGGAAGAGGGTAAAAACCCTCGAACTACGAGAGGAGAGGAAGGCGGCGACCACCCTAGCAAAAAGAAAGAAAGAGAAAAGCGGCGGCCGTGGAGACAACGCGAATGGCGACGGGCGGCGGCGCGAATAACGGCGGCGAAGACGGCGGAGGCGAGTTCTACTTGCGCTACTATGTGGGGCACAAGGGCAAGTTCGGGCACGAGTTCCTCGAGTTCGAGTTCCGCCCCGACGGCAAGCTCCGCTACGCCAACAACTCCAACTACAAGAACGACACCATGATCCGCAAGGAGGTCTTCGTCTCCCCCTCCGTCGTCCGCGAGGCAAGGAGGATCATCCACGAGTCCGAGGTACTTACAGCCTAGCCTTCTCTCTTCCTCTACTCTCCCCCTTCCCCTTCCACGGCTAGACCTACCTAGGGTTAGGGTTTACTGACATATCTAACTAAATCTGATGGATCCTTCTTGATTTTGCAGATTATGAAGGAGGACGACAACAACTGGCCGGAACCCGACCGCGTGGGCAGGCAGGAGCTCGAGATTGTCATGGGGAACGAGCACATCTCCTTCACCACCTCCAAGATCGGCTCCCTCGTCGACGTCCAGACCAGCAAGGACCCGGAGGGCCTCCGCATCTTCTACTACCTCGTCCAGGTATGCCCACCAAATTCGATCCAAATTCTCAGAATTATTATTGCTTGCTTGGATTGCCGTGCTTTGGGTGCTATTACGATCTAATCGATACATAGGTATTGCGTGCCATGGCTGATGAACAGCCCGTATTAGATATATGTTTGTTTGTGAAGGCGTGTGATTTCTTAAACTGAACACACACACCAAAAAAAGGATGGTGAATGACATCTTTTGGTTCATGTCAGCAGTGTGGATTATATTTTTAGGTTGGTTCTCTTGTGAGAGGTTCTACTGGCTCCATCTTATTAATAAGTTATAATGTTAATGGCATTTACAAGTAAGCATTAGGGCATCAGTAGTGTATATATCACAATGGACCTTAAGGTGGACCCCACCTAATTCTTAAGACCGACTCGTTATGTTTAAGGCCACCGCTCGGCTGTAACAAGGGTTCCACTCGGTAGTAAAAAAATATTTCTCATGCTTGGTAGTTGGCTGGTGGGGGAGAGAGAACAACATGATTAAAAGAAAATTGTATTTTAGGGTCTGTTTGAGACTGCTCTGCTCCAGGTTTTTCAGCTCTGCTCCCAGTTTGTCTAGCCAAACAGATCCATCTCCAAGAACTCTGCTCCAAGAAAAGGTGGAGTTGAGGACCAACTCCACGTTTTTTGTGGAGCTCCTCAAAGGGTACTCCAGAAACTAGAGATTCATACCTCCTCATGGAGTTGAGAGAAAATTACCCACCTATGCCATTGATTACACAAACATACCCCTTTGTTCTTTTTAGAATACTGAATTTCGTAGCTACTGTGGCGTTTCCTCTGTAAAATTTCTGCAAAAGGAACCTCAAGGCCTCTTTGGATCAAAGGATTTTTGAAGGAAAATCACAGGATTTCAAATTCCATAGGATTAGCTACTGGGAAAAATCCATAGGAACACTGCCCACTTCATTCGGTTTTGGAGGAATTTCACGGGAAAAAAAACATTCAGTCCGACTGGAAGTTATTTTTCCTATGAGCGAACCCGTGCGTGGGAGAGAAAAGGTAGAAGGTTCAGAAACTCATCGCCGGTCGATCTTTGAGACCGTCCGTGCTTTGAGGTGGAGATGGAACCATCGACTCATCGCTAGAGCCGGAGCCGTTGTCGCCGCTGAAGCCATTTGCGCTCCTAGTGCACGTGTCGAGGCCGCTCTACTCTTTCGCCTACGGCTGCATCCGCCACATCGATCGGAAGCGGCGATGCTGTGAGCAAGAAAGCAAGAACACGACAGGATGGAGCATGAAGGCGGAAGGCATGGTCGATAGGAAACTACATTGGATAAGATCACACGGGAAAAAAAACTATTCATAATTCACCAGAACCATATTTGAAGAAAGCAGATTTGTACATGGCGTTTTCTAAAAACATATTTAGGTTATCTACGGACAATTATTTGTATTCGAATGATGGACTTTGTTAATTATCTATCATGCACGTTGCAATTTATGGGACAAAAGGATGGAATTATTTGACCAAAATATTTGTTTTTTGGTTTTCTCGAATAAATTAATTGCGATTATAATATTTTACATCATATTTCAATTGGCAATAAAAAAAAATTCAGTTACATATGCTCCGCAGACATCAAAACATACACCAAACATCATTCAGGGGCACATTGGATCTTTCTCAGGGAAACCTCACATACCTGGAGCTGGAGCTAGCTGCGTGCCAAACAGGACCACCTACTTCAGGAACTCCACAGTGGAGCTGCTCCATGGTGGAGTTGGTGGAGCAGAGCTGGAAAAACTGGAGCAGAGCAGTCCCAAACAGACCCTTAATGCTTGTGGCCAGGTCTTTAGCTTGAGGACTGGCCTCAAGTCTTTTTTGCTTATGGCCTGCTTAAGGTCAACCCTGTAATGTATAAGGTCGACCTTAAGGTGTCTTATGACCCCCTATTTTCATACACTACGGATGCCCTTAGGTTCACACCATGGATCTACATAGTTAACTATATGCTGGGTTGATGGAAAATCATCCATATTTGACAATTTTAATTTTTATCTCATCTGTTTGATATTCTTCCAGTAATTATAGTATCACTTTTGTCAATATATTCAGTGCGAGACTTGTTGCATGTCTAGAGTCACAGTGGTAGCAACTTAAATGCTATTCTAAGAGTGTTGATGTTTGGTACAAACTGGAAGCCCTTTGATGGCTTTACCATCTATTTGTGCTGGCACTGACCAGTGCTTGTACCAATACCATTTGTAATATACCAATATTTACTTAAAAAAAAATCAAATTTGAATGATTTTGAGAACATTGGGATAAGTTTCTCAGTTTGTAGCCTACCTGGTATCTAAAGGAAGCAAAACAACACATCCCATATCACATCCACCTTTTAGTGCGTAGTGTTTTCAAGCTGCCAATTTACCAAAGCAGAAACTCAAAAGCACAAAAACACAGCCTGAGAGTTTGACATCTATCAGTGTATTCTATTTCTGAGTCTTTCACTCTTCTTTGGCTTGATCAGTGAACACAACCTGTAGGGAAGGATTGTAAGAAAAGAATTGACTTAAATGGAAACTCTAAACATAAATAGTTATCAAGAAAGAAAAACAAGAGCAAACTATTCCCCCAAAAATTCAGTTTGTTTCTGGGCAGCCATATATCCAGCAATCTGTGATAGCTTCAAGGAAGATTTCTGCTGTGGATGGCCATATACTTTTGTCTCCAATAGCACTAAGAAATGCCAGGTCTTATGATTCAAGTAATATCTACCATCTTTTAGCTATGCGAGACTGCAAGCCATATTAGAGTCAAAAACAGATACAACTGTAACACCCCGCCCATCCTCTGGGCCCGAAATGCCACCATATTGCATACTCTTACCATTCCATCAACTACTAGAAAATTTTAAGCCAACACGAAACACAGAAACATAATATCCTTCTCATCCACCCCCATGTTAAATTAAGAACACCGAGAGAATATTTCTTTTTTTATTTCTATGCTCATAGTTTTAAATTTTGCAAGTAGAACTAAACAACACACTGCTTAAAAGCCCAGCTGTTTTGCAAGCATATAGGTGGCATGATTTCCTATTAATTGTAAATAACTTGTATCTTTGTGAGCCTTGTAGGAACTATTGTTATCAATAAACCATTTTGTTAAGGATAGAATAGGACTGTTATCTGTTTCCTTATATGATTTGTATTCCTTCTGTATATTCCTCTTGTACTCTATATATATTGCCCTTTGGGCCTCATGAATAGATGCACAATATTCATAACATGGTATCAAAGCTTAGGTTAAAAACCCTAACCTGATCTACCCTTTCGCTGCTCTGACGTCGCCCGTGCCGCCGCCGCCACCCGGGCCGTCTCTGCCCATACCGCCGCCGCTGTTTGGGTCGTGCTACCCCTGCTGTCTGGATCGCCTCGAGCCACCACCGCCGCCACCAGATCCGACGCCGCCATCGCCGGACGCTCTGCGCGGCATCGGCGTCATCAGATTCGGATCGCCGCCGGATCCGACGCTGCTCGTTGTCGCCGCCGCCGCCACCGCTGCTCTCAGCCACCGTCGTCTTTAGCCGCCGCCGCGCCGAACCATCACAGCGCGCGCGCCGTGCGCCGCCTCGAACGCCGTGTCACCGAAGCTTTGCTTCGGCTTTTTGTTCAAGTCCGGTGAAGATTCACTTCACTTCACCACTAGCTTTATAGTTAAAGAAAAAGAAAAAGAAAAGAAAAAGGAGAAAAACGTTGTTCTAACCGCCGCACGCCGGCGCGCTGTTAGACTTCGTTGAACCGTTGCTTGGTCGTCGCGCCGTCTAGCGCCGCCTACCAATGGCTTTCGTTCCGTCTGCAGCGATCCCATTCTCGGGAACAAAGCTCCATGGAACGAACTACAGATTATGGTCTTCCCTCATGGAGATCACGCTCGATGGTCTCCGCCTTTGGGGACATGTTACGGTGCTCGTCCTTCTCCGCCACGCGGTTCACCCTCTTCGGGCAGCCTACTGCACCTCCCGCGTATGAAGCTGCTAAGAAGAAGGCCGAGGCTGATGCTACTGCTGCTGACGCTGCTGATGAGGCTTTTCAGTATGCCATTAACGCTTTCGAGCGCTGGTGTGCTGATGAGGCTCGTGTTCGTGCCATCCTTGTGGTCAGCGTTGATGACTCCATTCAGCCAGATATTGTTGGTCCGCGGTCTACTCGGCAGATCCGGGAGTACTTGCGTGAGCGATACCGTGAGCGAAGTGATGCTCGCTCTTTTCGCCGGCGTGAGTTGGAGATGCTTCGCCAGAGATTCTTCCGTCGACGATTTCTTCGAGCTCGCCGCCTCGCGATGATAGATGAGTTGGCTTCTCCATTGTGCCAGGAGTGCCACAAAGTTCAGAAGGCAGATCATGATCGTCTTCGTCTTTATGATTTCGTCTGCCGTCTTCGCTAGAGTTTGAGCTCGCCGAGCTCACCGCCTTGAGCCGCCGCCACGACCGCCACGAGGCTCTTTGACACTTCGCCGAGGAGCTTGTCTCGCCAGCTAGCATACACGCTCCGATTGTGCTTGCTGCTCCTTCGACTACATCGACGGTTTCTGCTACGACTACGGTTCCTTCCCAGGTGCCTGTTGTCGTTCCTGCTTTTGCACCAACTGGAGTTCAATGCAAGTACTGCAAGAACTTCGGGTATGACTACCAGAGTTGTGCGGTGCGAAAAAAGCGGCATAAGGCGTGTGGGGGTGGATGATCCAAGGGAGGGCAGGGAGGCCCTTCCTTCACAGGAGGACAGATTAGCTCATCAGGATCTCAGCGAGGTGACTCTGTTCAGCAGCTCAGCCAGGCTCTACTTCAGCAGCTCTCACAGCTCAGCGGGTTTTGCCAGTCTAGCTCAGACGTCTCCCCCAGGTACCTATTGGGTTCTAGATTCTGGTGCCTCTTTCCACATGACACCGGATTCCATATCTCTCACTTCAGTAGGACCTCATGCCCTCCCTATCTCTGTTCAGACTGCTGATGGTACTTCCTTGTCTGTTAGCTGTCAGGGCACTCCTTTGTCTACTGATTTTTCTGTTCTAGCTGTTTCTCATGTTCCCAAACTAACCATGCAGCTTCTTTCAGTGGGGCAGCTCACTGACCTTGGTTGTAGGGTTGGTTTTGACTCTCACACCTGTTTTGTTCAGGATCGACAGTCAGGGACATACTTGGGACTGGTCGGCGCCGTAGGGATCGTCAGGGTCTCTACATTCTCGACCGTCTTCATCTTCCGTCCACTTCAGTTGCTCCTACCACGTCGTCAGCTGCTTCCACTCCTGCCACGTCTACCTCCACTGCCACTGCTGCCACCGCTCCTGGAGTTTTTGCACAGTGGCATCACCGTTTAGGTCACCTGTGTGGGTCCCTTCTTTCGTCATTAGTTCGTCAGGGTGTTCTTGGACGTGTTACTGTTGACACGTCCATGTTTTGTCGAGGTTGTAAGCTAGGCAAGCAGCTGCAACTTCCTTATCATTCTAGTGAGTCCTTGTCTTCTCGCCCTTTGATTTAGTTCATTCGGATGTATGGGGACTCGCGCTATTATCTCAAAAAGCGGGCATAAATTCTATGTTATTTCATTGATGACTATTCCCGCTTTACTTGGCTTTTCCCTATGTCTAATCGTGGTCGGTTTCTTGCGATCTATCGTAGCTTTGCCATGATGGTTCGTACTCGCTTGAGTCCTCTATTCGCATCTTCACGTGATTCTCACGCGAGTATTGTTCTAGTGCATTCGACAATTTCTTTACGAAAGCGTGGCACTCTCTATCGCCTTTTGTCCTGGTGCCCATGCTCAGAATGGGGTTGCTGAACGCAAGCATCGTCATCTGATTGAGATTGCTCGTACTCTTCTTGCCTCTCACGCCCCCCACGCTCTGGTGAGGCTATTTCTCTACGCATATCTCATTAAATGCAGCCTTCCACTGCTCTTAAGGATGTTAGTTCTATAGAGCGTCTCTACTCTAGAGCCCCCCAGTACAGCCATCTTCGTGTTTTTGGCATCACCTGTTTTGTCCTGTTGCTGCCTCGTGAGCGCACTAAACTGATAGCCCAGTCAGTCGAGTGTGTGTTTCTTGGGTACAGTTCTGAGCATAAGGGTTATCGTTGCTATGATCCTTCTACTCGACGGATTAGGATCTCACAAGATGTTGTCTTTGACGAATCTCGACCTTTCTTCTATCGAGATTCGGCTCACATCGCTTCCACCATCGAGACGATCTCCGGTTGTCTCTCCCCGACTCTCACCCATTTCCCCTTTCCCGCCTTCTACCTTCACCTCCCGTGTTGCCTCTGCAAAGACCGCCGCTCCTATGGCACCACCGTCTCGTTTCTCGGGTGCACTACCTCGCACGCCATTGTCCTTCACCGATCCTCTCCGGTCTCTTGTCGACACCGATGTCCGATTCATCCGATGATGCTCCTCGTTACCCTTCGTGGTGACCGCAACCATTCGGCCTCGATCGCCTTGGTTTTACGCCGACGGCTCATGGTCTCTCTCACATCGAGCTTAGTTCTTATCGTGAGGTCGCTTCTCATTCGAGTGGCAGCTCGCTATGGCAGAGGAGCTTGATGCGCTTCGTCGTACGGAGACTTGGGATATTGTCTCGACACCTGTGCACGCTCGTCCTATCACGTGCAAATGGGTGTACAAGATTAAGACCAGGTCTGGCGGTACTATTGAGCGCTACAAGGCTCGTCTTATGGCTCGTGGTTTTCAGCAGGAGTATGGTCGAGATTACGATGAGACATTTGCTCTGTTGCTCATATGACCACCGCTCGCACTCTTGTTGCGGTTGCTTCGTTCACGGTGGTCTATCTCTCACCGGATGTTAAGAATGCTTTTCTTAATGGCGTCTTGCATGAGGAGGTTTACATGCACCACCACCCGGATATTCTGCTCCACCGGTCATGTCCGCTGCCTTCGTTGTGCTCTTTATGGTCTCAAACAGCCCTCGTGCTCGGTTTGCGCTGCTTTATCTCGTTGATCACCGCTGCCGGTTTCACCGCCGCGCCATGATCCCGCTCTATTTATCCATGTCTCATCTCGAGGTAGGACACTGCTTCTTCTATATGTGGATGATATGCTCATTACTGGTGACGATCCCTCGTTCATTGCATATGTGAAGAAGCATCTCAGTGAGCAGTTTATGATGACTGATCTTGGCTTGCTTACATACTTTCTTGGGATTGATGTTTCTGTCACGCCTGAGGGTTACTACCTCTCCCAACAGAAGTATATCCAGAATCTTCTTGATCGGTCTGGTCTGATTGATACTCGCACTACTGAGACTCCTATGGAGCTCTCTTTAGCTTCGTGCTACTGATGGTGATCCTCTTGAGGATCCTACTCGGTATCGCCATTTTGTTGGCAGTTTGGTATATCTTGTGAGCACTCGTCCTGATTTTGCTCATGCTGTCCATATCTTGAGTCAGTTCATGGCTTGTCCTACTCATCTTCACTACAGTCATCTTCTTCGTGTTCTTCGCTACTTGTGTGGGACCATCTCTCGTCGCTTGTTTTTCCCTAGCTCCACCTCACTCCAGCTTCAGGCGTACTCTGATGTGACCTGGGCTAGTGATCCTTCTGATCGTCGTTCTTTCTACTTACTGTGTTTTTCTTGGCTCCTCCCTGATTGCCTGGAAGACAAAGAAGCAGACTGCAGTTTCCCGCTCGAGTGCAGAGGCTGAGTTGAGAGCTATGGCAGCTGTGACAACAGAGATTGCTTGATTGAGATAGCTACTTGCAGACTTTGGCGTACCTGTGAGGGGACCTACTACTCTTATGACTGACAGTACTGGAGCTATCAACATTGCTCGTGATCCAGTGAAGCATGAGCTCACCAAACACATTGGTGTGGATGTTTCATACACTCGCTTCTAGGTGCAGGAGGGTGTACTTGCTCTTCAGTTTGTGTCCTCAGAGTTACAGATTGCTGACTTCTTCACGAAGCCACAGACTACAGCACAGCATTTGTTTTTTTGTCTCCAAACTTGTGTGATCCACCATGAGTTTGAGGGGGGTGTTAAGGATAGAATAGGAAATGGAATAGGACTGTTATCTATTTCCTTATATGATTTGTATTCCTTCTGTATATCCTTCTTGTACTCTATATATATTGCCCTTTGGGCCTCATGAATAGATGCACAATATTCATAACACATTTATCTGTAGTGTCTTCATTAATCAACATCAACACATTTGGAATCTTATCTCCCAATATAAGACATTTGCTTTCAGCCTTACACTAACACCAACGGCCCTTTTGAAGCAGAACCAATTTATTAGTGCTTCTAACCTGACAGACTACTCTAGATGTCCACACGAAATTATTCTATTGCTGGAAATAGCTGGAACTGATGGATGCATTGGGGTTCCTTAGAACCTATGCAAGATGCTCTTAAGTTCATAATAGCACAAGCGTTATTTATCTGTTGCATGTTCCATTACTTGTTTGAGGAAACAATTTTTTATTTGATAAACAACTACTGGGTGATTGTGTTGTATCTGAAGTTGACAGGAAGATATGCAAGTGGAAAAGATAACATCTTCATTTTGCCTGACTTTTGATGGCATTCTTGTTGTCTGCAATGGTTATACATATTCGTTCTTAATTTGATTTTTCTACTTAAAAAGGACCAAACTCATCTACCGCAATTACCATTTAATCAGTACTTAATCTTCTGTTAGGTTTGCTTAGTTGACAAATGTCATGGACGACCATATTAATAAATTCTAGATCATAGTTAAGGAACTATTAGTGGCATGTACAGAGTTAAAGTGTAATGAACTGGAGGTGCTAACCCCATCCTGTTTCTTGACTACATGGTTTAAACTCTTCCGGAGGAAAAAAAAAGTATTTTCACTATTTTGGTTGTGCACAGCACGGTAGACCTGTAAATGAAAGCTATTCCTAACCATTTGTTATGTTTTTGTGTGCAGGATCTGAAGTGTTTCGTGTTTTCACTTATCAACCTCCACTTCAAGATCAAGCCTATTCAATCTTGAGCTCCGTTGTGTCTCCGAATTGTGTTGTGGTACTGCAAGTGTTAGAGAATTCTGTACCATTATGTAAGATCCTATGAGTTACTCATGATGCAGTTGGGTGTGTGAGGTACACTATGGGTGGAATTTTTTGAGTTTGCCTGGGAGTCTTGTTGGATTGTGCAAACAGCTGAGATGTCTTCTGGTTCACAAAGGTAGTCCAGTCGGGTGGATAGAAGAGTGCACTTTCTTTTTACTGTGCGGATAATCTTTGATCGCCACAACTTGTTTCGTTAGGTTGACTAGCAGATATTTAAACTTGGAGAAGTCTGCGTTTCTGTAGAATTTCTATGTAGTTGTATGGCTGTTGGTTTCTTGATTCGAGAAACAGCTACCTTGTCACTTCACTACAGTTTTGGAAAACGCGGGGTGGAATGTGTGGTAGGCAAAGTATTTGGTAGTAGCATCCTGTCTACCTTTGTTGCAACTGCTATCGACGTACTACGTGGCAAATTGTTAAATGTTTTCTATCAACCACAAGGAAAGCACTAACTTCCATGCTATCCTGGAGGTAGTAAAATTGCACAAATTACAAATCAAATGAGCATCAATGTAACATCCCGGTCCTCTCTGAGCATAAAGTGCTATCATCTACTCTATAATGCTACCAACTTTAACTTTTACCGCTAGTCTTGCGAAGCAAATTTTTTATTTAAATATCAACCAAACGACAAAAGTCGATACGCTTGACACTAAGCGCAGCAGAGGTATAAATTTGCTAATTAGTAAAAAGGTACTCAATCATTCAAGGCTAAATATGTCAACTGTAGATGATATGTGAATTATTGTTGCACGTGAAACAATTGTGCTACTTTCGTTCGTGCATGTCGCCTTCAACAGATACCTAAAATCAACAACAAAGTAAGGATAAGTCTGAAGACTCAGCAAGCACACGATAAAATAATGGGGCTGGTATAGCAATCATGTAATCACATATTTATGAACTGTAACATAGAATCTCTGGATTTTCTCCCTGTCTCCTGTTTGTTTCCTGCAAATGCAATGCGATGCAATACACCTCTGTATGCAACTTATACCAGTATAGCGAGTTGCTTCACCCGTCGATGAAACCTCTCTGCCTCCATCGCTGGAGGTGCCTATCAAAGTAGGTCCTGTTATTCCCCACCGTCGTAGGTCTATGAGTGCAATGCATAATGCTCCTGTGTATGCCGCTTATACCGGTATAGTGAAGTTGTTTCACCCGTCGGTGAAACCCCTCCGCCTTCATCCCTAGAGGTGCCTACCGAAGTAGGTCCTGTTATTCCCCACCGTGTGGGAGGCCTACCGCCATAGGGCTTTCATGATGCTCATTCTTCATTGATATTCAATCATAAGTATCACTCATCGCAGTATAATCAACAGGTAAGCCAGGATATCATTTCATAACATAGCATAAATCATGGCATAAAACAAATACCAAGCATTCATCACAATCAATTATTCTATCATGCACTTTCCTGATTATTCCGTGGACGATGCATGGAGGAGCGCCAAATCAAAATCTCCACCTAAAAACATCACTCGAACTCTCAACTCAAAATTGCAATTCACACAAGCATGCAAATAGCATCGGTTCTACGTGTATAGACAACTGACAATGTTCCTACGTGCAAACCCGATACCAACACCCTCTCTCTTACTGGATACTTTTCTGATGCCTCGGTACCCAAATGATCATAATTTAATGATCGTCGTCTATAACCGCAGATAAATCTTATTTACACGTCTACCATTTTTCTCTTCATTTTCTCCTCTTTTCTTTTCTTTTTTTCTCTCCTCTTCTTTTTTTCTTTTCTTTTTCATTCCTCTCTTCCTTTTCTTTTCTTTTTTTCCTTCATCTCTTCCTTTTCTTTTCTTTTTTTCTCTCTCTCCTATTCAGTCGACCGAGCGGCCTCACCTAATCGGCCGCTTCTCTTCTTTCCTCACCTCACTTCCTCCTCCCCCAAATCCCCTCCGATCTGGCCCTACGGCGCGGCCTACCCTCGCGCCCTCGTTCACCGACGGCGATGCCCGAGCTCGCCTCGGCTTCGGCCATGGCTGCCGCCCTCCACTGACTCCGTCATCCCAGCCTCCCTATGCCGCCTCAGCTCCCCTCTACTCCCTGCCTAGCTTCGGCCAACTCGGCTCCAAACCACCACCCTTAGTTTTCATAGTCAGTCGTCGGCACCACATTGGCGAGGTGCTCGGCCATCCCCTCGAGCCCACAGCTCTCATTCTCCTCGGTAACTCCTTCTCTTCTCTACTGTCTTACAGCTCTACATGGTGATTGCGCTGCTCCCGGCCATGGCTTGTGATGCTACTGTAGTATGCCTAGATGCATATGTAGTTTGCACGGTGTGGTTCAAGTAAATAAATAGCAAACGTTTAGGGCTAGGGTGTGGCTACCTCATCGGGTGCTTGCCGGTCTAATTCGGGGGAATGGATTGAAGATTGGGCTTTGTTGTTCGTTTCCTTTGCCGACCATGCAGGTTCTTGTTCTTAAGGAGACTCGTTCTTGCTTAAGGAGACTTGGCCTTCTCCTCCTTGGCTTGTAGCTTGAATGGCTGTCCCTCCTTGCCGTTTTGCCTTGTTCCTTAGAGCAAGTACACCAATCGTCTTATAGCCAAGCTAGTCAGCATTTTTGCTGATGTGGAGAAGAGAAGAGAGGAGAGCTTGGCTCTCATGCAAGCAACAAGCTGCACACGGGAGCCTATGCAGTGGTGAGTCCAGATAATAAATGTATGTGAGGAGTAGGAAAGAGAATGTGAGATATGGTACCACATAATAATAAAAAAATCTTTTGTAGACAAATAGAAGACAGATTATTGTATAACTTGGCTCTTATAACTTGACTTATAGCCAAACACTTGGCTCTATTATTGGACTTGCTCTTAGTGGCTGATGGGAATGGAGCTTGGGGAAAGATGAGGGGTGGGGAACGAGGTTGGCTTCAGCTAGTTCTTGGCTGTTGGTTGTAGTGGCCAAATGGAGCTTTACCTCTTTTCTTGCCTTGTTGGCTTCGGTCTTAATACCCCTCTGGTGCTTTCTAGTTTGCCTTGCCATGCTGGCTGCATGTCCTCTTTTTGCTTGTGACTGTGCTATCTTGATAGGTTGTGTTGTCTCCTTCACTGTTGGCTTGTGGTTGTCGGTTGATCTTTTGGTGCTTGGGACATATGGCTGGGTGCTGTGGTCTTATTAACCAAATAGGGGCAAAGCCAGCGGGGAGGCTTAGTAAGGCTCGAGCCTCACCTCCCCCGGCGAGCGCCCGCAGCAGCTGGCAGCCAGCGAAAGTCAGAGAGGATGAGAAGCCCAACAAACAACAAAAAAAAGTTCAAGTGGCAGCCCACTTCCCTTAAAGAATAAAGAGGCCCAATAAAATCATCTCATTGGTCCACCAAAACACCCACTCCAACAAAGCAATTAGTTCTCACTTCACTTCCCATTCCACTTCCTAGACTGGCGGGCGGCGGCAGAGCCAGAGGAGAGACGTGTCGGCGCCGCCACAACGCAGAGGCCAAAGGGGAGTTGGGCTGGGGGCGACCGGGTGAGGGCACACCGCGCGCGCAGTAGGGGTGCTGCCGGAGCCAGAGCCAGATCTGGCAGCAACCCGGCGGGGGGAGTCGGAGTGGGGCGACAAGGGGGAACCAGACCAGGACAGCGAGGGCCAAGGCGTCGCCGACGAGTCTGGGCGGCGGCGCAGTGCCGTGGAGAAGCACCGAGTCCTAGAGGCCGAAGACGGGAGACCGGAGTGGAGGAGAGCCGGAGAGGCGGAGACGGCGGAGTCCGAGCGAGGCGAGGAGCCGAGGAGCGACGCTGCGACGGACTGACGGAATGAGGTGAGCGATTGAATCTGAGAGTGAGGCGCACTGGCGGACGAATTGAGGAGATAAGAGTCAGAGAGCGAGTGTGAGACAGACGAGTGTCGAGTGAGACAGAGGAATTGAGGAGATAGGAGCGGCCGACGGCTTCAGAGTGGGTAATTTTTCTCTATTTTTTCTTATCAATTTAGTATTTTAGAGTTTAGATTTTAGACTTTCATATTTAGTGTATATAGATAGGTTAGTCCTTATAATTAATTTATATATTTATAGCTTTATATTGACAAAAATTAATAATTTATTTATAGATTTTGCTATAATGGAGAAACGAATTTTGTGCAACTATTTTGCAAGTAATTCAAGTAGTTCTTTTCCAACCGATCAGAGTACAACTCAACCAAAGAAGCTTCCTCGGAGTAATTGGTATGCACGTCTTGTCTTGATCCAAGTGACTCCTTCTCTTAGTTTGATGTTGACAAGCTTGTTCGACTTGTTAAGATTTATGCTGATGATTCCACGGGTGCTGATCGACTCTTGTTAAGAAATCAACTTCAAACCTTCATTCTCAACATTAGAAGAAATGAAGAATTCAATGGATGTCGTGATATATCAAAACGTGCTCAATTGATGGTTCAAACAAGAAGAGATAGAACTTTCCCACTAGTATATCTCCTCATCGAGTTGACATTGATACTTCTAGTGGCAACGTCATCTGTTGAGAGAATATTTTCAGCAATGAATATTATCAAAAACAGATTTGTGTAATAAGGTAACAGATGAGTGGCTCAATGACTTGATGGTGTGCTACACTGAGCAAGAGATCTTTAAAGCATTGACAATGATAAAATCATAAGTGACTCAATGACTTGATGGTGTGCTACACTAAGCGAGAGATCTTTAAAGCATTGACGATGATAAAATCATAAACCACTTCTAAGGCATGAAGTCGCGTAGAATGCATTTGCCATGTAATTCAAATTTGTCTGGTGATTCAAATTAGGTTATTTGTGGTATGTTTCATAATTCATGTGATCTAAATTTTCATTGTTATTCATAATTTTCTATTATATCACTAATTTTCATATGTTTTACACACAGGTGATTTATTGCTACTCCGTACTCATAGCAGAATAATTATATATTCTTGGATATGCACTTTCTATTGTCGAGATATCTACTTTGTATTTATCTGTTTTTCGTTGTTTGTCTCCAAGACTCCAACTGTATGACTTCTGTATAAATTTGAAATTTTATAAGAGTATAAGACTATATTTGTGTCAACTTAGTTTAGTCAGACAATCAATTTTATTCCTAGCTTCGCCACTATAACCAAACGGGATTTTACTTCTCTTGCTTTTTCCACAGGTATTACAATCAAAGACGAGTAACCGTGTGGTGGAACACTCGAAATGTATGAGCATTGAACCACTGACGTGACGTGTTTTGAGTGAATCAATGAAACAACCGAAAATTTGCAAAATCAAATTGGATTTGAGTTCTCTCTGGATTTGAGTTTCTCTAGCCTCCCTAATCTATTCCACACTAATCTCAAAGCAAAAACCCTCACTAATCCTTGTCATCACGCCGTTATCACGGTGGGAATGGAGATTTTTCTCGCAGTTACTGTTCATGTCCTAACCTCCCGGAGCCCCCTCTTCCCCGGCGCCGATCACCCCCTCCCTACCGAAAACAACCACCGTGGCCAGATCAACCTAGACTGCCCGAGCTTCGGCCAACATTCCTACGAGCCTACCCAACTCCCAGTGAAGCTCAAGAACCAGCCCAATTGTCTAGAATCCCTCCCATGAGCTTGCAATGTCAAAAATGGCCGCGCAAGGGAAGAGCTCGCCGCCGGCGAACGCCGCTTCCGCCGGTCCTCCAAACCCCAAAAATGGAACCCCCATGCTACCCCGATCCCATCCACTGTCGTCGCAGTTTACTCCGCCGCCACCGGTAGCTGCCGCCTCCCTCCTCTGTCTCGTTGCGCGCACGGGCTGAAGGAGGAACAAGCACAGTGGCTTCGGACCGAGTCGCCCCGCAAGGTGGTCGAACCGAGCCCCGTCGCCCGCGCCTGTTGCATCCGACCGAGCCAGGCGATGCGGTCACGCCGAGCCAATTCACCCGAGCCCGATGAACAGTGCAACCGAGCCCGATGAATAGTGTTGGATCCGAACCCAAAAACACATGTTAGTACTCCCCAGATTCGTTTCGAGCCCGTCAACCCAAATCCAAGGCCCATTTCCTCATATAGCCCTCCTATAAGCCCAAAAGCCCAATTTCATGGAGTTTTTTAGATTTTCTTTATTCTTTTATTTTCTTTATTCCTCGCTCATTCCTTCGGGCACGGAATTAATATTATTTTATTTAATTTGCGTTAGCTTCCGGAGTCGAGTTTCCACAGGAGCCGGAAGGAGAAGCGCAAGCCCAGGCCCAGTCCGCGGAAGAATACAAATTAATTGAAATCACCGATCCACAAGGCAAGTCGCACATATTTTGAACATATTGATCCTACATTTCCTAAGTTATTTATTTACATGTACCTTCATTATGTTATCTTCATTCTGTTATTTTATGTACATCAAATGCTTAGAATGACATGATATTAGCTATGTCCTACCACCCGAAAAGCCCAGTTTAACTTGATGGCCATATTTACCTTGACAAACCTAGTTACATAAAATATAAGATTAATCTTATCATTGTAGTTAGGGACATCACATCTTTCTACTGTTAAGGTTTATAATGTTGGTCTAGAGTTTTGGAAAAGTTGGGTCTAGGGTAAGTGAGGATCGCAGAGATGGATCCGAAGACCTTATCCTAGGGTGGAGGCTGGTTGTGGATTGGTGGCAGTACAGTGTGTACTGAATACGGGTTCGTGCGTGGTGGATGCCTCAGTTAAAAATGAAAGGACTAGACCCTTATGCTGAGTAAAGGACATAGTAACCGCCCAACCACAAGCGTTGATTTGGTCAAACTTGACTTAGTCAAACCTGGCTTAGTAGCCGCTCAACTTCAATTGAACCTCTGCAATTGGAAAGGGGGAGATAGAGGGTGAGTTCGTATGGGAGGTGGTTAACCATACAACTGTAGGATTGCGATGAGTCGGACGAGATCCGTGGGATCATCCGAGCTTATTGAGATTAACACCTACTGGGCGGCGTCTATACAAAGAATTGAGCAGTGATCATCCTTGTTGTCTTAACTCTTTAGCGGGAGTTAAGGGATCTTGTGGGTAAAGCAGGGCAGCTTTGCAAAGTCATGACAAATGGTATTCGAATACGTCGTGCTTCCGGTAAACGAAGCTGTGTTTAGTGGGTGAATCCAATAACAAGGCATAAGTAGTTTTGGAATGGTTTGGAAATGTTGAGTAATGATAATCAAGCTTGAAAACCCCCCTTTTACTTTAATGGAGTATATTTTAAAGATTTCCAAATGGTTCCCAACTTAAAACTGCATCCACATAAAATAATAGACTCGATTCCCCTTTACTTGATACACCATGCATGTAGTTATTAAGCTCCGTGTGACTTGTTGAGTACAGTAGTTGTACTCATACTTGCTAAAAACATAAATAGAAACAGCAAACTTTGAAGAGGCAGGAGAAGACGATGAGGTTGTACTGTACGAGATCGATGAAGCGTGGAATCAGGGTCGTTCTCTGCTCAGGCCTGCCTGTGGCATCTTTTGTGTAATGTAACTAAGGGTAGTTGACCCTACTGTGATACTTGACTTTTTGCCTTTATATTGTAATAAAGTCCGCTTTTACTCTTAAGCTTGTGTTGGCAATGTTACACACTCGTTGGATGTACTCGCAGTTGAACAATCCTTGGCAGCTGCGAGGGTTTCATAATACTCCCAGAAATGAGGGTGTTATAGAGTGGTATCAGAGCCCGCTTGCTTGACCGTAGGATGACCCTAAGTGGATTAAGGATATTTGTTAAAAGTATTTTACTTGTAAAAATGAGTTACATAAAATATCAGTATTATTCCTGTATAATCTCTTTCCTGTCTACCTCGTCTATCAGTTTTATTTTAAAGTTAAGTTTTATTTCCTAATATTATTTATATTACTCTTGTCTAAACTCAAAATTTGGCATGTGACCAGATGGAGCGCCACGTTCATACCAATCCAGAAGTTCTACTTGGATGGGCCGCTCTTCTGTGGCGTATGCAGAAATATGTTTATGCGACAAGGCGCCAGTGTCCGATATTCTTTGCGAGAGCATTGATAGTGCATGGCCGTCTGTATGAATGGAAGGTTTGGGTGTTCTTGGAGCCGCTACCACTTCGACCAGATAAACGACGAAAGTTCACAGCTTACCGTCACAAGGAATCAGATGCCATCCAAGACGCAGTAAAGAAAGCAGTGGAGTATCTCCGTCACTACTATGATGAATAATATGATGAGTCGCCGTTCCATCTCATCCCTCAGGAGAATGAAGATGGAACCGGTTTTCTTGTTCAAAACCCAGATCTAGAGGAGGATCCCAGGATGAGGGAGGTTGCATCAGTCGTCGCTTTTCAGGAGGACATGTATGCTCGAATGTCCGAGGAAAATAAAAAGATGCATCTCCAACTCTATTCAGCTCGACAGGAGATATGGATTTTGAAGAAGAACTTGCAACACTACCAGCAGAGAGCCCGAGATGAAGCCTCGAGGTGTGATGAGACACCAGATGGCCTAGCGAAGACCCTCAAGAAAACTGAAGGAATGACGGCGCCCCAAGGCCGTCTATTCTTCCGAGGATCTACATCTCGTGCACCAGAGCAACCCAAAGAAGTCAACGATGAAGCAAAAGGCAAAGAGCCCATGGTCGACGATGAAGAAGAAGACCCGGAGGAAGAAGAGTGGTGTTCCTCTGGAGGCTCCTCTCCAGATCAGAAGGCTTAGCGTTGAGTTGAGTTCGTTAGAGTAGTTGGACCCTTTTGTAGTAGAAAATTTTGGTATTGTAAAACGAGTTGAGGTATGAACTTTGTAGCATAGTATGTACCCAACTTGTGTTATGAATGAATAAAGAATATTTTGCCTAATTGATATTTTTGTTTGCTAATGGTATCCCTAAGTCTATCCCCTTCAACTTTCAATCCTTCTATTTCACCCTAGAATACTTATCTGTTTCACTCTGAACTTACCTAAACTCTAAATTCTCACTTGCCTATCTGACCTTCTTAAAAACTCGCTGCAGATCTAAGCTCTCAATTCCATCAAGGAAACTAAGATGGCAAGAACAGGAGAAGGCTCTTAGCAACCAGACAGCCCTTGCCAGAGAGATGCACCACAGCCTAGCTTGGCAGACATCCTAGCTAAAACGGAAGAGAATAGATATCAGGCTGAGTTGAATCAATCACGTATGATGGAACAACATGCGAAGTTATTAGAGCAAATCGCCATGAGGACTGGAGGAGGTAACCAGCCAATAGCACCTGTCCAAACCAAATGGCCAGACTTCTAGAAGACTCGACCCCCAGTCTTTTTTGCTTCGCCTGATCCAATGGTGGCAGAGGATTGGTTCAGGGATGTCGAGAGAAAGCTGAATACAATCCAGTGCAATGACAAGGAGAAAGTGCTATATGCCTCTCACCAGTTACAAGGCCCAGCAGCAGCCTGGTGGTTGAATTACCAAGCCATGCTTGCAGGTCGAGAAATAACTTGGAAAGAGTTACCTACTGGTGTGATGGAAGCTAAGCGCTGAGAATTCCTCGCGCTAAAACAAGGAACCCGCACGATCACAGAATACCTCCATCAGTTTAATACATTGGCACGTTATGCCCCTGATGATGTGAAAACTGAGGAGAAGAAGATGGAGCAATTCAAAGAGGGATTGCAGATAGCCTTGAAGCACCACATCTCAGCCATGGATTTTAAAGATTTACCTTCAATGGTGAACAAGCTTATTATGTCAGAAGAAACTCAGAAGGAGTTAGAAGAGTCACAGAAAAGAAAAATAGTACACGTGTCGTCATCACCGGAGACACCCCGGAAGCGGATGTTCTTAGCCCCGTAGTTCAAGGGACAGCGAGGAAAGAAATTTATCTTCAAGCAGAAGCCACAGTTCAAGATTGGTCAAGGCTCCACGACAGCTCAACAGAACATCAGACAAGTCCCTGTCTTGAAATGCTTTAACTGTGTAGGAAACCATATGCAGAGGCAATGTCCACAGCTAAATGCAGTCTGTTATCACTATGGCCAGGCCAGCCACTACAAGAATCAATGTCCGCGAGGTAGACTACCCTCAGAAGTAGCAAAGGCCCAAGTTAGGGCATTGACATCTACACCTCGCCAGTTCATCATAGTGCCGAAGTAAGAAGAAGGACAGAACCGCCAATTCATAGTCAAGCCAGCAGAAATGCAGACTACGACTTCAACGCCTGCCGCTGATAAAGGAAAAGGAATCCTGAAGCCAGTACAAGGAAGGATCAACCATATATCTGCAGAAGAAGCAGCGGGAGCCAACGACGTCATCGTTGGTATGTACCTTGTTAACTCAAAGCCTTCTTTGGTTTTGTTTGATCCCGGAGCCACGCATTCATTTCTTTCTTTGGCTTTTGTTATGAAAAATCAATTGCCATTTTTGACTTTGCAAAAGTCCTATTCCTTTCAAACCGCTAGGAGTAAAGTGGAATCCTGCTTTGGATGTAAGGACTTGGACCTGGAAATCCAAGGTGTTAAGTTCAAAGCGGACTTGTTAGTGTTAGAAATGAAAGGATTGGACGTCATACTGGGAATGGATTGGTTGGCCAGATATAAAGCCAAGGTACATTGTGAGAACAAGTTAGTCACCCTGGTAAATTCAGAAGGACAGAAGGTAGCTATAAAGACAGATTCAGCATTGGTAGAGAAAATGAAGACGAGTGCTCATAATATAATGGTAGAAGAAGGAGTCGCTTAAGTGCCGATAGTTCAGGAGTATCCGGATGTCTTTCCAAAAGAATTACCCGGAAAGCCGCCTGATAGACCTATCGAGCTTGCTATTGAGCTAGTACCAGGAACCAAACCAATTACGAAGCGTCAATACCGAATGGCAGCGCAAGAACTGAAGGAACTTAAGAAGCAAATGGATGAGTTGCTAGAAAAGGAATTTATACAGCCTAGTGTGTCCCCTTGGTCAGCCCCAGTGCTGTTCGCCAAGAAGAAGGATGGTAGTCAAAGGATGTGCATAGATTATCGAGGATTGAATGCTGTGACGATCAAGAATAAATATCCTTTGCCAAGGATAGACGACTTATTTGACCAACTTAAAGGAGCCAAAGTGTTCTCGAAGATTGACTTAAGATCAGGATATCATTAGCTTAAGATTCGAGAATAGGACTGTGAGAAGATAGCTTTCACTACAAGATACGGATAATTCGAATTTACAGTTGTCCCATTTGGATTGACAAATGCCCCAGCATATTTTATGAATTTGATGAATATGGTGTATATGGAGCAGTTAGATCACTTTGTGATAGTGTTTATTGACGATATACTGATATATTCCAAAACAGAGGAAGAACATCGTCAGCATCTTCATATCGCTTTGAGTAAATTGAGAGAACATCAATTATATGCAAAATTTTCTAAGTGTGAATTTTGGTTGAAAGAAGTAGCATTTCTCGGACATATAATTACAGACGAAGGAGTGAAGGTGGATCCTGAGAAAGTGAAAGCAGTAATGGAGTGGAAGCAGCCAACCACGGTGACATAAGTCCGAAGTTTTCTTGGTTTGGCTGGATATTATCGTCGTTTTATCGAGGGATTCTCAAAAATAACCAGACCCCTCACACAGCTCCTTAAGAAGGATAATTCGTTTATATGGACGGATAAATGCGAAGAAAGTTTTCAAGAGTTGAAATCAAGACTAACGTTAGCACCAGTGCTCATACTCCCTAATCCCGAGAAAGATTTTCAAATCTATTGTGATGCCTCAAAACAAGGATTAGGTTGTGTACTCATGCAGGAAGGAAAAGTGGTAGCATATGCTTCGAGACAATTGCGACCACATGAGACCAACTATTCGACGCATGATTTGGAGTTAGCAGCAGTAGTACATGCGTTAAAAATCTGGAGGCATTATTTGTTGGGAAATCGTTGTGAAGTCTTTTCTGATCATAAGAGCTTGAAGTATATATTCACTCAGCCAGATTTGAATCTTCGACAGCAAAGATGGTTAGAGTTGATCAAAGATTATGACCTTGAATTACTATACCATCCTGGTAAAGCAAACGTCGTTGCAGATGCGTTAAGTCGGAAGAAGTATCATAATATAGCCTCCATTATGGAATGCTCTACTCCCTTGCATGAGGAAATGCAACGATTGAATCTGAACGTTATTGAACAAGGCCAGATTGCAGCATTAGAAATTCAGCCAACTCTAACAGATCAAATTAAGACAGCACAAGAGAAGGATGAAGAGATACAACAACTTATCAAAAAGAGTCAAGAAGAAAGTTCAACTGAGTTCGTTATACATGAACAAGGAATTCTGAGGTTTAGGGATCGTTATTGCGTGCCTGACGACAAAGAGTTGAAGGATTTAATATTGCGAGAAGCTCACTCATCTCAACTCTCTATTCACCCAGGAGCCACAAAAATGTTCTAGGATTTAAAGAAGAGATACTGGTGGAGTAAGATGAAAAGAGAGATAGCAGAATATATTGCCCGTTGTGATACATGCCAAAAAGTGAAGATAGATCATCGGAAACCCTCAGGATTGTTGAACCCCTTGCCAATCCCAGAATGGAAATGGGATGATATTGGTATGGATGTCATTACAGGATTTCCTAAAACCCGAGACGGTTACGATGCTATTTGGGTAATCGTAGACCGACTGACAAAAGTAGCACACTTCATCCCAATTAAGCAAACTTATGGCAAGAACAAATTGGTAGAACTGTACTTAACAAGGATAGTGATATTACATGGAATACCAAAATGGATAGTATCTGACAGAGGAGCGCAATTCACATCTGAATTTTGGGAGAAATTACACGAAGCTATGGGAACAGATTTAGCATTCAGTACAGCATATCATCCGCAAACTAAGGGACAAACCGAGCGAGTAAATCAGATTCTAGAAGATATGTTACGAGCATGTGCCTTAGTATATGGAGCAGCATGGGATATGTGTTTACCGTTTGCAGAGTTTTTTTTATAATAACAGTTATCAGGCTAGTATCAAGATGGCACCGTTTGAGGCACTATATGGAAGAGAATGCAGAACCCCGTTGAATTGGACCGAAACCGGAGAATGACAGTTCTTAGGACCTCAAATCGTACAAGATGCAGAAGCCCATGTCAAGATTGTTCGAGATAAAATGAGAATAGCTTAGAATCGACAAAAGAGTTATACCGATAATCGTCGAAAGGACTTGAGCTTTGAATTTGGAGATTTGGTATATCTTAAGGTTACACCATTCAAGTCAATAAAGAGATTTCAAATTAAAGGGAAGCTAGCCCCAAGGTATATTGGTCCGTTCGAGATTCTCGAGAGAATAGGGGAAGTAGCATACCAATTACAGTTAACCCCAAATCTGGCAAGAGTACATAATGTGTTCCATGTGTCTCAGTTGTGCAAATGTCTTCGTCACTCTACAGAACAAGTGCCAGTCGATGATATAGACCTGCGAGATTATCTGTCATATGAAGAGGAACCATTTCAAATATTGGAAACAACGGAGAAACAATTGAGGAATAAAAATATCAGATTACATAAGATACAGTGGAGGAATCATACAGCAGATGAGGCAACATGGGAGGAGTCAGATTTACAGCGAGAATTTCCCAACCTACTCCTTGGCCCGAGTTGATCTCGAGGACGAGATCCCTTTTAAGGAGGGTAGGTTGAAACAACCGAAAATTTGCAAAATCAAATTGGATTTGAGTTCTCTCTGGATTTGAGTTTCTCTAGCCTCCCTAATCTATTCCACACTAATCTCAAAGCAAAAACCCTCACTAATCCTTGTCATCACGGCGTTATCACGGTGGGAACGGAGATTTTTCTCGCGGTTACTGTTCATGTCCGAAAAATCTCGCCGCTGCTGCCGATTTTGTCGCCGTCGACGTTCCCGCGCCTGCACACCTCTGCCAGCTTCAGCCCCCTTGTCAGGCACCGTACCGCCCCCATTAATGCGTCTGCACTGGTGTCAGCCGCCGCCGATTGTTTTCGCCGCTCCCGCGCCCTGTTTTACCGTCGCCCCGCTCGTTTCTTCGCTGCCAAGCCCCTCCTGCAGCTTCGAGCTCCTGCCAGCCTGCCCCATTTATGATTGCGCCGTACCGCCTTGCTTTCCCCGCCTTGACACCGCTCTGACCCCGCCGCAAGGCGTGGCAGCTCCGCCGCCGCCCGCACACCCCGCCTCTGCCCCTTCGTGCGTTTTCTCCTCACGGCCGACATCCAACCCCTCTGACACCTTTGACCGCCGCGCTGTACCACCCTAGCCAGCTGCATCCACCCGGAAACCCTCGAGCTATCCCGGCCCCTCCCGAAACCGCCACCGCAGCTCGGATATTTTTGCCTCTCCGGTGAACCGCCATTCTCAGCCTATTTAATGCACTCTCGTCCCTCTCAAATGGAGCATTACGCCTCTCTGAAGCTCCCCAAGCAACCCTGAGCTCCCTCCCTCGCCCCATTGCTGGTAATTGAGAAAAGCCCCAAATCCATGCCCTAACTCAATGTCTCACTCCCAGCCAACCATTCCTCAATTAACTTCGACTGTAGCACCTTTGAGCTCCCTAGAACCATCCCTGACCATTGCCCTAACCTCCCGGAGCCCCCTCTTCCCCGGCGATGATCACCCCTCCCTACCGAAAACAACCACCATGGCCAGATCAACCTAGATCGCCCGAGCTTCGGCCAACCTTCCTACGAGCCTACCCAACTCCCAGTGAAGCTCAAGAACCAGCCCAATTGTCTAGAATCCCTCCCATGAGCTTGCAATGTCAAAAATGGCCGCGCAAGGGAAGAGCTCGCCACCGGCGAACGCCGCTTCCGCCGGTCCTCCAAACCCCAAAAATGGAACCCCCATGCTACCCCGATCCCATCCACACTGTCCACTGTCGTCGCAGTTTACTCCGCTGCCGCCGGTAGCTACTGCCTCCCTCCTATGTCGCGTTGCGCGCGCGAGCTGAAGGAGGAAGAAGCATAGTGGCTTCCGACCGAGCCGCCCCGCAAGGCGGTCGAACCGAGCCCTGTCGCCTGCGCCTGTTGCATCCGACCGAGCCAGGCGATGCGGTAGCGCCGAGCCAATTCACCCGAGCCCGATGAACAGTGCGACCGAGCCCGATGAATAGTGTTGGACCCAAACCCAAAAACACATGTTGGTACTCCCCAGATTCGTTTCGAGCCCGCCAACCCAAATCCAAGGCCCATTTCCTCATATAGCCCTCCTATAAGCCCAATTTCATGGAGTTTTTTTGGATTTTCTTTATTCTTTTATTTTCTTTATTCCTCGCTCATTCCTTCGGGCACGGAATTAATATTATTTTATTTAATTTGCGTTAGCTTCCGGAGTCGAGTTTCCACAGGAGCTGGAAGGAGAAGCGCAAGCCCAAGCCCAGTCCGTGGAAGAATACGAATTAATTGAAATCACCGATCCGCAAAGCAAGTCGCACATATTTTTGAACATATTGATCCTACATTTCCTAAGTTATTTATTTACATGTACCTTCATTATGTTATCTTCATTCTGTTATTTTATGTACATCAAATGCTTAGAATGGCATGATATTAGCTATGTCCTACCACCGAAAAGCCCAGTTTAACTTGATGGACATATTCACCTTGGCAAACCTAGTCACATAAAATATAAGATTAATCTTATCATTGAAGTTAGGGACATCACATCTTTCTACTGTTAAGGTTTATAATGTTGGTCTAGAGTTTTGGAAAAGTTGGGTCTAGGGTAAGTGAGCATCGCAGAGATGGATCCGAAGACCTTATCCTAGGGTGGAGGCTGGTTGTGGATTGGTGGCAATACAGTGTGTACTGAATACGGGTTCGTGCGTGGTGGATGCCTCAGTTAAAAATGAAAGGACTAGACCCTTATGCTGAGTAAAGGACATAGTAACCGCCCAACCATAAGCGTTGATTTGGTCAAACTTGACTTAGTCAAACCTGGCTTAGTAGCTGCTCAATTTCAATTGAACCTCTGCAACTGAAAAAGGGGGAGACAGAGGGTGAGTTCGTATGGGAGGTGGTTAACCATGCAACTGTAGGACTACGATGAGTCGGACGAGATCCGTGGGGTCATCCGAGCTTATTGAGATTAACACCTACTGGGCGGAGTCTATAAAAAGAATTGAGCAGTGAACATCCTTGTTATCTTAACTCTTTAGCGGGAGTTAAGAGATCTTGTGGGTAAAGCAGGGCAACTTTGCAAAGTCATGACAAATGGTATTCGAATACGCCGTGCTTCCGGTAAACGAAGCTGTGTTTAGTGGGTGAATCCAATAACAAGGCATAAGTAGTTTTGGAATGGTTTGGAAATGTTGAGTAATGATAATCAAGCTTGAAAACCCCCCTTTTACTTTAATGGAGTATATTTTAAAGATTTCCAAATGGTTCCCAACTTAAAACTGCATCCACATAAAATAATAGACTCGATTCCCCTTTACTTGATACACCATGCATGTAGTTATTAAGCTCCGTGTGACTTGTTGAGTACAGTAGTTGTACTCATACTTGCTAAAAACATAAATAGAAACAGCAAATTTTGAAGAGGCAGGAGAAGACGATGAAGTGGTACTGTACGAGATCGATGAAGCGTGGAATTAGGATCGTTCTCCGCTCAGGCCTGCCTGTGGCATCTTTTGTGTAATGTAACTAAGGGCAGTTGACCCTTCTGTGATACTTGGCATTTAGCCTTTATATTGTAATAAATCCGGTTTTACTCTTAAGCTTGTGTTGGCAATGTTACACACTCGTTGGATGTACTCGCAGTTGAACAGTCCTGGGCAGCTGTGATGGTTTTATAATACTCCCAGAAATGGAGGTGTTACAATCAACTTCTGGTAAGAATCTATCGTTGTTGCTATCATCAACTTCTGGTGAGTAGTCTCGTGTGATTATACCCTACACCAGATGAAAATTTGTAATATAAAGTGAATTTACAAGTCATCCTTCTAAGAAATTATTGTACCGCACAATATACCATTTGGTATATTTTTCAGAACCAGCCGATAATCTGTATGCACCACTCGACTTGCTGCATGGCTGATATTGAGCACGCGGAAAATCCATTGCACCAAATGTTCCTTCGCGATATGCTGCCAATCTTGGATCACAAAGCACTATAGTGCTGCTATTCTCGTGCATAGGCTCCATGAACAACGATAAATCACTGGCGCGCAGATCAGCTTACCACGATATATAAATAGGTGGGATTTGAATGGTTAGGTGTAGTCTACGACCTTCTACCTCCCGTCTTCTTCACGAGGTTCTACAGGAATAAGCTTGATGGCAGCAGCAATGGGCATCCCAAGAAAACCAAAGAGGACGCTGACGAGCCACTGGAGTTGGGTCAAAGGTGTAGTGTTGGCGAAGTCGCCCAGGAACTGGACCAGGATGAACTGGAAGATGCTGGTGCCTGTGAGGACACCCACGAAAATGGAGTTCTCCGACATGCCCTTCAGAACGTTGATCTCCTCCATCTCTCTCGAGCTTATCTCGTTGAACACCTACGTAGCATACAACAAACCAAAACCGAAACATACAGGGAAAAAATTAACAAATTTGTTTCGTTCCACTTGGACACGATGAAAACAGACAACATAATATCAAAAGGAAGTCGTAAACAATTACTAATAACACGTTATCTTCTCTCTCCAATGTTCAAAACATAAAATTCAACTCACTCTAAGATCATTATTGAACTCTATCAGCTTCTGTTCTTCTCTCTATGCTTTAGTAGTAAACCAAGGAAAATGACTTCCTCCTTTTTGCCCCTTTTTCTTTGGTCCCTAAAAAAAAAAACTCGATCTGCGGGGGGAAGAAACCCCCGGGCATCTCGCGAAGAAGAACGATCTTCTCACGCAGATCGAGAAAATCCCCGATCCTCTGCCCACACCCTGACACAGGGGCACCGTTGCCCGTGTGAGACGACCACGACCAGGCCGGGCCTTTAACCTGTGCTTTGGCTTGTGGGGCAAGCGAGGGGATTTTTTTCCCTCAAGACCTGAAATTCGCTCCCACTGGGAGTCGAACCCAAGACCTGAGGGGTGCTACTCAAGCACTCTGCCGTTTGGCTAGAGGCCCTTTCGCTCTTTGGTCCCTAGTCTTCTACTAACGAGACAATGGTGAAAAAGGGCATGATTCTATAACAGCTGACATACCTGGCAGAAGACGAAAGTGTTGAATATGATTGTATTTAGGACAGTATCAGCCTCGGAGCCTTCAAGCCCAAACACATATTTCCCATGAGTTTGTAGATACCACATGACAGTGAATTGGTATAACGACTGCCCCAGAATATTCCTCCACATCACGTTTGTGATGAATTTCCCTGTTCTTCCTACTGGTGCTTTCTTCATCAAGTTATCATTAGGTGGTTCAGTGGCAAGTGCTAGTGCGCCTAGGGTGTCCATGATCATGTTGACCCAAAGAAGTTGAACAGCTGTCAGTGGTGCATCTCCTGGCACGAGAGTATGTAAATCATGAGATGGAGATATGATGAAACTAACAAAAGCATGAATAAGATATTAGGATATACCTGTAAAGCATGCGGAAGAGAAGTTAACTAGTAATGCAACAACATTGACGGTCAGCTGGAACTGCACAAACTTTTGGATGTTGATGTATACAGAGCGTCCCCATTTGGCAACAGTGACAATCGTGGAGAAGTTGTCATCTAGAATTACGACATCAGCACTCTCTTTTGCCACCTGCATGAAGCAATTTATGAGACTGAGGATAGATGACTGTACCACCAACCTATGCTTGACCAACTCCAGAAATTCAGATTATGGAGGATATAGAAGTTATTATCTTTCAAGGTGGGAAAAACCCACCAGGAACCAGAGGATACAGAAGTTATTTTCTTTCAAGATGGAAAAAGAACACCAGGAACCAGAAAATTATTTCCATTAGATTTCCAAATTCCCCAGAAAATAATGTTATTTGGTAAACCACAGCTAGTAGACCAACATGTAGCAAGTTAAACCAAGTTAATAGTTGTACTGTGCCTTATAGGTAATCCACAACTCCACACCAGCTCCAGCCTCGAGCCAGTTTTCATGTTATTTATTCATGAAAGGAAATTGTTTCGTGTCATTTCTGCAAAAATATAAAAGTAGAAAGTTCGCTATTTTACCCATTTTTTCAACGAAACCTAGAAGAGTTTTTTACAATGAGTTGAGTTTGGGGAATAGGATAAAACATCTATTTCACTGGGAACTAGTTAAAACACCTGCACAACTGACCCTTGACAAGCCATGTTAACCTCCTCTGGGAACTTCAGTGGATGACCTTGATAACAAAATTTGAAGATAAACTTCTACGCCATGTAAGGGCTTTCATCTAGGAAAATGTTATATTGAAATCGCAGGCATTATTAATAAACGCGTGCGTAAGTAAATACTGTTGACAGATCAGTGGAGTAAATAGATGGAATTGGAAATAGCAAACTAAGAATATAAACTGGAGAAAAGCTTATAGAAATTTACGAACAATAAGAATATCTGGCTTTGATGTCAAGATTCAGGTCCACTTAGCTTGAGTTAAATTGCATAATTTTATGTAAAACTTGAATATGTATACTATGGACCACAAATATTTCAAGACTATGAATACATTACTCAGTGGTGTTATTACCTCTGTCCCTGCAATGCCCATGGCAAGTCCAATATCTGCTTCACGCAGCGCAGGTGCATCATTAGTGCCATCACCAGTCACAGCAACAACTTCATTGAATGTGGTGCGCAAGTGCTTCACAAGTGTATGCTTATCAAGTGGTGAAGATCGAGCTAGTACCTTCAGTGCACAGGACTGCACATGAGAATTTCCTAGACGGATACACACTTGCAAAGCTAAGACAAAATATTAGAGACATGACAAACCTGCATTTTTGGAATCAGCTCAAGGAGTTCTTTGGGATTTTTTTCTCTGAACTCAGCACCTTCAATGGCAAGACCATCCTCAGTAAGTATACCACATTCACGAGCAATTGCCTTTGCTGTATTAATATTGTCTCCTGTAACCATTCGCACCGCAATGCCAGCAGAGCGGCAAGTTGCCACAGACTGCTTGACACCCGGACGCACGGGATCTTTAATACCAACAATGCCAATGCATGTGTATCCTTTTAGTGATATTTGCTCATGAGTAGAAAAGCCTTCTTCCATTTCCCTATAAGCAAGACAGAGTGTCCTAAGTGCTTCACTAGAAAAGGTTTCGATGATATCATTGAACTTGTTGGCAGTTTTTTCATCAAGCGGAACAATACTACCGCTTTCATCTATGAACTTATCACAGGCAGCCAATACTATTTCTGCAGCACCTTTACAATGTGCACGGTATCCTCCTTCAGGAACCTCAAGAATGACGCTCATCCTTTTTTTCGTTGAATTAAAAGGTTCCACTTTAACAATCTTACTTTCCCGCCGTTTTTCTTTATAGTCTCCACCTAATGACAATGCAAATTCCAACAAAGCTGCCTCAGTAGGGGTACCAAGTATTTGATGTTTCCCATCTTGGTTAATCACCACTTCACCACTAGTGTTGTTAAAAATGGACTCCAGAAGAGTTTTGACAGCAACTTCTGGGAGTCTGGAACACAAACTAGAAGGAACCTGGGGCTCGTTAACTTCCATGGTTTTTCCAGAGATGCAGGCCTTGACTACGGTCATGCGGTTGGCTGTTAGTGTTCCTGTCTTGTCACTGCAAACGACTGTGGCCGAGCCCATAGTTTCACAGGCAGCTAATTGCCGGACCAATGCCTTGTCATTCATCATTTTCTTCATTGCAAATGCAAGGCTCAACGTGACTGCTAAAGGCAATCCCTCAGGAACAGCAACAACAACAATTGTAACTGCAACAGCAAAATGCTCCAATATCTCAAGCACATCATCTCCATACCAGCTTAGAACAAGCCCATCATGATATTTCTGCCCAATTAACCCTTGTGAGAGGACAACGAAAGTCAAGACAGCAAAAAATAGACCAATTTTCCCAATAATATTTGCAACTCCATTAAGTTTAACCTGCAGTGGAGTTTCATCATCCCCACCTTCAGTGAGAACAGCCATTAGTTTGCCCCATTGTGTTCGCATCCCAACTGCTGTAACCAGCATTTTGCAGGAGCCATCTAGGACTTTGGTCCCCGATAAAAGAAAAGGGTTGTCTTCATTTACAACAACAGGTTCACTCTCCCCAGTTAGACTGGACTCGTCGACCAATACGGAAAAGCCAGAAATAAAGAGGCCGTCTGTAGGAACCTGATCTCCAACTGCTAGATGGACAACATCACCAGGAAGAAGATCATCTATCAATATCCTTTGTCTGAACCCATTCCTTGTAACTTGAACAAGAATTTTTCTGTTCTCTTTGTCCAGGTCCCTGAATTGCAAAGACTGCTGGTAGTCACTTGTTGCGGTAACAGAAACAACCAGGAGGATACTCGCAACAATTCCAATGCCATCATGGGCACCTTCTGGCCATCCTTCCATGGCAATGCCAACAACCAAAGAGACAAAAGCACAGACAGTAAGAATTATAAGAGTTGTATCTTGCAGTGCTTCCCATAAAAACTCCCAAAAGCTGCGGACCTCACTCTCAGCGAACTTGTTTACTCCATATATTTTCTGCCTCTGATTCAAGAGGTCCTCATTTGTACTTATCCCATCAGTCAAGGATGTTGCTAACTTATCAGCAATTCCATCTAATTGGCCATGCACAGTCAACTTTTTAGTGTCACCACTTTCAACAATAGATGCCAGTTCATTGGCATCAATCTGAAACCCTGCAGCTTCAACATCTTCAGGAACAGCATACTCACTCTGAAGTGAGAGACCTGAGTATGTATTTTTGGCAACACACTTAGATACTAGCAGCATTCAAGACTGCATTCAAGTCAGAAAATATGGCATAATTTGAAGTCCATGTTATACAATAAAGCAACTGAATCATTACAGAATTACCATGCTCAAACTGCAGCGTGGCTTTGGATGCGAGCACAGCAACCTGTAGCTTCTCCTGCCACGCATTGGATGCCTAAATTTTAAAAAGTGCTCAGAGAAATACAAGGAGCAGAAGCAGCTAGCAGTAACATTAATAATGTAATTCAGGAGGAAAGAAGGTTTCAAAAAATAACTGCTGAGGAAAAGTGAAGATGTTAAAATTCTCAAATGTTGATTATAGAATATGCCAAAGCTAGTAATCACAGGAGGTTAGGTTAAAGAATTTTTCTAGCTGATAATTAAAATGCTGCAGTGGTTATACAGCAAAAAGGATGCAGAATAAGAAAACCATATACTTCGACAACAAAAAAGATACTGAGCAATTAGTTCGACACTGATTTTTACAAAATCACACATGATATGCAAGTGGACCGTTCAAATTACCTGTAAGGCTCTCACTAGAAGATAATGTGCAATTAGTTCGACACCTTAGATGAACCAGAACCACCCTAAGTCTAGGACTTTAGTCAGCTAAGGATGTCAGGTGCAAGACTTCATGGTATGGATTGTTTCGTAAGCTCTGATTCCAACGAACTAAACAATATCCAGAGACAGAGACCGAGCACCAGCAGGCAGGGGAGTGAGGGAGGGAGGGAGAGAGACGGACATGGCGGGTTCGCTTGGAGTTGGAGGCCTCGCCGGCGGCGGCGAAGCTGAAGCGGCGGTCAGGGCTCTTCTCCGCGCCGCAGGGCTTCCGGCGCCACGGCCGCCGCAGCGTCAGTGCCGTCGCGCCGAAACCCGGGCGCGCCCATGCGGGCGGCCGGATCCGACGGCCGGGGAGAGCTGGCTGCGCGGCGGCTGATGCTGCGTTGGGGAGATGGAGGGGCCGCGGAGCAAGGAGGCAGCCGCACTGGACGCCGCTGCGCATTATTATTGTTATTTTTGCCTTATCCCTCCTCGTTTACGCATTTTCTCGCATTGTGTGAGTTCGACGTTTACCGGACAATTTGGCTCACCTACCCTGCTTGATGGCAGCCAGATACAGCTGATATTTCTTTCCTCTGAAAAACTCCCATTTGCCTCTCTTAAAAACAAAATTCTTTGGGGCTCATTTGTAACGCAGAATTTTCAAGATTTCATAGAAAATAATTCAATTCACACAATTTTTTGGGAGGATTTCCGTGTTCTAAATGGAGCATTAATTAGGTAGGTTCAGAACTCTTTGTCTGACTGCAAAAGGAATTTCACGGGAAACAAAACATACTCGTTTCCTTTTATATCAAATTCCTATGAACTTCTCTTTCGAATTCCTATGAAGCTCGTATTGGGAGTGGCTGGGTGCAGGCTTCACTCATGAAGCTCCATTTTCTGGACGGCAACGCATGGAGCAGCTCTTTCACAATCACAACCAATAGATCGAGTGTTGAAGTGATATTTACATACAATTCTCAAGAACAACGAACAGTGTTTTTACTTTTCGAGATGAAGAATAGAGTTACATGTACAGCGGTTTGTTAAGTGGGCAAACCACTCACGAGGATTATAATGCTGCCTAAATAAGTAGCTATCTTATAAGTTCTTGTTACACTTGAGGAAGAAAGCATCGATAGGTATATGTTTTCCTTCTTTAGAGGACTTCAGCTTCTTCTTAGGTGTAGGTGTGGTAGAGCATGGCCTTTCAGCTAACCTGCTAAACACAGTAAAAGGATAATAAACCAAGGTTATGTTCTATCCTTTCATCTCATCTCCAAATGATATCAGAATGATGGAAAATAAAAGCTATGTTCCAATAACGACTTTCATTCAACTCATTTATTTTTCAAATAATGATGGGAATTACAGTGAGCAGATATGGAATAGCAGTCTTTAGTATGTGCACAAGCACGATCCTAATGAACACTGCAGTACCTAGGGCTAGTTTAATAATGCTAGTATTTCAAGAAATACCTCTCCTTGGAGTGGTGTCCTGTGCTGTCTACCGCCTCTTCCTGTTGCAGCATTTCAGCCAAGTGGAAATCTGAATGTTCTTGCCTCTCCTCCTCAAAGCCTGGAGGTAGTTCAAATCCACAAAGGGAACAAATGTAGCCATCTACCCAGAAATGCTGATCAGGTTTACTCGATGAAGCAGGAGATTTGCAGCTGGTTAGGTGGCCAAGCTCATCAAACTTATCCGTCTCTGAAACCTGCATGAAAGACAGGATCTGATTATTTCTATGATCATGCTGTTGAATAGTTTTCATGTTTGTATTCGGTTGGGCCTACGGCCATATCTATAAGGATATTTTACAAACAACACCCAGAACTATAGGCATATCTAACACCCCCTTAAACTCATAGTGGATCAACAACACTGAGTTTGGAGAGGTAGAAACTATGCTGAACTCTAGTTTGTGTTTTGGTGAAGAAATCAGCCAACTAAAACTCCAAAGGCATGTACTGAAGATCAACAACTTTGTGTTGCACCTGTGATTGCATGTACAAAGCATCTACTTCAATGTGCTTAGTGAGCTCGTGCTTCACAGGATCTAAAGCAATGTTGATCGCACCAGTACTATCTAACAAGAGAGGAGTCAATGCAGAAGCGGAACACCAAAATCCTCAAGAAGCCACCGAAGCCAGGTGATCTCAGCAATCAACGAAGCCATGGCTCTCAACTCAGCCTCAGTGCTCGAGCGGGAAACGTCAGTCTGCTTTTTGGTCTTCCAGTCAATCAAGGAGGAGCCAAGAAAAACATAATAGGCAGAAAGCGAGCGGCGATCAGAAAGATCGCTAGCCCAGGTCGCATCAGAGTACACCTGAAGCTACAAAGAACTGGAGCTAGGAAAGAAAAGACGACAAGTGATGATCCCGTGAAGATATCGTAGAACACAAAGAAGGTGACTGCAATGGAGCTGAGTGGAAGCAGATACAAACTGATTGAGGATATGAACTGGGTGAGAGATGTTAGGGCAAGTGATCCAAAGGTAGATAAGGCTCCCGACCAGATGGCGGTAACGAGTGGGATCCTTGAGAAGCTCACTATCGGTAGGGCGAAGGTGAACACCAAACTCCATAGAAGTATCCACCACACGCTGATTAGTGAGACAAACGCAAGTAAGAATATCCTGAATGTAATGCTCTTGGGAGAGATAGTAGCCCTCGAGCGTAGAAGTGATCTCAGTCCCAAGAAAATAACGAAGAGAACCTAAATTTGACATCAGGAACTGTCTGGCGGTCGGAAGCCCAGATCCAGCGACGAGAGGACCCAGCGGCGGTGGCGTGGGGCGGGACGGGGCGGGACGGCCGAGCGCGCGTAGGGGAGAGAGGACGAGCGTGTGCGGGGAGAGAGGCAGGGGAAGCAAGTGGGCGGCGGCGGCGGCAAAACCCTAAACCTGACTCTGATACCATGTTGAATAGTTTTCATGTTTGTAGGCCATATGTACAAGGACATTTTACAAAGAACACCCTGAACTATAGGCATATCTAACACAAGCATCATGAACACTCAGTACAAGAAATTGGGGAAAAAAATATTACCCTTTTTCTGCTGCAAAATCATTGAACAAAACTTAAGAGTTTAGGCACATACCTTCGAACTGGAAGCGTTGTCATCCAATTTGGTTCCACCTAAGCTATCGCAGGTAAGTGGGTTGCTTGAGGCAGCCTCATTATCATTATCATAATTGACTGAGCTCCTTCCTTCTGGAACAAATAAGTTCTCATCACATGATAAGCATGCCTGTTGATCAATGGAGCCATCAGTTCCAGCATCATGTATCAAATGCTCGTCCTTGGTCGTCACATTAATACAATCCCCTCCTGAGGTATCAGTGATACTTGGACCATTTGTTCTGTTGACATTTGAGTTATTGTCTGACAAACGAAAAAATCTATCTAGTGTCTTTTGTGTTGGGGTAGATGAATCATCCTTCTCATCACGAAGTTGGGACATTCGCAACCCTGTTGAAGTGTATCAGCACGACTGTTAGGTCAACTTCCCTGAGCAGGAAGAATGAAAGAAATGTCAAATATAAATACTGCAATATATCCCACATAGAACAGATTACATCAAAATATGGACATACAAAAGATCAGTGTGCATTATGCCTTCCATGTTCATTGTATTCAAATTGGTAAGATAAAAAAAATGAAACATGCACAACGCCAGAATCACATGACAGCTAGAACAACTTGAGGATGAGCCATCCATTGTAACGATCACTTCAGTAAGAATGAGATTCAGGTCGAGGTGGTGGTGATGCGAGCCTTTAAGAAGGCTCAGAAGTAAAAGCCAAACAGGTCGAAGTTCTACTCAATTGGTAGTCATAAACTTGATTCAAAGAAAATATTTTTGATGCTCACACTTACCCATTAATCTCAAAGAAAGAGGCAGTTCAGCCTTAAGCAACTTCTTAGCGTATATCAGGATCTCTTCCTTGGAGTTGATATAGTTCTGTGCAGTTGCTGCTCTTGTTCGAACCTGGTTTAGGTTGATCAATCTAGTGAGCCATGAAACAAAAACCATCTTTCTTGGTGATCTCAGTCCAATAATTACCAAACACTAGTCAATGTTTATACAAATGGGAGATCAAAAGTTCAAAACCTCAAAAGTTGCAGTCTTTAGTTTGAGTGTTAGTGTCCTTCCCTTCAAGCATTCCTTTTGCATATCATCAGCTAAATTTTCTGCAAGATTTGCTGAAAATAGATAACAATGTGGTGAGTAATACATCAACTTGTCACATCAGCTGCAGTAGCACACAAAAGTCCATATACAACCTTAAATTTGTTTAATAAGTCCATATACAACCTTAAATTTGTTTAATGTTTCTGAAGGGTTTATTCATGTGCATATTGCTTTCGCGGTTCTTTTAGGCATTTACAAAATCAAAGAGATAAACTATATTGTTGCCAACTTTTCCCCAAGTCATGACAACTGCTCTATTAATTTTCTATTCCTGTTGTCTCATCCATGGTTTCAGTTTTTGGATTTTTGAAATCCTAGTCCTAGACTGGTTGGCGGTTTCCAGCTGGATTGGTTTTCAGAATTTTTTCCAGTCAGCCTTCTTTTTATTTAATTTTTATTTGTAATTTGGACTTTATATGTTTCTTATAAGTAGAATAATTGATAATAAATAACAATACGCCATTGATAATAACACATGAAATACCCCATTTCCAAACGGTGTTAGGGATCCTGGCCCCCAACTAGTCTTTCGAAATCAGCTGGTAACTAACTGGCTTCCGTAAATAACGCTTCCGTAAATAACACGTTTCCAGAGGGAAAAATTAGCATGATATAGCAGTAAGACGAAATGGTGTGGTGATGTTTATTTTATGTATTCAAGAATATAAGCTATCAATCATTAACAAAACAAAACACATGATGTATCATAAAGTATGCTACTTCTAGTACTTTACTAAATCTCGTAGTGCAAGGCAATTCATATAAGATTTGGTCCACTGCATATATAACCATTAAGATTTAAGACTAACAGTATGTTGTAAGCAAGAGAAGAAATTGCTGTTATAGAGCAAGAAAAGGTCTTCTGTAACATAACCTAGTTAATTAAGCACAAAAACATGTGAAATTGTCAAACTACCTTCAACATTTGAAATCTACAATCAAAAGGGCTCTTAGCTACAGCAGTAAATTATTAAGGATTCTTACCTAACTTCTCGAAAAGCAAAGAACAATCATTTGTTGAAGTAAAAGTTCGCTCGCAACTCATGCTTTTCCTTAGCCTATGCTCAGGAGTTTCAGTACCTCCTAATCCAAGACCAACCGAAAGAAAGAAATCTGAACAACATTCAAAGGATCACATCAACTAAGCAGATAACAGTGTCTGAATTCCAAGACATTGAGTTCTGGTATCCCACTTGGGATAGGTATAATATAGCTTGCCAAAGCTTGAAACAAAACAAATAACAAGTGTAATTAACATACGGACCAGTTGAGCATTCAGAAAAAAGAGCACATAAGGAAGCAGCCTTTTGCAATATCTCTTGGCATGTACTGATTCCAAGCACCTGACGTAACATTTGTTCTGTTACCTTACCTATACCACCTATCTGCATACAAAGATCATCAAATAACAAATCAGTTTTTGCCTTGTCATGAATGTCCCAAGAAGACCGGCACTTAGTAGAAAACAATATTCCATCTTGACCAAAGAAGAAAAAAATGGGAGTTCATAAATGTATAGAGCAACTAAAAATATTCACAGGAGGTCAGGACTTGTATCAAGGGCTTATGTGAGAAGCATCTGAACCCTTGTTAGAATATTTCATGCCCTAACCATTGTATGAATGATGAAATATGAAGAGAAAAAAGAATAATTAGGCCAGTAAAACACTTTCACAACAAACAAGTATCCTTCTTGATTATAAAAAACATGAAATACCTTTCTTATAGGCAATGTTGATACAAATGTCGTTACAGCTTCCCGGTCATTCGGTAAAATAAATTGCCCATTAGGCTTGTTAATATCAGAGCAAACCTAGCAAAGAGACCAAAAAAATGGGGAAAGGAACCTTGTGAATTTGCTCCAGACAATTATAAAGACGTAAAAAGAGTTAAAAGGAGCAAATCTGATGAGTTAGCCTAAAAATATCTTCAGTCATGTGCAGTAAACAACCTTTTTCAAATGCAACTCACAATAACTATGGAAAGCATACCCCTTGCCATTGTTAAATATCAATCCATAAGTCTCTGTTTATTACTTAATTTTAATTTAACCCCATGTGACAGACAAAGAAAGACACATAAGGAATAGACAGAGAGAAGACACATATCAGGAACAGATCATTGCCTCCTAGGATAAAAGTTAAACAAAAAGTAGAAGTAAACAAAAACTTTGAGCTCTGACCTTAGCAATCATGCGGTTTGGAGCAACCCCAGCACTACATGTTAGACCAGTTTCCTGGTGAATGGCACCCCTAAGTTCAGTAGCAACCTTCAAAGCAAAAACAGGCAGTGTGACCAGTAAAATTACATTATTGTAGTACTAGCATGTTGGAAAAGAAACCATTGAAGGCATTAAGGCAAATCAAGTCATATGAACTTGGTAAGTAAAGCCACAATGCAGTCGTGATAATTAGAGAAGTTAAAGCATACCTCCTCGCCTGTAATGCCTCTTTCAATGCAGACTTCTGTTATATTGAGGAATGCTTCATCTAGACTTGTTGCAACGAAGTTGGGATCATACCTCCGAAAAACTAGAAGGCAACCAATACTTGAATAATCAGCTCTGCTCAGAATATTAAAAAATAATAATGGTAATTCAATGAACATTATCTTGCAAACCATTTCTTGTTAATTCACTATAATAAGTGTATCTCTCAAAATTTGGAGGGACAAAAACCAAGTCAGGACATAGTCTACTTCCAATAAAACCAGGCATTGCTGCACGAACTCCAAATTTCCGTGCCTGCATAAGTAAATCAACATTAGATAAAGGTGAATATTGCTTGTACTTTTAACAAACATTGAAAAAAGCCAAGCCCATTTTGGTCCATCCAGTCTAAAGCGCTCAAGGAAATCTAACTTTAAACAACATGATCAACATTAGACAGTTCTCATCTATTTATTTTCAATAGAGAGAAAACAATATGCTGTAGCACATTAGCACTAATCCTTTTTTTTTACTGATGCTCACCTCATAACTGGCAGTAGCTATCATGGACATGCTACCTACTGCCAACGGTTTTCCCTTCAATGATGGATTTTCCAAAATCTCAACAGCAGCGTAAAAGGCATCCATGTCAGTGTGAAGCCATATCTTTGAAAGATCTCGTGAAGCTTCTAACTCCAAAATTTTCTTTTCAGCAACCTGAAAATTGTGTTGTTACATAGGCATAACTGCGTAAGAGAGGAAAAGAAGATGAGAGAAACATGGCAGGAATGGCATGTATATAAAGTGATACTACTTTATCAAATTGGCTTCAGTACAAACACCATGCAATGCAGCCAATGCTATGACGCTAAAACTTTATATGCCATGGACCACAGCTCAGATCAGGTCAAGATCATCAAACCAACTCAGGTCAGGTCAAGATCATCAAAGTGCCAATGCAAATATGAATATCTCTACAGAACACAGATACACAAATAAACATGGATGAATTGATTATTTTATACTACCCTGAAGAAATCACAAATTTCTCATTGTATTTTAGTTGTGCTTTATGATCATTAAGCAATCGTCCAATCTGTAAGGGTAAGTGCATACAAGGCAAAAATAGCAGGTGGGACACAACAGGCCAGCATAAATCGAAATGAAGCAAGGCATACAAATTAACAAAAGAAGAACCAACAGACAAAAGCTAGCATAAAAACATGTTTCTCTGTACCTTCTGAAAGTGTGATATGTCATTATCAGTCAGTTTTGCACACTGTGCACGCAGATGCTCAATTTTTTGTTTGGTAATTACCTCCTTCCTCTGCTCATTTTCGAAATACTTTGAACCCTTGCTCATTTCATAGATTACCTTCTGCACCTTCTCTTTATCAACTCCCTCCATCCCTAATGTAACATAACAAGAGAATAAGGACCAAACCAGTGCCCTGCATGCTGGATCCTCTACTATTCTATGTTCTTTCCAAACACCATACCAAGTTACCAACTTACCAACACCTTATATACTTGAAAGTATACCATGGTCATGATTAACAAAGTACCAGACAAAAACACACAAAATGCAACACCATTTGTCCTTCACAGGATTCGTTAGCCATGTGAAAAGACCTAATTCCAACTTGTGCAAACAGACAAATACAATGTTCTGTCGTAATGTGTTAAGAGCCCGCTTTTGCAATTCTATCATTCATGAACTCCCATATTAACTCAAGAAAACAATCAATTGACGTGGTCAGCCAAACAAATGGAACTAACTAATATCACATACACATTTAAGTGCTAACTTCTTAACAGATCGGATGCCACGGTGAAAGATAAGCTCCAGATTTTTGTTTAGTCCAATGCTCTATCTATTTGCACTTTTACGGATGTTTCCTTCCTGTTTCTTAATGCACCCGGCATGCAGTTCTCCGGCGGCGCCCTCAAAGATAAGCTCAAAATTTATTCCAACCAATCAGTAAAGCAAATCTAGAGAAAATTACAGGATAGCTTATCTGATTTATGTCGTAGGATTAGTACCAACGCGATGCCGAGCCAAATCCCAAAACCCTATCGGCGCAATCTTAAGCGAAGAGAGGGGGCGAGTGCATTTACCCGCTTTGGCGTTGGTGTAGGCGGTGTGGTACGACTGCCACGGCCTGTCTCCTCCGCCCTCCGGTGGCGTCCCCGCCGCGGACGACATCGCTGCGGTCCCCGGCGAGAGGCCTTCCCCCGCCGCCGCTGCCACGCGAGCGAGAAATAGATACGGAGAGACTGAGAGGTCAAGCTCCGGCGAGGTCCCCCTGCCGGCGATTAGGGCGCGCGAGAGAGAAACAAGGAGGGGATTAAGCTCCGGCCCTGCTTGCTCCGCCGCCAGCATATAAACGGCGACGCGCGCGCGAGATTAGTAGAACCGTGCGGGGTTTCGCAGAAGGGCTCGACATACGCACCACCTCCGACAGACGAAACCGGATGACTCTGTGAGGTGGCCAGATGGGCCCATCTCTGCCGGTCCGGCACAAAATAAGCTACTGTTGGCTCGGCCTAAGGTGGTGATCATTTTAGCTTTTTTCGGTGGTTTATGGCTGAAAAGTACTGTAGCTGGCTGAAAAAATATTATAGCTGACAGATGCTTATTTAGCATACTTAAATTTAAAAAAATTAAAAAATCTAAAAAAAATATGTTAGCCTATTATGTATAATACAAATAAATACGGGAAAACAAAGAACCGGCAAAAAAACTCAACAAAAAGCCAAAATTTCAGAAAAAGATGAAATTTATGAATAGTAAAAATAAATCGGAAACTAAAAGCTGAAGCCAAAACGATCACAGCCACATGGTATAGCCCGTAAGAATAATGCCGGGAAGTGCGGCGTGAATAGTGCTAGGCTCGTCTCAGTATGGCTAGGTCTGATATTTTTTAAATATTCATATTCTTTCATTTTATAATTTTTGAATTTTATATAGTTAATTTTATAAGTATAAATAATTTTATTTTATACTTTTAAAATTTCTATATATTTTTTGGGATTTTCTTATTTTTAAAAAAAATCATGGCAAATAATTACAATAATTATTATTATACATATACGAAAGATAAAGAACCCATTTTTCTAATTTCTATGATGCACTGGGAGCTTATAAACAGAAATGAATCAGTTTAGACAGTTCCTTGTGGTGATGGAAATTAGATCAATGCGTCATTGGGTCAAGAGAAGTTTCGATTGAAGTTCATTATGAATCTTTGGAGACTTATCATGAGATTTATGTCCACTATCTAATAGTGGGAAATAGAAAAAAGAAAAATGTTCTATATACATTCGAGGCACTCGTGATCATATTTCTTTTTATAGAGAAAAAGAGGAAGCCATACAAGGTTTTAGTCATGCCTATTCATCCATTATCTAAACAAGGAAGTTAGATTTAGCGATGCCCCTTTTGGGGGCATTCTGATTTTGCTAGTATCACCATTCCTTGGCCTATCAGGCTGAACAAGCCCGGGCCAGCATGACACAGCCCGTCAGCTCACTAAGCCATGCCCGGGCTGTCCCCTCATGTATATCAAATCCCATCTATCTAGGCAATGTGGTTTGCAAGATCTCGAAGTTACCTAGTTCTTGCAAGATTTGGAACCATTCTTGTGATATCTTGATATGAGAGTTTTCACCTTGATTTGTTGGTTAGTTTTGATTGCTGTGACATGTGAGAATAGATCTAGAGCCATCTTGGTTGTTCTTAATCCACGTGCAAGTTGTCTTTCAAGATTTTGAGATTTGTTTGATTTTAGTGCAACCTTGCATGAATTCAAAAAAGGCTAGGACTTTGGCCATAATCATCTTGATCCTTGGATGGAGTAGGTTTTTGAGACTCTCAGCAAGGCGTGTGTGAAGTTGATCTCAATTGATCATGGATGGCTGATTTTCTATTTTAGGAACAGAGGAGCAGTCATACCGTTCTTGGGCCCGGTCAAACCATTGGCTTGAAGCTAGTCAAATCACTTATCTAAAGCTAGTTAGACCACCAGCGTGCAACTGATCAGGCCACTGGTCTATGGCTAGTCAAACTGGCGATGTTCAGAGCTGAGCTCTTTTATTTTTTTTGGTTGTTGCTTAGTTGTAGGGTGTGAAATATGATCTTCTTAGCTCTCTAACTTTGAAGTGAAATATTTCTAGTATTGGGGGAAATTTAGAAGGCACCATTCATCCCTCTGTTGCCATTGCCGGTCATATATGAGTAGACCTGGATTTGAATGCCTGTAAACAAATGTAATTATGATGGCTCCACTGATTTTAATTTGGAGATACCATGCAAATCAAGAGCTATTGTAATTTCTAAGAATTACATGAATGAGAGAAGTAGTAGGATAGATTACAAGCGCGCGTATCACAAATACAATTTGAAACATGCAACTTGAGTACAAGCTACGTTATACATAGAGATCCTAGAGATTGTATCTAAACCTATCTCTTACCACCCTCCCTCAATCTTAACCAGAAGAATCAAGGCTGAGATTTGTGACACAATCTTGCAAACTTTTGAGTTGCTAAAGGCTTCATGAAAAATATTTGCAACTTGATCTTGGAAAGAAATAAACCGAATGTCTAGCATCTTTAGAGTTACTTTCTCATGAACAATGTGGAAATCCACTTCAATATGTATGGTCCAAGCATGAAACACTCGATTCGCTAAAAGATAAGTAGCTTCTAGTGAGGGTAGGCTAAGTTAGTGTTTGGGTTAAGGGATGAGGGTGGATGGGATAATCCCATCTAGGTTGGATGGGATGATCCAAGTTGCTTGTTTGGTTGGGAAATGGGGATGGTGCCGGTTGGTGTTTGGTTGGTGGGATTGGACGAATGGGATGATTCAAGTTGTGTTTGGTTGGAGGGATGAGGGTGGATGGGATGCGTTGTTGAAAACCTTCTCTCTTAGACATGGTGAGATTACCTACTTTTAGGCTAGAAATTTACACCAGGTTTGCACTTCTCAAGCTACACTTGCTGCAATCAACAACAAAATTGGTCCCTAATCAATTAGCATAAGGAATCGAAATATTTCGAGCTATAAGACCATGTGGTGGCAACCCCATGATGATAAGGAGTATTTGACCTTATTTGTGCCTTATTATCTTTGGTTGAGCTTGATTATGAGAAATTGCATTTTGATCTATTGCTTTCAGTAGCTAGTGGTCTGACTAGCCTTGGGCTGGTAGTCAAACTGGTCTCTCTTTTGCGCAATTTTGCTGCAACTCTCCTTGTTTTGGATAAAGGTCGTATCTTTGGCATCGATCTTCATGATCTATGATTAAAATAAGTTCTTGATATCCTTGGGAGGGTTTGTGACAAGTTTAACTACATTTAGATCAGTGGTTTGAGAGTTGGATTTTTTGTTGGATTGTGTGCAATATTGTCTACATTATTTCTCGGTGTGCGGTCAGACTACAAAGACCCGAGCAGTCAGACTGGCTAGCAATTAGACCAACATGGTCAGATCGACATGATCGTTTTGGCCAGTGGTTAGACCGATTGGAGACAGAGTGTTTCAGGTGTATTTTGGCTCTTGGCTTTGATGAGCTTCTGAGTTTATGTTTCGCTGCATAGTGTCGATACTTAGAGGAAGATTTGGAAGAATCATTCACCCCCTATGACTTGCCATAATGATCTGTAATTGGTGTTTGAGCCTGGTGAGCTCTTCTCACAGATCTTAACTGGTCTTTTGAGAAATGACATCAGAGAGGTATCACAAGAAGCCTCCTGTCTTTGATGGGTTCGACTATCTCTATTGGGAGACAAGGATAGGGATGTACATTGAAACTCAAGGCCTAACCAGTTGGAACAAAGTAAAAAGTCCCTTTGTTGCGCTTACTGATGATGTGATCCTCGATGCTATCCAGTCAACTAAGGTTGAGGCAAATGCTAAGGCACGTAACTTCTTGATCCAAGGCTAGGGAGAAATAAGTTCAATCAGGTGGCTTATCTTGCATCTACACATGAGATCTAGATGACCCTCTCTAATTATAATGAGGGAACATCGAAAATCAAGAAAGTGCATGAGACCCAATTCAAGAAGGAGTACCAGAAACTGGAGATGGGACTTAGAGTGTCCATCGATTCCTTCCTTGGTAGATTCAATAAGATCTTGAGTGATCTGAGGTCTGTGGAAGTCACTTACCCTGATGCTGACAATGCAACCCATGCTTTGAGTACTCTTCACATGAGTTTTTGGGAAATAAAAGTCACATCCATCAGTGATAAGGTGGACTTAGCAACTATGGTGGATAAGCTATTTTCATGGCTTAAGACCCATGAGATGGGTGTCATAGCCAAGAAGTCTATAAGTCCAAAGACGATGGCTCTTGTGACTGATCCTGTCAAGAGTGTATCTTTTTGTGAGAATTCTTCTTCTGGATTTTCTTTGTCTGCTTTTCAAGCCATGAGCGATGAGCAACTTGAGAGCTTTCTTATAGATGATTTAGCCCTCACTACAGTGAATTCACTGGCATGTGCTTCGTGGCTGCAAGTGAGGATGATCACAACAGCGAGCCCGACAAGGATGGTCCCCACATCGAGCATGATGAGATAGATCCCTATGATGCACTCATGCTTAGATATGACATAGTTGTAGAGGATCACTTGAACCAAATTGAGTGTATAAAACATGTCACGAAACAATTCAAAACAAAATAAAAATAAATAGAAGAATGTTAGTTTTTATGACTAAGATATTTGAGCCAAGGCTTGAATTGAAAATCCAAAAATGGACTATAAAAACTTAAGTAAGAATTTAAATTTCGAACATCTTACAAAAACTCCAAAAATTAGTAAATCCTAAATGTAAATTAAAATTTTAAAATAAAAATTCACATTTAAAAATGTTCCTTGTTTTCCTCTCATTTTCTCCTTTTCTTCACACCTCCAAGTGGGGCCCCTTTTCTTCCCTCTCTCTTTCTCCTTCTCATTTACTGCCGCTGCTCCCTCCAAACTCTCTGCCCGCGGGCCCTCTTTCTTCCCCCCATCTCTCTTTCTTCCCTCCTCCCCTCTCTGCGCGCGGGCCCGCTTCCTCCCCTTATTCTCTCCTTCCACTGCGTTGCCTCTTCTTCCTCCAGACGCAATTATTTTTCCCGTCACACCGAAGCTCGTCAGCTCCCCTTGCCCTGGCGCCAACTGCCTCCATCAAGTCGCCGAGCAGCTCCCGTCGCCATGCCCTGTCCGCACGCACGTCGCCCTCCGCCGCGCCCATCGCCTGCTCCACCATGCCCTGTGCGCGCCTGCCGCCGTCCTGTCGCGCCGTGCCGGCCATGCTGTCGTCCCCACCGCGTCTATTCCCAAGTAGCGCGCCCCCTCCGGGCTATAAGTAGGTCCCGTCGCCCCCCCTTACCTCCCTGCGCCTCCCTTCTTGCCCCATGCTCGGCTCCAGCTCAACTGCGTCTTTTCCCAATTGCCGGCCGTCGCCGCCTCCACCAGTGCCACCACCTCCTCGGGCAACCCCTCCCCAATTCCGTTCGCAGAGAGCAACCTCGCAACGCCCTGGAGCTTTCCCCGCCTCAGCCGGAGCCTCCCCTTCACTCCAGCTCACCGGCGCCGTGCGCCACCGTCGCGCGACCCGCCTCACGCCGCCGCCCAGCCTCGAGCCCCCTCCGGCCCGGACCACCGCATGGTAAGAATCCCCACGCCCCCTACTGCTCTTGCGCCGATCAATTTCTCCTCCCCTCCACCACGGTGCCGCCGCCCCGAACCCACCTCGCCGCTGGCCGCCCCAAGTCTCTCCCGCCCGCCTCGCTGCCGCTCCGTCCAAGGTACCGCCACCCTTAGCTCCACCATGCTCCGGATAACCCATTATGCGGGTCACCTCTTCCTCCCCGGCCGCCGCCCGCCACCAGCAAGATTGTTCCCCCCGCCGGTGCGGCTCCTCTGTTTTAGTCCCGACTGCCTGCTCACTTCTTTGGTAATAACCTCCTCCAATAAATCAGGAAACACTGAACGCCCACTTGGCTAGCTCAGCGCGCTGAAGAAACACAGCCCTCGGGTCGCTGGTTCGATTCCAGCTGGCCGCACCTCCTTTTCCCTTTTTTATTTCAATTTTTGTGACTCATTTTAATTAATAAAAATCAAGAAAAATTAGAGGATAATTTTTAGAAGCTAATAAAATTTTATTAGGGTGTAAATGAGATTATTAAAGATTTAAAAATTTGATTAATTACCATATATAAGTAAATAAAGTGCCTTTACTATTGCCTTAATCTAATTAAAAGATGTACAAGTTGAAGTTAAGGGAATAAATTGGGTATTAGGTTTGGCTATAAAAACAAGACTTTAAATTAAAGATTCCCTTTAAATTATAACTAAATATAAGTCATGACAATTAACATATAGCCATAGAATAAATCTTAGTGGTAACTTTAATTAAATGACAAATCAATCAACTTCATAGAATTAATTAAACAATATGCCGTGACCATTGAGAACAAAATTCATATTTAAAGTTAGAAAAACCTAATGTAAAGTATAAACCCCGCCATTAGCCGTCATCGATAAATAAGTCTCCACGGCAACTTTAGGAAAAGTGGTAGTAAATAAGAATATAATAAAGATTTGTTATTAAACATCAATGAGACAATTAAATACTCACGTGCTTCAATGAATTCCTAAATTAACCATTAGGAGGATACTTCGAATAATTAGTAAATAAAACCCCATAAAATATCATAACTCAAGTTGCGAGGAATACATACCCTAAAGATAAAGTTAATACCCTAAATTCTTACACCAGTCTATAAGTCTAACCCGACTCATGGAATTTCCTTGATAAATATAAAAATAATAAAAGAAGTTATTAATAAAAAGGTCGAGTTGTCATATTCTGCCATCAGCTATACCTAGCTTACTCCGAATGCTAAACAAAAATAATCTCATGAATACACCTTTGCCATGACCCGTCCTTGGTCTCCATTTCGATAAGTTTTCCCGCCATTTCCCACTCACTCCAACCACTCCGACACCGACAATACTCTGCGTCCAATCAACCTTGTCTCTAATCACCTAATTAATCATAATAATAGTTAATCAAGCTCAATTAGATTTATTTGGACTTTTGAGTTATTTGCATTTATTTGGATTCAGTTGTTTAGCACGTAATTAGAAACTGGAGTCCTAAAGATTCTATGGATCAAGCGTGATCGGAGCGAAGGGAAGATGAAGAATAGAAGCTCAAGAGAAAGCATTGTGTGAGCTCAAGACCGCGGTAAACCGCGCAAGGCGAGTCAATACTTTGATCATGTTGAACCTACATTTTCTGCAAATTATTTTTGTTTAAATTACCAAACTGCATGCTGTTATTTTATATGCAAACACATGTTTAATTTAGGATTCTAGTTATATGCCCATTGTTTACCTTGATTAATATTACACCTCCTTTGGAATATTTGAATATGTGAACCTTGTTGCCCTAGCAAAATTATAATAGTAACTTTTTGAAAATAAGTCCGTAATTATATGCCATGCTTAATATTGCTTAGATACTCATGGGCGCAAGAACGCCCAAACATCACTTTTAATCATGAGTAAATTTGGTTCGGCAGTCATGGTGGTAATGACTGGTATATGTTGGATATGATTATTTTATGCTCCCAAAAAACTCAAATTGCTTATCTATCTGGGCGGATGGTTCGGGAGTATGGTGCAGAGGTGCACGAGAGTGTGGTTTGTGGTAGAACTGCCCAGATAACCCTAAGGACTGAATCTTGTCATGACCTCCTGTATAAAACAAGTACAACCACAAGTCTGTAAAGTACAACTTGGCCTAGTAAATCTACCAGACCCTGAAAGTCATCATCATCGGTGGAGGAGTGAAGTGGTGCAAGTGGCGGCCTGTGTGGCAGGCTTGAATGGGACATTCGTAGAGGGTGAGGTTCTGCTATGGCATGCTAGCAGTGTGGGTAGCCAGCTGCTAGGTGTTCAGAAGGAGAACATCCCGCACAACGTATGGGACCCACCGCAAGTGGGAACGGCCCATATGGTGAGATGATGGAAGGGGCGAGGTACTTTGAATGGTTACTGTGATGGTTGGCTCAACCGCATGACTAAGAAATCATGTGGGGCAACGAGTGAACTGTCTCTTGCGGGTAAAGTGTGCAAACTCTGCAGAGTCAAAACTATTCGAATAGCCGTGCCCACGGTCAAGGGCGGACATGGGAACTTAACCAAATATAGTTCCATTTCAAAAACTTTGTGAGTGGGAATGGAATAGTGGAGGGCAGTGGAAAGCCCTGTTTTGAGTTGCCCTAGGTATCGTCCCAGTGATGATGTAAGCGGCTATAACGTTGAAGGTCTAGCATATGGTGCAGAGACCATGAATGGTAGATGGAATCTGGATCACTATTATTATTGCATTCTTTTACACATTATGTTTTTGTTCAAAACTGCTAGGTCTCAGGAAATTTCTATGTAATATATTTTTAAATAATGATGATACTTCAAACAAAATAAAATATTAGGGAGAATAAATAGAGTCGTAAGAAAAGAAGATGGCTGTTTGTGGTAAACACATAAAGATGTTGGTGAATTCATGTCGATCATAGAAAGGAAAATGGTAGTGTGCATGTTGGGAAGATAAATTGGTGGAGCCTAAATGAATAGATAGGCTAGATAGATGATTTAAAAGATTTTTGGAGAATTAGGGAGTGCAAAGGTAATTGTAATTACGACACTGATAACTAATATAAATTCTTGGAAGATGTTGACAACATTGGGATTAATAGAATCGGTTACTAGATGAGTCAATTGAATGTATGATAACAATTCTTGGAGTATAAACTTGATCAATGATATTCTCGGTGGATTTATGTAACATCCCAAAAATTTGAATTTGAAAATATGAAGTTTTGAATTACTTTAGTAATATATATATATATATATATATATATATATATATATATATATATATATATATATATATATATATATATATATATATAAGTTGAATTTGGTGTTTATGGAATATCTGAAAATTTGGTTGAGGTTCCAAAACTAAGAAGATCGGAAAAGAACAAACAGTTCAAATAATAGAAAACTAAAATTTTGAATACGAATCAAAAGATGATCCAGTAGAAGGAGGTAGGAATATGAAAATTATTTAAGCTAGCAAAATGAGTGAAACCAACCACCAACATACATAAAGAGAATTTAATATATATATATATATATATATATATATATATATATATATATATATATATATATATATATATATATATATATATATATATATATATATATATATATATATATATATATATATATATATATATATATATATATATATCAAGTATGCAAAATATGTACATGCTTGGACATAGAGGAATATAAATATTAAAATTCAAGAGCAAGCAAAATAAGCAAACAATAAAAATATATACATGTAACTTTGCATATCAAATATATATATATATATATATATATATATATATATATATATATATATATAGGGAGAGAGCAGTAGGCACTGCTCGGCCCAGCCCCATCACCCCGCTCTCCCACCGCCTGGCCCATTCATCTCCCCCGTGTGGCCCAGCCCCGCACGCGCACGCGCCCCTTTTTCCACCGGTCGACCGACCCGCCCGCGTTTCCTTCCTCTGGCGCGTGGCCCCGCCCTCACCGCGCGTTCCCCCTCTCTGGCCAGCGGGCCCCACGCCCCGCCCGCGCCAACGCCTCCTTCTTCTCCTTTTCTTTCCTCTCTCTCCGCGCGCCTCTGCTCCCCTCGCGGCGCTCGAGCCCGTCTGTGATTTAAATGCCGCTGCCGTCGCCCTCCGCGCCGCACCGAGCCTCAGCACGGTAAGGACCCTTGGTCCCCTGCACCGCCGCTCGGTCCTCCGCCGCTCCCCGCCCTGGCTGCTATAAAGCATCAAATTAAAGCCCTCGGCGGCATCGCAGTACCTACTTCTAACCCCCACCGCAAACAATTGGAGTCCCGTGCCCCACAGGCTCGTCGGCGCATCTTCATCCCCGCGGCCGGTCCCCGAGCTCACCACCGCCGCTCGCCGCCAGCTCACTCCGAATCCCCGAGCTCCGCCGAAGCTTCCACCAGCTTCCCTTGTCCACGAGCAACCCAATTCCACAGTCGCCCACTCCCCTCCGGTCACCCTCCGCCGACGACGCCACCGCCCGGCCACTGCTCGAGTTCCTCTGCCTCACCCCCCCTCCCATGCCTTACTCAACAGAACAGCTTCGCCCCCTTTGGTTAGGTAAGACCGTGTACCCGAATGGCTAGCGCTATGCGGTCTCACCCCGCCGGCCCGGGTTCGATTCCCCTCGGCCGCAAGTTTAGTTAGGATTTCTTTTCACTCATTACGCTAAGAGCAAGAGTATAAGAGGATTTATTACCCTTATAGGGTAAGCAACACCCTTGGGCTCACCTGGCTAGCTGCACTAATCTCTTCTCCCCCCAACTCCCCGGTCGCGCGTTCGAGCCTCTGACTCCGCAGCGCCGGGTTGAGTTTTTGCGTTTTATTTCGGGCTGACAGGTGGGCCCCAGCGGTCAGCGGCTGCAGCCCGAGCGGCCCACTGACAGCAGGGCCCCACCTGTCAGAAGCGCATTTGATTAGCATTAATGATAGTGATTAGGGATTAATGACAGACCTCAGAGCTAATTAGAGAATGAAACCGGATAACCTCGCTGACATGTGGACCCCACCCTTCAGAGGGTGCAGTGTGTGGCCCCACATGTCAGTGGCACCTTGGGATGTAAATAAAACAAATAAAAGGAGCATGTGGGCCCCACCTGTCATACATACAGTACATGAATAATAAAATAAAAGCAATGAATTATAAATGCCAGTGGGACCCACCTGTTAGGATTTTCTTATTTCCTGGAATTTCATTGGACTGAGAACTTCAAATGAACATAACTTATTCAATTTAACTCCAAATTGAGTGAGACAAATTTCTAAATTCATCTAAATTCAAGATCTACCCAATGGAAATAAAATCATAATTTTTAGAGTTCATCTGAATTTCTGGTGATATTTTGAGTGATTTGTTGCTTTTCTTTTTATTTGAATGTCGCGCACGATAAAATAGCGTACGAGGCTCAAGAGGAAGAGGCCGAGGCAGTCACCCTAGAAGCTCAAGAAACTCAAGACCTCGATCCATGTCACCCAGGCGAGTCAATAATTTGATCATGTTGATCCTACATTTTCTACAAATTATCTTTGTTTAAATTATCAAAATGCATGCTGTTATTTTACATGCAAATACATGATTAATTCAGGATTTTAGCTATATGCCCATTATTCAACTTGATTAATATTACACCTCCTTTGAAATATCTGAATGTGTGAACCTTGTCGCCCTAGCAAAATTATAATAGTAACCTTTCAAAAATAAGTCCCTACCTATACGTTATGCTTAGTACTGCACAGATACTCGCGGGCGCTGAAATGCCCCAAACATCATTGTCATTTTTAATCATGAGAAACTGGTTTGGACAGTCATGGTGGGAATGACTGGTATATATTGTTGGTATGATTATTTTATGTTCCCAAAAACCCTAACTTGCTTAAATATCTGGGTGGATGGTTCGAGTGTGTGTGTGTATGTGGTGCAGTGGAAGCACAAAGTGGGTAGTGATAGATCCGCCCAAGTACCACTAAGGATCGAATCTTGCCATGACCTCCTGTGTAAAACAAGTACAACCACAAGTATGTAAAGTACAACTTGGCTTAGTAAATTTATCAGACTCTGGAAGTCATCCTCATGGCAGTAGTGCAAGTACGTGGCAGCCTGGGTGGCAGGCTTGAATGGGACTCCCGCAAGTGGCGGCCTGGGTGGCAAGTTTGAGGGAGAAGTTCTCTTGCGACGCGCTAGCAGTGTGGGTAGCCAGCTGCTAGGTGCATAGGAAGGGAACATCCCGCACAACGAATGGGTCCCACCGCAAATGGGAGCAACCCAGGGGTGAGATGATGGAAGGGGCGAGGTATTTTGAACGGTTACTGTGATGGTTTGCTCAAATGCATGGCTAAGGAATCATGTGGGGCAACAAGTGATCTGTCTCTTGTGGGTAAAGTGTGCAAACTCTGCAGAGTCAAAACTATTCGAATAGCCGTGCCCACAGTCAAGGGCGGACATGGGAACTTAACCAGATATAGTTCTATTTCGAAAAACTTTGTGGGTGGGAATGAAAAAGTGGAAGGGCAGTGGAAAGCCCTAAATTGAGTTGTCCTGGGTGTCGTCCTAGTGGTAATGTAAGCGGTTATAACGCTGAAATGTTAGCATATGGTGCGGATGCCATGTAATGGTGGATGGAATCTGAATCACTATTATTATTGCATTTCTTTACACATTATGTTTTTGTGTAAAACTGCTAGGTCTCAGGAAATTTCTATGTATTGTATTTTAAATAATGACACTTCTAATCTTACAAAATAAAATATGGAAGGAATAAACAGGGTCGTGAGTAAAGGAGATGGATGTTTGTAGTATACACATAAAGGTATTGGTGGATTCATGTCGATCATAAATAGGAAACAATAGAGTAGATTCTGTGATAAGTAAATTGGTGGAGCCTAAATGAATGTATAGGCTAGATAGATGATTTAAATGATTTTTTGGAGAATTAGAAAGCGCAAAGATAATTGTTGGATTACAACACTGGTAACCAATATAAATCCTTGGAAGACGTTGACAATATTGGGATTAATAGAAAAGGTTACTAGATGAGTCAATTGAATTTTTGGGAATTTGGAGATATGATAACAATTCTTGGAGTATAAACTTGATAAATGATGTTCTTGGTGGATGTATACTAGTGACTCATAGACTTGATCAATGATATTCTTGGTGGAGGTATACTAGTGAATTAGATAGAGACATATAATGGAAAATAAGGTTGATTATTGGAAGAACAAATTGTGGTTGTGGATCAATAATAAAAGGATTGGATTGTTAGGAACTTGGAATATCAAAGATATTGGTGGATTGTACAATTGATGATATTCGCTGTTTGGAGTTTTAGACAGCACTTAATATAAAAAGTGTGTGTTCGGTGGATTAATTAAATGATATTAGATAAATGATGTCACTAGCTGTTTGGAGTTTTAGGCAGCAATTGATCGGTTGATTATATAAATTATGATACTCACTGTTTGGGGATTTAGGCAGCAATTGATTAGTGATCGTATAATTGATGTTATCCGTTATTTGGAGTCTTAGACAGTAATCAATTTGGAAAGAGTATATCTGGTGGATTAGGTAATGATGACCCTCGCTGTTTGGAGTCTTAGACAACAATCAGTAAGGGCAATGTGTCTTGGATGGATTAAGTCAATTATGGCAATCGTTGTGTGGAGTTTAGGTAGAATTAATAACACTATGATTTAATAATAATAATGCCACTAAAAGCGATTTTTGACAAATAAAATAACCTGAGCCTCTCCTTTGATAAACCATGCATATTATTTATTTGCATCCTGTGTATTGGCTCACGGAGCATGGTGGTTAGTGTGCTCACACTCGCTTTCACAACAAATCCAGAATCAGGAATCAGATCACTACGCCTCAGCAACTTGATTGGACATGGTGGCAAAGAAGATGAAGATGTCAAGGGCTAGGTCGCGAACCTCCAGTTGGCTGCCTGTGGGCATGTCCTAAAGGTCCCACCTGTGTGCTTCATTCTTCCACTGCTACAATTTAATGATTTCGGCCTAATCGGCCCATGAGTAAGTCTATTACTATATTTGCGCTTCCGCATGATATGTACCTTGATATTCAGAACTGTAATCTGTGAGCACTATCTACTGATCCAGGGAATAGTGCGGTGGAATCACAGAGGAATCCGGATTGTAAAATCTGGGGTCCTGACAATGTATACTAGTGAATCGTAAACTTGATCAATGATATTCTTGGTGGAAGTATATTAGTGAATTAGTTAGAGATAGATAATGAAAAATAAGGTTGATTATTGGAAGAGCAAATTATGGTTGTGGATCAACATCAAAAGGATTTGATTGTTAGGAATTTAGAATACAAAAGATATTGGTGGATCTAAAATAAAGGATGACACTCACTGCTTGGAGTCTTAGGCAGCAATAAATGTATGATCGGTGGATTAACTAAATGATGTCACTCGCTGTTTGGAATTTTAGATAGCAATCAACATAGAAAGTGCATGATCGGTGGATTAAATTAAATGATGTCACTCGCTGTTTGGAATCTTAGACAGCAAACAATATAGCAAGTGTGTGATCGGTGGATTAATTAAATGATGTCGCTCGTTGTTTGAAGTCTTAGATAGCAATCAATATAGAAAGAGTATGATCGGTGGACTAATTAAATGATGTCACTCGCTGTTTGGAGTCTTAGACAGCAATCAATAAAGAAAGTGTATTTTCAGTGGATTAAATCAATTATGGCAATCGTTGTGTGGAGTCTAGGTAGCAACAATAACATTATAATTAAATAATAATAATGCTACTAAAAGCGATTTTTGGCAAATAAAATAACCCGCACCTCTCCTTTGATAAACCATGCATACTGTGTATTGGCTCGCGGAGTACGGTGGTTTGTGCTCACACTCGCTCTCACAACAAATCCAGAATCAGGAATCAGATCACTACACTTCAGCAACACTCTTGGTCATGATGGCAAAGAAGATGAAGATGTCGAGAACTAGGTCGCGATCCTCCAGTTGGTTGTCTGTGGGCATGTCCTGAAGGTCCTACCTGCGTGCTCATTTCCGCTGCTGCATTTTATGGATTTCATCCTAATCAGCCCATGTGTAGTCTACTATTAAATTTACGCTTCCGCATGATATGTACTTTGATGTTCAGAATTGTGACCTGTGAGCACTATCTACTGATTCAGGGAATAGTGCGGTGGAATCACAGGGGATGCCGGATGTTAAAATCTGGGATCCGACATAAGCCCTGACCAGTGTTTGGCACTAGCTAGATGAGCTAGCCTCTCGCTTTGCCAGGAGTGTCATAAAGTGCAAAAGGCAGATCGTGATTGCCTTTGCCTTTATGACTTTGTATGTCGTCTTCACCTAGAGTTGAGCATGTTAGAGCTCAACTACTGAGCCGCTTACCATGACCAACTATCACCGAGGCCTTTTTGATGCTTTGTGTTGAGGAGCTTCACCACGCATTAGCAACACAGTCTGTTCTAACTGTGCTTGCTGCCACTTCTTCTTTGACTACAGTTCCTCTCTTGGCACCTGTTTCCACTTCTATTTTTGCACCAACAGGGGTTTAGTGTAACTTTTGCAAGAACTTTGGGCTTGACTTCCAGAGTTGTGCGGTGCGAAAGAACAAATCAAGGCACGTGGAGGTAGACGATCCAAGGAGAGCAGGGAGGCCCTTCCTCTATAGGAGGACAGACTAGCACATAGGGATGGCAATCGGGCGCGGTGGGTACGGGTAGTGCTATCCCATACCCATACCAGCGATCTCGATTTACGCCCACGGGCATACCCGCAAAGGATGATGGGTGAAGCACCTCGCCCATACCCATCATCCGCGGGTACCCATCGCCCGTGGGCATGCCCGTTTACCCGCGAACTGAGAGTCATCATCTGATAGTTGAACTAATGACAGGTATATATAAGCAGCAGCTGTTGCTAGAAAACATAATAACTATCAAAAAAGTTTATAACAATCAATAGCAATCAAAGATATGCAAAAGTTTATAACAATAAATAGCAATTAGAGATATTGCTATGGCTACGCCACCTATCAATCTATATCGTGGGTAAACGGGCGGGGCGGGTATGGGTGGAGCTTACCCATACCTGTGCCCGTTTACCCGACGGGTAGAGTGTTCCCCCCATTTTCATACCTGTGGGTAAAGAAAATATTCCATACCCGGCTCCATTAGGATATTTACCCACGGATATACGGGTAAATAGGCATAATTGTCATTTCTACCAGCACATCAGGTTCTCAGTGAGGTGACTCTCTTTAGCAGCTCTATCAGGCTCTTCAGCTCAGCAGGTTCTGCTAGTCTAGCTCAGACATCTTCTTTAGATACCTCTTGGGTTCTAGATTTTGGTGCCTCTTTCCACATGACACCGGACTCCGCATCTCTCACTTTAGTAGGATCTTCTGTTGTGCCTATCTCTATTCAGACAGCTGATGGTACTCCTCTATCTGTTAGCTGTGAGGGCACTCCTTTGTCCACAAACTTTTCTGTTCTAGCTATTTCTCATGTTCCCTAGCTTACCATATAGTTTCCCTCGGTTCTCGAGTTGGTTTTGACTCTCACATCTATTTCATCTAAGATTGACAGATAGGGGCAAATCTTGGGACTAACCGACGCCGTAGGAATCGTTAGGGTCTCTATATCCTCGACTGCTTCTACCTTCTGTCCAACTTAGTTACTCCTATCACCTCTATGTCTACCTCCACCGCCACCGTTGCCATCACCTCTAAAGCTTTTGCTCAATGGCATCACTGTTTAGGACACTTGTGTGGGTCTTGCCTTTCTTCATTAGTTCGTTAGGGTGTTCTTGGACGTATTACTATTGACATGACCATGTTTTGTCAGGGCTGTAAGCTGGACAAGCAACTACAACTTCCTTATCATTCTAGTGAGTCCTTGTCTTCTTGTCCTTTTGATTTAGTTCATTCCAATGTATGGAGACCTATGCCTATTATATCTAAAGGCATGCATAAATTCTATGTGATTTTCAATGATGATTATTCCCACTTTATATGGCCTTTTCCTATGTCCAATCATGGTCAATTTCTTGTGACCTATCATAGCTTTGCATGATGGTTCGTATTCAGTTTGAGTCCTCTATTCATACTTTTCGCTATAATTCTACTGGCAAATACTGTTCTAGCACTTTGGATATTATCTTTCTGAGCAAAGCACTCTTTACAATTCTTTTTGTCCTGGTGCCCATCCTTAGAATGGACTTGCTGAGCGCAAACATCGTCATCTAATTGAGACTGCCCGTATTCCTCTCCTTGCCTCTTATGTTCTACCATCGTTTTGGGCTAAGACTATTTCTACAGCTGCATATCTCATCAATATGCAGCCTTTCACTGCTCTTAAGGATGTCATTCTTATACAACGTATCTACTCTCAAGCCTTCCAGTACACTCACCTTCATGTATTTGGCTGTACCTATTTTGTCCTGTTATAGCCTCGTGAGCGTACCAATCTATCAGCTCGGTCAGTTGAGTGTGTGTTTCTTGGTTATAGTTCTGAGCATAAGGGTTATTGCTGCTATGATCCTTCTGCTCAATGGATTAGGATCTCACGAGATGTTGTCTTTAATGAATCTTGACTTTTCTTCTATCGACATTCGGCTCCTTGTCATATTTCCACCGATGAGATGATCTCATGGTTGTCTCTTTCTGACTCTTCACCAATTTCTCCACTATAACAGCCTTCCCTGGTCTATCTCCAGTGGTTCCTTCTATATCCCCACCTCCTGTGCTGCCTCTTGCAGCACCGCTTCTTGTTCCTGCAGCACCACCATCTCGTTCCTACGCTATGCGGGAGGGCCGGCCTCCTAGGACTGGTTAGGCGGTCAAAGCCAGTCCTCAACAGCGCTTGGCATCTTTAGGAGAGGCAACGTTAGGTGTACGTCGAGGCAAGCAAATAAGAAGCATGTGCGCCCGATGCCATCCATTTTTTGTGATAGGTTTCAAGCTATCTCGTTGCGCCTCCCCTGCCGCCAAATCGAGCTTGCCCTCAGGTTCTGACCATCTTGTGTCACCAAATCGACCTCGTCACCTTTGAATCGTGGTCGTCCTGCCATCTTCGCTGTTGAGTCAACCTCACCACCTCTGAATCATGGTTGTCCCTCCATCTACACCGTCGAATTGAGGTACACCCATGCCGCCGCCCTCCCCTCTCCCCTCTCTTCTCCCACGCTGCCGCCCTCCCCTCTATCCTCTCTTCGCCTGTGGTGCCGCCTTCCCCTCTCTTCTCTATTCTCCTAGGCCACTGCCTTCCCCTCTCTTCTTCCGTGCTCCCCTCTCCACTACTACTTGATATTAATGACATGTGCTAATATGCTATTATTGATGTGCTCTCTGAATTGTGAATTGTGCTGTGAAGCATTGATAATAGATGCATACAATGTGTGATGTGTAACATATGTTATTGACTTATTGTTGATTTATCATTTTGTCAAGATGTCTCCGAAGGTGCAGCAAGTTCAAGTGTCCTTAATAGAATTCTAAAGATATAGGATGGGAATTTAGGTATTTAGATGATCCAACCAACTTGGATTGAGTGAGTGTCAAAAGGTAATTCACAGAGGGGTGTATAGGCTCAAACAGCATGTTGGTCATATTTGCGAGAACATTGCTAAATGTCCAAAGCCTACACAAGAAGAATAAGCAAAATATAGAAAGTCTATAGAGGATGCACAAGCATTGAAGAAGGCAAAGAAAGCAAAGGTAGAAGAGCTTAGAAATGAGATGATAATTGAAAAAGAAGATGACCCTAATGAAGATGGAGATCTTGAAGTTGTTGGAGGCTTGGCACCTCGTACATTAGGACGAATGGATAAGTTTGCTTGCCCTATTGATCCTTATATTACTTTAATGGGTCGACAACAAAATATTAAAGATGCACTTTGGAAAGAAATGACTCATAAGGTGAAATAATATACTGTGAAATAGATTTCTTTTCTCATGGTATAATTTATTTGCAACTCTCATTCTCTCATGATTGCCATCCTTTCATTTAACTATTGATTGCTAGCCTCATATTGTATGCTTTATGTTTAGGTATCCCTTTCAATGCCATCAACAATGACAGGTTCAAACAAACATATGAGATTATTGGTCACTTTGAACTGAGATTTGTAGGTCGTTCTCAATATGATTGTCGGGAGAAGTTGTTGAAGGAGAAAGTGAAAAGAACTAATGATTTGTTAAGACAATGAAGAAGAGAGAGCCTTGACATAGTGCTCCATTATGACCGATGCTTGGATCGATCAAAAGAGGAGGAGCATTATGAATGTGTGTATGCATTGCAAACTGGGGACAAGTTTTATACAATCAAAGGAGGTGTCAGATTATGCATACACAATGAGTCCATCTTTGAGTATATGGATACTTGCTAACAACTAAGTCTAACATATGTTGTGCAAGTAGTCACGGACAATGCTTCCAACAACATGGGAGCAAATACATTATTGAAGGACAAGAGACCAAATATCTTTTGGAGCTCATATGCAACTTAATATGATTATAAAGAATATACCAAAGTATAAGAAGACAATTAATCAAGCAAACACATTCACCATATTTGTCTATACACATCATAGAACACTAGCTTTGATGAGGAAACACATAAAGATGAGAGATATAATAAGGTTGGGGATGACTAGATTTACATCGGCTTTTCTTACTTTATGAAGTTTGATTGAGAAGAAGAATGTGCTAAAGTCGATGGCACTTAGCTTAGAATGGGAGGATAGCATTTACACTAAAACACAAAAAAGCAAGCCGTCAACTAATACACTAATGAGTAGTGCCTTTTGAAATGGTGTGTGTACTTGTTTGAAGGTATAACCAATCATTATATCCTTGTGAATATGTGATGTCCATTATGTCATCCTTGTATTGTTTGCTATTTCATAGCCTTGTATATTGCATTGATTGAAGATTTTTGAACCATTGGTGAAAGTTCTTCGTATAATAGATGGGGATGGTCAATCTTTGGCATTTGTTTATGGAGAAACACTACAAGCAAAGAAGCAAAGAAAGGAGGCCTTGAAGAATTTGGATGGAAACTACAAATTGATCTTGGATGCAATTGATGGAAAGATTATTGGGAGGTTTGATTCTTCATTGCACTTGACGATGTACCTTTTGAATTCATATTATAGTTACAACGATACAACCATCTTGCAAGATACAAATCTCATGGATGCGTTATTCGAATGTGTTGAAACATTTTATCATGGTAATGGTGAAATGTAAGCTCAAGTGCTTAATGAGGACTAGCATAAGTTTAAAGATCAAGAAGGGGTCTTTCGGAAACTTACTACCAAACTTGGATATTAAAAAAGCAATTTTAATCCCGATAAACTTGTGCTCACAATCATGATTTCAACTCAATGCATGCTTATTTGACCATTTGTTTTTGTACTAATATCCTTCTACTTTTCGTAATGTCTACCAACCTAGTGGTCTACTTTTGGATATCAAGTTCCTACTTTGCAAAGAATGGCCATACGAACAATCTCCTTGATCTCAAGTTCATTTGGATGTGAAAGAAATTGGAGCATTTTTGATATGGTAAGTCTCAACTCTCAACTATAAAGTATGAACTATCCCATTCTCAATATGTCAACTATGTAACTTACTATAGTCCACTTTACAATTCGTAGATACATTCAAAGAGAAGAAATAGGCTAGATATGAAGTGTCTCAATAATCTAGTCTATGTTCAATTCAATGCAAAATTATTGAACCAAAAAAAGCAATGCGAAGAACATCGGTGTCATTCTTGCTTCGGATCGTCATTCTCTTTGTGTTTATTGTGTTTTCTTGGCTTCTCTGATTGCTTGGAAGACAAAGAAGCATATTGCAATTTTTCGTTCGAGTGTAGAGGTTGAGTTGAGAGCTATGGCAGTAGTGACAACAAAGGTTACTTGGTTGAGGTGGCTACTTACAGATTTTGGAGTGTTGTGATGGGACCTACGACTCTTTTGTCTGACAGTACACGTGCTATCAATATTATGTATGACCCAGTGAAGCATGAGCTCAACAAGTACATTGGTGTGGATGCTTCATACACTCACTCGCAGGTGTAGGAGGGAGTGCTTGCTTTACTGTTTATGCCCTTAGAGTTATAGATTACTGATTTCTTTACAAAGCCACAGATTAGGGTGCAACATTTGTATTATCTCTGCAAACTCAGTGTGTGCGATCTACCATGAGTTTGATGGGGGTGTTAGAATAGTAATTCTTTTGTATTTTCTTATATATGTATGATATATTCTCTTGTAATATTCCCTTATACTCGCTATATATTGCTTATTAGGCCTCATGAATATACACGCAATATTCATAATAGGGCCGAACATATTGAAGTTGATTGCCACTTTGTTCATGAGAAGGTAGCTCTGAAGATACTAGATGTTTGATTTATTTCTTCCCTAGATCAAGTTGCAAATATTTTTCAACAAGCCTTTAGCAACTCGGTAGTTTGCAAGATTGTGTCACAATCTCAACCTTGATTCTTCGGTTAAGATTGAGGGAGGGTGATAAAAGATAGGTTTAGATATTTTCTACTCTATTTCTAGGATCTCTATGTATAGCGTAACTTGTACTTAAGATGTAATTAGGGGTGGCAATGGGGTGGCCATGGGCAGGGGCACCCCCTCCCCCATCCCTGCCCCACCAAGCTTTGCAATGGGCCAGGGACCTGAGCTTCGCGGGGATCCTGTGGGGATTACAATTATTCTATCTCCATACATCAACCAATACTAATTTTAATGGTAATATTATAACATATTATAAGCATTAAAAAATAAACCAGTTAGGAATTTCAATTTTCGTTAGATAAAGGGTAGCAATATTGCTAGTTCAAATCCTAAGACTCAACTCGATGGATGACATGGGTACGTAGTATAGTTGTCTATATGCTTAGCTAGATATTTCAAAATCTTATTAAATGAATCGATGAATATAATTTTTTGGTACATTAATCATCTATCTAACTTTGGAAGACATAATTTGCCTGGGCTCTCTACACCATCCACGGCACCTCGAGATTCGTGCTGCACATTGTATTTGGAGGTTTATAAGCATTGTGTAATTGTTGTATTGTTGGTAATTGGAGATGATGGGACATTAGGTCTGACAATTTTACCTCCAATTTGAATTTTGAATCAACATGTGTTATATTATACTGATGCCTGATGCTAATGTGTTTTGTATTGTACTCACTCCTATGCCACAGTGTGCCATGTACAGAGACGCACATACTACTCCGCATACACGTCCACAATTTACAATACAAGTACACATATATATGGATATATACACATGTTGATGCTAATGTGGTTTATATTGTACCCATACATATGGATATATACACATGTTGATGCTAATGTGGTTTGTATTGTACTCATACCGTTAGTATGTACAACTAATGGGTCATGTACACATACATACATATTGCTCATCGTACACATACACAGTACAAGAGTACACATACATCTATACAAGAGCACCACGACGACCTAAGGGAGAGAGGTGGCGAGTGCACCTGCGACAGCGGCGATGAGTTGTAGGTCATCCTGTACCTCCGATTGCCGATGGCGACGAGGTGCATGTCATCATGACCAACGACGCACAAGGAAGAGGTGCATGGTGACATGCACTTAAGGTTGCCAGCGACGACAAGGTGCAGGAAGTGTCCCTCTGGTTGCTGTCAAGGATGAGGTTCAGGTTATCATGGCTGGTGTTGAGATGCAAGTCATCATTGCCAGATCCAGCCACCCTACATGTTTCTTTAATGGTGACGACGCCGCTGGATCCGGCCATCCCTATCCCTACTGCATTGTTGCGACCTCCGCATAGCTACATGTCGCGTCATCTCCCTTCTTCCCTGGCGACGGCGCCACCTGATCTTGCCATATTCGGCCACAGGGTCGCTGGATCTGGCAACCCCACACCGCTACCTCCCCATAACGCCATGCGGCGCCGTCTCCCTTCTTCTCCGGTGATGGCACCACTAGATCTAGTTGTCTTCAACCTCAGCCCCACCGGATCCGGCCATTCCCTGCAGCCTGTTGCACCGTCTCATTTCTTCCCCTAGCGACATCATCGCAGGATCTCGCTATCTCTAGCCTCGGCACCACCGAATCCAACCATCCCCCGCTGCCACCTTCCCATCACCGGCATGCGGCGCCGTCTCCCTCATGGCCAATTGAGAGAAAGAGAGAAAGATGGGAGTGAGCGGAGAGTAAGACGAGACAGAGGGACAACTGCAATAGTAGGGGTAGGCCCACCACAATTTATATACAATGTATTCCATTTTGTGGATTAATCATCTTGTACCACATACAACTCTTAATGCAGTACCGACGGTCCAGATACACAGGGCATGTGCTCGGCCGGTCACAAAATCTACGCCTCATAAATTTTCTGATATTTTTACCGGAACAAAACTGTTTCACCCACAATTCGAGCGCCATCCAAGCGGGCCCCTCGAACGGAGTAGACTGGAGAACCGGGAGACGCCGCATGCGATGCGAGAGCAAAGTTTAAGGCCAGGCCCAGCAGCAAACTCGAAAGAAACCAAAGCGGCCAGCCAAGCCCATCCTTCTTCCCCTAAACCCAGAACCCAAACATGGCGCAGTGTCTCCGCGGCAGGGGCGGCGGCGCCGTCAGGGAGGCGCTCCGCGCGGCGGCGCCGTGGCGGCGGGCGGCCTCGGCGTCGTACCACCACACGATCCAGGCGGTGCCGCGGGAGACGACCGGCCCGCGCGCGGCGGCGCGCGAGCGCCGCAACGGCCGGGTCCCAGCCGTGCTGCTCACCCTCACCGGCGCCGACCCCGGGGACGGGGTTGCCCACCGCAAGCTCCTCACCACCGACAGGAAGCAGCTCGGCGAGATGCTGAAGCAGTCGCCGCACTTCCTCTCCACCCCTGTCCTCCTCCAGGTCCGCGCGGGCGAGCGATCCACCGCGATCGTGCACTCCGGCACCGTCCTCCCCATCAAGGTATGCCAGCGTTTCTCTCCTTTCCTTCAAAGATTGCATCCATTTGTTGAGCACGTATCGAAGCGTTCAGGGTGGGGGTGTTTCTTGCTCAGATTTTGTTCGACGAAATGCGCATTAGTGTAATTGGTGCTCGCAAATTGCCGGTTCCTAGAGATAAAAGGATTGATATAGCTACTGCATAGTCCTTGTGCTACCTTCGGAGGAAATTGCTCGGACATACCCATCCTCCTGGATCCTGACCCAAGTTTCTCTCCTTTGTAGGTTGGGTAGTCCAAAGGACCAATCCTTTTTCACGTGCTTGTTTCCTGCCCATCATATAGTTCTATCTTGCTTGCTGCTAGGGAATCACTTGTGGAAAGTAGTTTTAGGCTTTTAACAATTATATGTTTAGTGCCGTTGGAGATCTTTTTTGGATACTCCGTATGTTGTGAGCCGAGGAGGTCCGTACGGTACCACTTGGCATACCAGGCGTTGTGGATTATATTGTGCTCTTGTGTGTGCAGGTACATAGAGATGAAACAACAGGGAATGTATTGAACTTGGTGATGGTGCAGGCAGATGAGGGAACGATGTTGAAGGTGAATTTGCCTGTAGAGTTCAAGGGGGAGGATGCCTGCCCTGGGTTGAAGAAAGGTATCATCTTGTTCTTTTCTTTTCTTTTGGCAACATTCCTTTGGTATACTCAGTAGTGATGATAGCTTTGAAGGTTGGAAATTGGAAGGCATATCAACCTACAAATGTGCATTTCTCAATACTGAAACGCATGCTAAGAATTGCCATCTGGGGTAACTACATACCCAAATACCATGTCTATGTGAAACATATTAGTCACGGTAGCAAGCACTTGGTGTAGCTTAAAAAAGGCATTCATTGTTGTGTGATTACATTAATCAACTCTGCATTTTTCATGCTCCCTTGCTGAGGAGCAGTGCACAGTGAGGACTGGGGATATATCCTCTCATCTATTCAATATTCATATGTTGGAGTAATATTGCATATGAGTTAAAATGTACGTGCTTCTGAAAAGGATCTTTTTGTAGCGAATATTGTATATTGAACTAGAGAATATCCAAAACTTTTATCTTGAAATATAGTGATGTAGGATTCCTCACCGAGTCATTTAAAGCTGTAGAGACTTTCTGGTTACAGTTTTACTCTACCTATCCGCATTTATTTGAAATTTGTGTATCAGACCTCTGTGATGACATCAAGACCTATTTTGCAGATAGTATATCAGCTTGCTTATCGATAGACAATGATTATAAATAAAAATGAGATACAGGTTTTCAGCAAGGTTGATTATCTTGGCACCCATGGATGGGGTAGGCAAGTCTGGAGCATGGGGGCGTTGCTGGGGTGTGCGACTGCGTGTTGGGCTGGGAAGAGGGTACTTAATAGGGAAATAGAGAAATTTTAAAATATTATTTTTCCTGTTGAGGCTTGGGCTTGTGCACGAGCCCATAAATGAGTGGGAGGAAGCGTGGGCTTCTTACCATGAAGTTGGCCTAAGCTTATCTAAGTAGTCGTCCAAGAAAATAACATGTTTTGTGATGCTTAAGCTTGTGGTGATTTTAAGCTAAAGCAGATAGGTCCCCTTCAAGCAAGTATAGTGCTTATGTATTTCATATGTGTGGTTTTACCTACATCCGTTAGTCTTAAATTAAGGCATAAAACCACAAAACCAGTTAATAATGCTCCCGTGAGACATTGCTAAATCATGTGTTGAACCTACTTTGTATTTCCGCCATAACCAGGCAAAGCTCAATCTCATCATATTTAGAATAATACAAATATACTATTCACCTTTGTCTGAACAGGTGCACGTGTAAACCACTATTCCACTGTGAATTGCTTAAGTGTAGACAAGCAAAAAATATCTGGTACCCTTTAGACCTTTACTCTATTTCGTTTTTTAAGATGTTGGCCTTATATACCAAATTACTTCCCTTTTCCCAAATAGATGTCATTTAGGATATCGACAGTCTCTAGTGCACACCTTTGACCATTATTTTTTCTAAGTATGTTATTAATAGTTATGAAAATATAGTCGTATGAAAGTGCTGTTGATGACAAATCTGTTAATATCATTTCTAGGTGAAAAGTCTCAATATTTTTTGTATATATTAGTGGTCAAAGTTTTAAAAGTTCACACGCGTTCTATTTGACATCTATTTGGAAATAAAGGGAGTATCAATTTGCCCTCTTAAGATACAAAAACCATGCCTTCATAATTCAGGATATGAGTAATGACTATGAAAGTTTCATAATAACTGTTATTTACTATTCTGTAGGTATTCGAATAGTTCTGTTATAATTTAGGAGAAATGAATGATGAAGTATGGAAGTTCCATAACAATGTTTTACTTTTCTGTTGGCGTTCTAATAGCTAGGTTGCCCAGATATGCCGATCCGTATACGGATGCGCGATGCAGCGATACCACGATACGCCATTTCTCCAAAAACACCGATATGACGATACATATGTATATATATGATAAAAAAAATAAAAAAAATACATGACTGATTTCTTATAAGGAAATGAGCAATCCAACCAGATCACCACCACATTGTAACCAACCAGCCCACCAACAAAGAGCAACCCATCCGCTCACTTGTACAAAACAATACATCAGCATACCAGCACATCATAGCCAACCACTTAGGGTTACCCATCTCGATCTCTCTCTACTCCCATCTGCAGCTGTCACCCCACACTAATCCTATCTCTCTCTCTTTTTCCACAACAAGCAAAGGGAAGAAATAAAGAAGGGAAGAGAGCGAAAAGAGGGGAGACAAGAGCAAACCAGGAGGAGGTGGTGATGAGCCAACGATGCCCATCAAATGGCGACATCTGAAAATTAGGACTCTCTTCCATCTCCCCTCTCCAAATCTAGTCGTTGGATCTGGTGACTAGGGGGAACGGGAGTGCCGGCGGCCGACGAATGCAAGGGAGTAGTAGCAGTGTGGGCAGGGGAGAAAGGAAGCGGCGTCAAGATAAGAGGAATTGCGTGCGCCTGTGGGAATAGGACGAGCGAACAGATGCTTCGTAACGAGTGGAATAAGAGGTAAGAGTTGAGAGGTATCAGGAATTATTTTCTTTTTTTGAAAAACAAGAAAATCACCGATACAGGCAAGATACTTATCCGGCTGTATCGGGTCGTATCCGTATCCGATACCAATACACTGATTTTTGGAAGTATCCATGCAACGTAGTCTAATAGTTTCGTAAAGTAGGTTTGGTGCATTTTGGAAGTTAATTCGTTTTTATTACAAGGGGTACATGTTTTCTCTATTGAGCCTGTTCTTTTCAGCTTTTAAAAGCTGTTTTTCGGCTTTTCTACAGTAATTATGTTTCAAACAGAGTGTCTTTTCAAGACGAGGTCTACAAATTGATTGTAGTACACACTGTAACGACTTCATTTATGTTGGCCAAAACCGCATGCGAGATTCTGTTACTTCATACTTTCTCTCACAAACAACACAAAAGCTATAAGCCGCAGTCATAAGCCACATCCAAAAAGAACAGGCCTATTATTTACTTCCGCATCAACTGTGTGTGGTCCTGACCTGGCACTTGTCATTATTTGTATGGAACCCTCTCGTATAAGGAATCAACCATGACTTTGGTACTTTTGCAATGATAAATCGCAATCAATAGGTCCCGAATATGCTTCTGATTAGGAAAGCCGGGTCGATTTATGAGAGGGACAAGTTCCAACACTTAATTGCCACCGGCCTAAATGATGACTTTGAAGAACCTATCCTCTTTCAGAAGCCACATAAGCTGGCTTCTCGAAAAAAGTTTGGTGAGGGGGGCTTACACTCAATACAAATGTGGTTTAAGCTTTTCTGAGAAGACATTGCAATAGCACCCTGTTTATGATATGATTAGCTTATGCTCAAGATCTCCCAAGCATGCCCTAAGTTGTTTAAGCAGTTTTTGGGTTAGTGCCAAACTGACGGTAGTTGAAGAAAACATGTCAGAAAGCGTACAGCTCATAGGTGGGATGTATATCAGATCAACACTCTGAGCAAGGGAGGACATGTTGGTTGGCACATCTGTTCAAAATTTAACTTGTCGCTCTGTCCTTGTGTTTTTCATGTTTGTTGTTATTCTGAGTTACTGGCAATGCTTTTACATCTAGTTCTGAGGTTTAGAATTACTTTTTATTATGGATTTATATGACGTTTTGATGGCCCATTACCTGACAAACATGATGTCTACTATCACCAATCACAAAAAGTGTCATTTTTTTACTTTCGAAGTCTTCATGATGTAAATTTGACCGTTAGTTTATACAAATCATATATTTGTGAAAGCTATAAACTATAAGATTCTGAAAATATTTTTTATGAGAAATATACCTATATCAATTTGATATTGCCAATCTATATATTTACAAAGACATTCTTGATCAAAGTTGCACAGTTTGATTGCATGCTATTGCTTACCCACAGTGACACTTTTTAATGACTGATTGATAAGACCGCATACGTTGCACTTTGGATGGGAGTGACTATTCATCTACCTTCACTACTTGATAAGTCATTTGGTACTCTCTTGAAGTCTAGCTGGCACAAGATACATGACATGCTAACACGATGCATTCATTAAGCCACCATAGATATCTGCTGTTCATTTCATCAGCTTTTTTTCTTTCTTAGATACCATTGTATTGTAACTATGTTACTATGTGAACCTGTGGAAAACAAATATAAGTAGTTATACCGGAGTATTATGACATGCTCAATATCTGCAGCAATATTTACCTTTTTTTATGTGGATTGTCTAGTTCTCTTGCTTTGGTGTTCTAATTCAATCAAAAAGCAGGCGGCTTTTTGCAGAAAATAAGGATCAACTTGGTGTATCTCTGCCCAGCTGAGCACATCCCTCCAAAAATTGAGGTGGACTTGACAAATCTTGACATTGGAGATAGGGTATTAATGAATGACATCCCCGTCCATCCATCGCTCAAGTTACTGAGTAAAAATGATACCATGCCTGTCTGCAAGATCTTGTCCTCGAAGCCAGTCGAGTAGGAACCCATGCGAATGCATCTCTTGCTCTGGGCTTGCTTTTGGTATCTCTATCCTAGGTTCCAATGTGCTAGTAGATTCAAACAAGTTATCGTGGTCAAGATACGAAAGAACCAAGCGAAGAACCATCGCAAGAGCAATCCTGGCTGTAATATCATAAAATAATATTGGTTTTCTCAGTTCAGGGACATGTAAGACGTTTGTGTATCCTTGGTTGTTGTGGCCTGGGTGAATTGACACACCGGCTGATGGTTTTGAACTTTAAACTGCAATTCTTACGGTGATTCATGCTCTGTTAAATCATTCCTAATACAATTCTTGTCATGATCAGCAGCGTGTCGCATGTATTGAATGCTGCCTGGATGCATGAACTCGAGTGGAAAGATCATCAGCACAGCAGGCTCATGGTGTCATGGAATCATGGCGGTGGTGTGTTGTCCTGTACGGGCACCCTTTTCATATTTAACCGCTTCTGGAATTTAATGGGCTGCGTTCTGGAGCAGGCCAGCTCCAGTTTCACGGTCAGTCTCCAGTGACCGATCATCTGAACTTTTGGCCTGGCATTTGGACCCTTGCATGATTTGATCGAGGTGAGATCATCTGCAATCTTTTTCTCTCTCGAGATGATAGCATCTGCAACCTTTACTCGTGTGTAATCTGGCTACAGCATCACACTAGTAGGATGGTCGGACTCACCTTTTGCCATGTGATCTCCTCCTGATTATATTGTTGCCTTCTAGCCCAGACCACCATGCTCTACTGTTAAAAGCCGGGATGAACAAAAGAGCACTTTGTCTCAAGTCCAATGATTGAAGAGCGCTGATCTTTGCTTGCTAGGAACATCTACTCGTATCTTTGCACTGGTCTCAAATTGCAACAAGACAAGGGGAGGGAAGCCAGACAATTCCTATTGCCTTGGTAAATGCACCAGGCCGATAGCAGCAATAACTCCAAACCGCGCCCAGGAACAACAACTACGGACTAAATTCAGGGGTCCCCGTTGTTAGATGGGGCTACGCTACCCCATCTGTCTCTGCATTCAAAGTCATCGAATTTCTCAGCATGTACGAGGGGTGCATTTCTCGCTGGAATTTCCCTGCGTGCACGCGGCTGCCGACGTGTGGGCGCCCCCCGTGCTGGGCCCACCTGTCGGCCACTGTTCACAAAGAATTTCGTTGATACAAGTAGCAGGCTCTCGCTTGTTTTTGTTTTTAATAGACAGGTGTGCAAATTCAGGTTTGGTGCACATTAATTCCTTAGGATATGTACGATAGACTCTTTTTTAAAGTTATTTCTACAGCTTTTATTTCACTTAAAGATAATATTTGAGACAATATTTTTAACAGTAAATCATTCCTCTAACTAGTTTATACTATTTTCGTCATAACTTACTGTCTTACACCATCTCACTATTTGCGTTGGTTTACGAGGTTAAATCGTCTTTTGCATAAGAGACAATATATTATCTATTCTCACATTCTCTCTACTCTATATAGAATTTTATATATTTAATATAGCTAAAAGACAGCCAAAATCTTTAGAGATTTCCTCACATGGCCGGGTAGCATAAAATCGCTGCCATCTTGGAAGGGAGCCCCCACATGTAGATCATCAGGACGGCATTGGCGGCATAGCACTTTGTTTTTCTCCCATGCAATGCGAAGGGAGCCGTACCGCCACAGGCTGTGGCACCTCCTACTACTGTACAGTACTACCACTGCTTGGCAATGGCATTGATTGATGGACGCTGTGCTGCTGCTACACTAGCCTTTTCCTTCTGAGAAATTCTGATACTACTCTTTGGCACATGAACGCAACACTGCAATGGGTCAAACGAGGCCACCTATCACAGCCGAAGGCTTTACATGGGGACAACTGCTTTTAATTTAGCCCTCTTGATTTGCACGTACACCAAAAACCATGGTCTGCACCAGATTGTTTAGAGCTTGCACACATGCGAGGCGATTTAAGAAATGTGCATGAGTAGACCTAGTTGGCTAGCTCATGGTTTTATATGCATGGGATTAAACAATGAGACAAGCCATGAAATATCAAAAGAAACTGTGCCCAGGTTGGGGAGATCGATGGGAAGTCAGCCCTAGTTGTTAGCAAATGCATTGATTTCAGTACAATATAATCCATGTAAGGCATCGCAATAATGCTGATATATTTCAGCGCTTGTTTTGTTGAAAGAGGATTAGACCTAATCCTTTCAGATTGGTAGGAAAATTGAACCGAAATCCTTGCATATCCAAAATGATAAGGCCTAATCGTCACATGTATCTCAACACCCATGGCAACTCACATTCTAGATGATGCCGAGAGATGATGAAGATAGAAAGGAGTTGTATCTTGCATGAGATACAATCTATATATGCTCTTTGAGCAAATCAAGAAATATGGGTAGATAAACCCATCTTGGAAGCAACCTCTTTAATTTGTATTGGAGCAAATCAACTTGCAACAATTAAAATCTTGGGATTTTTTTTTGCAAAGCCCCACCTGTAATTGGGGGAGTTTGTCAAAAACCCATCTGCATCTCAAAGTTGGTCAAAAATCCATCCATAAGTTCTATGTGGTTGCAAATTCCCACCCAAGGGCCAATTTACTCGCTAAAACTACTAATGGCACTTGCATGGCAATCCCAGTAGACCGGTCTTATGCACGAGCCAAGCGCAAGAGAATAAAGTGTGGCACAAGAGTAGGAGAATAGAGGGAAGTGGAAGGACAACCAAGGTCAATCATTGACGTTGTGACCACACGGGAGGATTATTCACTACTACAAAAGAGGCTATACTGGACGGCTACGTTATAGACGGTTCATACGGAACTGTCTGTGCTTAAACTATCACCGACGGTTTATACTAGCAACCGTCTATATATATATATCACAGACGGTTTGAAACACCGAACCGTCTGTGATATACACATATCACAGACGGTTTTTGTTATTAACCGTCTGTGATATGGTCCGAAATCATATCACAGACGGTTAATAACAAAAACTGTTTGTGATATGGTTCATATCACAGACGGTTAATACAAAAAACCGTCTGTAATAGTCGAGTATCACATTATCACTGACACATAAATGCAGACGGTTCAGAAACCGTTTATGATGACGGTTTTGAACCGTCTGTGATAACACTATCTGTAGTATTGCTTGCAGTCTAGATAGACTTGGATGTGATCTTCGGTTAGCAATTCTTGACTTCTAGGAGCTTAAGCGAGTAAATTGACCATTTGAGCGCCCCAACTTGGAGGGGGGGAGTTTACCAAAATCCCAAAAATCTTATTGGCCTTTAGATACAACCTAACGTACAATATTGAAGTGGTTGTTTGTATGTATTCATTTAAAGCTAAAAATATAGATCATTAGCTCTCCGCTTAGATACCATCATACCAGCTAAGATACACCGCACAGTAGATGCTAAAGCATTGATAAGTACTCCATCCATTTCATTTTCAATAAGGCCCTATTTCACTTTACGCATAAAAAAGAAATAATGAAATTAAGGTAAGAGAAATAAAAGGCACAGTAGGCCCCTTATTAATTAGTAATTACTCCGTGTTATCTCTCTCTATACCTATAAGGGTAGTAGGTGGACAATATATTTTGCCTATCCAAAAATTGTGCATGGTTCCGTAAATCTTACTCGATTCATTAAATTTCTATTTGGAGCATAGGTATTTATTTTCGATTTCTACGAGAATTGGATTGTTTCCTGTAAAGATCCCACATTCCAAACAGGACCTAAATACTCTATCTATTTGTGTGGGGACCTATATTTTGAAAGTAGAAATAAAGCAAAGAGTTAACAGCGTCCTCATTATTATGAAAGGGAGGAAGGACCGCTAGTCCGGCTTGTTTTGAATGCAGGAAATAAAAATATAGGAATGCGAATAAAAAGAATAGGATGTTAAAAGGTGGAATTCTAAAGAAATTTGAATATCACCAATCATCCGAAAGAGGTGTTTGCGTGCTCAGCATGAAAAATGCAGAAAGGAAATATCTTACTAGAGTAGAAAGAGGATATGAAGAGAGAGAGAGAGAGAGCGCGCGCGCGCGCCTTGGACCACTCCGAGAAGGGAGGAATTCCTAGGGAAATTTTTCACTACTACAAAAGAGGCTATACTGGATGGCTACATCACAGACGGTTCATACGGAACCTTCTGTGATTAAACTATCATAGACAATTTATAATGGCAACCGTCTTTGATATTTTTACAGACGGTTATTAAAACGAACCATCTGTGATAATTTAGATATCATAGACGGTTCGTTCTAATAACCATCTATGAACTTTCACATACAGTTCTTATCACGAACCGTCTGTGATAAGTGAGACATCACAGACGGTTCATGTTATGAACCACCTGTAAAAGATGCGAACAATACAGACGGTTTTAAACACTGAACCGTCTGTGATATCAACAATATCATAGATGGTTTTTGTTATTAACCGTCTGTGATATGGTTTATATCACAGACGGTCAATAACAAAAACCGTCTGTGATAGTCAAGTATCACAGATGGTTTTACAGATGGTTTTTTATAAAAACAATCTGTGATACTCGACTATTACAGACGGTTTGTGATATTAACCGTCTGTATTATAAGTTATCACAGACGACATAGGAGCCGTCTGTAATAACCACCTATTATCACTGACATATAAACACAGACGGTTGAGGAACCATCTGTAATGACGGTTCCGAACCGTCTGTGATGATATTTTCTGTAGTAGTGTTCTAAGCTATATCTATAATCCAAGGGCTAGGATCAATTCTTATAGTATTCTAATCTTTTGGATTTTTTTAGAAATTCGATGTTACTTTCCAAACAAGCCCATGTAGAGATTGAGAAGTTTGGGGGTTGATATTTTGAGAGGGAAAGATGTGAGGTTTATTGGGTGAATGAACACTGCTAGGGGCATGTGTAATGAAAGGGATTGGACTAAGAGGGGTACACATGCATGTGAGATTGTGAAGCTTTTGGAAGCACAACATTGCTTCCACTTGCAATGCAGTTGGCGACGCACATTTTGAAATAAAAACATGGATGCAACACCTGGACATGGTGATGATTTCAACAGCACGCCCACCGATACGTGGAATTGCCAGGCATAGACAGTTTATCTCTGCCTGGTTTTGTATCTTTCTGAAGAAAGGACACACCTTAAGAATCATGGCATGCATAAGAACTGTGCTTTATGATACCGAAAGGACCCTATAACATTTTGTGATGAAGGGAGCCTCAGGTTGTCTGTTTGCATAGACATATATATGCTACTAAATGACGACGACAGAACATGTGTAAATTACAAGAGAAAATGACTAACTCATTCCGCTCATTTATTTCAGATAATGCCATAATGGCTTTTATTTCTTAATTTGTACACAAGATACTAGAACGAATGTCTCAAGGAAAACAACGAGCAAAAATAAAGACTATGTCTCAAAACAAATGCAGAAGTGAACAAAGATATGAAGTACTCTCTCTATCCAAGTTTACAAGATATATTTTTGAATGATTTTGTTCATAAATATAGAACATATTTTATATTTCAATACAAAATTAGTATAAAATTTCTTCTATACCCTTAATAAATATCTCGTTTTTATTTTATGTTCTCTACATGCATGCATTGAATATGGTATTTAGAGATAATAATTAGGGATAGTTTAATCATTTTTAATATCTTCTTGGCCTATATGCTAAAAGAAAATACGTCTTATAAATTTGGACAGAAGGAATACTACAGTAGCTGAAAAGGATAATGCAAAGAACAAAAATCTTGTGCTTGCTTTTTCTTCTTCTTTTCCTTTCTGTTCTTTTTTTTATGCTTGCTGCTCCCTGTGCCCCAGCTGCTGCTGCTTATATCACTTCACCATTTGCCACCCTTCTGCACACACCTTGCATGCTCATCACTCTCGCTCTTGTCTGCTACCCCTATCTCTCTCTCAACCTCCCCCTTCATAATTTTTCCTTTGTTTACATGATCCATGACGAGTGTCTCCCTACCTCTCCCTCTGATTCTTGCTTGCATTTATATTTGTATCTCAGTCTTGAGGGAAAAAGGCAACTCATGAAGAGCCTGACAAAGCATATTTCCAGGGGGTATGATGTCAGTGAGTGAAATTGATAGGGTTCAAGAGCTTCGTATATCATATGCGTGATGCCAAGAGTATACATATGCCTACGTCAAAATCTCTGAGATGTGCAGGATGCAGGGGTCAGCTGCGCATAGCTACAGCTAGAAATGGGCCCAGAGAGAGAGAGAGAGAGAGAGAGAGAGAGAGAGAGATGGAGATGCGCATACGTGTCCATGTCCAAAGACCATTGTGTTACAGTCGTGAGAAGTCATTTGTTCGAAGGACCGAGCGGTTGCTCGGATGGCTAGTAGCGTGCAGCCTGCCCAGGTTTGAATCTAGTGCAACTCATTCGAATTAATTAAAAATAGAGTATATATGTGTGTTTAGTGAAAAAACATGTGCTCGTGCCCTGTAAAATCTTGTGCCTTTACAGAAATTCTCAACGTCTATAGAGAATATGTATATATGTGTTAAATGAGTGAGATGTAAATTTAGTGTCCATCCGTCCTAAAAAAATCATTCGTTCACTAAACCCTCAAAAGTGTAGTTTGTACTCTTTTTTTTTACTTAAGGATAGTACTACAGCCAATCAATACCGGCTACGTGCACTTGTCAGTCATATAATTAAGCCAACAAACAGAGAACAATATTAACAGAACAAACAAACGTAATGAATCATTAATCGAGTTCATCACATCCTTCTCACTCTAAAAAAGAATTAATGACTTGTTATTTCAAATTCCTTTATCATAATTAATTTAACTACTTGTTGACAGAAACCCACAAGTCTAGCTATGGCAGCATGTAAAAGCAGGATATCTGAATATCCTGTGGTGCTCATTTGAGCTTTTTTTTGTGGTTTATGGCTGAAAAGCACTGTAGCTGACTGAAAAAACACTGTAACTAACAGAAACTTATTTAGCATAATTAAATTTTAAAAAAATTTAAAAAAATACGTTAGCCCATTACATATAATACAAACAAATACGGAAAAAAAGAACCGGCAAAAAAGCTCAACAAAAAGCTAAAAGTTCAGAAAAAGACGAAATTTATGAATAGTGAAAAATAAGCCGAAAGGTAAAAGCTGAAGCCAAAACAATCACAGCCTATTCAACTCACTAGCCCCTAAAAAATATATAAATGATAGAAATGTAATTTTAAGTTTTGCATATTTTAAACATGGCAACTGCCATCTACATGCCCGGCAGACCTGTCAAATCCTGACTTAGAGCCGCATATAGAGCTAGCTATGCTATGCGAGAGGCCGAAATATAGCATGATTATAAGCTCATGTATGGCTATACTATGCTTCTTCTTCTTCTTTTTTAGAGTAGCTATACTATGCTTCTTGTATTATGTTAAACGACAGGCACCTCTTCTTTCCTAAAAACGCAGATACAGTAACATTTTTAAGAGGTATGCTGGTAGCATAACGACATTGTTGTGATCAACCAGACGTACGTTCTCTTTAAATCCCAACTATATTGGCATGTAGAAAGAAATAAATCTCACGAAAATAAAACAAGTATAGAGCCTTCCAACTATACTGTACTTGTACGTACGTACCTTGCAACTACATTATTAGTGATCTAAATAAGTAATATTGTCATCTCAAATTTTTCTGTCATCTTGTAGATTATAACACCCCATATATGGACAAGCCAGAGCAGTAGTTTGAGAATATGTGCCAGTATTATTGGAGTTAGCAAACTAGTGATTTTAAAAGGTAATCAGCACGCACACAAACAACTTGGCACCTGATGTTTATTTAGTACATTTTCACCCAAAAAACAAATAAATTCGAAGAAAAGAAAACAAAGGCGGTGCACAAAATAAGAAATTAACATTTCCTTCTCTATCTTTTAAGAATCCATAAACATTTCTTTCGGACTATTTTTATGCACTAATTAATCGTTTCAAAGAACAAAATTAAAGAGTTACAACGCAGCACTGGAATTGATCGAGCAAGAGTAGTGTGAAATTATGATGAAGAATACCTTGAGCAAGATCACCACCTTGTCCGCCTCCGGGAGCCATGGATGGATGCTTTCCGGGAGCCATGGATGCCATGCAGTTTGATATCATATGATGAAGACGACGAAAAATACTCGTAGCCAACAAAGGAACAGCAAAGAATCCGAGAAAAAAAAACTAGAGAACAAAGATGGAACGAACACACGGACAAGGCGACGGAGGCGGGCGCGCGGCCGTCAGGCCGGCCGCGCGGCACCCCCGCTCCCATCGTCGCTGCCGTCTGTGTGCTGCTGCGCGTGGGACACCTCGGCGTGCGAGTGCCCCGAGGACTGCGGCGGCGGGGACTGCTCCATGCGGTACGTCAGGGCCACCGCCGTCTGCGCCGACGGCGGCGGTTGCTGCTGGAGGAGGAACGGCGCGTCCTCGTAGGCTGCCGCCTCTGCCGAGCCCGGCGGCAAGACCGCAACCGTCGCGGCTCCGGCGGCGCTGCCCCCGGGCACGGCGGCGTGCGCGTAGGCCTGGCGCATCATCATGTTCTGCTCCCGCGCCACTTCGACCGCGGCGGCCATGTGCTGCGCCTCCACCATCTGCTGGTGGTGGTGTGGGTGCTGCATCGCCATCTGCGCCTGGTGCGCGTGCGGCGGCGCCACGCCGACGCCGAGCCCCATGCCTGCGGCGGCGTACTGCGCGGCGGCGGCGGGGTGGTGGAGCGGCGGGGTGACGATGGGCGAGAAGGCGGCGGGGCCGATGTAGCCGGCGAGCTCCTTGCGCGCGGCAGCGATCTCGTCGCGCACCTGCTTGATCTTGAGCTGCAGGATGGAGATGTAGGCGACGCAGCCGTAGACGGGGTCGCGGAGGCGCGCGTCGGCCTCGTAGGCGAGCGAGTTGACGGCGTCCTCCCGCTGCGCCTGCGGCAGGTCGTTGAGCAGCTTGGTGACGTTGCTGGCGCCGAACACCTTGTGCACGTTGGCGAACTTCGCCGGCTGGTCCGGCGGGAAGTAGGGCGCGAACACGCACCCCTGCGTGCACTTGCGCCGCAGCAGCTTGCACGCCGCGCACGGCGAGTTCGACGACGACATCCTCCGACGACCCCTCTCTTCTTCTTCCCGGCCAAGAGATCAACAATCTCTCAAACAAACCCTAACTATATATTCTCCTGCTTAATTTGTTTAAAGAAACAAAACAAAAACTGTATCTGTTAACACATATCCTAACGGAATGCAAATTTCAAGGAAAAGACATGAGCCGATACACACACACACATAGGATTACTAGGGTTATATTATATGCATTAATTCATATTATTCTTTCTTGCATACTAAATGGCTGGTGGCTTAGTGCGTATACGATGATGACATATAACACACATACATACAAGAACACACATATATGTACTGGCCTGCTGTATGTGAGAGGCCGGAGAGGATTCTGGGGATTGTATGGCGCCGGCCGGAGGGGATCAGATCCGGGCGGCGTCGCGGCCGCGGGCGCACGGATCTGGCCGGCGCATGGCGACGACGACGGCGCAGCTCTCCGGTGTCTACGGCAGGATCAATCGGCAATGCTGCATCAGGAGGAGGAGGAGGCGTAATTAGGATTTGCGCGAGCATAATAGAACCAAGAACACGGGCTAATCTGTCTGTTTCTCGTGCGGTTAAAGAGAAAGAAAAAAAAAATCAAAAAGAAAACATTTCGGTTTTGGTTTCGGGGTTCTTGTTTTCAGAGAGGGAGGGAGGAAGAAGAAGCCACAGGGAACTTGGAAATGGGATGCACCTCGTCCGGTGTGTTGGATCTCGGCGATGGATTTGCGCCGGTTTGGGGGCAGGAGGAGAAGAAAGAGAGAGGGAGTGGCCGAGTGGGGGTGCTCAGGATTACTCAGATCCCAACGAGAGAAGGCAGGGAGGAGAGAGAAAACAGAGCAAGGAAGGAATTGTCTGGAGAGATCTCCTCTGGCCTTGCCTTCCAGAAAGGAATTTTACTATTGCAGGAGGCCACGGAGGAATTAGAATGGGTGAGAATCTCTATGTATTTGCTTTTTTCGTTCTTAGCTTTTGTTTCTCCGAAAATAAAAAATATATAAAATAGTTACTTAAAACGAATTCTCTAAATAGTTTTCTAAGTTTAAAACTATATGTACCATCTGTTGCTATATCGAAAAACATACTACTATCTTAAAAAGTATAGATAAAATTTATTAATCGTAGCGAAAGACCATCAGCCGCAGTATAAAAGATTGGGACCATTAGCCGACTAATTTTTCCTTAAAAATGGTCGATTTTTCTGATCATCAAATAAAAAACCAACGGTCCAAATATTTCCCACCCACTGCGTACCCACACACCCATCATTCGTCGGATACGGACCAGAGCACTAATCGTGTCATTTAGCAATTCCCGTTAAAAAGATGGGAAGCCTACTAGCATAACGAAGCAAGCCCACCAAGTACCACCGAGGCATCGACATTCACAGCTGTCGAATTTTTTTAACTAGTATATCCATGTAAACGAACTCCAAACTCGTGATAGTGGGTGTGTTGGTTAGGGTAATTGTGCTTGGGTAAGAGTTTTTTTTAAATTTTTTTTGAAGGTTCTTTAGCCAGTTTTTTTAGAGTGGCTTGGTTTTTGTTTTGGATGGGTGGTATGATCGAGGGGGTGGAATGACGAAGAAACTCCAAGTCGATGATACTAGCTGAACACTTTTACTTAGCTATAATAAACAATTGTATTATCCTAATACATTGAGTCGATATTTGCCAGGACTAGCTTGCCCAGCCCACACCGTTGGCTCTACCTCTATGCTTGGCCACATGCCTCTACGCACTCGGCTATGTTGTGCACACGGTAGAGTTTTATTTTTTCTTAGAGAATTTGTATGGTGGTAGAATTTGCTTTTTTATAGATTGTTTTTCTGTTTTTGTTAAAGATTTTTTATGAAGGTGCAAGAGGCAGTTGGGAGGGAGGGATAGATGGACCACCACCAATTTTCATTTTTAAGTAGTAGAGAAATACATTTTTGTATTAATATTACATAAATATATCATCATTTAAAAAATTACAGAAATAACCTATTGTCACTATTTGGAATGGCACAATCCTATATGAAGTTATGGGCAACAGTATGTAGGTCTTTGTCGTCAAATGAATTGACAACAAAGACATCTCTATTAATTCATTTGTCGACAGAGATTCTGTCGCCAAATGAATTGATAGTAGAGATGTTGTCATCAACTCAAATAGTGATAGAGGTTTTGCGTTAATTGAAATGGTGACAAAGTCATTTTTTATTTTTAAATAATACAAATTTTAATTAAAAATGTATTATTTATGAATAAATCTTCCTTTTTTGGCTTTAGTTGTTTTGAAATAATAGCTAATAATTAAAGAGATTATTTGAGTAGTGTGTCTTAGGTTGCACTAATAATTTTTGTTTAAACAAACTATTTCAAGTTCAACATAATACTTCATAATAAATGTGCAAATTATATAGTGTGTAGGGTCTAGTTAGGTACATATGTTTATCTCATTACTCATATGATACTAATGGCAACATGTATGAATCGTCAACCTAAACTACATATAAAATATATATGTACCGTGTGGAATGTAATCGATGTGATGGTTACATATTTAATAGAGCTTATGGACAAATGCCCCTATAGTGAAAATAGAATACCGTAGAACACTTACATGGAGTAGCAATCGTCAGAACGGTGTGAACACAGCTGATTTGGCAGTGATCCACGAAATTGCCGTCACTGAATTTTGGTTTGGCTCACGAGGGCTCTAAACCAAATAGCCCCCATCATGATACAAAATCGCGTATCCAGCAATCCTCTTGACTTCACCAAACCACAACAACATGATTACTGGCTTACATGTAAGGTCACCAAGAAAAGAGATATGTGTCATCCAAGAAAAGGTCCCTGTTATGTGATATTTTTGTTGGGTCATGTAGTAACCCTTTGTGGCATCCTACCTGTCACTATGCCGAAGCCGGGGGGGGGGGGGGGGTAATGTATGATTGCCGATGTAGCTTATTTGATTTATGTCACCGTATCATCATTTACAGAAGATCCTATGAATAACACACAATTCTATGCAGGTCCACCCACAAATGATCTATTCAAAGCGGTGGCGGATCCAGGAAAATTTTTTGGAGGGGCTGAAGTACCTTCAGCTCGACCTCAGTCCCTTCTACATTATACATCTATGGCTAAAAATTTAGGGGGGGCTCCAGGGGGCTCGATCCGCCGCTGATTCAAAGTGAGGAGAGGAGACACGAGGGAGGGTACCTACCATCACAACAATCAACTCCTCGTTATAGGAATACTAGTTACTTGCTCATGTATTGTAACAAAATTTATTGGATATATAGATAATTATGCTATAAAAGAGGGCTACTCTGATCAGTTAAAAAGTGGTGAGTGATGAGAAGTTGAGAATATAGTGGTTGGAGGAGAAGGGACGTACGACCACTAACTCGTTTCTTTTACAATAACTAGCTGAATGCCCATGCGTTACTACAGATTTTAAAAAATAGAATATATTTGTATGCATGTTCCAACAAATTTTACCACCCGTTGTTTTAGAACATGTAGTATGATAAAATTTTAAAATCCGTAGTAACGCACGTGTATTCAGCTAGTGTGTGTATTACCTCATGCACCCACGTGGTAAGCAAAACAGCCAAGTGTGGTCCATAGTCAACAAATCATAAGAGAGCAAAGTAACCAAGGGAGCAAACATGACATGCAACTATGCACTTGATAAACAAAGGCGCTACAAAAGGAAATACAGCTAACTATATTTGCACATCAGACTTTTTTATTGAATAACAAAGCCACCTAGCAAAAAAAAACTCTATGATGTGCATCAATAATATTCAGGGAGCTGTGCCAACATACCTCGGCTCAATTTCAGTACTGCAGCAATTATAAATATGTTCAAAACCTATTTAAATACTCCTACATCAAAGATATCGCTTGGTGTGCCACCATTCCAAGCAATTATAATCATGGCCTGTGTGAGATAAAAACAACAGATATATCTTCATCTTAAGAGACGATATAAGGAAACAGAAGACATTCAAAGAGTAACCAAAAGAACCCAAGCAACACAAAGGTATGAAATCACAACTAACCTGTAAAGATAAAATTAAGAAGCTCCACATCCTGTCAAAGCTACGGAAGATGTGCCAATATGACCGTATCTTGACAAAGTTGACTTTTCTTGCCAAAATGACCGTATCTTGACAAAGTTGACTTTTCCCATCCAATGGTCACTACCAGCTGATCTAATATCCTGGACCAAAATAAGAAAAATCAATACTAGGAGGACCTATAAACTGTAAAATTATTTGGCTTTGTTACAAGACAAATCTATGTAGACCTGTTTAACCAATTGAAGTCTGTTCTCTATGCTAGCCTAAAGGCTAGAAACATATAAGCCAGCTCAATCTACTCATTTGTGCCGCGAAAAAGGATCTCCCCATGCCCTTGACATAAATTTGTTTGGATGCGAACTTAAGCTTAACATAGGCTAAGAATCTTTGAAGGTGAAAATAACTAAAAGGGTTACAAAATAGGCAGCTTACATATAGTCACATACTTTTTCATTGCCTCAAAAAAATGTAAAAGTAGTAACACATGAATCTAGTTCCACTACTGCACAATCAAGAACATTCCGTATTATCTAAAAAAACTATGCTGTATCAGATGAGTTTTTTCTTACAGATAATTAAATACATGCATCTTTGTCAAATTATTCGCGTGAAAGGTTTATTGATGGGGAGGGGGGATGTACCTGGTTTTCATCAGTTTTCTTGTTCTGAAATGCTAACAGCTAGATAGTACTAACTTGAATCTACTCGTTTGCATGAAGGTAATGTAAGTAAATGCAATGAATCACTACTTACTCCATTATTGTGATCACAAGGAGCATCATCTGGAGTCTTTAAAAAAAATCTACGTCAGCTCTCATAGGCCATCCTAATCGAGAACAATCTCTTGATCTGAGAAGCAATGCATAAATAATCGCATGGGTTTCCCAAAAAAAAGACTCACAAAATTGTAAGGAAAATAACAATTATGCTAGTATATACCACAAATACTCGATTAGATCATCATAGTTTCTCCAATGTGAGTGCTTTGATTTTATTGTCTTGCTCCTTTCAGCTTCCTACGTAAAAATCTCAAAAGGGTATAAGTTGATTGTGCTTGAAATAAAAAGGAATGAAAATAAAGAAAATGTACCTTCTCTATAACTTTGTATATTGGAGTCACAACTTTCTTCAAGAAGGCTTCTTCTTCGCCATCACATGCTGGTTTAACATTTTAATTGGTTGTTGGGCTCACATTTCCACCCAACATACCATATAGTTCAAAAACCATCTGCAATGGAACAAAATAACAGTGCCATCACTTGCCAATAATCATATAACAAGAACGGTTATGATCTACAAAATACAGCACCTCATGTGAAGCCCTCGCCCGCTTTCCACGTGGATTTTGAGCTACAATCTATGTGGATTGGATCAGAATGGTACAACTCTGAACCCATCCAAACAATGCTTTACTGAATAGGACAATTCAGTGTTATGGAAGAGAACACAAGTTTGAATGACCTCATGGTTTTGTTTACTGTTCATTTTTACCCACTAAAGGTACCTCCAACTGTGAAGTTTAAATTTCAAACAGAAGGGCACACAAATCTTACTTGGCAAAACAAGAAATCCAACTTCACAACAAACCAATAGATTTACCACACAGAACTTTCCAAGAAGCCATTACACCAAATCATCATGCTATTGCCAAATTCTTAGCTCAACATATAGCATGAGCTGCAGTTTTACCATGATCCATCAGAAGACATTTACAACATATTCTTATTTTGTGCTCAAACCAGGAACACCAATTCAGTTTATTAGTTCATACGAATTCATCATGAATCCTACACAAAACAAGCAACATTCGAGCACATTCCTCCCCACCACCACACCTAACCACTGACCCACTTCCAAACTCTCCACATTTCAAGCACAAATGAACAATATATTCACTACTTCAACCAAAATGAAAAAGAAAAGAGCATAGAAAAGAAAAGGAAATGACAACCACCGCCAGCACCTCTCACCTTAACTAAACCAACAGATTGTCCAATAGTTCAGCTCAAATAATTCTCCTCGTTCTAAGCACAAATCATCAATCATGACCCGAAACTATGGGGTTCTTTTTTACCAATTCACAAGGCAACCATAAATTACCACAATTTATTTCCATATTCTTACCCAGCTCAAAATCCTTACTACCAAATACATTCATGGCAAATGGAATAATAATTAGTTTCTAGGCACTCTCTCATGACGCCACTATTCTTTTCACCTCAATTACAATACTAAAAAGTAAAGGGTGAAATATATAACCAGTTATTCTTTTCACCAATCTAACCACTACTTTTTATAGGAACAATTTAAGTTACCACCATTTCTTCCCATGTTCAGTTCATAGACAAGCATAATTGCTAACATACCTCCAAATTTACGTGACGAGAACAAGCAAGAAGCAGCTGCTGTTTGCTAGTTTCCACCAACTCTTCTCCACGCAAAGATATTTTCCCAATTGAACAACAAATCCACAACAGAAACAAATTTGGCTACCCAAAAGGGTTTTTGCGCCCAAAACCATGCAGACATCCACAGAAACAAGCAACAAGTGAGTGAATGGAGCAGACCCTACCTTCTCATCGGTGTGGGCGAGGAGCCACGTGAGGTGCCCCATGGCACCAGCAACCACCACGGCCTGCACACCGTCGTCCACACCGCACGTGAAACTTCCCGCCGTGGCCGCTACCTGCACAAGCGCGGCTGCTGATGCACCGGGCTCGGCCAGCGCCGCCACGACCGCCGGCATGGCGTTGAGGCGAAGGTAGAGGAGCTTCTTGGTCTGGTTCCCGATGTCCGAGGCAGAGGTAGAGGAGTGAGGAGGCGAGGGCGAAACGAAGGAGTGGGGGGGAGGAGGCGGCGGCGGCAGTGCAGGGTGGGGAGGAGGAGGCGAGGGCGGAGTGGAGGAGCGAGGAGGCGGTGGCAGCGCGGGGTGGGGAGGAAGAGGCGAGGGCAGAGCAGAGGAGTGGGGGGAGGAGAAGGTGGCGGCAGCGCGGGGTGGGGAGGAGGAGGTGAGGGCGGAGCGGGGGAGGAGGAAGCAGCGGTAGCACGGGGTGGGGGAAGAGGAGGTGAGGGCGGAGTGGAGGAGCGGGGGAGGAGGTGGCGGCAGAGCGGGATGGGGAGGAGGAGGCGAGGGGTTTCTGCGGAGGAGCGGGGGAGGAGGCGGCCGCAGTTCTGTGGTTGAGGCAAGCGCGCAGCGGTTTCTACGGAGGAGGGGGGCAGCGTGGAGATTTTGGGCCCACGTGTCGGCGCAAGAAAACTGAGGGAAATGCTATGGAGAACGGACTGACTACCACTAACTCAAACTTATTAAGTAGTAACGATAATGATAAGCATATGAAATAAGTCCATTTTACTCCAAACTTTGCAAAAAATCTATTTAACATGATCAACTATAAAAATAGATATTCAACTCTCTAAACCTACAAAACTAGGTCAATTTCACATTAGGACAGTTTTAGAGGGTAGTTTTGATGATGTAAATCTCAATTAAGGTGGTTTTCGCTATACTGGTAGTCACATCATTAGGTCTTGGTAACGGGGCTCTAATTCAAGCATGTTGACAGTCACATCATCCACCTCTTTCTTCTTATCGTCGCCATCCCTTCTCATTTAGATCCGCATCGCCAAATTTGATGACATAGCTGCTAACATGACAAAAACCCTAAATTGCATCCCTGTCAATGAAACTACCTTAGGGTGTAAATTGATCTGATTTTGTAAGTTTAAGATGTTGAATACTCGATTCTATAGTTAATGATGTTAAATGGACTTTTTGTAAAGTTCATGATATAAAATGGACCTATTCCTAAGCATATATACAAAGAGGATTTTTGTTTTGAAACAAGAACTTCTTTGTAACTTGTTGGTATATTTTGGTCATTAATTATTTTACATGAGGTGAATTACCGGCCCTCCTTGCTATTGATAATGGCTACATACGACAAACAATGGTTCTCATCGGTTAGTTTTAGACTTTTAGTTGTTACCAAACCTAGATCGACCTATCAGCTTTAGCTTAATTAGTATGTTGGACCAGTCAAAGCATACATACATATATACATACATACGTACGTACATACATACAAAATGGTTCTATACTTCTGGGAGTGTACTCCCACTTCTAATATACCCTTTAATGGTATTGTTATACCTCCTAGGATCATGCTCTAATAATGATTGTAAGATACTCCAAAGTGAGTTCCATAAAAAATTTCATCAAAGCCTACTTTTTATAGTATAATTTGTATATGTACTCCTTTTATACATGGAAAAGTATATATAACAAAAATAAAGGTTCCGATGAAAATTTTTCAACCAAATCGTATTGGAGTATCTTAGAATTAGTATTTAAGTATATTGAAAGTGATAAAAAGGTATAAAATAGTCATTAAGTGGTATATTAGAAGTGAGAGTATGTGTTCCTAGGAGTACGAAAAAGGCTTATATATATATAAGTTGCTATATATATAAATATGGAATTTTTTGCATTAATATCCATACAAAATTTACTGAAACCTAACTTTGCACCTGCTAAATACACTCTTATATTCGTCAGCCAGCTCCCTCCCCTGAACTGGTCACGACCTTACACCCCAACCGCTTCTCTTCTGTTCCCCATGTGGCCACAACCTTGAGGCCCCAACAGTTAGCCACTCTCGCTATTCTTACATCCTGATCAGTGCCGACCCCTCCCACTCTCGCTATTCTCGCATCATGATAAGCGCCGACCCCTCTTCTCACTCTGATCAACCACTTCTAATCCTCTTCTATGCCCTTTACCAGTGCCTTGCTAGTTTTGTAGGGCAGATCTGCGATGAGTGGCAGCGCTGGTGATCGATACTCATGACAAGTAGAAGGGCTATTGCCAAGCGACAGTTGGGCTTGAAGCACGAGGAGGAGGCAGCAATGGGAGGGAGGAAGATAGTGGTATTGGGATCGAGGATGGTTATATTGAGATCTAGCTTCTCCCTTGAGTCCGACGGCAGCGGCTCAGGGATGGCCAGGTTTGGTGGCAGAGACCTCTCTCTCCAAATCTCCTTCACTGGCAATGCCACCTTCCACTTCTCCTTTTCTACCGGCATGGTTGGCCAGCTCCAACTACAGCTCCATGCTCTTGATCCACCACCACCCCCACTATCTCGTTATGATGATAGCCTGACCTGATGGTGGTGAAGGCGAGGATGATTGGATCTAGCGTTGGTGACCTCGGGGATGCGGATTAGCTGTGCCAAGGTGCATAATGCCTGTGTTGAGGATGATGACCCCGAGATTAGGCGATCATAGGGTTGGGGACACCGATGAGAAGCACAATGACCCTAACAGAGTACTGGAGTTATACCAACTAGATCCGAAGGAGGCAACCTCGGAGATGGTGCATCCGGTGATAGTAACCTCGGGGATGGTGGATCCGGTTGTGACAGGCCTGGTGATGTGTGGGGTAGAGCCACCGGTCAAGAGAAGGCATAGGGAGTAGAGGCAACGCATGGCAGCATGCAAGCAGGGAAAGGCGAGGGAGGGGAGGAGGCGGCGTCAGGTGTGAGAGGAGGGGCTGAATGTATTTTTATTTACATCTAGAGCAACCTCTTCCCTCAGCCGATCCTAGTCACTAGATCATAATTCAATGACCATGAAAAAAGTGACGCGATCATCCCCTTTGGTCCCTAAGGCTAGCCCCTTAAATCCTCTGCTACTCATTCCTCCCATGCGCCATCATGCTGCTACTGCACTGGGCTAGTGAAGAAGATAGAGACAGAGCGGTACTCGACGGCAAAGAAGAGGAGCACACCGGTGTAGACAACGGGATGTTGGTGCACACCACCAAGGATGACAACGAAACAGAAGTTTACACCTTCGATGTCAATGATCAGGACATGGAGTGCATTGAGACGGACGATGAACAGGGAGGCAGAGTACACCAGCTCGGACGAGGTGAACATCGCCGGAGGTGAGGAAGAACCATGAAGTCGGTGGGGGTTAGGGTGGGTAGATCCAGAGCGATGACCTCTGCAACGGCGAATCTGGCCATGCCGACCTCACTCTTGATGATAAGATGTGAAGAACCATGTGATAAGGTCCTAGTATATGGTGTGATGAACCATTGCAATTTGGGAGATTTAGAAATTTGAATGGCAGTACTGCTGGTAGACAAGGGCTGCCAGTCAGACCAGCATTGTGCTACTAGTTTGACCGATTGGTGTCAGTGGTTAGACTGCCTGGGTGGAGCAGTCAGACCAACCCGTGTCAGCGGTCTGACCGGCTGGGAAATGTTTAGTTCGGGTGGTTTATGGAATTTATGGATTTTGAGTTGAGGAATAATTGTAGATGATTAAGGTTAGTTTTTTTATGTTGCATGAGCTATGTTATAGCTAACGTGGGTCAACTTGTGAAGAACTTATGCCCGACAATGATTTTTTTATCTTGGATGCGCAGAATCGCTTGGAGTCAACTGTGGTTAACGACGAGGATCGGAACTATGCTCATGGAGGAGCCAAGGCCTAGAATGATCGAGGATGCCAGGTGAGTTGGTGAGATGAAGCATGGCACAAGAAAGACGGGAAATATCGAAGGGACGTCCAAACAACAGGATTGCATTCTGTGGCTTGAACAGGCTTAGACAGGAGAGACTTGGTGACATGTGGTAAGCTAGTGATGTATCTACACATAGCAAGTATGGCAATTGCTTGCAATGGATGGTGATGACCGGGTCAATGAAGGGTATTTTGGTATTTTAGCCAAAATACTAGAAACTACTATGGATCAAAACCACGGTGCATGAATGTTTCTTGGGAGAGCGATTTAGGTCAAGGTAGAGCTGGTTTCATCAAGACGGATCAAGGCTAAGGTTTTAGTGGACTCGGGGCTTATGTAATTTGAAAAATGTGCACAAGAGAATTTGTGTGAGTAAAACTCATGCGTGTGGGGTTAATAGGTTTCTCCCATGGTGCTAAGTAGATAGTATTTACTAGGGAGTGGATGTGGTTGGCTAGCCTATCTATAAAAGGGGGTTAGGATGGATACATGTGGTTAACCATTCAACCCACCTCGCTTGTGTTCGCTTGTTTCAGGATTTGGGTTTTGAGTGCTTGGTGTGTTCTCTATCCTTCAAGATAGAGTGGCTATAAAACTTTCCTCCTCAAGTAGCAATAGAATCAATCTTTGATGTTCTCCATAGCTATCTCTTTACTTGATTGATTTACTTTTGATTTGGTTGGTTTTTCCTCTCCTCTCAACCTTTTCTTGATCTTACTATGCCAAGAACGTATAAGAGATGAAAATAACCTTTGGGAATCATCCTCCACTCATCTAGGCTATAAGAGATGGAGAGAACCTCTGGGAATCATCCTCCACCCATCTAGGCACTTTGGTATCAAGTTCATCAAGAAACTCGTTTTTTTGCATATTTTTGATCTTTCAAGTGATTTCTTGATCGAAGGGTTTTTGAAGTGATTTCTTCGGTGTTCTTGCTGGCTATGATATGTGGGAACATATCCAAATCCATCTTGGTTATCCTTTGCCCAGTTTGATAAGTTTCTAGAGAGTGACTTAGCTCTCTTAGCTAGAAAGTTCTCACATGCATACAAAAGGGTTGGAGAAACAAAGAGAAGAGGTCCCGCAATTTACTTCGAGTGTGATTGCCCCAACCACATTCGAGCAAACTATCCCAAGCTGGAGAAGGATAGGAACAACTATGGCGGTATGAGCATGAACGACTACATTAGTAAGAACTGCAATAAGAAGCCTTCAGCTTGTGATTAAGGCAAGGAGAAGAAGTACCGCAATCTCGGCAAGGCAAAGAAGCTCTTTCACCACATCCTCACCGCCTTTGACAGTTTCGACTTCAATGACATGGAGTGTTGGAGCGACGACAACGCTGAGGATGATCCGTAGAAGAACACAAAGGACAGCAACGATTTCACCGTGATGTGCTTCATGGCTGATGAGAACGGCATTGGCGATAGCGATCTCTACAGTGACTCTAATGAGGTAGGCCCCTCCTATGACCAGCTCAATGATGCTATTCTGAACCTAGAAAAACTTTCTGCTAGGTCTATAGCTAGGTGTGATGAATTAGAGAAGGAAGTAGAGAGCTTATCACTTGAGTTTGCTTCACTTTGATATGTTTCCTCCTGTAATAATTGTGATGTTTGTTCTTCTTTGCTTGGATATGTAAAGAAACTAAAGACCTCGTATGATAGTGTGATCTCTAAGCTTGACTTGCTTAAAATGGAGAATGTTAGTCTATTAGTTGAGTTAGAGATGGCTAGAGTTGCTCCTTATAAGTCTGATTCTGCTGAGATTATAGTTTGCACCTCATGTGAGGATAAGGACAATGCTTTTAGAGATCTATATACTTTGCTCCTTGGTCTGCCTGAAACTTGTGATAGCTATGTCAACTTGAAGAATAATTTAAAAAGGTAGATCATAAAATTACTGAGATGCATGCTGCTTTGATTGAGCCTGTTGCTTCTTGTGCCAACTATCCTAAATTAGCTACTGAACTTGAATCTATATCTGAACAATTTTAGGATATGTGTGATCATAATAAAAGAAATAGCTCAATATGCAATAATTGTTAAAAATTAAAATCTGAATTGATTGTTTTGGATGGAAAATATGTGAAGCTAACTAAAAACCTACTAGAGAAGTAACAGACCCTGTTTGATATGGCTGCAGATTATAGCTTTTGGCTAAATTTTTTGAATTTTAGTTATTTGCAACAGAGATTACGGAGAAAGAGATACTTGCTTGCGATTTTGGTTAATACAGATGTTAAGCTTTTAACGTTTACTACAATTAACTTGTAGATTCTGTGTTGAAAAATACTTCGTTTGAAAGTTAGGTACTGTAGTAAAAGCTAAAAGTCGATTTTAGAAGCCGTTAAAGAACTGGCCCACAATCTGCTTGCTTGTTCTATGCTGAAGTAGAGGAGAAAATGATGGAAACACAGGAGACCTTTAGGAAGGGATTCGAGGCCCAAATGACTAGGGTTAGGTGTCTCATGTGTGTCATGCAAAGCCCTCAAGTTTGAGGTGGCCGTACATAGGGAGAGATATGCATGTGTCATTCGATCTTCTCCTTCTGATTCTCCACTTTTTCTTCTTCCCCATGTTCTTCTTGTTCTTCTCTTTTTTAGGAGCGTGAGTGCCTCATGAACACTCTTTAAAAATTTGTTGGAGGTAAGAAAAAAACTCAATCTTATCTTAGCAAATCCAAAATTTGCAAGTTCAATCAAGATCTAGGATATGATTTTCTAGAAGGTGTGAGGAAACATTAGCCTGCAGTTGTTTGAGCTATAGTAGGATGTGTGATTGAGGTTGCACTTGAGTCTAAGAAGATAATGTTTAAGTCTGTAGGCTTTGTCCAGGGGATTTCTGATAGTAAGGTTATGCCTCCCACTACTTTGACCTCTCAGAACGTGAAGTATCATTGAACCTTCTGTCAGAATAATGGATACTAGTCAAGTTTTGCTTTAGGTGTGCCAAGGTCACGCGTCATGACCGTGTTCATGCTCTTAGGAATATTCAAGGTTAGCCTTAGACTCGGAGTTCTCCTAAGACCGACATGAGATCTAGAGTTGTAGTTAGTTCTCATGACTTTCTTGGTTAGTTCTCATGACTTTCTTGGTCTTAGGCAGCATCGAGAACTTGGTTTTCAGGCTTCTTCTGGTTTAGTCCTCAGTTGCTTCTGGTCAGAGTTTCTGCCGTCCTGAGAATAGACCTCGTTTTCCTCATCGAGGTAGCTATCCACGGCATGATCAGTTTCTGCTGCGTTTTGTGTCTAGACCTTCTGATTCTATGAGACGTGAGTTGCATAGTGTCGCTAGATGTCAGTCTTTTGTGTCTTTGACTAGATCTTCTGCTTGTCGTGTGACTTAGTACTGGTTCCTAGATCTGCTCTTATTTGCCCTAATATTGAGTCATATATGTTTACTTCTCACTGATTCAGGTTCATCGGGCTGGGAAGGGAGATGCTTGGCTTGTTGATTTTGGTTGTTCTTGTCACATGACTGAAGATTCTCGTTGGTTCTCTTCTCTAGTCTGAGCTCTAAGTGATGAGACGATCACCTTTGGAGACACTTTGTTAGGCTGAGTTATCACTAAAGCTATTGTGCGTTTTAATGATTATTTTATTCTTAAGTATTTTGCCTTAGTGAGTAAGTTACGATATAATTTGTTGTATGTTCCTAACTTACCAATTACGATTTCGAGGTAAGCTTTACGAAAAATACTTGTAAAATTCTTGATTCTTTGTGAAGTCTAGTTTGCAGGATTTTTAGGTTTGAGAGGATCTTTCGTGCTGATTTTATCGAGTCTTCAGGTGATTCTCTTTGGTGCTTTGTTGCTTTCGAGTCCTGTGATCTTTCCTTTTGGCATATGAAATTTGGTCACATTGGTTTTGATCACTTGACCTGAGTTAGCGGCCACAACCTCATTCGTGGTCTGCCTAAGCTCAAGATGTTCAAAGACTTAATTTGTGCTCCTTGCTAGCATGACAAGATGGTTGCCGCTTCGCATCTTCCAGTCACTGTGACTATGACCGACGCACCAGGATAGCTCCTTTATATGGACACTATTGGTCCAGCTGGAGTGCAGTTGGCTTGTGGGAAGTGGTATGTCATTGTGATTGATGACTTCTTGAGCTTTTCTTGGGTGTTCTTCGTAGCCTCGAAGGAGGAGACTCAGTCATTTTTGGGGTCTGTTCAGTAGGTTGCATGTTGAGCTCCTGGTGCCTTACGAGCGATTCGTAGTGATAATGGCACGGAGTTTAAGAACTCCTACTTTGAGAGGTTCTATGATTAGACAGATGTAGAGCATCAGTTCTCTTCCCCATATGTCCCTCAGCAAAATGGCGTGGTAGAGAGGAAGAACCGTACCTTGATCGAAATGGCCAGAATGATATTAGATGGGTATGATACACCTAGAAAGTTTGGGCTGAGGCTATAGTTACTGCTTGCTATGTTTTGAATAGAGTTTTTCTTAGGGTATACTTGCATCGCACTTCTTATGAGTTGAGGTATGGGCGAAAGCCCAGTGTCTGATATTTTCGTGTGTTCGATTGCAAGTATTTTATTTTAAAGTCTATGAACCTAGATAAGTTTGAGTCTCGCTCATCTGATGGTACCTTTCTGGGTAACTTGATTTCCTCGCGGGGTTATAAGGTCTGGAACTACGAGACAAATAGGATAAAAGAGACTTGTGAGGTTACTTTCGGTAAGGCTAGTCCTGTTACTAGGCCCGATATCTTAGGTCTAGTTATGCAATCCAAGTCCATCTTTGCAGATGATGAGGATGATGGAGATGAAGGTTCTTTACCTAATCCAGTCCCATCTATCCCTGAGGTGTCTGCTTCTACCACTACGTCTTAGGGAGATCAACCCTTATTTTGTAGCTCTTCTGAAGCTTGTGACTCTACTCCTACCTCCATAGTTCATGAGATAGGGGCCACTTCTTCATCATATTCAGGACCTCTACAACATATTTAGCGTCATCATCCTTCTGAGCAGATCATAGATGATCTCTTTGAGTGTGTCATGCACTCAAAATCTGGCTTATCTCATTTCTGTCTACACTTTGCTTTTGTTGCTACATTTGAGCCTAAAAATGTTGGTCATACTTTGTCTGATGAGTCTTGTGTCAATGCCATGTATGAGGAATTAGAAAATTTTGAAAGGAACAAGGTCTAGTTACTTGTTGAGCCCTCGAGTGGTTATAATGTCAGGAAGTAAGTGGATTTTTAAGAACAAGCAGAGTGAGGATGGGGTAGTCATTCAAAACAAAGCTAGATTGGTAACTCAGAGTTTCTCTCAGGTTGAGGGCTTAAATTTTAAGGAGACCTTCGCCCTGGTAGCTAGGCTAGAGGCCATTAGGATATTGCTTGCATTCGCAGCATCTAAGGTCTTCAAGCCGTACCAGATGGATGTCAAGAGTTCCTTCCTTAATGGGTATATTGAGGAAGAGATTTATATTAGACAACCTCTAGGTTTCGAGAACCCCAAATACCCAAACCATGTTTCCATGCTTTTCAAAGTCTTATATGGACTCAAAGTAAGCCCCTAGAGCTTAGTGTGAGAGGCTTAAATCCTATCTTTTGAGTCATAGGTTTAAGATGGGTAAGGTAGATAAGACGTTGTTCAATCGTAGGCATGACAATGACTTTTTGCTCATCCAGATATATGTGGATAACATTATCTTTGGTGGCTCCTCTCATGCTCTTGTTTCCTATTTTTTTGATCTCATGAGCACAAAGTTTGAGATGAGCATGATGGATGAGTTGAGCTTCTTTCTCGACTTCTAGATCAAGCAGACTCGGGAGGGTACCTTCTTTCATCAAGGCAAGTACACTTGAGACCTCCTGAAATGCTTTTACATGGATGATGGCAAGCTGGTGTCGACTTCGATGGCAACTTAGACTGCACTTGATCCTAATGAAGATGATGAGCCTGTAGATTAGAAGGAGTACCGTAGCATGATTGGCTCCCTCTTGTATCTCACTGCTTTGAGGTTGGACATACACTTCACTGTGTGTCTGTGTGCTCGATTTCAGGCTTCTCCTCGCACCTCTCACTGTTAGGCGGTGAAGCGCATTTTCAAGTACCTTTGAGCTACTCTAGACTATGATATCTGATACTGTTCCGCTTCCTGTCTTTTTCTTAGAGCCTATTCCAGAGTAGACTTTGCTGGCTATAGGATAGATAGGAAGAGCAATTCTGGCACTTGCCAATTCATTGATACTTCTCTTATTTCATGGTCCTGTAGAAAGTAGTACAGTGTTGCACAATCCACCACAGAGGCCGAGTATGTTGTAGCTGCTAGTATCTGTAGTCAGGTGCTTTGGATGGTTTCGACCTTATGTGATTTTGGGTTAGCCATAGATAGTGTTCCACTTTTCTGTGATAATACTTTTGCTGTTAATATTGGTAAGAACCCAATGCAACACTCTAGGACCAAACACATAGATATTCGGTATCTTTTTCGTAGAGACTATGTTGAGAAAAGTGACATAATGCTTTAGTTTGTTGAGAGTGACTACCAGTTAGCTGATATGTTACCAAGCCTTTAGATAGCTTGAGGTTCATGGCTTTGTGGGGAGAGATTGGGTGGTTTGTTCTTATGGCATAATCTGAAGGGGAGCTTCATGTACTTTCTATATCATATGATTTTTTTGCTTCTTTCTGCACCTTGCTTATGTGCACTTTTGGGTTAGTCTTCGTAGCATAGACTAGAGCTGGTATCATACAATGCTATTTAGATTTCTTCATCTCATCTTGTGGCCTTAGGATGTTGCTTGTTAGCTGTCTCTCTTTTTACTAGGTTGAGTTCACTCACTTCTTTTATATCTAGCAAGGTTTGGGCCCTCTGGGTAGACAGGGAACATGTTTACTCTCTTGTGTTTAGATGATAAGCTAATAGTCCTAATGTCATATGAGGTAGACGAGAGTGAGTCTGAGCCATAATGATTCTACTATCTTGTCTATGCTTTAAGGGCCACAATTTCTTTTTTTTCTCATGTTTTTTCTCTCTTGCTTATTGTATTGGTTCAAGGGGAGTTCATTTAAGATTTTCTTGAGCTTAATGTTGATATAACTCAACTTGAACCAAAATATTTCTGAAATTGACTCGGTGAGGAAGAGCTAGGATCTTTATTGCATCATATTGCATTTTTAAATTCAGCAATATGCATTGTACTATAAATACATAGATCTTTGACTGTTATCCTTGTGTGACATGATATCTTGTTTTACATCCTACCATGTCTTATGCTAGCTTACTAGAGTTATCATGTCTTTTTATGTGTAGCTTAGCATTTATAATGCTAGCTTTATTAAATGTGAAAAACTTGAATTAAATTATGTCTTGTTGGATCTTGTGACTAGTTTGTTCTAGTGATTCACTTATGATTCATGCCATGTCAAATAAGTTAATTTGAGTCTTAAACCTAAATTGAGCTTTAGATTGAGCTATGCTAGTTTTTTTATTGAAGCATGAGTTAGTATTAGCTCTTTGTAATTGAACTAAGTCAAGAAAATGCAAAATGATCTCTTTTGGGCGAAAAAGCTGATCTCACCAATTCTTTCTCATGACACATCTTACTATTGTACTAGGCTTGAACTCAGGGGGAGTTTTGGATGATCAAAACCACTTTTTAAGTCCCTTGCTTAGGATGGTCGCATAAGGCTTGAGATGTAGCGCATAGGTAAGAAAATAAAACTTGTGAAAAATGGTTGAATCTTAGAAGGCAGTTGTGGATGGCTCCTAGTCTAGGACTTACTTTGCTAAGATAAAATCAAAAATAAATTTCAAAAAAAGCCAAATGTGCTAAATTTGCTCAATACAAGTGGTATCATGTGCTTGAACAAAATGTTTCAACATTGAACTTGTAGCACATTAAATTGGCTCAATTGTAACTTTTTTGTTCAATTTAGTATATTAACATGGCTTGTCTTATTTTTAGATATCTTTAGCTAAACTATGATCTTGAGCAACTTGACAAGCAAAAAACCTATTTAATTTCAGATTATAGCTTATCTGGCTTTAGATTTGCTATATATGGTTTGACATTATCTAGATAGCTCTTTCACTTAATATGACTTGATATAATACTTATAGAGTGCATTCGGATAATTTTTATGGCTCCTAATGCTAAAAATAAATAAAATAGAGCCACTTTATTTCATTCATGCTCTACCTTCTTCCTTACATCCTGACGATTTCATTGTCAAAAAAGGGAAAAAGATTGGTAAAAATGCATATCTAAAGCATGATTTGGAGTTTTTGTGTAAAGTTTTGCTAAGTTGGAGCCTCTTGATCTATTCTCACCATGACCAAGGTCAAACTGCAAAAATTGATATTTTGTATGGACATAGAGTGAGATTCCCAACTCATTTGGTGAATTTAAAGTTTTTTTGTGAAATTCCTATTATTTTTAGTAGCTTCATTCCACCTCTGCCTCAAATGGTCATTTTTACCTCATTGCACTTTTCATTTGACCATTTGGAGATCTATTTGCAAATTTCCCTCTCTTCGTCTATATTCAACTCCTAATTGAATTTTATCGTAATTGCCAATGGGTTCATCAATGGGGAGATTGAAGGATCATGTGATGAACCATTGCAATTTGAGATATTTAAAATTTTGAATTGCAGTATTGCTGGTCGACAAGGGGAAGGCTGGTCAGACTAGTATTGTGCCACCGGTCTGACTGGTTAGTGTCAGTGGTCAGACCACCTGGGTGGAGGGGTCAGACCGGCCAAGTTAGCGGTTTGAACGCCCCATGGTTAGCGGTCTGACCGGCCGGCTAGGGAATGTTCAGTTTGGGTGGTTTATGGAATTTGTGGATTTGAGTTGAGGAATAATTATTGATGATTAAGGTTAGTTGTTTTATGTTGCATGAGCTATGTTATAGCTAACGTGGGTCAAGTTGTGAAGAACTTGTGGCTGAAAATGATTTCTTTGTTTTCAGATGTGCAGGGTCGCTTGGAGTAAACTATGGTTAACGGCGAGGATCGGGGCTACGCTTATGGAGGAGCTCGAGTCCAAATGGGAGGGCCCGTACATCGTCGTGGAGGCCCTATAGAAGGGGGCGTATCGCCTAGCCGCCTTGGAGGGGCACACGCTCCGCCACACGTGAATGCGGACAGGCTGCGGCGGTATTACGCCTAAGTCGAGCTCACGAGGGAAAGGGCCTTCCACGGCTTGGGCAGACGCGAGCGACTAGCGGTTAGTACCTTAACCCTTGTAACCGCTCACCCGCACAAACGGGAATTTAATAAAGTGCATCGTTCATGCAAATTCTCCCGTTTTCATACCAAAAGCGCACGAAGGATCACCTTTGTGTGCACTGTGCATGAGCATGAATAAAGACGCGTGGGGGGACGCCTCCGCGCGCAGTCTACGGACTCTAAATAAGACGTAGCACCGAGGTCTGCCTCTGCACGCAGTCTACGGACTATAAATAAGACGTAGCGTCAAGGTCCGCCTCCGCACGCAATTTCACTGCCCGCAACGCGCAGAGGTTCGCCTCCGCGCGCAGTCTACGGACTCTAAATAAGACGTAGCGTCAAGTTCCGCCTCCGCACGCATTCTACGGAGTATAAATAAGACGTAGCGTTGAGGTCCGCCTCCGCACGCACTCTACAGAATATAAATAAGACGTAGCGTCGTGGTCCGCCTCCGCACGCAATTTCACCGCCCACAACGCGCGGAGGTTCGCCTCCGTGCGCAGTCTACGGACTCTAAATAAGATGTAGCGTCGAGGTCCGCCTCCGCACGCACTCTACGGAGTATAAATAAGACATAGCGTCGAGGTCCGCTTCCACACGCACTTTTTGGAGTATAAAAAAGACGCGGATGCTATCCCTGCGCACTCTATGGAGTATAAACGAGACACGAACCCCACGCACGCATGGGCGTTGCCCCAGTGCGTACTCTTCAGATTATAAATAAGACGTGGATGTCGATCCCACGCACTCTCCTGAGTATAAAAAAGACGCAGATGCTATCCCTGCGCACTCTACGGAGTATAAACAAGACGCGAACCCCGCGCACGCATGGGCGTTGCCCCAGTGCGTACTCTTCAGAGTATAAATAAGACATGGATGTCGATCCCACACACCAGCTCCGCTGCCACCACTTCGAAGGGTAGGGGACGGAGCGCCCGCGCGTCTACTTCGACTAGGTGCCATCTCCGCTGCCACCACTTCGAAGGGTAGGGGACGGAGCGCTCGCGCGTCTACTTCGACTATGTGCCAGCTCCGCTGCCACCACTTCAAAGGGTAGGGGACGGAGCGCCCGCGCGTCTACTTCGACTATGTGCCAGCTCCGCTGCCACCACTTTGAAGGGTAGGGGACGGAGCGCCCGCGCGTCTACTTCGACTAGGCGCCAGCTCCGCTGCCACCACTTTGAAGGGTAGGGAACGGAGCGCTCGCGCGTCTACTTCAACTAGGCGCCAGCTCCGCTGCCACCACTTCGAAGGGTAGGGGAGGAGCGCTTGCGCGTCTACTTCGACTAGGCGCCAGCTCTGTTGCCACCACTTCGAAGGGTAGGGGACGGAGCGCTCGCACGTCTACTTCAACTATGTGCCAGCTCCGCTGCCACCACTTCGAAGGGTAGGGGACAGAGCGCTCGCGTATCTACTTGGGGTCCGAGGTGCAAACCGTTCGCGAGCCTGTTTACTACTATCCGAGCAAAGGGCGACATCAAGCCTGGATACCTGCGCTTTACATGACCCCCCAGCTCACAACATCTTACATAACAAAAAGAGCACGAGAGAGTTGTCGCTTAGCCCGAGTAAGATAGTTGCATTACAGAAGCAGACATACGCGCGGCGCGGAATGCGCCAAAACCTGGAATCATTCCTATGAGTCTGCGCCATCTTCACCGCGACGAGCGCCCGCACCGCCTTTGCCGCGCCGAGGGACCTCTTCGAGCCAGTGAAGCACGTCTCCCTCGTTCAGGAGCGTCCGCCGTAAAGCAACCATGGCGGCGCCCTCCCCGATGTAATTCCAAATCCAGTAATGGAAGTTTCGGGTGGCGGGCTGGGCGGCGCGAATGGCATCAGATATCACCCCGGGCTGGATAGGCAAGTCAAGCTGAGGGTTCGCCAGCTCATTGACATGCTCACACCCACCGGCGTGCAGCAAGGCGAAGGCAAGGCCAGCACTCATGTAACCGCAGTGGGTGCCGAAAGCCTTGGCGCCGGGGAGGGCGACGCTCGAGCCCTCCTCGATTCACCCAACGTCTCCATCAGGTCCTGGCGGCTATGAGTGGCGTCCTCCACGTGCACAGAAAGCCCTCGGAGGGCCCGCTCCAACGACTCCATCGCACTCCACGCGGAGGCACACACGTTGTCCCAGGATAACGCCTTCTCAGCAACGGAGGCAGCAAGCTGTTCCTTCTCCGCCTCTAGCGCGGAGATTCGTTGAAGAAGGGCGGTCTGCTCCTCCGTCGCAACGCGCTGAGCCTCCTCCATCGTGCGTCGCACGGCCACGGCCGCACTTTTCGCGTTCACACCCACCAACTGCGCGTTGTCGATAGCCTTGTCCCGCTCCGCCATCAGCACCCGGATGTGCTCGTCCTTGGCGGCGTTGGTGTCGTCCGCGACGCGCAGCTGGTCCTCCAGTGCCCTCCGCTCGTGCGCACGAGTCTCCTCGAGGGCTTTGCTAATTGCAAGTGTCTACACGAGCGCAACAACAACGGTTATCCATCAGATAAGCAAAGGATATGCAGCGAGAACAGAGACCGTTACCCTCATCTCCGAGGCACCCAGCGCGAGCGCCAAAAGGTTGCCCCCGCAGGACTGCAGCGCCTGACGATCTAGGTGGCTGCCAGCATACTCTGCCACCTCGCTCCAGGCGCGAAGCGTCTCCCACCGAGGGCGAAGTCGGAGACGCCAGGCCCTAGAGCCTCCGCCTCAGCACCTTCGGCAGCAGTTGGGGCACACACGGTCCCCTGCTCAATCAGGCCGCCGACATCGCGGGCTCCCCCATTGCTTGATTTTTGTCCTCGTCTGGGAGATCTTGTCTCACCTGGTGTTGACGGAATAAGCGAGCAAATCGGGGAGAGTTTCGCGAAGTCGCAGGAGGAAAATGAACTACACCTACCTCTAGTACCCTCTATCGCGGCCTCCACCTAGGTCATCAGCACCTTGCTGGCCTGAGGAGCGACAACCCTCCCGGCTTCAGGAGCATCCTCGCTAGCTGTCAGGACCTCAGTCACCGGGCCGGCCACGCTGAACCGGCCCCTCGAGGATGGTGGCGACTGCACCCGAGGCTGTTTCGCTTTCGGAGTCGTAGGTGAAGCCTCCGTGGTTACCTTGGCAGCCGCGGAAGCCGTCGTCAGTGGCAACGCCGCGGTTACCGTTGGAGGTGACGAGGCATCATCTTCAAGAACGACAAGGCGTGCGCCCGTCGCCTCGCCACCATATACGGCCTCGTCGGGAGTTGAGTGCCTCCCCGAACCGGCCGATCGGAGCCCAGCGCCCGTCTCACCCGCCATCTTCACGCTCTCGGCCGGCGGCATGACTGGCGAGCTCAAGGCAATGGTCTCCGATTGGACCTCGCATCGAGAGGATGGCGCCACCTCCGTCGCGCCGCTTGGCGATTCCGCAGGCACCGGGCGCTCCGAAATGGGAATTTCCAGCACCTCGCATACCCGATTAACCCGCCCTTGCTTCACCAAGGAAGTTGCGGACTCACGGGCCTTGTGCTCCTTCGCCATGTACGGCCCAAGAACCGCAACCACTACGCGCTCCGCCTCTTCTAACCGGCGCACTGCACGCACAAGCGGAGTATCATACCTAAGGGTTTGCAACCACCTAGGTGGTACTTGGCCTATCGCAAGGATACTTACAGGGCGCGGAGGGCCTATGGAGCGAAGACACCCCTCGTGGATGCTGTCCTTCCGGTCGGGCCCCCGCCGCTCGTACTTCCAGTTACAAGAAAGCGGGGATATCCCGTACATGGTGAACTCCTCGGCGAGGTCACGCATGTTGAACCGGAGGGCGACCCCAGCAAGTCTCCGCGCCTGTTGCTCGTCGCTGGGCCGAGGCATCGCATCCGAACAGCGGTCGAATTATACTGGCTCTCCCCGGCTTCGGAGGCCGCTCATGCTCGTCACGAGGTAGTAGAACCACCACCGTGTCCAACCGGACTCCCACGTTTCCCGCGTAGCCAATGCGGGAAACAAGTGCGAGCATTCCGGCCTCAGCACGAAGTCCACGCTGCCGAAGTTCAAGTAAGCCCCCCTTCCACTCTCTTGGTGGCACCGCGTCGCCATGCAGGATGGCGAACAACTCGGCGCTGGGACGAGTACCCTCCGTCCGCGTCGCCCAAGTAAAGATGGCCAACCGAACAATCACGACCGGAGTCAGCTGCGCCAGCTCCAACCCATACACCCGCAGCACTTCGTGAACAAAGTATGTCACCGAGATTCGGAGCCCAGCGTCGAAGAACGCCATGAAGATGATCGCCTTCGACTCTCCCGGGTTCGGCTCCGTTTCGTCAGGCCCGGGCAAACGAGCCTCGGCACGTTCCTCCAGCCTTTTCTCCCAAAGAAGGGTTTGGAGGGTCTCCTCCGTGACGCGGCTCCGCCCCAGCACACGGGAGCAGCGACCCTTGGACCTCTTCATGGCATCCCAGCGACGGGTAGTTTGCTTCCTGTCGCGTGGAACCAGGCGGTACTCCGCCGGTGGTGGCGTCAGGCAGCGCTGGCTCGACAAGGCGCTCTCGCTAAGGCGACACGCAGGATCGTCAAGGGCGGCACCCCTGTTAGCTGGGAGGTCGTTGCGCGCAGCCATCCCTCTCACCCACAGCGGTGGGCAGGCACGGAGGCGAGAGTAGCAGTAGGATGCGCAAGAAAAATAGGAAGGAACGCACAAGCAAGCAAGCAGTCAAGGGGAACGATTGCATGCCCACAGTGGCGACTTATAAAGCCCCCCCGTCTCCCCTGCAGGCAGAAGGTCGAACGACAGAATTGCAGCGGTTCGGCTACCCATGATCGGGCAGTGCAACCGCTGGCAACCACGACAGGCGGCGGTAGGTGGGCGATCAGCGCACAATGCGCCGACACACTCCTGTCGCGTGGCCACTTTCCCTGGGGAAGAGGCGAACGGCCCTGGTCATGGGAACGCTGACATCCCATGACGCTCCAATTACAGCTGGCTGCGTGCCCACATCCAGTGCAGGGCAGACGGAGCAGCCGCGCCAGCCTGCCCTTGACAAAGGCCGGCGTGATTCCAGGCGTCATTAAAGCGCACTCCGGGCCACGCAACCGTCTCCCCGCGCTGGCGCTACATCATGCGGAGCATTTCCCGAGACTCGGCTGCCCGGGGCAGCCGACCAAGTTCGCCTTGCGCCCACAAATATCCGGGGCGCGAAGTAGGGCACGCCCGGACCTCGGCCCCATCGAAGCCTTCGGCCTGCCCAGTGCCTTCGGCCTTGTGGCCGCGCTAGCTCCGCGAGCGGAAGACAGCCCTTGCACAAACACGAGCGGACGTGCGAATGCAAGTGTGTATCTAGGTCATCAAGGATCACAGGCCGATGGGACGGAGGGGGCCAAAGGGCTCAGCGGCATGACTTCGGCCCGTGAATCCCTTCACCATGAGAGGCTCCTGTTGTAGGGGTGGCCCCCACCTAAGCCCAGTAGGCCTGTTAGAAGGATGTAAGGTCCGAAATAGGACATATATAATGACACAAGTGCCCCTGAGGGGAGTACTCACGTGTAAGGGTATAAATGTACAAGCACCCACCATTTGGATATATATATATATATGTGGCATAGGCCACGGGGAGAACCCCGGAAGCCATTCATTTACTCAACTCTCCACTACCACTCTCTCTCTCTGTTTGGTCTGTAACCACAACAATTATCATTCATGGGCATCAGATAAGAATTCAATAAAAAGGCACAGCGCACATCTTGTTTTGCACTGTCAAATTTACCAGCTGGTGGGTGCGTGTTTTTGGGCTTATGGCTATGCATTGGTTTCTATTTTCATAGTAACTCACCATTAAATGGTATATTTTTAAGATAGGGTCTACAGGGTGCTAAAATCACATATGACTATTTCTCTCTGCGTACTGCCTTTTATAAACATACCATAATTCAAAAACTACAATCATAAGACATAAGAACCTCCAGCAGTCAAAACGCATCTCACTTTCAGACCAAGGTATTTGCAATGCTTCATGAAATGGTTTTATATTTACATCTAGATCCAGTTTAGTTTGGTTATGTGCCAGAATCTCACTTTTCAGTTTTCATAAGACTGCAGGCATTTGAGCATGGTATGATGATGAAGGGTATACAGCATTGGCTTCTCACCACAGAAGAGTAAGGGCCTGTTTGGGAGAGCTCCACCACTGAAAACGTGGATCTGGAGCAGAAGCTCCACTGTGGATCTGGGATCCCACCATGGAGTGTTTGGCTTGTACAGCAGCTCCAGATCCACGAAATTGAGGTTTTGGTGGGAATGGCCACTTTTGGTGGGATGGGGTATGTAACCAGTGGCATTGGTGGGTAATTACCACCCAACTCCACGGTGGAGCACCCCTTGAGGAGCTCCATGAAATCCATGGATCTGGCCCTCAGATTCTGGATTTTGGTGGATCCAGATTTCACGGAGCTGGAACGTTTGGGTAAAATTTCGTGGAGTGGAGCTGTTTTTCGTGGATCTGGAGCTGGTGGAGCTCTCCCAAACAGGCCCTAAGGCTCGGAAGCAAAAGGCGGGAAAGAAGGACGTCAAGTTAGACAATGGACCGGCCCCGGAGTTCTAACGGCCAAGTGCCCGCATGAGTTCGGTGTGCGTGTGTGAAGTGATTATATAAACCTGAGGAATTTTTTATGAATAATCTATTTTTTAATTAAAATAATAGAAATATACGTTCGCTAACATTTTTACAAAACTATTGGGCAACTGGAGCCTATTGCTTGTCCATTGGGCGATCTTCTTCCAAATCCTATCTAGGTTCGATCTCGATCTGCCCTCTTCTTCCAAATTCCCAGTCTCTTCTTCCAAATCCTATGTAGGTTCGTAACACAAAGCTAAGTGGTGCACTGGTGAATCACCAGTTATGACTCTTGTACAACCGTTAATTGTTTGGTCGCACATTGGGAATTTTGGACACATCTAGCACTGTTGGACGCAAAAATTCCAATTTTGGCCCCTCGTGAAAAATTCCAGTCGGCCCCGCCCAACCGCAAGATCGCACTGGCGACACACGGCGGTCGTGCGGTCCGGGACCGCATGACCGCACTGCAGCTGGGTCGTGCGGTACCAGACCGCACGACCGCAATGTGCATGCCTCCCGACCGCGCGACTGGCTCTCCCTACCGCACGACCCTCTGTGCATTGCCCCGAGCGCACGACTGTCCCTCCCGACCGCACGACCGAGATTTGCACCGCACAACCTAGCGTCCGACCGCACGTTCGCACTGTAGACCGGTCAAATTGTTTTTAGGGTTTGTTCTGTGTTTAGGGTTTGCAATCATGCGGCCACCGTGATTTTTATAAGTTTTGTTAATTTTGTAGTTGTAAATTGGAAAAAAAATCTGATAAAGTTGTAATAAAAGTTCATGTTCATTGTAAGTTGTAGATGCATACAAAATTTTGGTAAATTTTTTTAGAAATGATTGACCGTAGAACAATCGATACATACAGTGGTAAGTGATATTTTGATGTTGCTGAGAATTCGTGTACGGTGAGAACCGATATGTTAATATTGTTAAATGAGTTGCTATGTAAATCATTGAATGCGAAAAGACGAGATAATAAACTTCATAATACAGTTGGGAGTAACATGCTCCGTACATTTTTATTACATGCATAACATATAGCATGATATGCGACTAACCCACCCAACTGCTCGTACGACCTACTGTGTGGACCGGGGCCACTTTCCCTTCCTTGCCCGCTCGGCGTTGAACTCCTCCGCGACCTCTTTTGCCTTAGCCTCCATTTCCCTCTTTCTCTCGCGCTCCCTCTCGCGAGCCTCCCGCTCCCTACGTGTGCACGCTTCGAGATGAGCTTGCGTCTTGCGTTGTATACACAGGGTGTGCTCGTTATTGCGGTGCTCCTCCTCCAGCAACTCCTTCTCCCATGTGACATTCCACTCCTCGAAGTCAAGGGTCCATTGGTCCACAGGGTGGATCTCAAGATCGATCCATTTGCGGTAGCCACATAGGGGCTCCGGAGACTGTAAATACAGGGGAGAGATTGTTAGTGCGTGCTGTGAAGGAGAAAAGGTAGGAGAAAAATGGTGCATATGGTCGTTACCAGCTGCCGATAGGTTGCGATGCAAGACGGCGGTCGGGGTAGTCACTGGAGTAATTTGCGCAACCCCAGTAGTGCATACCTAGGCTGATGCGGTGCTTAGACTTGAAGAACTTGCACGTATCCCCGCACCAACAAAGTGGGGTGTCTCCCCCTCAAGTGGAAGTTGCGGCGAACGCTCGGTGGGGACGGTCGGGATGGGGTTGTTGCTACGCGGCCGCTCATTGCGGGGAGCTGACCTCGTAGCACGCTGGGCTTATTCTACCTGGGCCACAATAGCCCTTATTTTCTCATCGCGGGCGGCAGCTGACCGTGCTAGGTCACGGGTCTCCTCCCATTCCTTCACTGTTGTAGGGGTGGCCCCCACCTAAGCCCAGCAGGCCTGTTAGAGGGTTGTAAGGCCCAAAATGGGACATGTGTAATGAATTGAATACCCCTGAAGGGGATGTATATGTCTATGTATATGTATAAGGGTACAACTGTAAAAGCACCCCCATGTGTGTGTGTATATATATATGATACAGGCCATGGGGAGAAACTCTAAGCCATTACTCACCTAACTCTCCACTACCATACTCTCTCTCTCTGTTTGGTCTGTAACCACAACAGTTGGCGCCATCCGTGGGGAGGACAAGGGTAAGCCTCCAAATCCGAAGGAGGATGGCACCAAAGAAAGCTTCATCATCAGCGGCGAGGAAGAAGAAGGGGGGAGCAACGGAATCTCGCGTCAATACCAAGGCTTCGGCGTTGGCAGCCGCAGGTAAGGGTGGCGACCCGGGTGTGAGGTTGCGAACACCAACGTCCACAACGCGACGCCCAACCCCGCCACCACCGTCGCCACGACCGACCCCGCCACCACCACCGTCGCCACGACCAACCCCGCCACCACCGCCGCGCCGTCAGACCCCGCCACCACCACCGCCACGACGACCAACCCTGCCACCGTCGCTGCGGCCGTCGAAACTGCCCCACGCATGGTAGGTAGCCCCGCAGCAGACACCGCAACAATCACCAACAGCGCCACCCGGGTGGTTGGCGGTGGCAATGCAGGTGCGTCTACTCTCCTACCCAGTGCGGGAGCAGTGAGCAGTTCCGGCGGAGACACGGGCCTCGCCACCGGCTCCAGGGTCCTCCACGACAGCGTTGCGGGCAGCCTGGCGCGCAGGCCGTGATCGCCGCCGTTCCGGTTGCACCGTCGAGCGCACCGACGGCCCCAACCATGTCCACAGCTGCTGGCGGCCCTCAGCGCGTTCCAGCGGGAGCTGACAGATCTCTGGGGGGCCGTGCGAGACATACAAGAGGCTCGGAGCCAACACGCCCCACCGGTGGTTGCATCGGAGCCCACTCCGGAGAGGGCGGATAGCTGCAACGCCCTTACATCCAGTCGTGCCCCACTACGACGCGTGGACCCGGAGTCCCCGCTCTTTGCGGGCCTACATCAGGCAGCATGGCCTGAGGACTTCAAGTTCCCAAGCGTCATCGAGGCGTATAAAGGTGACACAGACCCGCGAGAGTTCGTGCGCGTGTACGAGATCGCCATTGAAGCCACTGGTGGAGACGACACCACGAAGGCAAAAGGACTCCCCCTCGCATTACAAGGGGTGGCGCTTTCTTGGTTCTTCACCATCGAGCCACAGTCCATCTACGCGTGGGAGCAGATCCTCAACCGACTCTACAACAATTTCCAGGGACACTACGTTGAGCATGTTGATGCGGACCAGCTCTTCGCAGTCAAGCAAAAACCTGAGGAGAGGCTCCGGGATTACTTCAACGCCAGCGAAAGTGCGTTGCGAGTCAGGGCGTCAATGAAACAACCGTCATCAATGCAGCGATACAAGGCCTCCTCCCGGGACCGATGGCCGAATACAACGCGCGCAAACCAATTAAGACGATCGCGAAGCTCTTCGACAAGATGGAAGAATATGCCAGAGCAAAAGAGGACGCGCGGCGGCGTCACGGCGACGACTCCGATACCAATCAGGTGAAGGGCTCGGTAAAGAACGATGGCTCGCCGAAGCAGGGTCCCTCGACAGGCAAGCGCAAGCAGGAGCAATCGAAGGACGCCTCCGAGCGCAAGGATACCCAGCCCAAAGACTCGTCAGGGGACAGGCCCAAGCACGACCAACGCAAATCTAGGAAACCTCGTTACGTCTTCGACGCCGGTGGCCCGAACAACGACTCGCTGGTCGGGCAGCGAGAGCGCCGTGGCGGGGGCGAGGCGCGGCGAGGTCGCGGCGAACCGCGAAGAGTACAATGACCAGCAACATGGGCAGTGGTGCGAAGTCCACGGCCGGGGCAACCATGACACGCGTGCCTGCGCCACTATCGCAGCGCTCCGGCAGAGCGTCGCCAGAGATAAAAACCCGGAGGCACGCGCGCCTGTCGTGGCTCACGTCCAACACCCCCAGGACCAAGGAATACAGCCACAGGAAAGCCCCCTGCGGATCCAGGCCCACGTGCAGCAGCCTCGGGAGGGCCTCCTGCAGCTGCAAGCCCCGGAAAGAGCCCAGCGCAGGGTCATAAACGTCATTTTCGGAGGTTCCTCGCTGGGGTTCGCCTCGGCGCGGCAGCGGAAGGTCTATGCGAGGAGGCTGCACCACGTCGCGGCATACCCAGCGCAAGCGCCACCGGAGTGGGCACAACACGAAATCACGTTCACGCTGGCTGATGCGGAAGGCGTGGAGTTCCCTCACCAAGATCCCCTGGTCGTCCGGGTCCTCATTGCAGGATGCGAGGTCAGGCGCGTCCTTGTCGATGGAGGAAGCTCCGCAAATATCCAGTTCGCCACAGCCTTCAACCAGATGGGAATCCCTCGGAGTCGGTTGGGCCCTTCAGCCATCCCGTTGCAGGGCTTCGGAGGGCAACCACTGCGGGCATTGGGCCAGATATGCCTCCAAGTATCCTTCGGGCAACACGACAACGTGAGGAGTGAGGACGCCATCTTTGACGTCGTCGACATTTCATACTCCTACAACGCCATATTGGGGCAGCCAACCTTAAACTCTCTCGGGGCAGTTCCGCACCACAACTTCCTATGCATGAAGCTCCCCGGACCGCGAGCCATCATCACCGTCCATGGCGACCAGGATATGGCTCAACGCATAGATCTCGGCACCAGGGGTCCGTGCTGCGAGGATCACCAACGCACCTAGGTCGGGCGTGCGGGTGTGAAGACCCCGGGTGACCACCGAGAGCGCCCGGCATGCACCGCGGACAAGTTGTCCCAGCAGCAGAGGCTCCCGCTGTGCCCCACCTCACCACCAGGCGGCGACAGCGGTGGCCGTTCCCGTCCTTAAGCGGTCAGTGGTCGATATCCCACCATTTGTAACCGCTCACCCGCGCAAACGGGAATTTAATAAAGTTCACTGTTTGCACAAATTTTCTTGTTTCTCGCAAAAAGACACGTATTCGCGCGCACTCTCTGTGAAAAACATGGGCATGAGTATAAACAAAGACACGCGTTCGCGCGTGCACTCTCCGTGAAAAACGCGGGCATGAGTATAAACAAAGACACGCGTTCGCGCGCGCACTCTCCGTGAAAAACGCGGGCATGAGTATAAACAAAGACACGCGTTCGCGCGAGCACTCTCTGTGAAAAACAAGGGCATGAGTATAAACAAAGACACACGTTCGCGCGCGCACTCTCTGTGAAAAACACGGGCATGAGTATAAACAAAAATGCGTGGGGGACGCCTTCACGCGCACTCCACGGAGTATAAATAAGACGTAGCGTCGAGGTCCGCCTCCGCACGCATTTTCACCACCCGCAACCTCCGCACGCACTCCACGGAGTATAAATAAGATGTAGCATCGAGGTCCGCCTCCGCACGCATTTTCACCGCCCGCAACGCGCGGAGGCTCACCTCCGCGCGTAGTCTCCAGACTCTAAATAAGATGTAGCGTTGAGGTCCGCCTCCGCACGCACTCTACGGAGTATAAATAAGACGTAGCGTCGAGGCCCGCCTCCGCACGCACCTTCACCGCCCGCAACGCGCGGAGGCTCGCCTCCGCGCGCAGTCTCCGGACTCTAAATAAGACGTAGCGCCGAGGTCCGCCTCCGCACGCACTCCACGGACTATAAATAAGACGTGGATGTTGTCCCTGCGCACTCTACTGAGTATAAACAAGACGCGGGCGCTCCCGCGCACGCATGGGTATTATCTCTATGCGTACTCTACGGAGTATAAACAAGGCGTGGTTGATGGTCCCACGCACTCTACGGAGTATAAACAAGACGCGGAGGCTCCCGCGCATGCATGGGGTATCATCTCTATGCGTACTCTACGGAGTACAAATAAGGCGTGATTCATGGTCGCACGCGCTCTACGGAGTATAAACAAGACAGTCTAGAATTCCTACATCGTAAGTCTTGATAAGGCGCACTAGAGGCTGGCCTCCGCGGAGCGCTCGCGCGTAGCTCCGCTGCCACCACTTCGAAGGGTAGGGGACGGAGTGCTCGCACGTTTACCTCGACTGAGGTTCCAGCTCCGCTGCCACCACTTCGAAGGGTAGCGGACGGAGCGCTCGCGCGTCTACCTCGACCGAGGCGCCAGCTCCGCCGCCACCACTTCGAAGGGTAGGGGACGGAGCGCTCGCGCGTCTACCTCGACCGAGGCGCCAGCTCCGCCGCCACCACTTTGAAGGGTAGGGATCGGAGCGCTCACGCGTCTACCTCGACCGAGGCGCCAGTTCCGCCGCCACCACTTCGAAGGGTAGGGATCGGAGTGCTCGCGCGTCTACTTCGACCTAGGCGCCAGCTCCGCTGCCACCACTTCAAAGGGTAGGGGTCGGAGCGCTCGCACGTCTACCTCGACCGAGGCGCCAGCTCCGCCGGCACCACTTTGAAGGGTAGGGGACGGAGCGCTCACGCGTCTACCTCGACATAGGCGCCAGCTCTGCCGCCACCACTTCGAAGGGTAGGGGACGAAGCGCTCGCGTGTCTACCTGGACCGAGGCATCAGCTCCGCCACCACCACTTCAAAGGGTAGGGGACGGAGCGCTCGCACGTCTACCTCGACCGAGGCATCAGCTCCGCCGCCACCACTTCGAAGGGTAGGGGACGGAGCACTCGCGCGTCTACCTCGACCGAGGCGCCAGCTCCGTCGCCACCACTTCGAAGGGTAGGGGACAGAGCGCTCGCGCGTCTACCTCGATCGAGGCGCCAGCTCCGCCGCCACCACTTCGAAGGGTAGGGGACGGAGCGCTCGCACGTCTACCTTGATCTACCTCGGGTAAAGTGTCTGCTACGGTGGGCGTGCTGTAGCCTCGCCAATCTACCGGGGGACCGCGTAATCGCAAACGAGGACGGAAGCGTGAACAACACCCGTCTTTCATCTATATTCATCAAAAGATGTTTACATGGAAACGTAATAAGTGTACATGTATTCTTGGGTGTTTGGAGCCGCTATTCGTTGGGCTTCACCCGAAGAAGTCCGGCTTGCCCAGAAGTCTAGCGATTCCTCGGCCCTCCGCCAGCACCGCAGGCGTCGTCGGGTCACAAGGTCGGAAACTAACAGCCGGTTGCGTAGCTGCTCGAGACACGGGGGCACGCAAGTCAGAATATGGGTGAGGCAACTTGTACTTTATTAATAAGGCAAAAGGGCTCATGTTACAACACACACCAACGCATGAAGGCCACGCCATCACTCCTGTGGATTTGCGTCGCCCCCCGAGCTCGCGGGGCCGCCCTCTTCGCGCTGCGGCATTTCGTCTAGCCACTAGCCAAGGTCGCCCTCATCGTACAGGTTGTTCCGAAGCTCGACCCTCGCCGCATCCGCCCCAATGTATTCCCAAATCCTCTCGTGGAAGAACCGCACAGGGCGGCGAACGGTGCGGACGGCGCCGGACATCACCCTGACCCCGGGCGGCATCTCCAATTGTGGATCAGCCAGCCTGCTGACGTGCTGACAACCCCGGTGTCGCAGAAGCGCGCAGGTCAGGCATGAGGTCATGTACAAGCAATGGTTGCCGAAGGTCATCGCGGCGTCGCGTGCAATGTTGGCTGCGTCTCCGATCCATCGAGCGTGCACGGATAGCTCCTGCGGCGAAGGAGTGGTCTGGCACTTCGGCGATGAGCCCTCGGAGAGTGTCCTCCAGGGCAAGCATGGCATCCCACGCAGCCACCGAAGCGTCGCCTAGAGCCTGGTCCCGCTCCGCTAGGGACAAGGCAAGCTCGCCTTTCTCCTTCTCCAGCGCAGCGATTTGCTGCAGTAGGCCGTCTCGCTCCACCGCAGCTTCTTGCCGTGCTGCTTCTGTGGTCGACTCCCGCGCTACGGCGACAAGCTCCTCGGTGTGTACATTCGTCCCTGCGCACTCCGCCTCCAAGCAGTGGATACGGGCATCCTGGGCGGAGCGTGCCCCCGCAGCTTCGCGCAGCCCCCCTTCGGCGGCCTGCAGCCTGCCCTGTAGCACCCCTTGCTCGCGAATGTAAGCCGCCCGCAGGGCCTGGGCCAACACGAGTGTCTGCGCAGCAAAGGAGTTAGCAAGTGTTGCACGGCCATGAGTGGTCCTAGGGACATGTGCTTACCCTTACTCCCGACACCTCTAATGCTCCCCAAGGCGCCCCGTCCCATAGGTTTGCAGTGCTTGCTGCCCAATGCTGGTGGCTGCGTCGTCCGCAATCCCGCGCCATGCCCTCAGCGCATCCAATGGAGGGACGAAGTCTGCTGGGCTCAGGCGCACGGCGTCTGCGTCACTAGTGGCAGGACCCCCATGTTCAGGGGATGCCTCTTCTTCTGGAATAAGTGCCGCTGCAGGAGGAGGTATCGATCAGAGTCCTACAAGACACAGGGAAACTACACCGAAGGTATGCCATCCTAGCCTACCCTCAATGGCGGATGGGGGACTTCGCGGGGACGCCTCCCTAACCCTGGGCGGGGTAGCAACGACACCGGCCCCTGCGAACGGCGCTGACCCGCAGGACCGAGGGACCTCCGGGATGGGACCCAGCGCCAACCGTTCCTGCGCCATGGCCACTACGGTCTGAGGAGCTGGGAGCGCACGGGGCAGGGGAACCTCGGTGTACGTGGCACAGTCCCACAAACTCCCAACGCTGGTCACCACGGTGAACCCCCTCGAAGTCCGGTGAAGGGAGGATTGAAGATGTGGCCGCTTCGCCTAAGGTGAGGGCCCCGCCTCGGTAACCGCTGCAGAAGGAGCCCCCGCAGCAGCAAAACTCGCACATTGGTGGGTGGGGACTCCGCCCTCGTAACTTCCATGAGGGGCACCTCCGCCTCGGCCGCCGCTGTTGGCGAAGACCACGCTCCACCTACCCTCGCGAAGGGCAGCCCCAGCGCGGTCGGGGCCGCCGTCATGGGCGGCGAGACTTCCATCTCTCGATAACCCACGGCGCGCTCTCTGCCCTTGGCACCTTCGCCCTCCAAGTCTGAGTCGGCACACTTCGCCGAATCTGACTCCGCGCTCGCCGCACCGGCACGGGCAGTGGCAGCCGCTGTACCGGGCATGGTCGCCGCAGCCCGGGTCCTCTTCTGGGACGGCGCTCTTGTCCCTACGGCACCGTCGTCTTGGTGTTGCGGGGCCGGAGGGGCGCGGTCCGGCACGAGAAGGCCCAGGACCTCTCACACGCGGTTTATCCACCCCAACCCCACCTCCGCAGTCGCTCCCTGGCGGTGCGTTGCTCGTGCTCCCTGGTGGTGTATGGTACGAGGAACACGCGCGCTGCACGCTCCGCGTCCTCCAGGCGAGTTCCTGCGCGGGGCAAAGAGCACAATCAGACGCAGCGCAGTACGCACGAGCGAAAAGGAGGGCACGATCGAGACTTACGAAGACCAGTTGGCGCCAGTAGGGAACAAACGGACGGGTGAACGTTGTCGTCCTGAAGTTTTCCGGCGGTAAGGCGCCAATCACGAGCGAGTGGCGCCACACCGTACATTATGTATTCCTCGGCGAGGTCGCGCATGTTGAAGCGGGCGGTCACCCCCACAAGTTTTCGCGCCCTCCGCCTATCTTCGTGGTCGAGTGTTAGGCCGGGTGTGGTTTTGAATGCAATCGGCTGACCCGTGCATTCAAGGCCGCTTCCACTCGTCAATGGTAGTAGAACCACCGTCGCGTCCAGTTGGACTCCCATTTCCCTCGCGTCGAGTTCGCGGGGAAGAGCTTCCCGCATGACGCCCGCAAAATGAAGTTGACGCTGCCAAAGTTCGACAGCGTCCCGTCCTTCCGCTCTTTCAGCTGGTACCGTGCTTCGTGCAGGTATGCGAACATTGAGGCGCTGGGCCAACATGCTTCCGAGCGTAAGGCCCAGCTGTATACGGCAAGGCGGACCACTGCGTTCGGAGTCAGTTGTGCCAACTCTAACTTGAAGGTCCGGAGCACGTCGCCAACGACCGCCGCGGCCGGGATGCGGAGTCCGGCTTCGAAGTAGGCGATGAAGATGATCGCCTGCGACTTCTAAGGGCGTGGCTCCATCTCGTCATCGGTGGGTAGCCGCACCGCCTGGCGGTCCGATAGCCTCCCCTTGCGCAGTAGTGTCTGGATCCTCTCCTCCATCACGAGCGTGCGGCCTAAGTCGCCGGAGTACGGCCCCACCTTCTTCTTCATCGCCGCCCACCACTTGGCCGCCGCCGTTGGATCGCACTCCTCGAGCGCGTATTTCACCTCGAGCGGCGAGGACCGCCGATGGATGGCGTAGTCACCGGCCACCGAGAACGCTCACCGCAAGTCGCCATTGGTGTCCACGGACTACTCGACGGGGAAAAGGAGCGCACGGGCAAGGAAAGCAGGTATAGGAGACGGCGTGAATGGTCACAAAGCGTGTGAAGGAGGCGTAGACATGGTACTACGGGGGGTATTTAAAGACCCCTCGCCTCCCACCACCGGTAAGCGCAACCGGCAGACGACAACCGCTCACTTCCCTTTGGCCGAAGCCGAAGCATCGCGATGGCACACGTATGCCACATGCGACCACGGTCGCACAGGGGCCTGACATCGCACGACGTGCCAGTAGCATCCCGCCGCGTGTCGGCCAACGCAGGGAATAAATGCAGGTTGCATGACCCGACATAGCTTCCGACGCGTGACAGCGGAGTTCTCCAGGCCCATCAACCGGTTCTCGGGGCCCATCAACCGGTTCTTGGGGCCGGTCAACCGCAACAGTCCAAGCGGAGCCTTTGCCCCAGCGACGAGGCCCCGACCCCGACTCTAGCTGCACCCACGTGAAGCGACATCGCTACGAAGGCACCAGAAGCCTCTCCGGCTCCGAGAAAGGCCACCTCACCACACGCTCGTGCCCGTGGGAATAAGGACAGCCAACAGAGATCCCGGCCTACACCCCATCCCGTCAGGACCACCAACCGGCAAGCCTCTTCGGGCCAGCGCGACTCCAGATGGGCAAGGCCCCACTCTAGCAGGGAGACTCCGCCTGGTCAACCTGATTTTGCCCGGAGACAAATTGCTTCTGGCCCGGCCCTAAGACCACGCCGAGATGCGTCAGCATAAAGCCACGAGTCAATCAATCCCAGCGGCAACGACATCAGGATCGACGCCCCGAAGGAGATACCCCGGCCTCGACAGCAGCAAGCCCCCGCAGGGGGTACCCCGCTATACCATCGCAGAGCCCTGCGGCGGAACCAAAGCGCACTATCGGACTGCCTGGGGCGGAGTTTGGAGCGCGAAGTATGCCCCCACTCCGGCTCCGACTCCGCCTTCGACCTTTACACCAACTTGGGCCACAGCCGCGGCTTCAGCTTCGACTTCGAGGAGCAGACCCGTGCGTAAGGACAATCCAACCGGCGGAAATCTAAGCGGCAGGAGTCCAACCGGTGAAGGAGCATTGCCGCATCCCACGGCCGCGATGCTTCAAGACCCATGCCGCGCCAAGCGGTTCCGCCACGCGGTCGGCCAGAGGAAAGCAGTCACTTTCCGTTAAAAGCACTCGACGCCGGAGTCCGCTGTCACTTGGCATCCGTGCGCCTCAGCATCCGACTCCTCCAACACCTCCGACCCGGCTGGGTCAACCACCGACCCCACCGCAGTAGGACCGGGTGGACAACAACGGCTTCGCCAAGCCGCCCAGAGCCATACCTTCATGACAGTGCAAACACTACACCAAGCAGCAAGGCTCTGACGAACATTGAAAAAGCTCATAGGCCGTAGGGATGGAGGGGGCCGAGGGGCTCGGCAACATGGCTTCGGCCCGTGAAGCCCGTCACCATGAGAGGCTCCTGTTGTAGGGGTGACCCCCACCTAAGCCCAGCAGGCCTGTTAGAGGGTTGTAAGGCCCAAAATGGGACATGTGTAATGACTTGAATACCCCTGAAGGGGATGTATATGTGTATGTATATGTATAAGGGTACAATTGTAAAAGCACCCCCCATGTGTATATATATGATACAGGCCATGGGGAGAAACCCTAAGCCATTACTCACCTAACTCTCCACTACCATACCATGTCGGAAGCTGAGGGGCCAGTCGGATATGGGTCACCGAAGAAAGACCTTCCCTTAGAAAGGAGGGAGATCTTTGGTCCACAGTACCACTTGATACCAAGCCGGCGTGCTCAACCAGCGTGGCTAAAATGTAGACACAATGAGTACGCGGTCGTGCAGGTCCTGGAAGGCCCGTTCGATGGCGGGCACCGTTTCTTCCAATGCCCACGCTCTGGGGTACAAACTACTAATAGTACATTTTTTGTTATTGCTTATGGACCCTCTATGTTTACCGTCCTTTCCCGCAGATGGCAAAATGCAACTTCTCCCGCTGGATCGACCCTCCTCATGAACGGTATATTGTCCATTATGTGGATACATTATGGGATCGAATATTGGAGTTGGAGGACCGAATTGTGACTCTCAATGAGGAGAACAACGACCTCCGCCAATAGATGCAACGCGAGAGGGGCAACGAGGAGGTCGTGAACATAGGAAGCTCTTATGATCCCACATGTTGCTGCGCGAACCCTAGTTGCATATGTGTGTGCCACTACCACGACGGCCAGCCACGTCCGAGGTGGCCCCCTCAGCAATACTCAACGTGGGTGCCACGAGGCTCGTTTGGCATATAGGCAACGAGTGTTATGGTTGTGAGAGACCATGTGGTTGAGACCCCATGTGTGTGATGAGTAATTGACATTGGTTTAGGAGAGTCGAGTTTGACTTGTGTGGTTCGGACCTTGATGTTGCGTGGTGCATTCGGGCTTGGTCGGACTTGGTCAAACTTGGTTGTATGGGATTAGGACGCTTATTCCTTTGATTCGACAGGTTTGGACTTCGTCATGCGTAAGTATGATGTTTTGATGCTATTTATTCTTTCATGTGTCGAGCGGTGCTATTTGATGTGTTTCTTGTCTGTGATGGCTGCAGAACGTCGAGGCGGAGTCGTGGTAAGACACGAGATGATCGGACTAGACACAGGCGATGTCGAGGTCAGAACGGTCGGATGTGTCGAAGACGGCGGAGATTCGATGTGGTTATGAGTCGTGGATGACAAGGAGCGCGGAAGCTCCCGGAAGGTGTAGGAGGGGCGAATTGGTAATTTCGCGAGGCTGCATAAGCGGGAGACGGCTCCGTTCGGGCTTAGAGGGCATAACGGGTTGGAGACCCGTTAGCCAAGGGCTATATCAAGGAGGGAGTGGCTGCATGCCCCCTCATGGCTTTGGGAGAGAGTTAGGGTTTGCCTTGGTCAAAAGAGTCTTTAGGAGGTGATTTTGCCTTTGCCCTTTAGTGGTTGGAAGTGGGTGAGAAGGGTAGGGCTGTGTCCCCTCTGTGAGTGTCTCCCACATTGTGTCTCCTCCCCCAGGATGTAGAGTTCTTGTGAGTTTCTTGATTTTGGAGAGGGAAAGGATGAATGAGACCCATGTAATCATTCCTCTTGTTCTAATGTCCATGCGTATGGGGACTCCTTGTAATCCTTGTTGATTGGAATGAAATTTCTGAGTTTTTCTGTTCGTGCCTGTCTGTTCTTCATTTCTCCTCATTTGGTGGTTTCTTGACTTTTTGAGTTTCTTGTTGATTCTTGTTGGGAAGGCCCAAAATGGGTTGCTCTTTGATGGGATGGTGCCTCAAGGTCATTTGATCGATCAAACTCCCAAGAGCACAGCTGGAAATCCAAAGATTCCATTTTGCCCCTTTTACTCTGTTCTTGATTCTCTAGGGTTAGGGTTCAGGGGATTCTTGGCCCTCTTGTCTCCCCTCATAAGTTTGCCTAGTATTTGAGCCCTAGTATCCTAAGTATATTGCTAATGTTCTTGCAAAAGCTCAGGATCAAAGGACTTGTAAATCTTGAGTAATTTGGATGTTTGGATCACTCTCTGTAGAAGTTCAGTTTTTGGCATTTCTAGGGTTTGAGGTGCTTCTTGATTTCCCTTGAGAGAATGTGCCCAAATTTGAGGTGCAGTGTCCCATGGCTACTCCCTAGCTAATCTTCAAGTTTCATGTGCAAAAGGTTCAAAGTTTGGTGGGAATTTAGATTTTGGTGCAGCTTCTGTAGCTTTTCAGTTCTTGGTGAAATTCTTCATATCTTGGCCATGAGTTTGTCTCCTTTGGTTTTCTAGGCTCCTGTGGCTATTTAGGTTGTATTCTGGTGTTTCTGGGCAAAGAAAGCAAAGAAATTCAGTTTAATCTCCTTAATTTTGCAACTGTGTGAAGTTTCCCTTTTGCTGTCTGAAATTCTGAATTTACAGGTCTTTGTTTGCGGGGGTCGGGCCGGCTGATGCGGCGATCGATCGCCGGCTGGTACGGCGGTCGACCGCCTAGTACCAGCGGTGTGACCGGCCCTGCCACTTTTGGTTGGTGATTTCCTTCTCCATTGGTTTTGCTTTAGTGCTTATTGTCCTATGTCTTCCTCTGTAAGCTTAGGTCTCCAGAGAGCATTCATCCACTTCTTCATAGCTCTTCATAGCTATCAAAGAAGAGTAATTTTGAGGTGGGTACTTTTTGGGGTCAAGTTTTAAAAGTCGACATTCACCCCCCCTCTGTCGCCATTCCGGTCCAACAATTGGTATCAGAGCCGGTTAGCTCTTTTAAATAGATCTTAACCGGTCTCTAGAGCCATGGCGACGGACAAGTACTCGACCAAGCCCCCGGTCTTCGATGGGTTTGCCTATCCCTTCTGGAAGAGCCGGATGGAGACCTACATCCAGGCTCAGGGCTACGCCATCTGGCGTAAGGTCAAGGTCCGATGGCGTAGGGTCAAGGTCCGATTTGTTGTTCCTGCCGATGAGAACATCAACACTGGAAATATGCATGATGTTGAGGCAAACGCTAAGGCAAGGAACATCATAATCCAGGGCCTGAGTCGTAGCGAGTTTGACCGCATATCTCATCTTTCGTTCGCCTTCGATATTTGGGAGACCCTCGATGCTTACCATGAGGGCACCACCCAAATAAAGGCGGTGCGGCGAGGCTGCCAAGCGAGATTACAACAAGTTTGAAATGCTCGCTAGCGAGTCCCTCGATGAGTGTTTTGCGCATTTTTACAAGCTTCTGAGCAACCTTCGAGCGGTTGGTCTCACATACCCCGACTCGGATAACACTCGACAGATGCTCGCTGTACTCGACCTTCGTGTTTGGGAGATGAAGGTGACTACCATCAAGGACACCACGGACCTCTCGACTTTGACTCTTGATGCGCTGTACTCGCGCCTCAAGACTCACAAGATTGACATTGTCTCTTGCAAGTCGAAGTCACAGTCGATGGCCCTAGTCACCGATCCCAGTTCGGCTTCTGGTCCTTCTTCTGATTCGCTGTGTGGATTCTCCCTTGCTGCTCTCTGTGTGGATTCTCCCTTGCTGCTCTCTGTGACATAACTGATGATCAGTTAGAGCAGCTTGCGGATGAGCAGTTAGCCCTCCTAGCTCGGAGATTCTCCCATACTTACAAGAGGAGGAGGGACAGAAAGAGAGGAGGACCCGTGATCTGCTTCGAGTGTGGTGGCCCCAACCACATTCGAGCGAACTGCCCCAATTGGGGAAGGGCAAAGGTGACTACGGCAGTTCGGGTAAGAACGACTACACCGACAAGAATCGCAACAAGAAGCCTCCAGCGCATCCTCAAGGCAAGAAGAAGTTCCGCGACTTTGGGAAGGCCAAGAAGCTCTTCCATCGCGTCCTCACCGCCTTCGATGACCTCGATCTCAGCGAGGTGGAGGGGTGGAGCGACAACGATGGAATGGGTGAGCAAGATCCCAAGGGCGGCGACGACTTCTCCGGCATGTGCTTCATGGCCCTTGAGGGCAAACTGAGCGACAGTGAGCTGTACTCCGACGAGGTTCACCGGGCAGGGAAGGGAAAGGTTTGGCGCGTAGACTCTGGGTGTTCTCGTCACATGACTGGAGACTCCCGTTGGTTTTCTTCCCTTGCCCGTGCTCCAGGTGATGAGACGATCACCTTCGGAGACGCTTCGTCTGGGCGCGTCATCGCCAAAGGTACAGTGCGCATGAATGATTCTTTCATTTTGAAAGATGTTGCTTTGGTTAGTAAGCTGAAGTACAATTTGCTTTCCGTTTCTCAGCTTACCGATGACGGTTTCGAGGTGAGCTTCAAGAAAAATGCTTGTAACATTCTTGATTCTTCGGGTAGTCTGGTTTGCGGGATTTCTCGTTTTGGGAGAATCTTTCATGCTGATTTTTCTGAGCCTTCTGGTGATCCTCTCAGGTGTTTAGTTGCTTCTGAGTCCCGCGACCTTTCTTTCTAGCATAGGAGACTTGGTCATATTGGATTTGACCATTTGACCCGAGTTAGCGGCCACGACCTCATTCGTGGTTTGTCGAAACTCAAGATGGTCAAAGATCTAGTTTGTGCTCCTTGCCAGCACGGCAAGATGGTCACCGCTTCCCATCCTCCGGTCACAGTCACTATGACCGATCCACCAGGACAGCTGTGTTAGTGATATGCCCTAGAGGCAACATGGAGATGTTATATATATCACATACTATGTTTATGATGCATTACTTTGTTCCTTGAAATAGACATTATCATTATTGATCAATGAGTATGTGACTTATTCATGAGACTCTTAATGCTAAAATGTTGCTATTTCTAAATGACCCCTGATCATATATCATATGAGGAACAAATATGATTCAAAGATCAGCATATGTATTGATTGATGATCATGTCTCATGGATCATGGTATGGTGATACCAAATCAATAATATGGACATGTGTTAGTGAACATATGTTAGATACACCCCCCATGAGACACTGCAGAGATTCCATGTGTCATCAGTTGGTCTCAAGTAGTGTTTATGTAGAATCCTTAGACTTGAGATTATCATGGTTCCCAACATGCGTAGTAGCCTATTTTGGGACTACTAAACACTACTACGTAACTGGGTAGTCATAAAAGTAGTCTTCAGGTTTGCCATGAAACATGTAGTGGGTTGTGAATGATCAAGATAGAATTTGCCCCTCCTTATGGGAGAGATATCTCTGGGCCCCTCGATGTAATGGATTATGAAAGTGCATGGCCATGCCAAGCACTTTGAGGAGTCAATCACGAGTTTATAATCCATCACGGAATCGAGAGAGTGATTGAGCTATTAAGAGGATGACACAGGTCTCGCCTTGAGCTCAATCTATATCGTGAGGCAAAGGGATTCGTACATGAGAACATTACAGGTTTAGCCGATATGATCTTTACGTATATTTTGGGGTTAATATGTCTTACTAGAGGCCGCTATTAACAGGGTGATAGGAAAGGCATTTCGGGGTCGCGACCAAGTATACGTGAACCTACAGGGTCGCACACTTAACGGGTTGGAACACTAATTCGAATGTGATTCGGATGTGGGCTCAATTCGGATAGAGATCCGGATAGACTCCTATTGGGCCTCGGTCCACAAGGCCCAAGTGAGGAGGTCTATATATGGAGGCGAGGGGTGAGGGTGTATGTACGGTAATCCCGAGCCAAACCCTAGCCGCCACCTCCCGAGCCAAACCCTAGCCGCTCGCGAGTCTTTGGTACACTCGCGATCGGCGTTCCACCCCGGGCGTGTGGATACCGGTGCAGGCGCTGCTCGTTGCGGTGTTGATCGGCATCAACAATCTACAGATTGGATCTTGCACGTGGGTTGGTTGATCGTGTGTAGGAGACGATCTGTTCGGGACGATCGACTAATTCCACTACTACCTCGACGCGCGTGGTTGGATCGGCTTCTCCAACTCTTCTTCCGCTGCGCTGCGCGTCTTGTGGTAACGATCCATGATCCCTCCTTAAGCATGATGTCCTTGTGTGCGCGGTAGAAAAGTTTTGTTTTCTGCTTTCATAGCCTACGCGCTTTCCTTCAGTGGTATCAGAGCCATCTTGCTTAGTTTGTGATCTGGATCAGCGCGTATGTTGATATGCGGTAGTAGTAGATTGGATCTATTACAGTCTAGATTAGTTGATTCATGTGATGAATCAGTGGTAGCACGGGTTGATGAGATCAATCGGTGAATAGGGGTTAGATGAGGCGCAGATTGTATCACTACTAGTGCCCTAGAGATTGTCTCGGATCGGCATAAGGTGGTTATGTCGAATACTAGTAGGATATGAATCTGATAGCCTCGGGCCAGTGGGAATACTAGTGCCCTAGAGATTGTCTCGGATCGGCATAAGGTGGTTATGTCGAATACTAGTAGGTTATGGATCTGATAGCCTCGGCCCAGTGGAAAAACTAGCGTCCTAGAGAATGTCTCGGATCGGCATAAGGTGGTTGTGCCGAATAGTTTTCCATAGCGATATCATAGATTGGATCTGTAAATTTCGTGACGTAGCGTCATGGGTTCACATCGTTAGGTAGAATGCGATTCTACGTCTAACTTGTTTTTGCAGGGAATGATGTGAATAGTATGGCCCTATATCTTATTGGAATGTATGAGATGTATGTGATGCATGTAACATTCGTTCATGGCCTGCGTGTCATGATTATTTCAGCTATTGTTAGCTGTCTATATTGTATTTAACGACCTGCGTGTCGACCTTAATGCTTGAATCTATCTTTGTAATCTTCAATTTCTAGCTATTATAGGTAGTAGCCTAGTTTTGAGGTTACAAGCTTTCAAGCATGGTGGCCTAAAGGAGTGATGTGGAGGATGGAGATCATCTACACCTACATGGAGATGGAGATCACCATTTTTTGGGCCATACTACTTCACAGTTAAATGTGTTTATCTGTAGGGGTGGATATCGAGCCAACTCCTCGTCGTATCGAGCTTTTCCTAAAAATGGCATAGTTTGATTTAATATCATTTTACGTATAATTTAAAAGTTTTTTTAGAAACGAGCTAACGAGCCGAGCTTGAGCAAAATTCAAATTCATTTGAAATCAACTCATTTTAATGTTTAGCCAATTAACAAGTATAATTGAAGTAATTTTGAACCGAGCCAACGAGCCCCACTAACGAGCTTTTTTTCCACCCCTATTTATCTGTGATGTTATCTATCTTATTCTTATGCAATGATATTTGTGATATGTTTCTATGGTAGGATAGAATCCCTCATAAAATTAGGTGTTCATGCCCTTCCATATGTTGCACCAAAAGATAATGATCATCGCATGGTAGGTCTACCAAAGTAGAGTGCCATCGGTTATCATCATTATTTGGGGTAGATGTCGGACATCTACATGCGGAAGCATTTGGTTTACTTAACAAGGTTATCAAAACAGTTTTGGACTTTGGGGCATAGGTTGGGGCCAGGGCATACTGATGTCACCCAACAAGCAAGAGTCACATAGGGATGTGATTAGCAAGGTGTTGCTTACCCATGTCACTAGTTTTCTAGCCGTGATGCCAAAGCTCACTAGGAATTAGTGAAATGAGGATCTTGACCCACTATGTAACTTAGAGGGAGTTTTGTTGCAAAACACATAGTGGGAGTCTTTTGTTAAGTAGTTTAATAAAAGATGAACATAAACATAGTGCTAAACTTTGCATATTCTTGTGTTGTAGATCATGTCAACTAGTGCCGCAACCAGTACTTTTAATTTGTGATCTATTCTTGAGAAAGAAAAACTCAATGGAACGAACTTTATGGATTGGTATCGCAACTTGAGAATTGTTCTCAAGCAAGAGCGCAAGGAGTATGTCCTTGAGTCTCCTTATCCCGATGACTTGCACGATAATGCTCTGCGGTGCATGGAGAGCTTATGAGAAGCAAGCGAATGATTGCCTTGATGTGAGTGTCTCATGCTTGCCACAATGTCCTCTGAGCTTTAGAAGCAATATGAGAACACAGATGCCTACAATATCATTATGGGGTTGCATCGTATGTTTGAGAACCAAGTAAGGACTGAGAGGTTCAACACTTCAAAGTCCTTGTTTGCGTCTGAGCTTGCGAGAGGGAATCCGTCGACCCTCATGTGATTAAGATGATTGGCTACATTGAGAGTCCGGAAAAGCTTGGTTTTCCCTTAGCCAAGAGTTGGCTACGATGTGATTCTCTAGTCGCTCCCCGAGCTTTGAGCCATTCATATTGAACTATCACATGAACAACATGGACAAGACCTTGGTGAGTTGCATGGGATGCTAAAAGCTGCGAGGAAAGCATTAAGAAAAGCAGCAATCATGTGATGATGATGTAGAAAGGCAAGGGCAAGCCCAATGTCAAAAAGCGCGGTCAAAGAAAGTTAGCTCCCGATGAGATCGCGAGCGGTTCTAAGGCCAAGCAAGTCAAGAAGGGCGCTGCTCCTAATGCGATTGTTACTCAGTAAGCAATCGGGACATTGGAAAAGGCGCCCAAAGTACTTGGAGGATCTTGAGAAGAAGAAGGAAGTACAACTTCCACCTGTATAAATGTTATAGAAATCAATCTTGCTACTTCATCTACTGATTCTTGGGTATTTGATACCGGATCGGTTGCTCACATTTGCAAATCGTTGCGGGGCTAAGAAGAAGTAGAAGTTTGAGGAGGAGCGAAGTGGATCTTGGCGTTGGCAATGGAGCAAAAGTTGTTTGCGGTGGTGTTGGCATCATGCCATTGTCTTTACCTTCAGGATTAGTTTTGGAATTGAATAATTGTTATTGTGTTCCATCTCTTTGAAGAACATTATTTCGCTTCATGTTTGCAAGCGAAAGGTTATGACTTTAGATCTGTGAACAATGGTTGTTCTCTTTATTTCAAAGATATGTTCTATTGTCATACTCCATTGGTGAATGGGTTATATGTTCTTACTCTTGAAGAGTCACCGGTCTATAACATTAATGCAAAGAGGCAACGTTCGAATGATTTGAATCCCACGTTTATTTGGCACTGTTGCTTAGGTCACATAAATGAGAAACGCATGGAGAAGCTCCATAGAGATGGTATTCTGCACTCATTTGATTTTGAATCATTTGAGACATGTGAATCTTGTTTACTTGGCAAGATGACAAAGGCGGTCAAGGTGAACGGGCAAGTGACTTATTGGCACTTGTACATTCTAATGTATGTGGACCAATGCGCTCAACAGCCAGGGGTGGTTTTTAGTACTTCATAACTTTTACTGATGACTTTAGTAGATATGGGTATATCTACCTGATGAAGCATAAGTCTGAATCCTTTGAAAAGTTCAAAGAATTCCAAAATGAAGTGCAAAATCATTTAGGCAAGACAATCAAGTTTCTACGATCTAATCGTGGAGGCGAGTATTTGAGCCATGAGTTTGGCAATCATCTGAAGGATTGTGGAATTGTTCCACAATTGACTCCGCCAGGAACACCTCAATGGAATGGGGTATCTGAACGGAGAAATCGCACCTTATTAGATATGGTGCGCTCCATGATGAGCCAAAGTGATCTTCCGTTGCGTTTTTGGAAGTACGCTCTTGAAACAGCCGCGTTCACACTAAACAGGGTTCCATCAAAATCAGTAGAAAAGACACCATATGAGATGTGGACAGGACAACGTCCTAGCTTGTCTTTTCTTAAGATTTGGGGATGTGAGGCTTAAGTAAAATGTTTACAATCTGATAAGCTCACTCCTAAATCTGATAAATGCTTCTTTATCGGGTATCCTAAGGAAACAAAAGGATATTACTTCTATAATCAAGAAGAAGGCAAAGTGTTTGTCGCTCGGCATGATGTTTTCTTAGAGAAAGAGTTTCTCTCAAGAAGGGATAGTACGAGCACGGTGCAACTTGAAGAAATTCAAGAAACACCTAAAAACGTTTCAGCTCCTACAGAACCACAACAGGATGAACAAACTATTGAAGAACCTGTTGTGGACACACCGGCACCACGTAGGTAAGAGAGGTCACGTCGTGCACCTGAGAGGTACATGTTCTTGACTACTCAACAACGGGACATATTGTTGTTAGACAACGATGAGCCTAAGACCTATGAAGAAGCGATGGTGGGACCGGACTACGAGAAATGGCTTGAAGCCATGAGATTCAAATTGAATCCATGCACAGTAATCAAGTTTGGAACTTGGTTGATCCACCTGATGGTGTTAAAACCATTGAGTGCAAATGAGTTTTCAAGAAAAAGATAGACATAGATGGAAATGTTCACATCTATAAAGCACGATTGGTGGCCAAAGGTTTCAAACAAATTCAAGGTGTTGATTGTGATGAAACTTTTTCGCCCGTCGCAATGCTAAAGTCTATTCGGATCATTCTAGCGATTGCTGCATATTTCGACTATGAAATATGGCAAATGGATGTCAAAACAGCTTTCCTTAATGGAAATCTGAGTGAGGATGTGTACATGACACAACCCACGGGTTTTGTCGATCCGTAATCAGCTGGAAAGATATGCAAGCTGCAAAGATCCATTTATGGATTAAAGTAGGCATCTCGGAGTTGGAACATTCGTTTTGATGAAGTAATCAAATTGTTTGGTTTCATCAAGAACGAAGAAGAGCCTTGTGTTTACAAAAAGGCTAGTGGGAGCGCACTCATATTTCTGGTCTTATATGTGGATGACATATTACTGATCGGAAATGACATTCCTATGCTCGAATCTGTTAAGTCTTCATTGAAAAATAGTTTCTCTATGAAAGACTTAGGAGAGGCGGCATATATTCTAGGCATCAAGATCTATAGGGATAGATCAAGAAGGCTAATTGGATTAAGCCAAGATATGTACATTGACAAGGTGTTGAAAAGGTTCAACATGTAGGATTCCAAGAAAGGCTTCCTACCTATGTCACATGGCATAAATCTTAGCAAGAGTCAGTGTCCTAGTACACCTGATGAGCGGGATAAGATGAATGTGATTCCATATGCTTCGGCTATTGGGTCCATTATGTATGCCATGCTTTGTACACGTCCGGATGTCTCGTATGCTTTAAGTGCTACGAGTAGATACGATCGAGATCCAGTGAAGGTCACTGGATTGCCGTAAAGAACATCTTGAAGTACTTGAGAAGAACTAAAGATGTGTTCCTCGTCTATGGGGGTGAGGAAGAGCTCGTTGTAAATGGTTACACCGATGCTAGCTTCCAAACTAACAAAGATGATTTTAGATCGCAATCTGGATTTGTGTTCTGCTGAATGGCGGTGCGGTGGTGGAAGAGTTCCAAGTAGGAGACGGTTCTGATTCTACAATGAAAGCCGAGTACATAGCGCCTTCAAGCTGCTAAAGAGGCTGTTTGGATCAAGAAATTTGTTTCGAGCTTGGTGTGGTGGCTAGTGCCTCCAGCCCAATGGACCTCTTCAGTGACAATAGTGGGGCCATTGCACAAGCCAAGGAGCCTAGATCGCACTGTAAGTCCAAGCACATTTCGGCGATTTCATCTCATCAGTGAGATAGTGGAGAGAGGCGATGTGAAGATATGCAAAGTACAAACGGATTTGAACATTGCAGATCCATTGACAAAGCCGCTTCCCACCAAAGCATGAGGCTCACACTAGGGCAATGGGTATTAGATACCTACATGGTTGACTCTAGTGCAAGTGGGAGATCATTAGTGATATGCCCTAGAGGCAACATGGAGATGTTATATATATCACATACTATGTTTATGATACATTGCTTTGTTCCTTGAAATAGACATTATCATTATTGATCAATGAGTATGTGACTTATTCATGAGACTCTTAATGCCAAAATGTTGCTATTTCTAAATGACCCCTGATCATATATCATATGAGGAACAAATATGATTCAAAGATCAGCATATGTATTGATTGATGATCATGTCTCATGGATCATGGTATGGTGATACCAAGTCAATAATATGGACATGTGTTAGTGAACATATGTTGGATAGACCCGCCATGAGACACTACTGAGAGATTCCATGTGTCATCGGTTGGTCTCAAGTAGTGTTTATGTAGAATCCTTAGACTTGAGATCATCATGGTTCCCAACATGCGTAGTAGCCTATTTTGGGACTACTAAACACTACTCCGTAACTGGGTAGTCATAAAAGTAGTCTTCGGGTTTGCCATGAAACATGATGTGGGATGTGAATGATCAAGATAGAATTTGCCCCTCCTTATGGGAGAGATATCTCTGGGCCCCTCGATGTAATGGATTATGAAAGTGCATGGCCATGCCAAGGTGATTGAGGAGTCAATCACGAGTTTATAATCCATCACGAAATCGAGAGAGTGATTGAGCTATTAAGAGGATGACACAGGTCTCGCCTTGAGCTCAATCTATATCGTGAGGCAAAGGGATTCGTACATGAGAACATTACAGGTTCAGCCGATATGATCTTTACGTATACTTTGGGGTTCATATGTCTTACTAGAGGCCGCTATTAACAGGGTGACCGAAAAGGCGTTTCCGGGTCGCGACCAAGTATACGTGAACTTACAGGGTCGCACACTTAACGGGTTGGAACACTAATTCGAATATGATTCGGATATGGGCTCAATTCGGATAGAGATCCAGATAGACTCCTATTGGGCCTCGGTACACGAGGCCTAAGTGAGGAGGTCTATATATATGGAGGCGAGGGGCTGAGGAGTGTATGCTTCTGTTAATCCCAAGCCAAACCCTAGCCGCTCGCGAGTGCTGGTACACTCGCGATCGGCGTTCCAGCCTCGGACGTGTGGATACCGGTGGAGGCGCTGCTCGTTGCGTCGTTGATCAGCATCAACAATCTACAGATTGGATCTTGCACGTGGTGTGGTTGATCGCGTGGTGGAGACGATCTGTTCGGGACGATCGACTAATTCCACTACTACCTCGACGCGCGTGGTAGGATCGGCTTCTCCAACTCTTCTTCCGCTGCGCTGCGCGTCTAGTGATAACGATCCATGATCCCTCCTTAAGCATGATGTCCTTGTGTGCACGGTAGAAAAGTTTTATTTTCTGCTTTCGTAGCATACGCGCTTTCCTTCAAGCTGCTCTATATGGATACAGTTGGACCAGCTCGAGTGCAGTCAGCAGGAGGAAAGTGGTATGTCCTTGTCGTGGTCGATGACTTCTCGAGGTACTCTTGGGTGTTTTTCTTAGCCTTGAAGGATGAGACGTTTACACATTTCCGAGGTCTTTTCAGTAGGCTTTCTGTTGAGCTCCCGGGTGCCTTCTTGCATCAAGGCAAGTACACTCGCGACCTCCTGAGACGCTTTGACATGAGTGATGGTAAGCCCGTGTCAACTCCCATGGCATCCTCCGCAACACTTGACCCAGATGAGGACGGCGAGCCAGTTGATCAGAAGGAGTATCGTAGCATGATTGGCTCCCTCTTGTACCTCACTGCCTCGAGACCGGACATATACTTCGCTGTGTGTCTTTGTGCTCGCTTTCAGGCTTCTCCTCGCGTATCTCACCGCCAGGCGGTAAAGCGCATTCTTCGGTACCTTCGAGCTACCATTGACTATGGTATATGGTACTCTTCCTCTTCCTGTCTTTCCTTGAGAGCCTTCTCGGATGCGAGACTTTCTTTGGTCAGTAGGATTGATAGGAAGAGCACTTCGCACTGTCAATTCATTGGCACTTCTCTCGTTGCTGGTCCTTGAGGAAGCGATCCGGTGTTACCTGATCCACCGCAGAGGCCGAAATGCGTTCTTTGTAGCCAAGTGCTTTGGATGGTTTCGACCTTGCAGGACTTTGGGTTAGTTATCGACAGTGTTCCATTCTTTTGTGATAACACTTCTGCGATTAACATTGCTAAGAACCCAGTGCAGCATTCTCGGACCAAGCACATTGATATCAGATATCACTTCCTTAGAGACCATGTAGAGAATGGTGACATCGTGCTCCAGTTTGTAGAGAGTGACCACCAGTTGGCTGATATCTTCACCAAGCCTTTGGATAGCTCTAGGTTTTCAGCTCTGCGGGGAGAGTTTGGGGTGGTTTGTCCTTATGGACTGTTGTGAGGGGGGAGCTTTGTGCTTTACTGCTTTATCATATTTATTATGCTCTTGCTCCTATCTGTTGCATTGCATTCGGGGTGCATTGGGGTTAGTCCTTCTATTATAGGTTAGAGTGGTTCTCTTGCCTAGCTGCTTAGACTTCTTGCTCTTATCTTGTGATTCTAGGATGCTGTTTATTAGCTGTTTCTCTTCTCACTAGGTTGAGCTCACTCACTGCTTATAGGTTCTAGCGAGGGTCGGGCCACCCTCGGGCAGATAGGGTATGTGTTTGCTACTTAGTGTGTTAGATGATTAGTTGATAGTCCTAGAATCATATGGGGTAGATGAGAGTCAGTCTGAGCCATAGTATCCTCTATATCTTATCTATGCTTTAAGGACTGCCTGTTTGGTTTTCTTTGCCAGCTTCTCGATTTTATTGCTTTGGTTCAGGGGGAGTTCATTTGGGAGCTTCTGGAGTTTAATCTTGACATAACTCAACTTGAACTAAAAGTTGCATCACATGTTGAGGGGGAGCTGGATTTTCTTGCATTTTAGCATTTCGCATTGTAATATAACTACATTGAGCCTTGATTATTATCCTGTTATGACATGTTTACAATGCTTTACACCTTGCCATGACTTGTGCTTATTTGCTAGATTTATCATGACTTCATATATGTAGACTAGCTTTTGCCATGATAAGTTAATTAAACTTGCTCAAATTGAACTAAAATTTGTCATGTTAGCACTCGAGACTAGTCTCTCTTGAGTTATCCTTTTATGATTTCTGCCATGTCAAATAGGCTGAGTTGAGCGTTGAAACTCTATTGAGCTTTAGATTGAGCTATGTTAGTTCTTGATGATGCATAAGTTAGTACAATCTTTTATAAAAGCAAAAAAATCTCTTTTGTGCGAAAAAACTGATCTCACCAATTCTTTCTCATGAGACGGCTTGCCATTGCACTAGGCATGAACTCAGGGGGAGTTTTGGATGACCTAGACTATCTTCTTAAGCTTCTTGCTTGGGGTGGTCGCATAAGGCTTGAGATCTAGCACATGATAAAAATATTGGTTGGAAACGACCATAAGTTTCAAAAAAAATATGTCAGTTGTGCTCATTTTGCTTAAGCTACAAAAAGAACCAAGTACTTGAACCAATGTTTCATTCTTGAGCATATAGCACTCTATTTGGACTCAATACTAGCTTCTTGGTTCCGCTTAGCTTATTGACATGGCCTGCATCATCCTTGAATATCTCTAGCTAGACTTAGCGTATTGATGACTTGACATGCTCACAAAATGCAGTACATTTCAGACCGTTATCTATGTGTTCTAGCTGAGTTATACATATCTTTTCATGATCTAGATAGCCTTTTATTGAGTTAGGGCTTGGTGTAATACATTATGGTCATTTTGGATAATTCTCATGGCTCCAAATGCTTAGAATAAATCAACTTCAGCCATTTCATCCAGTACCATGTCATATTCTCTCTTTTGCATCCTTGATGTGTTTATTGCCAAAAGGGGGAGAATAGCGGAGAAAAAGCCATTTTGGGAGCGTTGAGGAAAACTTGTTCTTTCTTTTGCTCCTTGTGTCGACATGGTCATTAGCATCATTTTCTTCCTTTGGACCATGTTTGACTTTCTTTTCAAACTCAACTTTACGCTTTTTCTGGGTTTGTCAATATACTCATCAAGGGGGAGATTGAGAGACCATGTGGAGGTCATCCCATGTGTGTGATGTGTAATTGACATTGGTTTAGGGAAGTCGAGTTTGATTTGGTTGGTTCGGACCTTGATGTTGCGTGGTGCAATCGGGCTCGGTCGGACTTGGTCAAACCTGGTCAAAGTGGTTAGGATGCATATTATGTCGACTTGTCAGATTTGGGCTATCTCATGCTTAATGTGCTTCATTAATATGCTTTCATGTATCGAGCGGTGCTATTTGATGTGTTTCTTGTCAGTGTTGGCTGCAGGACGTCGAGGCGGAGTCGTGGCGAGACACGAGGTGACCGGACTAGACACGAGCGGTGTCGAGGTCAGAACGGTCGGATGTGTCGAAGACGGCGGAGACTCGAGGTGGTTGCGAGGCTTGGACGACAAGGAACAAGGAAGCTTCCCGGAAGGTGCACGAGGGGCGTTTCGGTAAAAATGCAAGGCTGCACAGGTGGGAGCGGGTTCCGTTCGATCTGGCTGGCGTAACGGGTTGGCGACCCATTAGCCAAGGGCTATATAAAGGAGGGAGTGGCTGCATGCCCCCTCGTGGCTTTGGGAGAGAGTTAGGGTTTGCCTTGGTCAAAAGAGTCTTTAGGAGGTGGTTTTGCCTTTGCTCTTTAGTGGTTGGAAGTGGGTGAGAAGGGCAGGGTTGTGTCCCCTCTATGAGTGTCTCCCATGTTGTGTCTCCTCTCCAGGATGTAGAGTTCTTGTGAGTTTCTTGATTTTGGAGAGAGAGAGGATGAATGAGACCCATTTAATCATTCCTCTTGTTCTAATGTTCATGCGTATGAGGACTCCTTGTAATCCTTGTTGATTGGAATGAAATTTCTGAGTTTTTCTGTTCATGCCTGTCTGTTCTTCATTTCTCCTCATTTGGTGATTTCTTGACTTTTTGAGTCTCTTATTTATTCTTGTTGGGAAGGCCCAAAATGGGTTGCTCTTTGATGGGATGGTGCCTCAAGGTCATTCGATCAATCAAACTCCCAAGAGCACAGCTGGAAATCCAAATATTCCATTTTGCCCCTTTTACACTGTTCTTGATTCTCTAGGGTTAGGGTTCAGGGGATTCTTGGCCCTCTTGTCTCCCCTCATAAGTTTGCCTAGTATTTGAGCCCTAGTATCCTAAGTATATTGCTAATGTTCCTGTAAAAGCTCAGGATCAAAGGACTTGTGAATCTTGAGTAATTTGGATGTTTGGATCACTCTTTGTAGAAGTTCAGTTTTTGGCCTTTCTAGGGTTTGAGGTGCTTCTTGATTTCCCTTGAGAGAATGTGCCCAAATTTGAGGTGCAGTGTCCCATGGCTACTCCCTAGCTAGTCTTCAAGTTTCATGGGCAAAAGGTTCATAGTTTGGTGGGAATTTAGATTTTGGTGCAGCTTCTGTAGCTTTTCAGTTCTTGGTGAAATTCTTCATATCTTGGCCATGAGTTTGTCTCCTTTGGTTTTCTAGGCTCCTGTGGCTATTTAGGTTGTATTTTGGTGTTTCTGGGCAAAGAAATTCAGTGTAATCTCCTTAATTTTGCAACTGTGTGAAGTTTCCCTTTTGCTGTCTGAAATTCTGAATTTACAGGTCTTTGTTTAGGGGCGGTCGACCGCCTGTGCAGCGATCGACCCACTGGTACCAGTGACTTTGACCGCCCCGCCACTTTTGGTTGGTGATTTCCTTCTCCATTGGTTTTGCTTTAGTGCTTATTGTCCTGTGTCTTCCTCTGTACACTTAGGTCTCCAGAGAGAGAAGAGTAATTTTGAGGTGGGTACTTTTTGGGGTCAAGTTTTAAAAGTCGACATTCACCCCCCCCCCCTATCGCCATTCTGGTCCAACAGATACAGTTGGACCAGCTCGAGTGCAGTCAGCAGGAGGGAAGTGGTATGTCTTTGTCATGGTCGATGACTTCTCGAGGTACTCTTGGGTGTTTTTCTTAGCCTCGACCTAGACCTTGTCCTTGACCTCGACCTCGTCCACGCCCACGTCCTCTGCCTCGGGCTGCCATCCTTCGAGTTCTAGGCGCCATCTGAAACACTTAAGATGTTAAAACTTGAAAAGAAGAGGAGGGGAAGAGCATATATGAGGGGTCACTAGCCCTCTAGTCACAACACAGAAGAACCAAAAGAAAAACCAGGCAAGTAAAACGATAAAACATAAAGCTTGCATTAGTCCATTACAAGAGAGGGTTTGTATGACTCAACAGTGGGGCCTACAAGCTTCACTGAGTCATATTCACACCTCTACACAACGTCTACTACAAGGGGAAGGGGTACAAAAGCGGAAACTACTAAAGTGCTTGCAAAACCCAAACTACTACTAGCAAGCACGGCCAAAAGCTATCCTGCTACTCCTGCTGATACTGCCACTACGCGATGTCAATCGGAGAGATGGAGCGGCTGCGGCTGCGGGTCGGCGAGCTGGAAGTAGTGCGCGAGTCGTCGCTGGTCGGCGAGAGGAGAAGACGACGGCCGCTGCTGGAACCCCTGGCGTCTGCTGCGGTGAAACCTGGAGGTGGGCGCACGCTCTTACGAGCGGTGAGCCGAGCGTAGTCCGCACCGGGTGTCGGTCTGCACCTCGGCGCAGGGGCGGCGAGGCAAGGTACGGCTAGTGGAAGCCCGTCACGGTGTCGGCGCCGGAAGTCTTGGTCTTGTGAAGGCTGCTGCCGCAGTAGTCTTTGAAGTGGCGTCGCAATCTAACTGCTGCCACCTGCGGGAGGCAGTGGGGCTGGAACCCTCTCCGGTGAGGCTGGCGTGTACGTCGGGGAAGCCAACGTGTAAGTCGGGGAAGCTGGCGTGTAATCGGCCTGGGACCGAAGACGCTCGAGCTCAACCTCTGTAGCGACCCGCTCTCGCTCGGACAAAGCGAGGGCGGTGTCCCGTCCTGCCAACTGGAGGCGAAGCGCGTCTGCGTGCTCGTAGCTGGCCGTCAGTAGTGTCCTCAGCTGGCCAATCTCCTGGAGCGCCCGGCAGTAGGTGTTGACCATCGCCTGGGTCAACTGTACCTGGTGGGTCAGTCGGGGGTCGTCTACCGGCGCGTCCAACTCCTCAGGGAGGGGTCCGCCTGCGTAGAAGGTCGGAAAGTAGCGAGAGGGGCGGCGCGAGCTCGGGCCGTGCAGTTGCATCGGCTGGCCGCGAAGAAGCGGCGGCGTCACATGCGGCGTCGCGCGACGGCCCCTGGGGTGGCCAGTGGTGACGACAACAGGCTCAACTCCTCCTGGTCGGGCATAGACAAACCCCTCCATGATCCAAGCCTCCTGGTCTCGGGTCTGGATCCGTCGCCCCCGGAAGATGGGGTGCTGGTCGTATTTGAGGAATCGAAGAACGATCGAACAACTCGGCGTGGTCGGTCTCGGTCTCGCGTGAGTAAGGTAGTCCCAGGTAGCGGCTGAGGAGGATCCGGCCATCTACATTTTTAGAGAAAACAAAAAGTCAGACCAGGTAAAGGAAGAGAGAGTGCAGAAGAGTAAAGTAAGAGTAAGAAGCAGTAACTATATTTTATCAAAGTCTTTATTAGTTTTCGAAATTAGACTCCATCCTTAAGGCACGACCATCTTAACTAGGTTTCTACAGTCGTATGCTCTGATACCAGCCCTGTCGGACCTCGGGTTAACAAACCCAGATCCTCTGTGATTCATTGCACTATTCCCTGGATCAGTAGATAGTGCCACAGATACATTGCTGATTCATTTCATACACGGCACAGGCCATAATATTACAATACCAAAGTACACAGGTCCCATATAAGGACAAGTATTACAAAAGGGGCCTTCTGGCCACATAAGTTCAGTGTACCATTGCATTATTGGCGGAAGCAAAAGGGAGGGACTCATCTCCCCACAGGCAGGCGACCGGGATAACCTAGGGCGCTTAATATTACCCAGGGGACCTGGTTAATGTTAAGGACGTCCACTAATTAGCTTGGTCGGCCCGTCTGTAAGGAAAGGCTAGATCCTGGCCTAACTATCACCATCTTCATTCCCATCGCCAGCCGGGTCCTGGTAGTACTCGTATTGATCCTGATTGGCAAACTCTGGGGAGAAAGGGGGGTAGAGAGCGAGTGTGAGCACACACAACCGTGCTCCGCGAGCCAGCATACAGAATGCAATAATAGGATGCAAGGCTTATTTCAAGGAAGGCTTAGGCTCTTTTGTTTGCGCAAGGCAGCAGTTGTAAATAACTTAATTACAAACCCTATGTTCTAGCCCTTTTTAATAACCAAAACTTTGATGAATGAAAATGTTGCAAGAAGTATAAGACAGTCTTGGTTCCATCCACCGCCATGGCTCCAACCACCTATGCTAGATTTTTAGTTTGGATAACCCATACTAACAACTGAGTACTTCCCTCCGGAAAAAAATTCAGAAATTGGAGTACTTCCTCCAACCGTTTTTTTCCCATCCGCAAAAGGTTTTTTTTTTCAAATAGAGCTAACTCGAGTAAGTTCCCATGTCCGCCCTTGACCGTGGGCACGGCTATTCGAATAGTTTACACTCTGCAGATGTTGTACACTTTCACCACAAGAGGTAAGTCATCTTAGTAGCCCACATGCTTCCTTAGGCATGAGACCCGGATGATTTACCACAAAGTCTTTACCTTACTCTGTTCTAGCTAGATACCACCCCGCTGAGGTTTCACCGCTGAAGGGCTACATCCACCACAGTCAGAAGCCCCCTCTTGCGTCGTATGGGTAAACCAGTGCTCTGGCACCCATCTACCGTGATGATACCTAAACTAGACCTTTGCAAGTTAATCAGCTAGGTCGTACCCATATAGACCTGTGGTTGTACTGTTTTACACAAGGAGGTCATCACAAGATTCGGTCCTTAATTTGTCTAGGCGGTTCATTCCACAAACCACGGGTTCTCGTGCGACATCAGCACCAACCTTCCTTACCACCCGCCCAGACAGGTATAGCATGTTTTGAGGGTTTTGAGAAGCATATGATAACTGGTTACAAAGTATTCAGTCATGTACATCCCGTGACTGCCCAAAACAAGTTCTCATATTTGTTTTAAAGTTTAATGATCAGGGTACATGACCCTGGACTAAGACCAACCGCATGGCATTTTAATTTGACTTATAACTATTAAAGTTAATCTTAATTTCTAGGGTGACAAGGAGCAGGTAATTCAAGTTATCAAGGAATGGCATATTAAGTTTATTGTAATGTCAAGTGGGAATGTAACTACCTTAACGCTTAACATACTATTACATGAAATAACGAATGCACATTTGGAGTAATGTAAATGAAGATAATTTTATGAAAAACTTAGGAGCAAAATGATCAAAATGCTGACTCGCCTGGGTCTAGAGTAGTGGGATCTTGTTGGTCTTGGAGTGGATCTTCTTGTGGCTCGGGAGCAGCTTCAAACTCTACTCGAACAGGAACAACCGAAGCACGCCCAACAAGCAAAAAGAACAAAATAACATAAAATAATAAGCAAAACAGCTCAAACATAAACCAAACCACAACCAACAGAAAGATCTTGAATTTAGAAAAATTTAGAAACAAGTTTCACCCGAAACGGAGTTACGATGAGGGAGATAGAGCTATTGGAAGTTTCACTTTCAGGAAAATCCTAAAAATGAAAAAGGGGAGAGAGAGTTCACTCTCTGACAGATGGGTCCCGCGGGTTTTTATTTTATTTTCAGATTAATTTTTATTCCAGATAAATCACTGTGTATGACATGCGGGACCCATGGCATTTTTAATTGTTTTCTTTTCTGAAAATCGGCCAGAGACCGACGCGTGGGACCAGGTTACTGTGCAAGGGCTCACCGGACAGCGTCACCCGGGGTTTTAAACCGCCCGGAGCCCACTGGTCAGCGGCTCCTTAGAGCCACTAATCCCCCCCACCCGGCTGGCCGCCATCGGCGCGAGGCAAGGCTCCTCCGTGGGCGACGGCGAGCGAGCCGCCGGCGGCGAGGGTGGCCATGGCCGCACGGGGAGAAGTTCAAGACGGAACCCCCAGCCCGTGCGCATCCGACAGCGGGGTGAATCGGCCCGAGGTGGGCCGGGAGGTGGCCGGCGGCGGCGGAGCCAGGGGAAACTCGGGAGGGCGACTCCGGCCACGGGGGTGCAATCAAATGGTAGAGGAGCTTCTCGAGACGAATAGACACTCACCGGAGAAGAGAGCGAAGCTCGGGAGGCTGTGGAGGTGGCTGGCGGCGACGAGCTCACACGGCGGAGGCAGTCGATCGGGGCCGGGGACGACGGGTCGATGAAGCTTCCAATCGACGGCTCGATCGAGCTCCTGGGGTGGCGAGGGTGCTCCTGATGGGGTGAATTGGCCGGGGACCCCGGGGATTGGCGGCGGCGGAGTTGGCCGGAGATGGGGAAGGAACGCGCGCCGGCGAGCTGTGAACCGGGGAAAAACCAATTAGACTTGGCGGGAGCTCCCCGGGGATGAAAGGAGGTAGGGGAGAGGAAGACTGCCGTGCAGGGCTCGCCGGAGGGCACTGGCGACGGTGGCGGCCCAAAGAACGGCCGCCGGTGGCGGTGGATTTTGGTGTGGCGGAGGAGGTGGGAGAGGGGGATTTCTCGAGCGAAAAGGACCGCATTTTATAGCTGCGGAAAAGCAAGACCGGGACGGCGTGGGCATGGGCGGCGGTACGTCCCCCGCTACGGTCGGTTACGGCGAGACGGGCGGGGCGGCACTAGGGGTCGGGCTAGGGTGAACGGGCGGCATGGGTCGCGTACCGTGCCTCACGACCGCCGAGGGGGGTGGCGTGCGGCATGGGTCGCGGCGTCCGGCGGCTACGGCCCGGGTACGGAGGCGCGGCCACGCCGACACGGGGCAGCACGGTGGGAGCCGATGGCGCCGGGAAAAGCGGGGGGAGGACGTCGCACTACTGGCGTCCATTGAATGCGGCGGTGACGGCCATGCCGGAGTGGACGAGCAGTGACGTGGCCGGACGGCGAAACCGGGCGGAGTTGGGGCGGCGCGCGGCGAACGGGAGGCGACGCGCGAGCACCTACGGCGAGGGCCGGATGCCAAAGCCGACGGGGCGCCGGGATCACGGCGAGCTGCCACGAGGATGCGCGAGGATCTGAGGCGAGGAAACCACGGGCGCGCGCAGTGGTTTGGCTCGCGGAGAGCAGCAGCAGCGCGGGAGAGAGAAAGAGGAGAAGCGCCGCCACGCGGGAGGAAGACGGGAGGAGGGGCTGCGCTGGGCGGGCGAAGCCCGAGAGAGAAAAGAGGGACGGCCCGGGAAGAGCAGGCCAGCCGGGAGAAGAAAAAGAGAAGGGCTGGGGAAAAAATAGGAAAAAGGGGTAGAGAAGCTGGCCCATCCGAGAAGAGAGGAAAAAGAGAGGGAGATTGGGTAGGGCCAAAAGGGATTTTGGGCTAAGATTCTAAATTTTAAAATTTGAATTTTTGAGATTAACTTTCTAATAACCAAATAAAATAAGGCATTAAGCAAAATAAAAATGGGGTGTCACAGTCATGCTCTTTCTGATGAGTCTTGGGTCAATGCCATGCATGAGGAGTTAGAAAATTTCGAGAGGAACAAGGTCTGGTCGCTTGTTGAGCCCCCTCGAGGTCACAATATCATTGGGACTAAGTGGGTGTTCAAGAACAAGCAGAGTGAAGATGGGGTTGTCATTCGGAACAAGGCTAGACTGGTAACTCAGGGGTTCTCCCAGGTTGAGGGTCTAGATTTCGAGGAGACATTTGCCCCTGTAGCTAGACTTGAGGCCATTAGAATCCTGCTTGCCTTTGCAGCTTCTAAGGGTTTCAAGCTTTACCAGATGGATGTCAAGAGTGCCTTCCTCAATGGTTTTATTGAGGAAGAAGTCTATGTGAGACAGCCTCCAGGTTTCAAGAACCCCAAATACCCAACCATGTCTTCAAGCTTTCCAAAGCGCTGTATGGACTTAAGAAGGCCCCTAGAGCTTGGTATGAGAGGCTTAAGTCCTATTTGTTGAGTCATGGTTTCGAAATGGGTAAAGTAGACAAGACCTTGTTCATCCGCCAGCATGGCACTGATCTTCTGCTTCTCCAAATCTATGTAGATGACATTATCTTTGGCGGCTCTTCTCATACTATCATTTCACAGTTCTCGGATGTCATGAGTACCGAGTTTGAGATGAGTATGATGGGCGAGTTGACCTTCTTCATTGGCTTCCAGATCAAGCAGACTCGGGAGGGTACTTTCTTGCATCAGGGCAAGTACACTCGCGACCTTCTGAGACGCTTTAACATGACTGATGGTAAGCCCGTGACAACCCCCATGGCATCTTCCGCCACACTTGACCCAGATGAGGACGGCGAGCAAGTTGATCAGAAGGAGTACCGTAGCATGATTGGCTCCCTCTTGTACCTCACTGCCTCGAGACCGGACATACACTTCGTTGTGTGTCTTTGTGCTCGGTTTCAGGCTTCTCCTCGTGTTTCTCACCGCCAGGCGGTGAAACGCATTCTTAGGTACCTTCGAGCTACCATTGACTATGGTATCTGGTACTCTTCCTCTTCCTGTCTTTCCTTGAGAGCCTTCTCGGATGCAGACTTTGCTGGCTGTAGGATAGATAGGAAGAGCACTTCGGGCACCTACGAGTTCATTGGCACTTCTCTCGTTTCCTGGTCGTCGAGGAAGCAGTCCGGTGTTGCACAGTCCACCATAGAGGCTAAGTACGTTGTTGTAGCCAGCTACTATAGCCAGGTGCTCTGGATGGTCTCGACCCTGCGGGAATTTGGGTTAGTTATCGACAGTATTCCACTCTTTTGTGATAATACTTCTGCGATTAACATTGCTAAGAACCCAATGCAGCATTCTCGGACCAAGCATATCGATATTCGCTATTACTTCCTTAGAGACCATGTAGAGAAGGGTGACATTGTGCTCCAGTTTGTGGAGAGTGACCACCAGTTAGCCGATATCTTTACCAAGCCTTTGGATAGCTCTCGGTTTTCAGCTCTGCGGGGAGAGCTTGGGGTGGTCTATCCTTATGGACTGTTGTGAGGGGGAGCTTTGTGCTTTACTGCTTTATTATATTAATTATGCTCTTGCTCCTTTCTGTTGCGTTGCATTTGGGGTGCATTTGGGTTTAGTCCTTCTAGCATAGGTTAGAGTGGTCCTCTTGTCTTGCTATTTAGACTTCTTGCTCTTATCTTGTTATTCTAGGATGCTGCTTGTTAGCTGTCTCTCTTCTCTCTAGGTTGAGCTTACTCACTGCTTATAGGTTCTAGCGAGGGTCGGGCCACCCTCGGGTAGACAAGGTACGTATTTGCTCCTTAGTCTGTTAGAGGACCAGTTGATAGTCCTAGAGTCTCATAGGGTAGATGAGAGTCAGTCTGAGCCATAGTTTCCTCTTTATCTTATCTATGCTTTAAGGACTGCCCTTTCTGTTTTTATTGCCAGCTTCTCGTATTTATTACTTTGGTTCAGGGGGAGTTCATTTAGGAACTTCTGGAGCTTAATATTGACTTAACTCTACTTGAATTAAAAGTTGCATCACATGTTGAGGGGGAGCTAGATTTTCTTGCATTTTTAGCATTTCTTCATTGTAATATAATTACATGGAACCTTGATTATTATCCATTTATGACATGTTTACAATGTTTTACACCTTGCCATGGCTTGTACTTATTTGCTAGCTTTATCATGACTTCATATGTGTAGACTAGCTTTTGCCATGATAAGTTAATTAAACTTGCTCAAATTGAACTAAAACTTGTCATGATAGCACTCGAGACTAGTCTTTCTTGAGTTATCCTTTTATGATTCATGCCATGTCAAATAAGCTGAGTTGAGCGTTGAATCTTTGTTGAGCGTTAGATTGAGCTATGCTAGTTCCTGATGTAGCATGAGTTAGTGTAATCATTTAAGAATGCAAAAGGATCTCTTTTGTGCGAAAAAACTGATCTCACTAATTCTTTCTCATGAGACGGCTTGCCGTTGCACTAGGCATGAACTCAGGGGGAGTTTTGGATGACCTAGACTACCTTCTTAAGCTTCTTGCTCGGAGTAGTCGCATAAGGCTTGAGATCTAGCACATGACAAAATTTTGGTTGGAAACAACCATGAGTTTCAAAGAAAAATATGCCACTTATGCTCAATTTGCTTAACTACAAAAAGAACCAAGTACTTGCACTAATGTCTCATTCTTGAGCTTATAGCACTCTATTTTGACTCAATATTAGCTTCGTGGTTCCACTTAGCTTATTGACATGGTTTGCATCATCCTTAGATACCTCTAGCTAGACTATGAGCATGAATGACTTGACACGCTAAGAATTTGCACTAAAATTTCAGATTGTGACTTAATTGGTTCAGCTGGCTTATACATGTCTTGTCATGATCTAGATAGAATGTTTATGTGCTATGGCTTGGTGTAATACTTGATGGTCATCTTGGATAATTCTCATGGCTCTACATGCTTAAAATAATCAAACTTCAGCCATTTCATCCAATTCCATGTCATATTCCCTCTTTTGCATTCTTGATGTGTTTATTGCCAAAAGGGGGAGAATAGAGGAGAAAAAGCCATTTGGGAACATTTTAGAGCTTTGGAGAACAATTTGCTCTTTCAGTTGTTGCTCTAATGTTTCCTTCTGTCGACATGGTCATTAGATGCATTTCCTTCCTATGGACCATGTTTGACTTCTTTCTCGCATTTCAAACTCATCTTCACGCTTTTTCTGGGTTTGTCAATATACTCATCAAGGGGGAGATTAAGAGACCATGTGGTTGAGACCCCATGTGTGTGATGAGTAATTGACATCGGTTTAGGAGAGTCGAGTTTGACTTGTGTGGTTCGGACCTTGACGTTGCGTGGTGCATTCGGGCTTGGTCGGACTTGGTCAAACTTGGTCGTATGGGATTAAGACGCTTATTCCTTTGATTCGACAGGTTTGGACTTTGTCATGCATAAGTATGATGTTTTGATGCTATTTATGCTTTCATGTGTCGAGCGGTGCTATTTGATGTGTTTCTTGTCTGTGATGGATGCAGGACGTCGAGGCGGAGTCGTGGTGAGACACGAGGTGACCGGACTAGACACGAGCGGTGTCGAGTCGAACGGTCGGATGTGTCGAAGGCGGCGGAGATTCGATGTGGTTGCGAGTGCGGATGACAAGGAGCGCGAAGCTTCCGGAAGGTGCGGGAGGGCGGGAATTGGTAATTTCGCGAGGTTGCACAAGCGGGAGACGGCTCCGTTCGGGCTTAGCGGGCGTAACGGGTTGGAGACCCGTTAGCCAAGGGCTATATAAAGGAGGGAGTGGCTGCATGCCCCCTCATGACTTTGGGAGAGAGTTAGGGTTTGCTAGAGTCAAAAGAAGCTTTGTGAGTTTGTTTTGGCTTTAGGCTTTAGGCTTTAGTTGTTGGGAGTTGGTAGAAGAGAGCAGGATATGTCCCCTTCGTAGCTCTCTGTGTGTTCATCCCCTCTCCAAGGCATGTAGAGTGTTTGTGTGTGTGTTCTTATGTTTGGGAGAGGGAGAGGATGGTTTGAGGAGCTTGTAATCTTCCTTGTTCTAATGTCCATGCGTATGGGGACGTAGTTCTTTGTATCTCTTGTTTCCATGAATGAAATCCCAGAAGTTTATTTCACGAGCTCCTCTCTGTTCTTCGTTCTTCATTTGTGTGATTTTCTTCTTTTTGTGATTTTGAGTTGTTTCTTGCTGGGAAGGCCCAAAATGGGTTGCTCTATGTTGGGATGATGCCTCAAGATCATTTGATCGATTTTCCCAAGAGCTAATCTCATATTTCACTTTTGGGGCCACTCTGTTCTTCAGTTTGCTTTCTAGGGTTTTGTTGCTGTTCTTGATTCCCTTCATGTGATGGCATGAAATTTGGTCTGGAGAGTCCTGTGGCTATTGCTAATATATCTGCAAAGTATCTTAGCCATAGGATCAAAGACTTGGTGGGAATTTAAGTTTTTGTCAATGCTCTCTGTAATTTTCAGATTTAGGCTCAAATCTGAAATTACTTGTCTTGAGTTGTTTTCTCTTGGCACTTTTTGTCCCTCTTGCTATTTTGGTGGTTTCCCTTCAGTTCTGGGCAAAGAAATCTAGAGGAACTTACTCAATTTTTGCTGTTGTGTGGAGTTCCAAATTTCTGCTGTCTGAAAATCTGCATTTCAGGTTGCTGCTCCCGAGGGGCGGTCAGACCGGCCGTTTAACGGCGGTCAGACCAGCGGCACTAGACCGGTCTGACCGTCCGGCAGTTGGCAGTCTGACCGCCCGAGCGGTCTGACCGGCCGTCCTCCACCGGTCTGACCGGTGCTGGCAGACTGTAGGTAGTCCCGTGGCTTCGTCTAAGTTTTTCCAACTGCCTTTCCTCGTGTGTTTCTTTTGTCTTGCCTCTTATGTGTTTTGCTGTGGTTTCCAGTGAGGTTGAATGCTTCTTCATAGCTTTGTAGCTATTGGAGAAGGGTACTTTTTGGGGGTTGACTTTTAAAGTCGACATTCACCCCCCCCCCCCCTCTGTCGCCAATCACGATCCAACAGGTTGTGTCGTATTTTAGTTCTTGTGTTCGTTGTTATGTTGATGGTGTGGTGTTGGGACTATTGTTTTGATTTAATTTCTTGGTTGTAGTACTTTCCATATATTCTGTATGTGCAATGTATGTGTTGTTTTGTGTTGTCAGTGCGTGACGCCTTCTTATTCTGTGGCCTCTGTGAGTGAGCCCCCCATTGAGCCTATAAGAGGGAGCCATTCCTCACCTAGTCCCCTGCATTGTTCTCCCTCACCTCCTGAATTAGTTGTTCCCAATCTGTGTACCTTTCTTTCGTGCTCACTCCCCCGGACGCTGATATGAGTCAGCTCAGCAACTCTTCATCGGCACCCATGCTGATTTGCCCAAAATGCAACACGGTTGTTAGACGTAAGACCTCACACACGGCCGCGAATCCTGGGCGGCACTACTACAAGTGCCCCTATCACTCGGTGAGTACGCTTGTTTTGGGTTCGTTCAATACGTGTCGGGTATGTTTGAAAATCTTCATCTAATGAAATTGCAGGAAGCCCCGGCGGTTGCCGATTCTGGGTGTGGGAAGATGAAATGGGCACTAGGACCGACATTGTTCGGCATAAGAGAGTTATCGTGGAGGGTAGCGACCCTGTCGAGATGCGCCATCGTTTCGATAGACTAGAGTGGATGAACAAATAGTTTGCAATTGTCCAACCGTCGATCCGATGCGTGTGGACGACGAGTGAGCGTAGCTAGGCCGGCTGCCGGACTGCGATGGACGTGACGACGATGGACGTGCTGATGGTGGTGCTGACGGCAGCGCGGAGGGGGGTAGTGCTTGACGTACTCCATCACCGCGTCGAGCAACAACGTCATCTCGGTGGCGAACACAACTCATGGTCTGTATCGCAGCCCTGGCGTCATCGTCGATGCTGCGCATCGAAGTGAGCAAGCGATCAACCGTATTTCCCCTCCCACGGTGCAGAGCCTGAGCAGCCTCGTCGTGGATACAATGCAACTGGTCGAACTACAGTGAAACAAACAGTGAGTCCTGCCTGTACAGCGGCCTTGTGTACGACCTCAACTGGACGCTGTGGCGGCTCCCCAGTAAGCCTAATGCGGGTGCGTAAAGCGTACCACTAAAGGTATGTGCTATACATCTCGAGGTTGTCCGGCCGTGTCTCCTCCACAACCTGCGTGTCTGCCTGGTCACGCCACATGTCTGTCCACGACCGTTGTATGGCTTTCCAGTCTTCGGTCGCTCGACCTTTCCTCGATTGCCTGCAAGTTAATTGAGACATTACACAATTAGTAGGGCCACAAACTAATGCATTAATTAAATTTACCGTGTAATGACATACCGGTGGGTGCTGGGTGCAAGAGGGCGTCCTGCAAGGGGGGGCATGCTGGTACAGGCCGAACTGCCTCATGACTCGCTATGGGTTGTATGGCTCGACACAGTGCGAGAACACCAAGTGGCAGGTCGTCAACCAGTACCGGTGATCCTGCCTGCACTGAGAGGATAATCCGTGGGGGCTGTGTCCGTAATGAACCGCAGATCCCATGGCCACCAGACTATGTCGGCCTTGTGGAGAGTCTCGAACATGTTGTGGAACTCCGGGTACACACGTCTCGGTCTCTCTTTGGCCCACTGCAACTGACCATGTGTCCAACGTGTACCCATTGTGGGCACATCAACGGGGTCGTCGCCACCATCGAGGCCGTAGAACTGCGGGCTGAAATCATAAGGGTGCACAGCAGTACCAAAGTAAGGCCTGCCAACGGGGAAGTGTTCCCATGACCACAACTGAAGGAGAATGTAGCAGACGGCTAGGACCGGCTCGCTGACCACAGTACGCTGGCAGGCATCACACAAGCCTCGGTATGTGGCGCTAAGAACTGCTGATCCCCAGCTATATTGTGGCACCTCACCAGGCTAGCCATCCGCCAAGAACTCCGCTAGGTGTATGTAGCTAGGCTGCACGGAGTCTCCAGTGGTGCTAGGGAACAAGACCCACCCGAACAGAAATAGCAGGTACACAATGAAGTGTGTCCGCACCTCCTCCTCAAGTGCGTGTCCAGGACATGTCATGTACTGACGAAGCCATCCATGTGGCACACCAGCTGCGTTGTCCGGGATCGGTTGACTGAATCGGTGACCCAGACAGACCTTCCAATCTGCTGCCTTTGAGGATGGCACTACAGCAGCACCACGGATGGGTAGACCTGTAAGCATCGTCATGTCCTGCAGAGTAACCGTCATCTCGCCCCACCGGAAGTGGAAGGTGTGAGTCTCCGGCCTCCAACGATCAACGAGAGTGGACAGCAGCACCGCATCATACTGGAACGCATGCGGTAGATCCAACATGCGGGCAATGGGCAGCAGCCCGGTGTTCCGCAGTAGTGGGATGTACCACTGGTCGAGAGGCCAGTTCTCTCGGGGGCCCCTAAGGACGAAGCAAGGAGGCCCGTCTCCGTCTCCTAACGACCACGACAGGCATCGGTGCCGCTCATCCCAACGGGGGTCTAGCAACTCGTACGCCATGTCCAGCCAATGAAGGATAACAAGTTACTCTACATTGATAATAAAATGTGCAACAAATGACAACATAATTAACAACAAACGTAACGACAGGGAAATGTACGGAATGTACCAACATATACAGAAAATGTGCACACGAATATGACCCACACGACAGGAAAACATATGGAATGTACCAAAACATACATAAAATGTGCACGATAAAATGTTGCAAGCGTACACCTCCTCAATAATGCAGCGTACATCGCAATGCACAGAACACATAGAAGCAACAATGGGTATAACAAAACATTGTGGTTGTTACTACGGAGCGTTGCTTGATGTCGGCCTGTTGGGCACTGGCTGAGTAAGTGCCCAATCATCTTGCATAGTCTACACTTCGGGCGCCGAACTCGATCCCCACGCTAGCTGTCATCCATGTCATTGCGGATGCGACGGCTTTGTCGTCTTCCACGACCGACATGCTTCAGTGCATCGTTGGGCACCCACTTTACCTCCCCTGGCCATAATTCCCTGTAGTGCATGTCTACCTCGTAGGAATGGAACTCTGCACTCCAGGTTGCATGCAAGTGCTGCATGTCATAGTAATTTGAGATGTACTGTGTCGACGCCTGCTGCCATACCGCGCAGGCCACGTACACATGGGAGCATGGCTTGTGCAGAAGCTAGGGCTTGTTGCAGGTGCAAGATGATTTATCATCAATCGTGCATACCTGCTTGCACTCCCCTCTAATGTGACCCATGACATACTTCTGCCTGAGGCGGACCTCGAACTTCCTCCTTAAGCCATCAATGGGCTGAGCAATGTGGGAACGAGCCTTCTCCATCTTCCTGTCCATGAAGGCCTGCATGACCTCAGAGTATTGCTTGTTTTCGTCCAGGTGCTTCTTCACCATCATGGTTTTATTCACAAAGTACCCGACAGTACAGTTCCAAATCTCGCCCACAATTGCCGTGATCGGTAGGCATCTGACGCCCTTCAAGACACCATTGTAAATCTCAGACATGTTGGTTGTCATGTTCCCATACCTTGCCCCACCGGTGTCATGTAACAAAGACCACATCTCCAAGTTAGGTGCATTGGACTGAACCCATTGTGTGAATACCCCAACTCTTGTGGAGCCCCCCTCCACGGCCCCTGCTTCTGTATGCACATGCTTGGTAGCCTCGTGATCGAGCTGCCTCCACAAGGTATCGAACTTCCGCTTCTGGTTCTGCATACATAGCTTCTTGAACATCTTCATTAGGTCCTTGCTACGGAACCTTCTGTGGAAATTCGTTGCAAGATGCATCATGCACCAATGGTTCTTTACATCATTCCACTAGAAGGGGAGCTGCGTTCCATTCTGCAACGTTCGCAACGTAGACAGCAAGACTGCATTGCGGTCGGAGATGACACACACTTCAGGGCGATCTTGCACTATGGCCTGCTTCACATTGGTAAGGAACCAAAGCCAGCTATCTGTATTCTCATTCTCCACAATTGCAAATGCCACTGGGAGTAACTGGTCATTTGCATCAGCTAAAACTGCGGTGAGGATAGTACCCTTGTACTTACCGGATAGGAACGTCCCATCTATGGTTAGCACTGGACGGCACCACCTGAACCCTTGTATCGCCTGATGGAAGGCCCAGAACACTCTGTCAAGAATGAAACAATTTGGGCCCTCCGTAGGATGAACCCTCTCCTGCTTGTTAATGTACGTGCCTGGGTTTGATTGTGCAATTTGTTACAGCATTCTTGGGACTAGGTTGTACACCTCCTCGTACGTCCCAAACATACGATGCAGCACCTTTCGTTTCGCCCACCATACCTTCTTGTAGCTCACTTCAAAGCCCACCATGTTCGCTACATCTGCCATTAGAACCTTCGGGGAAATGGACACATCTGCCATGATGAGATGGCTGACCAGCTCCGTAACATACGATGATGTCATGTTGCGGTGCCTATGTACTGGCCCTGCAAGCTCGCAACTGTGATCTTGCAACACCGTTATCCGGAACTCCGTGCCAACGCCCTTGAACCGCTGTGCACGCACTTTGCTAGGACAGGACCCGTCGACACACTTCACAATGTACGTGTCCGGGTTTGACCTGTGCACCCGATACGTCCGGCTTATGTTGACGGCATGTCTAGCAATAGCCTGCTGGACAGCACTCTTATTACGGAAGCACTGCCCCAAAATGAGTGTGGCCTCGCTGAACCCCCATTCTCCCTCCTCCGCCTGTGGCAGAACTAGGGATGCCGCTGCGTTATCGTCCAGTCTGGACTCGTACGCACCGTCGGTGGCCACAACACGACCTACCACCCCTCCAGTTGCAGCTTCGCCATCCTCGTCCTCTCCAGAACTGCCTGTTTCCACATCCTCGTCCTCCTCACTGCCCGCTTCTTCCACCTGGTCCCCAAGGTACTCATGACAATCAATACGGGCAGCCCACCACCTCTCGTCCACACCTTCGTTGGCCTGGAAATTCTCCGCATGCCTCCTGAGGTCTTCATCACCCACTTCCTCGCCCACATGTTCTCCCGCAGAAGCGTCTTCATGACCGCTGAAGATGAACCCAGGCACTACATCTCCACCAGCGGCATCAGAACCAACCATGGCAGATGATTCTACCCTCTCCACAAACTCGACATACACCATTGGTCTGGCATATATCGCAGCATCAGGGTTGCACACGACCTCCATGTAGTTGGCCCACGAGACGTCATTGGTCACCTTCAGAAGTTGCCACATGCTCTCCTCTGCATCACCCACCATTGTGGCATAAACTGCCTCGATCCGTAACGTCTTCCTTGCGGTGTGCCGATTGAACACCGAACAGACACACCTCCGTAGCTCAGACAAGCTCCTGGCATTCAAACCGGGTGCCTGGATCACGGTCCGGTCACAATTTGACAGGTCCGCCCCGTACGGCCCGTCGCGTACAAGACCACTCCCATAAAACACGAACAAGTCTCGAATGTCAGCCATGGTGTACCTAACATAAGTGCATAATCAACCATTTTAGTACACAGCATGCAACAATCGTACTATCAAACACCCACTACCCCATTGTAACATTAACAGTGCGGTATTTCATACCTCTTCCTACCGCCTACAAAATGGATTAGTATATGTTTTGTATTTGTAAATCTACAATTTATTTCTAACTATTTTACTTCCAAATTCTAACATATTTTATTTTCACTACTACTTTGTATTGCATGTTTTTTTCCAATTAATGCAAAAAAAAAACCAAATTACTAATTTTTCTACATTTATTTTCTAACTTTTACTTAATACATGCTTTATTTATTTGTACTATAACTTTGTATTACTGTCATTGTATTTTAATTCTAATGTACCAAATTTATTTTCAATTTATTTTTGCCACCTACTGCACTGTATCCACTTCTTCCCTAAGTGTACTATTTGTATATTTCTAATTCTGCTACTATTGTTATCACTTACAAATGCTCTAAGATAAATATGTACTTTCTCAACATCTACACATCTGCAAGTTCATATTTTCGCACAACATTAAACTACATTTCAATACGTATGTTCACAAAAAACAGAGTACAACATTACATACACTACAATACATCATACCTAACATATGGAAGATTTGCTACAAATACATAGCGTATCAAAGATTGACATAAAATAACATTAACAAAACATGGTTTGCTTAATTATAGACTAATGATATACATAAAATTATAGTTGCATGGGCACAAAACTTACTTCTTCTTGAAGCTCACGAGACGATCTACAACTTTTGTACGTACCAAATCCGCTGATTCCAAACGAAAACAACTCAAATCTTCCTGTTTTCACTCCTCACTTTCCTTCACTGCCTCCCTCGCTCTCGCTCGGTCTTCACTCCAAATGCAAATGAGATTCCTGTACCATATGCATCTGTTGTTCGAGCCATTTAAATGTGCATTCATCAGTCATGCGGAGGGGCCATGCAACCGGGGTGCAGACGCGTGTGCGAGTGACCGTGAAAAGAAGCCAGCCCATGATGCTTTCGGCGGAGGGATTAGACATCAACGAGACATGCGGTCGGAGGGGGAATCGCGCGGTCGGCAGACGAATCTCGCGGTCGGGAGGGGGAATCGCGCGGTTGACAGACGAGACGTGCGCTCGGTCACTCAGTCATGCGGTCGGCGCGGCGCCGCGACAAGAGTCGTGCGATGCAGTACCGCCGACCCGCTTCTGATGCGGTCATGCGATCCGGACTGCACGACCGGCCAGGTGTCCGTGCAGTCCCGGACTGCACGACCGGCCAGGTGTCGCGACGGTGCAGTCCCGCGGTCGGGCCGGGGGCCAGTTTTGGAATTTTTCGCTGAGGGGGGCTAAAATTGGAATTTTTGCGTGCAATAGTGTTAGATGTGTCCAAAATTCGCACATTGGCAATGCGTGCATATCACAAAGTGAAGATTGACATAGCAGCTTTATCGAATCCCATCAGTTTACCAGTGTGGAATTGTTATGTATAGCTCATACATGACAAGGTAAAAGAAGAGTCTGTCTCTGGAAAGCGGACATATAAGATATACCACCGAACCGTTGTTGTAACCATAATCGTGAGATAGAGAGGAACTCCTAATACAGAGGGAGTGCCACGATTTGGCTCCAGGGGAAGTAGGTACCTTGCTGAACCTCGTGTATAAATCCTTGTATCCTCTATGTGCTTTTGTGGTTCTTTGTGTAATAATCTTCCTCGTGGTGTGCTGTAGGGAAATTTTTTTCAGCCGGTAAGTAGCGATTTTCATTGATTTTCGATTTTACCAGCCTTCTCCGGTTGGTGTGCATACCGGGCACAAATATTTGGCCTAATTCAAATGAAAATCTAGCCCGAACTGGCCCATTCGGCCTTCATCTTACTTCCTTGCCCTAGCTGATGGTCCGGAGGAGAGAGGCAGCCGCAGTCGGCAGGGTCATGGTGGCGGTTGGCGGCTGCGTTCCCCTCTGCTTGCCCCCTCTCCGGCTCCCGAGCATTGTGACGGCCCTGATGCGAAGGACTGGAAGGAGGAGCTGGAGGACCTTGTGGAGAAGGCTAGGGCTTGGGCCATGGAGTTCGTGGTCGTGGCGGCGGCTAGGAGGTTTTTCGACTGGGTGGTGTCTGGGATTGCATGAACCAGTGGCCATTCTGGCGTCCTGACTGGCGCCTACAGTGATTGATCGATGAGGCCGATGCTAACACCAAGGACGCCGCCAAGCAAAGTGCGTTGCTTCATGAGCTCAACAAGTTCAGGTGCGCTCTGGAAGAGTAATTATTAATTGTGCCATCTGATTAGTCAACTCAAATGGGTGTTACTTTGCTGGAATTGGGCAAATGTAACTCAGATTGGCTGGGTGTGTGTGGATTGCCTGCTGATTTACGCGGTTGGGCTATTGACTTACCTAATGGCGCAACCGTAGCAAGGTTTTTGGAAATCTATGGCTACCAGTTCCGTGTTTTGTGATATTGAGTGGATCCTGGATCCTAGATACCTGTATGCTTTGCCGATTTTTTCAACCGATTTTCGGCGAAACTCGGTCGGTTACCATTTAAAATTTAAATTTCATTTGAATTTTTCAGCCCAAAATATTCTGAAAAATTTTGAAACCGGTAACGTGAACCCTGGTGTGCTGCTGCCGGTTCTAACATGAATCATATTACATCGTGGCCAGCTTGTTCTGTAAAACTTGCGGGGCGCATTACTAAGAACGGTCTACTGAATGTCAGACAAAAGTTTCATGATTTGGATGGATGATCCTTCCATTTGATTTGTGAGGCACAGACAGTTCTGATCAGTAAGAGGGAAGAGGCGTGCCAGGCAAAAGATTATCAGCCAGTAAGTTTGGTTCGTAATCTTGATAAAATTATCTCCAAGTCACATATATTCTGAATCTGTGGGGAGAAGAGCCGTCGAAATGTTCGACGTAGAGAACTGCACCATGGAATCCATTGTCGCCGATGCTCTTCATTATCATGAATGGAGGAGGTCCTCGGTACTTTGTCTGACAAGAGGCACAAGAAGTGTTAGCTCTCCAACAGGCACGCAAACTCAGATGCTCTCACGTGGCAGATAACGCAATTTTGTCTGTCAGGCAGGCCAGTCAAACTGACAAGAGTTGTGTGCAATCCAGCACATCCTGGATTTGTTTGGAGATATCTCTGGATTTGGGGAAAAGTTCCAACAACTGTTCTATATATGGCGCCGAGAAGATGCGGTGAGAGGACAGATACGCTGGATGCAGCAACCATTGAAATAATCATCGAAAACTTCACAGGAAAACCTGCTGGAGGGGCGAAGTCGAGGAGAGGCTTAGTTGGGCTTCAACCTATCCTTTTTCGATGGCAAGAACCCCAACCCTACCCTATCCCCCCCCCCAACGGCCGATGGCTAGGGAGACCGGCGACGACAACCTTGAGGATGGAATCATGGAGAGAATCAGCTGCAAAGAAAAACAAAAATAAAAAATGTCTGGTCAAATGGTCAGCCCACCGCCCTTAAGAGGCCTAACAAATTCATCTCACCGGCCCACCAAGACACCAACTCCAACTCAGAAACATAGCAAATTAGCAATTGGATTTCTAGAGTGGAGAGACCGTGCCGACGCATAAGCACAATGCAGAGTCGCAGAGGGGGTTGGGGGCGACCAGGGGAGGTGGCGAGTAGAAGGGGGGACCACCGGACTGGAGCCGGGGAGCCAGATCTGGCGGCGAATCGGCCGAGGGGAGGTTGATCCGGGGGCGGGGCTACGTGGGGAGCCGAATAGGGGGGAGGGGGAGGCACAAGCGAGAGTCGAGCTAGGGCGGGGGAGCCAGATCGTGGTACGGCAAGGGTCGAGTCGCCACAGGTGAATGTGGTCGACAACGCGGTAGGAGCACCATGCCGGCTGCGTGGCTGCGCCCTGCGCTGGCTGGAGACTGTGGAGTGGAGTTTGTTTGAGAGTGAGAGAGACTTGAGACAGTGAGAGTAAAGTGAACTCAAATACTAGTGACACTGTGAGAGAGTGAGTTAGTGAGAGGCAGTGAGACGATTAGAGCTGAGCTAGTGAGCCCGGTTGCCTGGATCTGGACTGGTGGACTGACCAACTGAGTGAGATTGTGAGTAGTATTCTTAGTTCATTTCTTCTTGATTTAGTATTTTTAGAGTTTAGACTTTTACACTACTACAGAAAGGTCATCATAGACGGTTCAAAACCATCATCATAGATGGTTCCTGAACTATCTGAATTTATGTGTGTCTATGATAACAGTGGTTATCACAAACGATTTTTAAACCATATGTGAAAAGTTACAACATAGACGGTTCTTAAATATAGCCGTTTGTGATACCTCACATATCACAGATGGCTAATACTAAAAACAATCTGTGATATTGCAGATATCACAGATGATTCTTAAGCATAGCCGTCTATGATATCTGAAATATCACAGATGACTAATACCAAAAATCGTCTGTAATATATCATATATCACAGATGGTTTGTTGTTATAAACCATCTGTGATAGCTATTTTAATAGCTAAATTATTTTTATTTTTGGTTAGCCTCAAAAATGCTATCCATGCTATCTGAAAACAAGCAAACAGAATACACAAATAGCATAATATAATACACGATAATCATTACACAGATCTCACAAACGAATTACTGAAGGAAGTACAATCGAATGAATTATTTACTTAAGCATAATTGAGTGATTACAATTGTTCAAATATTTGAACGTCTAATCATCATCGCAGGTGTGGAATCCTCCATTCTTGTGTATGACCTCCCCCCATCAAGAATTCAGAGAGCTATCCTCAAACTTCGACAAATTTGTCAAGATCAAATATACTTTCATCGAATTCCACGCGCTGCCGTTAGTAGTGTTAAAGTCATCAACATATATATACATGATTTCCTGCATATGATGGCAAACATAGAATACACATATGTTGTCTTGTAGCTACTGGTGGTACTGCAAAAATAGAATTACATACATATGTATTGTCAGTTTTATATGCATTAGAACGAAGTGTGATATAACAGGATTGTTGTGTTGTAGCGAGTACTGGAAATTGTGTCCTATGTCGTAGTGTGGCGCTTGATTCCTTGTGTCTCTCTCCCTGGCAACATAAGGCGCTGAACGACCTACGTGATTCCAAAAAGTTAGCATTGGCCATTGCAAATGAAGGGAAGACTACAATAAAATTATGTATCGAGGAATGAGTTTACCTATCGATTGTTTGTTGCACATGGGTGAAGTTGTAGTTGCTCCTAAGTAGGAAATCAATGTATATTATCTTGCTCTACTTTGGTACAATCATAATTAGAATCTAGTGAGACCTAGTCATATGTATCGCTATAGTGATTAATCCTAAGTTCATGTTACGTATAAAGTACAAATGAAACTTGTATGACAACTAATGAAACTTGTATGACAACTAGTGAAGCACTTACCCTTGGTTGAAGGGTACCAGAATGTACTCCTTGTCAGTGTGAGTAAGCAATCCTGTCGTTATGTATTCTTCGATGAAGGATGCATTTGCATTGATAGATTGCTCAGAGACCAAGTGTGGGTCGAGGAAACCTACAGTTGTCTCCATCGTCGGGCTCGTTGCATCATGGATCTATATGTAAGCAATGAGTTATAACATTTATCGGTATTACGTAAATGTTGAACTTCATTGTATAATACACTTACAGTGTCCAACACCATAGAAATGAGGCGTCGAGTTCGTCGAGGTTGAATAGTAAAAATAAGTCTTCAAAAGCCATGATGATGTAGCCCGAGTTGCGAAGCAAATGCACCTTCGTATATCTCATAGTGAATCCACTTTGCCGGTTTGGCTTCCTGTTGGACATCAGCATGTACCAGATATGGAAAAACCTACAAGCCAGTCCAAAGCTAGGTAATTGTGACTCACGGACCAACGACAGTCCGAGCTAGTACTTCCAGGATTCGAGAGGTGGCTTAGTCTTTTTTGGTTGGGCCTTAGTGCCTCGCTTGTGATACATCTTCGGTGTCGTCTCCACGGGGCTGGTGCGATGGACTTGTGAAGCGAAGCTTGAGATGGAGTCGTAGAGGGCTATGTTTGATAGGCATGGTCGTGTGGAGATCGTAACACGGAAGGGTTCAAGGTGATGTCCCTCTTAGGCCATTGGATGAATGTGTGAACGGCATCCCCTAGTATCATGATTTCTTCGTTTGGGACCCTCTCCAGCGGGACAACCCTAAAAATGTCATTAATTCTGTCTACCTGGATCTTTGCAAAATCAGTCCCTAGCTGGGCACAGTGCACCAATGTCCTTGGTCCAACTAGCGGTTCACCGGTTGAACCGGCGGTTCCCTTAGCACTCAGCAAGTCGGCAGTCGGCACTTGCATGTGTACGTGCATTTGAGTCATCTTGTTGAAAACTTGAAATCAGCTGATGTTAACTCTAATGATACAAGTAGTTAACTCTTGAAATTAATTAGCATATGTTAATCCATGCAATCAAGCTTACCGATTACTAGTATGCAGGATGAGTGAGAACAGCGAGTAAAATGCTCCGATGTCATGTAAAAACTGCCATGGACGAGCCAACTAGCTAGTAGCACAAGGAAAGGCTAGTTTGTCTTCGGCATGCATCAGCAGAGCAGAGTAGCAGACTGACAGAGGCACACAAGCAACAAATCAATGTGGAGCAAACACAAGAAGCTCAGATCTAAATGTGGAACAAATCAATTACCTTAATAATTACTGCAGTGAGGCTTCTGAGTTCTAAGTTGTCCATGATCGATGGATCGAGTCACCAGCAGCGGCGACAAAGGCCAATCGGCCAAGAGGGCGGCCGGCGATGGTGAAAAGGGTGAAGGGGGCGGCCAGCGGTAGTGAAAAGGGCGGCCGGCGGCAGGGAAAAGGACCAGGGGGTGGTCGATGGCGGGGAAAAGGGCGAAGGGGTGGTCGGCGACAGGGAAAAGGGCGAGGGGCGGCTGGCAGCGGTGAAAAGGGCAAGGGGGCGGTCGGTGGCGACGAAAAGGGCGAGGGGGCTCGGTCTGTGACCGAGTGCTCTGTTGTGCCCCTCAATGGCCAATGCACGGCACTCATACTCGCATTCTTCCACTATTACCCCTAAACCCTAAACAACAAAACATTAAGGCTGAGGGTATTTTGGTCCTATGCAATAGCCGCTTGATTCAACTGAAACTGGCCGGTTTAGCGGTCCCATAAAAAACCGACTGGTTCGTCCGATTTTCCCGGTCCGACTGCATGAATGGTCTTTGAAGCAAATCGAGCCAGTTTAGCCTTTGGTTTCGGTTTTTCTTGGTTCAATTGACGGTCCGGTCTGGCTTTCTTAACTATGGCTTAAAGTGAAATTACTGTATATATATGCTGGGCGCAGCACGGCAGAGATGGTTTCTGCTGGGGGAGATTCAATTTTTTTGCCACTCTTAAGATTGATCAATTCACTCTGTCACTTACATGTGAGGTCACCTGAGTCACTGACAATGGACCCGAGTGGTAAATCTGTTGCCACTCGAGTCATAAGGGTGGCAAATAGTTAAATTTTCCTTCTGCGGGAGAACAGCGAGTGCTCCTCCGGCTTCTTAATGCATATTAATGGTATGTGTCTGTCAGAGGCCAAAACTTGATGAAGGATGGTGGAGGCCACGAGCCTCAGGCTCTCCAAACTCCCAATGGCTGCTTTAGGGTGAGCATTAAATATCACCTGCACTGTGCTGCCAATGTTTACATACTGCATCCAGTAGCACGTTTGAAGAAGCAAAAAGTACAGTTCAAGTTAAACAGAAGAGACATAAATACCTCAATTGTCCAATCCCATCATTTTTTTATCCAGAAAAAGTCCCTGCCACTGTGGAGCCCCTCTTTTATGCTTCAGAGTTTTTTTAATTTAGCACGAATGCACGATCGCAGCACATTCTCTCTGCAGTGATTCAGTTCAGTAATTTTGTGTGGATCAGATGACCTCTCTCATACTTCACATGACATGATACATATATGGAAAACTTATCTTTTTGCAAAATTATATTAGAAGTAACAATCAGTTGTGCCTTTGGAGAAACTATTAGGGGGGCTGGGAACAAATGAGCTCAAGTGAAATTTGTATATTGACTTGATGACATCCCAGAATGCACCTTTTGGCAAACAATCCATTGCTTCATCAGACGGCATGAAGGACCAAAGCAAATAGGTCACAGCAATACATGTTACACTAACCAATTCCATCATAGTAACAAACATAGACACAATCACACAACTGAACTTGGCCGCTACAAGTAAACCGATCAGGGGGTAGATAGATCATACATAGTGTCTCAGCAGAGTAAGCATGAGTATCAAACATAAAAGTGCTATTACCACCATTGCAAAAGTCGGCACCAATACAAGAAAAGACCTATCAAATTTCATCTTTTGCGAATGATATGGATGTTCACCAGGTATTTATTCTTTTTGGGTAGCTCGAAGAGACACAGGTCTCCGATCCGTAGATTGTTGTCATGTGCAAATTTCCTCCAACCTTGACAAAGCCTTTTGGAATTGTTCTTATTAATGCGATACCGCACATTCCAACTCTTGCCGTGACGATTGAGCATCAGTGTTTGCTCCTCATATGGAAGATATGCATCAGCATTCCTAGAAAAATCCTAGTTACAGAGGGCAGGTCATTAATAATGAATATGAACTAAACGAGGAGGTAACAAACGGACAGCATCGAGTCCCAGCAGTTTACAATTTGTACGGGGTATCTGGTGTAAACTCACGGCTAGGTGCAATCATGTAAACTTTTCACGTGGATGTTGGAATGAGGGATGGATGGATCATATTTCTTGGGACTCGGATAATAAGATGGGTAACTTTATAAATAGCCACCTCTTGTTGAAAAATTTACTTTTGACGACTCCTTCCTTCACCAAGACCTACCGAATCTGATCCATTCATCATGTGTCTAACGGTGGACGTATTTGTTTGTATGATTGCACCCAGATATGAGTTTGCACTGGATATGTTTCCATTTGCAAGTACTAGACAAAATTGTGATTTCGCAAGTGTAAAATGTGCGTGAACAGAAACAACCTTCTAACGCAACAGGGTGCATGCTTGGAACAGAAACTGAAATGGAACTTCCATCAAGAAAGGCAAAGATTTTAACCCAACAATTCGGACAAACTAAGAGAAAGCAATGTAATCGCAAAGCTAAAGAATCTGCTTGCCAAAGAGTACACAAAACAAAAATCAGTAACAGGTACTTCAACTCACCAGGAGACAAGGCCTTCCAAAAACGTTGTACTTTGTCATGACGCACCCATAGATGGGGGTTTTGGAGTGGATTGCTCGGACCTTTTCTTCCATCTTCTTCTCCTGATCCTCGGTAAGACAGGTGCCACGTGGGAGGATGCAACTTGGCACAAAATGCGCTATCGCATCGTCATCTGAAGATATAACATATTCTATAACCAAAAAAAAATGATCCCATTAAATATGATGTAAATGAAGTCATGTGAAGTGCTAATTGTTTGAAATTATGTATTATAACCTGACATCTCAGATGGAGAGCTTGATGAGCTGATATCAATTATCTTATTCCCCTGGCTTGATCTATCCCTATACGCCTTAGCTTTCCTTTCACTTTGTGGAGATTTCATCGGAAGATCATGACAACTGCTTGAAATGTCAATGGGTTCTTCCCACGTTTGTCCAACATGAGTGGCATTTTTCATAGCACATAATGATAATTTCTCGCAACCGCTCGGATCAAAGATTAGAACCTTCAACTGTGAGTTCCCATCGTACTTGAATACCAGGAAGTCGCCCATCTTTAAGTCATGAGCACTAACAAATGCCTCCCATCCAGATTGAAGGACTACTTTGCCCAACTTCTTGATAACTTGAACATCAAAAGTGTAACCATTGCATGATTCTAGCTCAATAGTTGTTATTTCCTCCCTGAAATGTTGCGCAAATTTATCTGGTATGGTCTGCAGCCACAAGATAACCAAAATATTGGATTAAAACCACAGCTCTTGTGTGTTGAGGAAGCAGTAGAAAGGCCTTTGTTATATAAAGAATTCGGATTATGGCCAAAGCACATGATCTTTACAAGAAATAAAACACACAACATTGTAGTGCTAAACTGAATTCATTTCAGATGGAAAACTAAGAGTAATTGAAGAGTGCACAGAGTAGTCCAAATGTCATTAATTTAATTCAGTTGCATTCCTAGAAGTTTTCTTTACTGGATGAATGCTGTCAATTATTTTCGAGAAGCACGGACATATTTTGTCCATACTTAGTATATCGGGTATGATTCAATTTTCTTTCAGTTGCTTTAGGGACTTGGCTTTGGACTCAATGAATACAGAGAATGATGATGGAATTGCTAGCACATGTGTTCTACTTAGTAGAGAGAGTGACTCCACGAGTTGCAGAAAGAATTGTACAAGTGCAGCTGAAGATAACTTACCATTCTTTCACGAAAATCACCAATCATAACCTTGAAGAAATGCTTATGTTGATGATCTATGTGGTTCCAGCAGTAATATTCATTCCTCTCCTTGCATTTCTCATAAATCTTGCTCATCTTACCACCACACCTACACCGAAAACTTCAGCCTGCAAGAAGTTGGAGAAACTCTCACTAACGGGGAAAAGGGTTTTAAAAAATCTAGTTTTGGCAGACTTCAAAGTAGAAATGCTTACTTATGTATTGCAAAGCCCAAAGAGACTTATATAATACAGACTCAGCACACACAACCTTAAACACTAGACAATAGAAAAAGACCTAAATACCCTTAACATTATGAATCATATTTACCTCCCTTTTTATGAAACTTCCAACTTTTGTACGGAAGAGAATAAAGCAAATCAATGATCAGAGAAGACAAAAGGAGAGGATAAAGGAAGAAATCAAAGTGACAGTATAAAAAGAACAAGAACAACAGTTACAGAAACCAAGCTTCTATGTTTCAAAAGAAAAGAAGAAACTATAGTTCCCTTTCCCTCACATTACTTCATAACACATTGATCAAAGATTCTCATCACTGTCTAAATGCTAGCAACATATGAGTAACCAATAAAAAAGCAAAGCTTACAGTTAGGCTGCCGGATGCTGGCCACAGCTCGGCAGAAATGGTTTATGCAGGAGAATGTGAAGACCAAAAGCTTTAGACTTACCAACCTGCCAATGGCTGCTTTAGTACGAGCATTAAATATTCTGTACTCCAATTCCAATGTACACATACTGCTTTCCAGTTGGAATTCAAGAAGCAAAAGTACAATACACAGTTAAACTGAGTCATAAAACTTGTACTGTCCAATTTCATCGTTCCTTTCAACATCCAGAAAAAAATAGTCTTTTGGAGTGACTGAGTTATAAGATCATCTTCATATTAGCTTATACTTCTGATTTTTACTTAAAAAAGCCAAAAGCATAAGATCTGTTCTTTTTTGTGTTGGTTTATGACTTTTGGTATGTTCGTGAAAGAGAGTACGAAATAGCATAAACTCGCGTGTGGTTTTTGGACAATATAAATAAAGTTGCTATATTTTGTACTACAATCAACTTATAAACACCGACTTAAAAAACACCTATTTGAAAACTCGTTATTGTAGAAAAGCCGAAAAGTAGATTTTAGAAGTTGAAAAGAAAAGGCTGAACACCTGGCTTCTCGAAGCGGTTTATCCACTCCTCTCGCTACCATCTCACTCTGGAGATAAGACAGAGGGTTATGGATGCATCACCCAGCCAACCCCTCTCGCTCCCATCACGCGCACGTATATTTTCCTTACTTTTTGTACCACTCACCTCCTTCTAAAAGCCACTTCTTTTAACTACTACTACTCATTTTCAGTTAAAAGCCATCAGCAAAAACCTATACGAATGCCCTTTAGAACCACAACCCTGGGGTCAACTTCACTCAAATCTTTGTAGTTACATGTATTTTGATTCAAATGTCAACAAATATTATACTGATTGCTAAAACTTGTGGGGTCAACCGAATCCTACAAGTTATAACATGGCTCCGCCACTAATTTCAGACGGAACACATAGATACTCCCTCCAATCATAAAAGAGTGACGTTTCGGCTATCTGTGTGAATATTTAAATTTGACATATAAATTAATATTTTATTTTTGTCTTGAAATGTACTTTCATTATATTATAATGTTATTAGGTTTTATAAATATATTACAATAGAAATCATCGATTAAAGTTGTATTTTTGGGGCTATGCCCATATCCAAAACGTAATTTTTAGTGAGGCCCCTGGCATGCAAAATTCTTGAGTGGAGTCTGCATTCTATACTTCAAAGTTTTTTGGATTTATATGAAATTGCTGAAAAAAATTCAGTGAGAAACCTAGTACCATCACAGTACATTCTCATCAGCACTGCATTTTCATTGGTAGTCAGGCTTTTTAGAGTTACACGCATTATACTGATGTAATATTAAGTATGCCATACGCAGTTCTTTTTCATATCATTACAACTCTATGAATAATTCATGAAAGTTTCAATTAGCCCTGAATACCCGACTCTGAATTTATAATGCTCTGTCACTGCCCTGTGATTCAATTCTTTTGTGTTTGCATTGGTGAGCTATTTTTCACAGTTTTCATAATTCTGCAACTTTATATTCTCCCCTGAGAAAGTTAAGTAAATACGCATAATTCGTGAAACTTGTTGGACTAACCAAATTTATAATTCAACACGTAAAAGGATCAGGGGACTTGAAGCCAATCAGCTTAATCTTTACAGTGGCTCACTAAGATTCCAGAATCTTCCAGCAAACTAATCATAGAATAGCAACGCACAAAAAAAACATATTGCACACTTGCACTAACTAAATTCGCCATGCTGCAAGCAAACCATGGTGTTAACCTATAAATTACTAGCAAAGTAGAAATAGATATCTCATTATATACACACATTTCACTGACTAAACTGTAAGACTACCAACAAATTCAACACAAAAGCACTAGCGCTGTTGCAAAAATCGGCACCCGCAGCAAAGACCCACATAAGCAGTCACTATTTCCGAATGATATGGACGTTCATCGCGTGCCTCTTTTCATGCTTCAGCAGTTCAAAAGTGGCATGTATCACCTATCCGCAGTTTGGTGTCACTTACAAATTGTCTCCGCCCTTGGCAAAGCCTTATCAAAATTTCCTTGGTAGCCTGAAATTGAACTTGCCACCTCTTGCCATTTGGCTGATGCCTAATATTTGGTCCTTGCATGGAAGATATTCATCGGCATACTCTCCACATTCTAGCCCTGATTACAGAGCTTGAAAATTGCTTTAAATTGACAACTCAAACAAATTGTGACAGCAAATTAAGATGGCCTCTGCTTCCAACTGATAACGCGAAGTTCATGCACTATATGGTTATTGTAGGATCGGGTATAGCGAGCCAGAGGAGGGTGAATGACTTCTCAAAATCTTTTCCCTGGTATTAGCAATATAATACAACGAAAAACACAAACCCTCAAGCTACATCGAAGCCAAGAGCTAAAGACTATAAAGTCACCCGAGACTCATAGTCTCACTGGTTTGACTGCTGGCCAAGGGCGGTTGGACCGCTCGCCGAACAGAAGCTGAAAAACAGCAAGGCACATAACCATTCAGCCATCATTTGGTAAAGCTTGCATAATCATATTGTATCTTGTTACAAATAACTTGCTAAGTAGTTATGTACTCACGGCTATATCCATTGTTGCTCAGTTGTTGAAGAAGAATCATATCAGCCAGAGGTGCTTGAAGGAGAATTCTTGATGACTTTTCAGAAAAGGACTTCGCTTCCCAGTCAATTGCATATGGCATGTCGAATGGGTACTACGCTTTTTTTTTCTACCGCTAGTTTTTGTTACGTCTTTTAGGCTATTATCTATAAATTTGGTCATAAAGTCGCTATTCTAATAAGTAATAATATTTAAGTCTTTCTTAGTTTATCATGATTATTGTCGATATTTCATCTATATTTTCACTATGTGCACCAGCATGATCCTGGACTGGTGCAAAATATACATAGGTCTGAATTTGTATATTTGGGTCTCAACAGAGATAGTATCAGAGTTATACCAACTGTAGAACGAAGCCTAAGTTAGAGTGGTTGAATTAGTAAACTTTTTAAAATCTATTTTCTAAATCAAACCAACAAAATGGATATCTAGTATGTTGTCTATTCTTTCCTCATTCTTAATGTTCTTGCTCTTTGCTTTTTCTAGAAAGTGGTTTTCAGTTCTTAAATTGACTTCTTATCCTTATAATGCCATAGATGTCTTGAGTTTTCCACAACCAAAGTGAAGATTGGCATGGATTTCTTCGAGCTTTGTTGCGAAGTTTTGGATCTAAGAGGCAACCAGTTTATTTCACGGAGGAGACTACAATGGGTCAATGCATTAGATTCAAAACAAGACTATACTTCACAACAAGGATTGAGAATCAAGTTCTTCATCATAGTTTGAAGTACAACAGTGCTTATGAAGACTTGTCTGTGCATGGAACCACATAGAAAGCTATTCGACGTCTTTGCAAGCTACACAAAATAAGTTTGTTGAAGGTTATCCAGAAGTTTGAAGAGCAGTATGTAGATTTGCCCAGCACTACAGAGCAAGAGAGTTATGGAGGAACCATCATTGTAGTCACCAGTTCCATTACATTCACCTACTCCCTATCTAGAAGAAAGAAGGCACATCATTGTCAATCGTCGTCACTTCATTCCAACCGAAACAAGAGAGCAGTCGCCACAAGTTCGCAACTCGTGGGTGTTTTACAATGATTCAGAATCAGAGTCAAGTGAGCCATATTTGGCAGAACTAGAGTGGGAGCTATTAGATTAGAACTTTGTATAGCTTTAGTATCATGTAGAACGTTTTGCTTTTATTTGCAGTTGTGTATGATGTGAACTGCGGTTTTGCCTCAGGCATTATGTTGCAGTCATATCAAAGTTTTATTTATGTGGATTTAATGTAGTTTGCTAGCCTTTTTTGGCTAAGTGATAACTTTTAGTTTAGGATTGTCCTTAGTTTATCCACCTTAGATGAGTTTTCCTCTGATCTTTGCTATTCTCTCTTTTCTTTTGTAACCTTGGTGTCAACTTGGCAAAAGATTGATACTCGGAATTCAGTTGGTCCAATCAAATGGCTTTAGATCCCGGTAGCAGTGTCGCATCCTTTAGCTCAGGGTCAGTAGATAGCACCAACCGGAATGGATCCTACTTTGAGTAAGTCCATACAGCTCAAACCCAGCTCATAAATATAATGATGTAGAACATGACATGATGAATCGACAAAATCAGCAAGCCGCTGCACCTCAACCAGCTCGTACACCATTGAGATTTGCAGAGTTCATGAGGATTAGGCTACCTACTTATTCAAGTTCATCTGAGCCTTTGGAGGCAAATGATTGGCTTCATTCTGTAGAGAAGCTAAATCTTGCTCAGTGCACACACACACACACACAGAGAGAGAGAGAGAGAGAGAAATTTCTCTACGCCACTCACCAACTAAAAGATACTACATCAGAATGGTAGGAGAACTATTGTATCACTCATGAGGATCAGGCAAATATTACTTAGGTAGAGTTCACAATAGGTTTTCGCCATGCCCATATCTTAGATGGAGTGGTCGAAATGAAGAAAGAAGAGTTCCATGAGCTTCAGCAAAAAAAACATGTTCGTAAGTGGATATCTCAACAAGTTCACTCAATTAACTCGCTATGCCTCAGAAGATGTTGCCACTGATGATGCACGTCAGAAGTATTTCAAGAAAGGACTCAATCCTGGATTGAATGTTCAAATCGTTAGCAATGATTACATCAATTTCTAGAACATGGTGGATAAGGCCATACTTATTGAGGAGTCTCACCATGAGTTGGAAGAATTTCGCAAGAGAAGGATGATACAACAAGGAGTTTAGTTGCACCAGTCATAGAAAGCTCACTTCAATACTTACCAGCTTGCACGTGCACCTCAGTAGTTAGGATTTAGGACTGCACAAGTGCCTTGTCAGAATATTTTGGGACCACGCCATATCAATGTCAGCAATTAGCCTCGGAGGAATGTCAAACCTATAGCCTCAGTTACTTGTTTCAAGTGCCATGAGCATGATCACTATACTAACAAGTGTCCATAGAAGCAAGCCCCTATGTCAATTCGTTTCAACTTGGGAGCTACACCAGATAGCCCTATTCCAGGAGCAGTACGTGGAGCACCCCAACCTCAAACCAAGCCACTAGGATGCCACAATTAGTTGCTAGAGGTCAGGTGAACCATGTCACAGTAGAGGAGGCCCAAGCAACTTAGGATATTGTGATGGGTAAGTTTCTAGTAAATTCAGTACTTGCCATATTTTTATTTGATTTTAGAGCTTCGCATTCTTTTGTTTCTCAAAGTTTTGCTATTCAGCAATAGTTGGGAACCGCTGTTCTTAGATCTATTCTTTCGGTTCAATCTCCTGGTTTTGAGTTGAGCACAAACTAGGGATGTTCTAGAATTAAGATATCTATCCAAGAGATAGACTTTCTTGCTATTTGATGTGAGAAATTGCTCGCGGATTTCTAGCCCCGTGGTTATAAGATGTGGGCGTGCCAATGTACTAAAGTACACAAAAATAAATAAACACAACAAAAATAGAGGAAACATGTATTTTATTCATTCATTTGAGAAGAACAAAATTACAGATCCTTTTATATATGTGTGTGCTTCATAGTCTACCTTGCGTAGAAGATCTGACATAGACAATATGGTGTCCTGGTTCTCGGGGCCTCGGAAGGCCTCCCGATTAATTACATCCGCAAGGTAACCTATGGTAAACCTCCTATTAAGCTACGCATTTGTCATCGTCTTCAGTCTTCGTTTATGTTCCTCATGCAAGGGATGAATGATTGATGAAGGTATGGGCAGTGGCATTATCCATAGCCTCGTCGGTCTATAGGGCTATTGACAGCGTGGTCATCACACTTGACCGCGCCCACCTATGCCATTCAACCTCGTTGCTATTGAACAGACACGACAGCAGTGATTTGAAGTATGCATGATTAACGACTAGCATGACCAACTTAACAACAATGGTGGCTAGAATCGGTGTCGTAGGTATAGCCTGAGTAGAAGAATTAGCAGAGCAGGCCACGGAGGTCAAGTATCAATGTGATCGACACCATGAAAAACCGTATGTGGTCAAGATTCATTAGAGTCAAAACTCATCAAGAAATGTCTGTGGTCAAAATCCACCGTAGTCGAAATCCATCGGGAGATGCCCGTGGTCGAAATCCTTGGTTGTCGAAACCCATCAGAAGTGCTTAGTGGTCGAGCATCACTGTGATTGAATTCGTCGGGAGATCTCCATGGTTACATGGTCAAAACCCATGGGAAGACATCCGGGGTCAAAAACACACCATGGGCAAAAGCCATTGAAAAACAGCCATAGTCAACAGTAACTGTATTTGACACCACCAGGAAACATCCGTGATCGAAAGTCACATGGTCTTTGGCTCTAGCAAGTGGTCATAGCGGTCGATAGTCGTATTAGTCTTTGGAAGCGATCGGACGCGTTCGGCTCCAGTAAGTGATCGTAGATGGCTAATGGTCGTAGGCATCCTTGGAAGTGGTCGAAGTCGTCTGGCTCCAGCAAGTGATCATCGATGGCTGATGGTCATAGATGGCCATCTTTGGAAGTGATCGGAGGCTTTGGCTTTGAAAAGCGATCGTAGATGGCTGATGGTCGTAGGCGTCCGTCTTTGGAGAGTGATTGGAATTCGGAGGATCCTGACTTCAGCAAGTGGTCGGTAGCGGTCGAGGACTTCAACTTTGTGAAGTGATTTGAGACACCTGATTACGAAATCGCTCGACAGAGATAAGGGACTCTGACTCTATGAAGCAATCGAAAGTGCTGACTTTGGCAAGCGATCAGAGACACTTACTCACAGGAACGATCTGAGGTATTCAACTTTGCGAGTAGTCGAAGGGCCTGACTTGGGAAGCGGTCGAGGACGTCAAGCTTCAGAAGCAATCGTTAGCGGTTGAGGACTTCAGCATTGCGAAGCGATCAGAGATATGCACGGCTTTGGAATCGATCGGCGGCAACAAAGGACTCTGACTCTGCGAAGTAATCCGAAGTGCTGGCTTCGGCCAGTGAACGGGAGCTCACGACTTCGGCAACAATTGGCAGCAGTCATGGTTGCTTGGCGACATTGCCGTTGTAGCCGCCGCTCGTTGTATGCATCTTAACTAGCTGTAAAAGAAAGATAGGAAAGACTGTTTTTACCGTTCTTGACATAGGAGGCCATGATCGTTGTACGCATTCTCATTCATCTTAAATCCAAATTGAGTGAAACTTGTTTATAAATTCATCTGAAATCATGATCTTTCTAATGGAAGTGAAATCATGAATTTTGAAGTTCATTTGGATTTTCATTTGGAATTATTTTTATTTTGTTGGTATTTATTCTAATCCCTATGTAATCGTTTAAATAGAGTACGAAACCCAAAAAGAGCAACAACTCGAGTCAAGCTAGGATCCTCAAGACTAAGCAATTTGTGAGCAAGATGAGTCAATACTTTGATCATTTTGAAACTACATTTTTACGCAAGTTATATTTGTGTAAATTATCAAGTTGCACGCTTTTATTTGTTATGCAAGTTATATTCATCTTAAGGTTATAGATACACACCTTTTATCACATGAATAATTTCACGAACCAGCAACACTCATTGTACCACCTTTTATCAGTATATTTTAGACTTTACTAATATGCCAGAGTAATCACTAAAAATGCTATGATATACCTGGTCGCAACAACATAAATAAATTAGTGTTGGCTTAAAATTTTCTAGTAGTTGATGGAATGGTAAGAGTATGCAATATGGTGGCATTTTGGGCCCAGAGGATGGGCGGGGTGTTACAATTATATCTGTTTTTGACTCTAATATGGCTTGCAGTCTCGTATAGCTGAAAGACGCTAGATATTACTTGAATAATAAGACCTGACATTTCTTAGTGTTATTGGAGACAAAAGTATATGGCCATCAACAGCAGAAATCTTCCTTGAAGCTATCACAGATTGCTGGACATATGGCTGCTCAGAAACAAATTGATTTTTTGGGGGAATAGTTTGCTCTTGTTTATCTTTCTTGATCACTATTTATGTTTAGAGTTTCCATTTAATTAAATGCTTTCCTTACAATCCTTCCCTACAGGTTGTGTTCACTGATCAAGCCAAAGCAGAGTGAAAGACTCAGAAATAGAATACGCTGATAGATGTCAAACTCTCATGTTGTGCTTTTGTGCTTTTGAGTTTCTGGTTTGGTAAATTGAAGGCTTGAAAATACTACGCTAAAAGGTGGATGTGATATGGGATGTGTTGTTTTGCTTCCTTTAGATATCTTAATTTCATCCATCTTTTGCAATTCATGAGCATAGAAGAACTTAGGGTTTATATGCTTTGTGAGATGACTCTTCACGTATTCCGTCTGTACTTGTGCAATACAAACTGCATTATCTTTATAGATAATTGTGGGAGCTTGCATGATATTGATCCTACATGATTGCATGGACTCGAGTGACGGTTCAGGCGGCTCCGAGCATCGGCTTCAGGCGGCCGGCGGTTGGGCTCGTGTGGTGGCTTCTGGCGGCGCCGAGCTGCGGCTCATGCGAATGCCGGCAGCCAGTGGCAGCTTCAGGCCACCTCGGCGACGCACACAGCTGCGCAAGGGGAGGCCGACGGCTGGCTACAGGCCGACGACCGGTGGCAGTTTTACGCACGGCAGCCGTACGGGGCCATCCATGCAAGATTTTTTCCTTTTTCTTTTTTTTCAATTTACAATGCAATCAACATTTACTTTTTCATGTAATCTACTGATCGACAGTGTCGGCGACTTCAAGTCTGCTCACGGTAGATTAGAGTGGATTTGCACCGTAGAAAAAGTCTAGAAAGCGAAACTTGCGGAATTTAAAGCGATCTAGATGCAGACAATTCAATCTACTAATGCTTTAATAATTACCTTTCGATTCACTGGAGCGATTCGTGTTGATAACGTATTGAGAAACTGTTGTTGGCGACCAATCCGATCGATTCCTCTGCTATGCAAAAACAGATCAAACACAGAAGAGCAAATAGTAGATTAAAACACAGAGATAGAGAAAACTTCTGATCTTTCTTTATTGTTTTCTTTTCTTATGCGTATACAAAATAGCCAATAACACTTTTTATTTATAATGTAGTGGTAAGATGTCCACTATAGACCAAAGATTCAAACCTAGACTCAGATTTTCTAACATTTCCTTGTTCAGCTTCTCCGCGTCCTCCGCAGCATAATCGTCCTACAGAGTATAGATGTCCCACACATCTCTAAAATTCTCAACACCGACGTCAAACAAGCAATTGAACACACGTACACATACAGATCATGCACAATTACCAGACCCACCACATTGAACACCGCCTTCTCGTACCGTGCCCTCGCCTCCTCCGCTATCGCCTGCGCCAATCAAATTCCAACCGAAACCGAATCGAATCAGAAAAAGGCACTCCCACTAAAAAAAACGCAAACTTTCAGATCGGATCGGACAGCGACCTTGGGTCCTTGGCGAAGCCCTCGGCGGTGCCGGTCTGCGTGCCGAAGAGGATGGTGACGCGCTTGCGGTCGGCGTCAGCGTCAGCGTCGACCTTGACCGGCGGCGCGGCGACTGGCCTGCAGCGCCATCGCTTCCCCCCGCGAGGGTTTGGTTGGGGAGGAGATGGGAAAGGGGAGAGGAGGCGCTAGTGGGGTGCCCCGAATATGGGGTGAGACCTCTAGGCAAATGGCGAGCGCGCGAACAGAAAGGAACTCTCGCGCTCAGCCAGCCCCATCTCACATTCTCACCCCACGTTGATCTGTGCGATTCGCCACTAGCACCAGCCACCAGCCACTAGGGCAGCCGAGTCGCCGAGTGACTGGCCGCTGGGCTTGGTCTGCTGGGCTGGGCCGTTGGGCGGACCAGCTAATAGATATAGATAATAGATGAGAAATTTCGATATTTGACACTAAATACGTGCGCCTCTCAACTTTTAACCCCCAATTCGCACGCCTTTGGAAATTTAACCCTGTCGCTGTGAATTCTTTTGATTCAAGGGATTTTCCTCATTTTCTCTCCTTTTCTATTTTGACACTTGTCACTGCGAAAATAAGGAGAATCCCTTGAATCAAAAGAATTCGCAGTGACAGGGTTAAATTTCCAAAAGCGTGCGAATTGGGGGTTAAAAGTTGAGAGGCGCACGTATTCAGTGTCAAATATTGAAATTTCTCATAATAGATTGAATACGAATATTTTTAAATACAGATGTAAATATTATCGGATATGAATATAAATATTTTTTAATATAAATTTTACATACCATATTCGTGCTTTCTTATATACGAATATCGGATAAAACGGATTATCAATTACCGTTTCCCACCCCTAATCTTGCTCTTTGATATTTCAAAGATGTAGACATCACCTTCCTTCAAGCCAGTGCTGCGCACGAAGCCTCGCCAGCCAGCTGCAAGAGCATGCCAACCATCTGATCCTCGCTGCTGCCAGCCCCGCAGAGCTTGATAGTTTCATCTTCCTGTGGAAGGTGTTTGACTGCGTAATCCCTATGGATAACCTACACAATTTATGAATAAATGATTTTGTGATTATAGGCATGATCAACCTTACAAGCAGTAGTGATGCATGTTTCATTAGTAAAAACATTAAAGTAATATGCCCAAAGCTATAACAGGTCTTGAAAAACAAGCAAAAGATTTTATCTATTCAACAAAAGAGATAAGTATACCAGATTTTCACCATCAATGTTTTCATTTCTTGTTCATAGCTGTTAACATACAATGGGATTACAGGTTCAATCTTCTGCTCAAGGACAATGACTTTTGCCATCTGTTTTGTAACACCCCTATTTCTGGGAGCGTTATGAATCCCCCACAACTGCCCAAGATTGTTCAGCTGCGACTTACATCAATCGAGTGTATAACATTGCTAACACAAGCTCAAGAACAAAAGTCAACTTTATTACAATATAAGGGCTTAGAGCAAAGTTTCACAGTAGGGCCAAAGGCCTTTATTTACATTACAGCAAAAGACACCACATGCATACTTGAGCGGAGAACGACCCTAATCCCAAACTTCTTCCATTTCATAGTATACCACCTCTTCGTCTTCGCCTGACTCTTCAAAGTTGGCAGTTTCTGTTTATGTTTTTAGCAAGTATGAGTACTACTACCGTACTCAGCAAGTCACACGGAGCTTAACATTAACTATATGCATGGTATAACAAATGAAGGGAAAACAGGTTTATTATTTTTGTGTGGATGCAGTTTTAGTTGAGAAACAATTAAAGACTTGAAAAGTAACTTCATTAAGGTAAAAGGGTTTTCAAGCGTGATTACCAATATTCATCATTATCAAACCATTCTCAACTCTAATTATGCTTTGCTATTGATTCACCCATTAAACATAGCTTCATTTACCGGAAGTACGGCGTATTCGAATACAATTATTTCATGACTCTGCAGAGTTGCCCTGCTTTACCCACAAGATCTCTCAACTCCCGCAACAGAGTTAAGAAAACAAGGTTGTTCACTGCTCAATTCTTTATATAGTCTCTACCCAGTAGGTCCTAGATCTCCATAAGCTCGGATGACCCCACGGATCTCATCCGACTTATGGCAGTCCTACTGTTGTATGGTTAACCACCTCCTATACAAACTCACCCTCGGTCTCCCCCCCACCAGTTGCAGAGGTTCAATTGAACTTGAGTAGTTATTAAACCAGGTTTGACAAAATCAACGCTTGTGGTTGGGCGGTTACTATGTTCTTTACTCTGCATAAGGGTATAGTCCTTATATTTTTATCTAAGGCATCATCCATGCACTAACCCATATTCAGTACACTCTGTACTGCCACCAATCCACAACCAAGTCTCCACCCTAGAATAAGGTCTTCGGATCCACCTCTGTGATTCTCGCTTACCCTAGATCCATATTTTCAAAACTCTAGACAAATACCAAGATTCTTAGTAGTGAAAAGAATTTTAATGAATTCCTAAACTACCATGTTCATACTATTATCATATTTAATACTACTATGTTTTGTCACAGTGAATATGGCCATCAAGATAAACTGGGTTTTTTCGGGTGGTAGGACATAACTAATATCATGTCATTCTAGACAGTAATTATACATAAAATACTGACTTAAAAATAACATAATGAAAATACTAATAAATACATAAATAAAGACAAGGTAGGTTCAATATGATCAATGTATGTGCGACTTGCATTGCGGGTCTATGATTTCAACTAGTTCAAACTCCTCGGTGGGCTGGGCCTGAATTTGGGCTTCTCCTTCCAGCTCCTGAGAAACTTTGACGTCGGAGGCTAACACAAAAGCAAATTAAAATAAATTAATTCCATGCCCGAAGGTTGAGCTAGGAATAAAGAAAATAAAGAAATAAAGAAAGAAAATCTGATAAAATTCAAATAAATTAGGATTTGGGCTTATAGGAGGGTCATATGGGGAAATGGGCCTGAGATTTGGATTGGCGGGCTAGAAACAAATCTAGGGAGTATAAACTTGTATTTTTGGGTTCGGACCGGTTACTGTTCATCGGGCTCGGTCGGTTACTATTCCTCGGGCTCGGTCGGACGAAACGGACTCAGCCGAATCAGATGGGTCTGGTTGGGATCACTGTGTATGCGGTTTGGTCAGCTGCAACGGGCGCGGGCGAGCTGGTTCAACCCAGCCGAGTTCGGCTGGTCCAGTCGGATGCATCCGTCGCGACCGAAGCGGCTTGGCTCAGCCGGGACGGGGTGGTGCGGTTGGAGGAATAGTGCGCACGCACTGTTCTTCTTCCCCAAACCCGCGCACGCGCAAAAGAACAGGGGAGAGGGGCGGCAACTACCGGCGGGGCTAGGGTTACTTGCAACGCTTTTCAAGGGCATGGATGAGTTCGTGGGAGTGAGGAGGTCTCATTTTTTGTGGTTGGAGGTCCGGTGGAGGTGGTATTCGCCGGCGGCAAGCTCCTCCCTTGTGCGGCCACTTTTGGAATTGCAAGCTCCTGGTAGTTTTCTAGGGCAATTAGGCCGGTGTTTGGGCATCAATAGGGTTCGGGTAAGGTCATGGGAAAGTCGGCTTAAGCTAGAAAGGCTTGAATTGGGCCGGCCACGGTGGACGGTTTCGGCCGTTGGGGTGTTTACGGCGCCGGGGAAGATGGGTGGCCGGGAGACTAGGGCGGTGGTTGGGGTGTGCTTCTGGGGTGTTGGTGAGGCTATAGACGAGAAGAATCGAAGAATGGTTGATCAGAGAGAAGACTTTGGGTTAGGGCTCACTCTTTTGATTTCTTGCAATTGCCGACAATGGAGGGGGAATGGGGAGCTTCAGGGTGTCGAGCTAGTTGTGGGAGTTGATGGCTTCGGCTAGGAGTGCTTGGCCGCTTAAATAGCAGCTTGGAGGTGGTTCGGCACGAGGACTGTCCAAGGCGGCAATGGCGCGTGGCAGCTGGCAGCGTTGCCACGCCCTCGGGCCTGGTCGGGGGTGTCAGGCGGTAGGGGTAAGGCTGCAAGGAAGCTCTGACCAAGCGGTAGAGGTGGCGAAGTCCGGAAGGTGCAGGGGTGCGGTGGCGCGAGCAGAGGAGACCGGCGGTGGCAAAAGCTAGGACACGGCGGCGGCGGTCGGGTTAGTGTGGCCTGCCATGGGTCTGGGGTGGGGTACAGTGGCCGACCAACAGGGTGGAGGTGGCGGGAAAGGCGCAGGCGCGAGAGCAATCACGAAGAAGGTGTGACGGCGACAAAATTGGTATGGCGGTGGAGTTTTTCGGACATGAACAGCGCCGTCGTTCGATCTCTCCATTCCGATTGTGATGGCAAGGATTAGGCCCAGCTGTGTTCTGAGATTAGTATGGATTAGGTTGATGGAGCCAAAAAACAAAGCAAAAACGAAAATCCAATTCAAGTTTAGCTTTTGATTTTCTTTTCAGAATTCAGTTTTGTTTCATGTTTTCTAGTCAAATTCAGTTTCTTAAGGCTCACATAACGAGACTCAGTTTACGCCCAAAGGACACCTGAATCCGGAGGATGTTGAATGCCTTCTGGAGGTGGCACATCTTCGCGTATGCAAAACATAAATGATGAACTAACAAACAAAACTAGTGCAAATAGCGCTTGAAATGCAGGTGCATCTCTTCGAATTATTTACCTGAATGCTCAGAATGGTTGTAAAAGGTCTATAAGATTTTGACAGAATCATCACTTGCTTCTTGCACAATAGGACCACAGTTCCTAACAACACAAGATGACACCTTCTGGCATCCCCTTGGATAAAAATTAGAATCTAAACATAAGGAATCGCCTTATTGAAGGTCATGAGCACTGCAAAATGTCTCCCATCCAGATTGAAAAACTAATTTATTTGGTTCCTTGGTAACATGAACATTGCATTTGTCGCCATGTTCTATGTTACATCCCAAAAGTATTTAAAATATTGTAATTGCTAAAAATTTAAAATCCTTTGTCCATTTCCAGTTTTGTTTAAAATTTTTGATGTTTATTCAAGAGTCTTCATTTGGTTTCTTGCTAATAATTTGAATAAGGAAATCAAAATCTTGAATGGAGAACTGAGACTGTGAAAGTCAAATCGGAAAGAAATTTTGAATTTCTTTTGCTAAGATCAAAAATTCAATTTCAAAATTGGAATATTGAAATTCAAAAACGAAAATAGAAATTGAAATCAAAGCTAATATTATAACTTTCATCCAAATGCTATAACCAAAAAGGAAAATTTCAAAACTTAAGCTTATCTCCAAATTGGCTCTTCAAATTTCGTTTGAATTCTCAAAATCCTCAAAAATTCGTTTGGGCTGCCAGCCCATTTTTCTTTCTGGTTATCTTTCCCCTGGCCTTTTCTCTCCAGCCCAATCGGACTTTTTCCCCACCTGCCCCCCTCCTCTTCCTTCCTTTCCTCCCCTTGTTTTCCTACCGTGCGTACCACCGCCGGCCGCGCCGAAACAGCCCCCGGTTTCTCTCCTCCACTCGGCGCTAGCCCTTCCCCATGGCATCACCGCCGCCGCGCCATACCTCTCCTCAGGCTAGATCCTCACCTCCTTCCCCTCTGCCCCGCCGCGCATCGCCACCTTCTTCCCCTGCTATGGTCGACGCCAAAACCGTCCTCGGATTTCCCGTCACGTCCGAGCCAGCCCACACTGACGCCGCATTAACACCTCACCGCATTGACGTCGCCTAGCTCCATCCCTCCCATAGCTCCACCCCTCCACTAGCCCTGTTGCACGCGTTCAATGCAACTGCCTAGCATTGCTCCTCCACTCCACCGTGCGCGCCTTAACTTATGCCCAGCGGCCAACCACCTCCCTCGCATATAAAAAGGGTCGCTGAGCTCCCCCTTTACTCCCACCACTTGTTTCCCTAGCTCCCCCGTCCTCCTGAGCTCGCTGCCACCTTCACCAAGCTCCCCTGCAACCCTCCCCATTGACAGCGCCACTTGGTGAATCTCGAGTGACGCCAAGCCTCTTCCTAAGCTCGCCTTGCCTCTCTCATACTCTCACCCCCCTTGCTATTGGTCTCCCCTCCTCTGTAGGCCATCGGCAATCACTCTCCCTTGCCTCCCGCCGAGTTAGCCGCCATGGACGCTATTCCTCGCCCAGAGCACTTCGCCCCGATTCCTTGCAGTGAGAGTACCTCTCTGACATCCCGGAGCTACTCCAACCGACGGCCGAGCCTCACGATTGTCCGAGCTCCGCCTCCACGGGAGCCACCCGCCGCCAGCCCCGGTCCTTGTTGCCGGCCCATCTCGCCCCCCAGCTCCACCAACAACAGTGGTAAGTTCCCCTGGCTTGACTCTTGCCCGTACCCCCCCTCCTTTTCCTCTTTCCTTGCTCCGACCGTCGTCCCCCCCTGTGGCCTCCCCGTCCCGCCTGCCGTGAGCCGCCACCGGCCATCCATGGCGCCACCCCGAGTCATGCCGACCCCTCCGCTAGCCCCCTCGCCCTTCGAGCAATCCATTTTGGCAATCGCCGCACCTTCCACGGCCACCACCCGCCAACGCTGCCGCCCAGCCCCTGCGCCTCTAGCCTCCCCTGTTTTGGCCCCCTGCTCCAACCGAACACCTTTAACGCCACGTGCCGGGGATATGGTCGAGAACATGGACATGGAAAGCCGCGTCCAACAACAGCAACGTCGGTTGCAATCAGCAGTGCGTCCTGGTAAGCTCGATTCTTTTTTATTTATAATTATTACTAGTCAAAAACCCCATGTTGTTGTGAGCTGCCACAAAAAAAAAGCTAATTTAAGTGATGTAAAGATAAGGGCATGAGTTTGTTTGGGGGACGTTTTTTTAACGATCGTCGACGACGGTAATCAGATAGAAGTGAATGATTGTAATTTGCAGTGGAAACTCTTTTGCTAAAATCTGTTAACTCCTGATTTTCCAACTTGCTAAGTCCGTAGAAACAAAAAACAAAAGACAGCACAAATAAATAATAATAATAATTTATCATGCTAATGTCTCACATAGCGTAACACCGATTTTCTTTCTTTTTTTTAAACGCTCGGCCGCCGCTCGTGTCTTCTTTCCTGTATCACAAACACTACACGACTGCCACACGTTTTTTTTTATTTTTTTTCTTTTCGCACAACGCGCCCGGCGCTCAAAACCATCAACACCAGTCGGCGGCCGATCGCTTTTTCTTGATACGACTCAACGCGACCGACGCTCGCTACTTCCAATGAATACGAGTCTGCAGAGCTCGATTTTTTCATCAGCACCACACAAGCACTCAACTTATTGAATGCAAGCCCGTTTCCATCAACCATCAACACAAGCCAGCACTCAATAGTCCTGTTTCTATTTTGTTAGTACTCGATGCCACCAAAGTCTGCACCTTACCTTTTCTTAATCTACCAGTACAATATCAAGACTCTCTCACAAAGCAGCGGCTGCCCAATTTTTTATTGATCAACTCGCTGACGCAATGATCACCAATGACCAGTCTAGTTCCAACTCACCGCAGGCGTTCAAGATGACACGTCTCACCGAAGGCGACTGTGTTGGCTTGACTCGTAGAACGAAAACCGAGATCGGCATAGACATGCGAGGCGCAGGACTGCCTCTCTGCACGGTGATCGAGGAAAAACGTGACAATGGCTTCTCGCACATGCGAAACACAATGTCGCTTCCGCAGAATTTTTCCATAACAGAGTATTTGAGAATCATAATAGCTACAAAATATTCTTCGCTAGCATCTTAAATCTTTGCACAAAATTAGTCTCTTCAAAAACCACATGGTTAAATCCTAACTCCATCTCTATTTATAGTCTAGAGCCCAAAACATGAGCTGAACTTAAATCCATGAGTTTTAATCCAATTCCAACAGCAAAGGGACCCGAAACCTTCCTAACACAAGTTTTCCAAAATTCCAAATTTTCTAACGCATCACGTGTCGAAGCCTTCAGGACCGCACCTTCCGTAGCTTTTTTACACATCATCCACCACGTGTCGTAGCCTCCAGACCGCACCTCCGTAGCTCCAACACGTATCATCCATCTCTAATCTCCATACACCCCAAGCATAAACCCGATCATCTTGTGATCTACTTGACCGTTCGAACCTTGGATCTCCCTATTCTAGTCTCGGTCCACTTCGTCACCGACCATGATCGTCTCTATGCTCAACCTGCACATGCACAGACCAAAGAACATTCTTCCCGAACAAGTTCGTCCAAACTTGACCAAAATCAATCCACACATACGCGACACAACTCGCATAACACTAAATAAAATTACCAATTATTCATCATTATAAATTAACTATTATCAATTATTTATCACCAAAATATCCTAAACCTAGCCACACAATCTAACATTTTTTTATTAGCAGTTTTATGTGGGATCTAAGTCTGTTTTTTCTGGTCTTGTTTAGCGATTTTGTGTGGGAGATGCGAGGTTGTTTATAATAGTAGAGATTATAGGTTGTGGTTCTTGTTTTCATAACCTATGCTTAGTTGAAGTGGACATGATTTTTATTGTCAAGTGGCTCCAATTAATCCTAAATGTCAGCAAGCTATTTGGATTGAATTTACTTTTGCAGTTACATCACTGGTCACATTATTAGGATACTTGTATAGCTATTGTTGTACCTCCCTAACTTGCATCCCTCCTGTACATGGCTATATATATGAAAGGCACCCACCTCATTGGATTGTGGTGATTCCCCAAATACCTTCCTACATGGTATCAGACGTCCGGGCTTGATCTTCTCGCCCACCAAACCCTAGCCGCGCCGCCCCTCCACTCTCGCCGCGCCGCATCTCTCTCGCGCCGCCTCCCTTCTCAGGGCTGCGCCGTTCGGCCGCCGCCTCCTCGGCCGCGCCGATCTATCCCCTTCCGCTGTCCTTCTTCCCTACTCCATCTTCCACCCGGCAGCGTCGACTTCCTGTCACGCCGCCGCCACTCCCAACCTTCCTCGCCCACGCTTCTTCCCATGTCGACGGAGTCTTCAGCGTCGAGCAGCTCCATGGCTTCCGCCGGTACGGCTCCGTGCCCCCGTCTGGACCGGACGCCGCACCGCCTGTTTACGTCGCTCCCTACGCGACGATCGCCGTCAAGTCGCACGTACCGGTGACCCTTGAGTTGAAGCGTCCCAACTTCAACCGCTGGTCTCTGTTCTTCCTCTCCCTGTGCGGAAAATTCGGACTTCGCTCCCACGTCGACGGCACCGCCGCGGCACGTCCGCAGGATCCCCAGTGGGCAATTGCCGACTCTTGCGTCCACAGCTGGCTCCTCGGTTCCGTGGCGGACGACGTCCTCGGCCTCGCTCTCGCGCCTGACCAGACCGCTCGCCAACTCTGGATCGCCATCGAAGCTCTCTTCCAAGCCAACAAAGCTTCTCGTGCCGTGTTTCTCGGTCACGAATTCCACTCCATGACGCAGGGCGACCTTTCCATCGACGAGTATTGCCAGAAGATGAAGGCCACCGCCGACGCGCTACGTGATGTCGGCCACGCCGTCCTCGATTCGCAGCTCGTCCTCAACCTTCTGCGCGGCCTCAATCCTCGATTCTCCAGCACCGCCGACAACATCGCTGACTCCGATCCGCTTCCCACCTTCGCCGCCACCCGCGAGAAGCTGGTTCTGAACGAACTTCGTCTCGCCAACGAGAGCAAGGTCGCCACTCAAACTGCGCTTCATGCCGGCTCCTCCTCCTGCGGGGTGTCATGCCATGCCGCCGGCTATGGCCAGGGCGCTGGTGGCAGCACTACCACAGGCAAGGGCGGTAGTTCCGGCAGCGGCGGCCAGGGCGGACGCCAGAGTGGTGGCGGCAGCAACAACAACGGCCAGGGTGGTCGCCGAAGCAAGAAGGGCGGCGGCCGCGGCGGAAATTACCAGGGCGGCGGCAGCAGCAACCGCGACTCCACCCCGCGCGGGCGGGCCCTGGATGTGCTTCACCCGTGCGCGCGCAGCAGCAGATCGGGCGCCTCGCGCAGGAACGTCGTAGCAGCCGTGGCGATCCCCGCAGCCCGGCATTCTGGGCGCGCATCCGCAGGCCCATACCGCCTTCGCGCCCGCTCAGTTCTCCGTCGCACCGGCTTCGATGCTTCCTGCACAGCAGCAGGGTGTTGGCAGCTGGGATCAGGCCGGCCTCATCACCGCCCTGAACCAAATGGCACTTCAGGGCGCCAACTCCTGGGTCCTCGACACCGGCGCCACCGCTCACATGTCGTCATCGGATGGTATACTAATCTCCCGCCTACCTCATTCCAATTCTTTCATCATCAGAGGTAATGGTAGCACCATTCGATTTCTGTCGTGGCACATCCACCTTGTCGGTAGCTGACACTTCCTTTCATCTCAACAATGTCCTCATCGCTCCCGCCCTAGTGCGCAATTTGCTTTCTGTTCGTCAGTTCACTCGCGACAATAACTGCTCTATTGAGTTTGACGCTTTGGGTTTTTCTCGTTATGACCGAGGACGGGCGCGTGATTCTTCATTTGCAATAGTAGCGGGGACCTCTACACCATCCCATCGTCCCTACCATACAGTTGCAGCCTCGCTACCTCGTCTACTTTGTGGCATCTCCGCCTTGGTCATCCCGGTCCTTCCGCCCTCGTCACGCTTTGTAACATCCCAAAATTTTTTTTATTGATTTTCTGGAGTTTATTTGGATTTATCTGGATTTTATTTAAAAATTTAAGCAAGAAAATGTATTTAAAATATTTTATTAAAGCAAAAAAAAAAAGAAATCTAGAAGTTTCCTTCTTCCCTTCTTCCCCAACTGCCCGGCCTCCATTAACACCCCATCCGAGCTTTAAAAGCTTCGGTTACTCCTTCCCTCGGCCGGCAACCGAAGCCATTATTGGCCCTTAGGCTCGCGCGCTGTAACCGCCCCACCTCTGTCCGTTTTCTGTCGGCTTAAAGCCTCTCGCCGTTATGCGATCGTTTGAAAGTCCTTAACTCCGCGAGCCCATTACCTCCGCCCTCGCCCTATAAAGCTCCTTCCCGAGCCCGTTATCCTCCTTCGCCTTCCGTGCGCCGCCACCTCTTTCCTCCGCCCTGAACCGAATCGGCCCCGACCCGTGCTTCCTCGTCCGCCGCCGTGCGAGCTCCGGCGAGGAATTGGCGCCGCCCTGGTCTCTTCCGCGCCTCGCCGACGACGCCTTCGTGATCCCCAAGCGCCGGCGACCACCATTCCCCTCTCCGCCGAGCGACGCCGCCACCGGAGCCCGTTGTTGCCGAAGACTCGGCGCCGCCGCTTCTTCTCGCCGACCGACCGTCTCCACTCGTAATCAACCTCTACGACCATCCGCCGCCTCCGCCACTCGCCGATTCCTCCGACCACCCCGCGGCCAACCAGTTTCAAGGTAACACCTTCCGTGGTCGTAGATCCGTAGTCGTAAGTCTTAGCCGTAGCCGTAGCTGCTCGAGTAGTCGTGGCGACTATGTGGTCGTAAATGACTAGGTAGCCGTTAACCTGTTTGAGTGGTCGATTCGCCTCGAAGTCGTAAGTTCTCTCGCAATCGGTCGAGGTTTTCGTGTAGTCGAAGTCGTAAGTTTTCGTGTAGTCGAGTCGTAAGTTCTCTCGTAGTCGGGTCGAGGTTCTCTCGTAGTCGGGTCGAGGTTCTCGCAGTAGTCGTAGTCGTGACCGTGCGTGGCCGTAGTCGTAATTTTCCCGAGTAGTCGTAAACCTTCCGTGTGGTCGTATGTCGACTGCGTGGTCATAAACCTTCCATGTGGTCGTAAGTCGACTACGTGGTCGTAGCTCCGCCCGATCGCATTTGCCGTGGTTGTAGCTCCGCCCGATCACGTTTGCCGTGGTCGTGAGAACTTCCGAAGGCCATAACTTCTTCATTTTAACTCCGATTTAACTCGTTCAAATTTCTAAATTTTTATAAAATCCTAAACTATCCATTTCTGGACTCTTTTTGAATTTTTGGATTTTATTTGAATTTTGTTTGAATTTCTTTTGGTTCTTTGCGTATAGATTACGACGAATCCGAGAGTATTTCTTCGATTTAATCGCAGCAAGACTTCGAGCAAGGCAAGTTACACCTTTGACCATGTTGATCCCTGTAATTTAAATTATTTATGTTGTTTTTAAATTAATATGCATGCATACTTTTATTCAAATTAGTTCAAATGTGCTTAAAACTTTAGTTACACCCAATTCCCTTTGTATGGCCAATCTCGAATTTGAACGAACATACCTTGTCACCATAGATGAAAGCCTAGTTGGTACATTAGTATTAACTAGAACATTTTATAGAATTGCTTAGCCATGCTTAGATTAATTTAGGTGGGAAGATTGGTTTCACACGAAATGTTGGTTTATAAAATCTATTCTTGACTTTGGTGAGTCAAGAAGGTCTATAAAATTTTGATAAAATAAAATGGATAAAACCTGTTTTAGACTTAGGCATTGGTATGGTGGTGGGTGCTTGCGGCATGCGTCGTAGTTTGTTGACTCGATGTTGACCGCCAGCACAAGGGGTATGCGGTAGGCCTAAGTCAAATTAAGGACCGGATGTGAACTACTATTACAAGTCACACCGCACTACCGCAAGTCCGGTATGGGACAGATCCGGCTAAGTAATTTGTGAAGTTCCATTTTAGTTTCGCTATAGGCTGAATGTGAGCGTGGCGTGAGGCCATGAGAAGTCTCACATGGCACAAGAGGGGCTCCAACATGTGGATTCATGTTGTGGTGAAACCTTAGTGGCGGCGTAGCTAATTTGGTAATGGAACATTGGAACAGCCTTATCATGATCTCCTCGGCCGCACACCTAAGGAAGTGTGTAATCCGGTGGCAAACAGAGAACATGTCTTGTGGGTAAAGTTGTACACCTCTGCAGAGTAACAAACTATCTCGGATAGCCGTGTCCACGGTCAAGGACATGCTTAGTATGGTTTTTCACGGATTAGATTTTGGTTTTAATAAAATTTGGTTTATGGAAATTTGTGAAACTTTTGGAAAGATGGTCCGGTGGGATACCCGTGGTTAGGTTAGTGTTAGGTTGTTGCCTGCACTAACGTTATTATTTTGTTAAATCTTGTTTTTATATATTGTATCAACTTTAGCTTTTGCACTTACGTTATTGTATTTAATTCAATAATGCTGTTTATGCAAATGAACCACATTATGCCTTTCTTTGTAACCCCTTATGCATGCATCAAATCATTATATCTCCGGTGTAACTTGTGGAGTACTTTATGTGCTCACCTTGCTATAAACAATGTTGCCAGAGGACGATGATGTCAACTATGTTGAGGATCGCGACGAATAGGCCACGCCTTACATCAATTCGCCTTGTGGGAAGGCGGGATGGGCTGCTCCTCTTATTTACCTTCCATTGTTTATTTCATGTTTGGCCATGAAGCCACCTTATTGTAATCTTGGCCATAAGGCCCGTACTTTTGCTTTATAATAAAGTTTGGTTATCATGCATGATATGTATCACTGTTCAATCTGTGTGCACTAGCTTTTCCTGGGATAGTGCGAATATCACAGAGGGTTCTGGAGTTGTTGCTCCGGGTCCCGACAGAGATGGTATCAGAGCCAGGTTGACCCTAAGACGTGACCGTAGGTAGAATAGAATGGATGACCTTAAGGATTTATTTTCAAAAAAAAATTATATATATATATATATATAATAAGAACATTTTGAAAATCCTTCTACCTCTTACCTCCTTCATTCCTTCACTCGTCTATTCTTTAAAAAAATATGTATATATATATATAAATAATATGCATAATTGGTGACTAACTCCTTTTCTTTTTCAAAATTGTAGATGGTGAACGTCCTACCACAAACACCATGGAATCCTAGCCGACACCTAGCCGATCGCCTTTGGGATCTCCTTCAAGAGTTGGGTGTTACGGCACGCCCGTGTACCAAGGATATTCGGGAACCTATGGAGATCAAGAACGTTGGAGAGTGGAAGTGCTGATCACGCCAACGTGGGAAATGAAGAAGCATGTCACACCTTTGATGCTCCTCTACCCCGGACACCTTCTTCAACAGAATCCAAGATGCAGCTCGTGAAGTAATTCGGCGGATGAGGGACATCTACGCCCAAGAGCTTCAACGCACCACATTCGATACTTCCCAAAGAAGTACCCCGCCACTCCAAAGCAAAGATCTTCTCCTCGACAAATTTGAGAGTAATCCTCGGCTCGTTCAGCGGTGCAGACACCAAGTCCTTGGACTATGTGTACCAAAACACCTTGAAGGAGTTGAGCCTCATGGCACAAATGACTCCAGCAGCAGTAAGAAGAATTAGCTAAGTACCGCTTGGAAGATGAGGGTTCTTCACATTCACAGGACCACCCCAAAAGAAACTTAAAATCCAAACCTACTAGTAGTAGCACCACCCCATAGAAACCATAGTTTAAGTTTAAAGTTATAGAACGATACTTGTGAGTCATTATTCCTTTGTCAATGACCTCAAGGTTATATTCAATAAAATAATATGGTTGGTTGCTCCTTGAGTTTTGTTGTGTTTCTTGTTTCGTGGTGGGAATGTTACATAGACCTTCTCCTAGTTCTCTCTCTTTCTTTCCTCTAAATCTAGAAGAATCGCGGATGATGAACACAAGGAGGAATGTCAATGACAACGCCAACAACACCGGAGCGCAAGGAAGTCGATCTGTCCCCATCCCTCCTCCTCCGCCAAAGAAACTGACCCGACCGGGCTCAAATGATGGCAAATCAAAATCGCTTGATTCAACTGTTAGCTCAAGCTATCAACAACCCCGCTCAAAGAAGCTCCTCACCACCACTCAAGCTCCTCAAAACCGGATGTCGAATTTTTGAGGATAAGGCCTCCAACCTTCTCAAGCGATGCCGAGCCAATGGATGCGATGATTGGCTCCGCGCGATAGGCAAGAAGTTAGATATTCGCAATGCACCGATCGAGAAAGGGTCTTGTTTGCTTCTCACCACTTAATGGACCTGCATCCGAGTGGTGGGATACCTTGATTGCTTCTCATGCCAACCTCGTGCCATCGCATGGGATGAGTTTGTTCGAAGTTTCCGCAAGGCTCATATTCCATCCGCACCATTACCCCAAGAAGAAGGAATTCGAGCTCTGCGTCAAGGAAGCCGCACAGTGAATGAGTACCGCAAAGTTCAATCAATTGGCGCTATGCACGAGAGGATGTGGCTACCGATGAAGCCAAGCAAGAAACATTTCGGAGGGTCTAAATGACAATATTTCGTCCAGCTTGATATCAAGTGACTATGCGAGACTTTCATCGCTTGGTTAGCAAAGCCATTCGCCAGAGGGCAAGTTTGTAGAGATGGAAAATCGGAAGAGAAGGATGGCCACGCAAAAGGCTAACCACGGAGGTTTTCCCAAGCCCCGTAGTAACCCACCTCGGGTTGGGCGGTTCAAGCCGCACTCCGGCAACTTCAAGCCTCAATCAAGCGACTTGGGCCAGCCTAACCGGCCAACTTTCCAAGTCAACCGCCCCAAGCATCGTGCGACTTGCTCCTCCTACCGGTGGTCAAGCTCGGAAGAGTAATACTACATCGATGGAGTGACTGCTTTCTATTGCAAGGAAACAGGCATTATGCCAAGTCTTGCCCCAAGAAGCTTCAAGCTGCAGCTAATGCAAATGCTTCGGAGGTCGAATCAAGGTCGCAGATTCAGAAGCGAAAACTATGTTAAGGGACGTGTGAACCACATCACCGCCGAAGAAGCTCAGCTGCACCGGATGTCGTCTTGGTATGTTCCTTGTAAACTCGATGCGACTTGATTCTTTTTGATTCCTGAGCTTCCCATTCTTTTATTTCCTTGGATTTTGTGGTTAAGAATGGGTTGGGTATGGTTTCTCTTAGTACACCCATGATAGTTCTCTCCCCTGGAGCGGAAATGAGAACAAGGACCTTGTGTCCGAGAATAGAGTTAATCATAAATGGGGTTCTGTTCTTAGCGGACTTAATAGTGTTGGAATCTCAGGGATTGGATGTAATTCTTGGCATGAACTGGTTAGCCAAGAACAATGGTCAGATTAATTGTGCTACCCGATCCATTACCTCTCCAATGATCAAGGAGTAGAAGTAAACTTTTCCCTGAAACCCCGCGAGAAGGAGAATGTGTTCTCACTCATCTTCAAGTGCAAGAAGAAGTACCGATGAGTACGGGAATACCTGGATGTATTTCCGGAGGATTTACCAGGATGCCACCGGATAGGGAAGTCGAGTTTGTGATTGACCTAGTCCCAGCACGCCCCGCTTCAAGAGACCGCATCGTATGCCGCTAATGAGTTAGCCGAGTTGAAGAAACAGATTCAAGAATTGGAGGATAAAGGGTATATTCGACCAAGTTCTTCACCTTGGGGTGCACTGTTTTGTTCGTCAAGAAAAAGGATGGAAGCATGAGAATGTGTGTAGATTACAGAGCGCTTAATGAGGTTACTATTAAGAACAAGTACCGTTGCCCAGATCGATGATCTGTTCGACCACCAAGAGAGCGAGTCTTCTCCAAGATAGATTTGAGATCGGGATATCACCGCTTGAAGATCCGTGCGAAAGATATCCCTAAGACGCATTCTCTACCCGTTATGAACATTATGAGTTCACTGTCATGTCTTTTGGACTAACAAATGCGCTGCTTACTTCATGAGCATGATGAATAGTGTATTCATGGAGTATTTAGATAAGTTTGTTGTAATCTTCATAGATGACATTCTTATCTATTCCAAGAATGAAGAAGAGCATGAGAATCATCTTCTGATAATCTGGGAAAGCTTAGAGAGCATCGACTTTATGCCAAATTCAGTAAATGCGAATTTTGGCTAAAGGAGGTTGCTTTTCTTGGTCATATTGTGACAGTGAAGGAATTGCAGTGGATCCTCTAAAGTGCAAGCCGTAATGGAATGGCAGCCACCCAAGACGATGTGAAGTCGAAGTTTCCTTGGACTTGCTGGTTACTATCGCCGCTTCATAGCAGGATTTTCAAAGTTAGTCAAACCCATGACTCAGCTTCTGAAGAAAGAAAAGAAGTTTGAATGGACGAAAGCCTGTGAACAGAGTTTCCGGACTCTCAAGAATAAGTTAGTTTCAGCCCGGTGCTTATCCTTCCGGATGTGCATAAGGATTTTGAAGTTTTCGTGACGCCTCCGTCAAGGTTTGGGATGTGTTCTTATGCAAGAAGGTAGAGTGGTAGCCTATGCATCGCGCCACTAAGACCACATGAGTGCAATTATCCTACTCATGATTTGGAATTAGCACCGTAGTGCATGCTTTGAAGATCTGGCGTCATTACCTCATCGGTAATCGTTGTGAAGTATACACGGATCACAAGAGTTTGAAATACATTTTCACTCAAGCGAACTCAACCTAAGGCAGCGCAGATGGTTAGAGTTGATCAAGGATTATAATATTGGAATTCATTATCATCCCGCAAAGCAAATGTTGTGGCGTATGCGCTAAGCGAAGGACTTATGCAAGCAAGTGTGTTGTCAAAAGAAGATCGATTCGACTTCAGGAAGGAATCTCCCGTCTAAGTATAAAACCAGTGAATCAAAGTTTTCTCTCAACTCTAGAGATTCAACCTACTTTACCTGATCAAATCATGGAAGCCCAAAAGGTGGATGAAGATATTCAAGAAATCAAGAAAAATATGAGAAGAGGCAAAGCGCGGAGATTCGATGAAGATGAGAATGGAACTGTTTGGTTTGAAAACCGTATTTGTGTGCCCAATAATCAAGAGATCAAGAAAACGATTTTGCAAGAAGCCCATGAAACTCCATACTCAATTCATCCAGGTCGTACCAAGATGTACCAAGACCTTAGGGAAAGATACTGGTGGGTCAGTATGAAAAGGGAAATTGCGGAGTTTGTTGAAGCTTGTGATACCTGCCAGAAAGTCAAGGCAGAGCATCAGAAACCTGCAGGACTTTTGCAACCCTTGCCAATACCAGTTGGAAGTGGGAAGAGATCGGTATGGACTTCATAACCGGACTACCTAGAACTCAATCCGGCTATGACTCAACTGGGTGGTAATTGTGATTGACCAAAGTAGCTCATTTTATACCACCAAGACTACTTATTCTGGAAGTAAGTTAGCTGAGATTTACATGGCTAGAATTGTGTGCTTGCATGGAGTTCCGAAAAAGATAGTATCGGACAGAGGTAGTCAGTTCACCTCCAAGTTTTGGCAGAAACTTCATGAAGAGTTAGGGAGTAAGCTTAATTTCAAGACGGCTTATCATCCTCGCACAGATGGCCGACGGAGCGAGTAAATCAAGTGCTAGAGGATATGTTGAGAGCATGTGCTCTGGATTTTGGAAATAGTTGGGATCGCTCATTGCCTATGCTGAGTTTTCTTACAACAACGATTATCGTGCCATCCGCAAATGGCACCTTTTGAAGCATCAGTATGGCGGAAGTGCGAAACACCCTTGCATTGGGAAATACGGAGAATTCCAAGATGCGGGACCAACTTTACTTCAAGATCTGAAGATCAAGTGAGGAAGATCAAAGACGAGTTAAAGATAGCTCAATCCAGCGAGAAAAGTTATGCCGATAATCGTCGTCGAGACGACTTTCGGTTGGGGACTATGTGTATCTCGAGTATCTCCGCTCGGAGGAGTCGAAGATTCCAAGTCGGAAATCTTGCACCAAGATTCGTTGGGCCATTCAAGATCTCAAGCCGCAAAGGAGAAGTTGCATATCGGTTGGATTTGCCGCCAAGCATGTCGTGTGTGCAACGTCTTCCACGTCTCTCGATTGAAGAAATGTCTCGAGTACCGCGGATCAAGCGGACTTGAAACCCTTGATCTTCAAGAGGATCTCACCTATCAAGAGCAACCGATCAAGATTCTCGAGACAATGAGCGCGGACTGAAGAAAGACCATCAAATTCAGAGAGTTCAATGGAGCAATCACACGAAGACGAAGCAACTTGGGAGCGAGAAGAAGATCTGAAAGCCAACCATCCCCATCTCTTTGCTAGCTAGTTCAAATCTCGAGGGCGAGATTTCTTTAAGGGGGGTAGGTTTGTAACATCCCAAAATTTTTTTTATTGATTTTCTGGAGTTTATTTGGATTTATCTGGATTTTATTTAAAAATTTAAGCAAGAAAATGTATTTAAAATATTTTATTAAAGCAAAAAAAAAGAAATCTAGAAGTTTCCTTCTTCCCTTCTTCCCCAACTGCCCGGCCTCCATTAACACCCCATCCGAAGCTTTAAAAGCTTGGTTACTCCTTCCTCGTACGGCAACCGGCCATTATTGGCCCTTAGGCTCGCGTGTATGTAACCGCCCCACCTCCGTCTGCTTTCGTCGGCTTAAAGCCTCTCGCCGTTATGCATCGTTTCTAAAGTCCTTAACTCCGCGAGCCCATTACCTCCGTCCTCGCCCTATAAAGCTCCTTCCCGAGCCCGTTATCCCCTCCTTCGCCTTCCGTGCGCCGCCACCTCTTTCCCCCTCCGCCTGAACCGAATCGGCCCGACCGTGCTTCCTCGTCGCCGCGTGCGAGCTCCGGCGAGGAATTGGCGCCGCCTGGTCTCTTCGCGCCTCGCCGACGACGCCGTGATCCCCAAGCGCCGGCGACCACCATTCCCTCTCCACCGAGCGACGCCGCCACCGGAGCCCGTTGTTGCCGAAGACTCGGCGTCGCCGCTTCTTCGTCGACCGACCGTCTCCACTCAGAATCGAACCTCTACGACCATCCGCCGTCTCCGCCACTCGCCGATTCCTCCGACCACCCCGCTGCCAACCGGTTCGAAGGTAACACCCTTCCGTGTGGTCGTAGATCCGCAGTCGTAAGTCTTAGCCGTAGCCGTGCCGCTCGAGTAGTCGTGGCGACTATGTGGTCGTAAATGACCAGGTAGCCGTTAACTTTGTTTGAGTGGTCGTATTCGCCTCAAGTCGTAAGTTCTCTGTAATCGAGTCGTAGGTTTTCTCGTGTAGTCGAAGTCGTAAGTTTTCGTGTAGTCGAGTCGTAAGTTTTCGTGTAGTCGAAGTCGTAAGTTCTCTCGGTAGTCGGTCGTAGGTTCTCTGGTAGTCGAAGTCGTAGGTTCTCAGTGTAGTCGTAGTCGTAGATCGGTCTGCGTGGCCGTAGTCGTAATTTTCCCGAGTAGTCGTGAAACCTTCCGTGTGGTCGTATGTCGACTGCGTGGTCGTAAACCTTCCATGTGGTCGTAAGTCGACTACGTGGTCGTAGCTCCGCCCGATCGCATTTGCCGTGGTTGTAGCTCCGCCCGATCACGTTTGCCGTGGTCGTGAGAACTTCCGAAGGCCATAACTTCTTCATTTTAACTCCGATTTAACTCGTTCAAATTTCTAAATTTTTATAAAATCCTAAACTATCCATTTCTGGACTCTTTTTGAATTTTTGGATTTTATTTGAATTTTGTTTGAATTTCTTTTGGTTCTTTGCGTATAGATTACGATTTAATCCGAGAGTATTTCTTCGACGAATCGCAGCAAGACTTCGAGCAAGGCAAGTTACACCTTTGACCATGTTGATCCCTGTAATTTAAATTATTTATGTTGTTTTTAAATTAATATGCATGCATACTTTTATTCAAATTAGTTCAAATGTGCTTAAAACTTTAGTTACACCCAATTCCCTTTGTATGGCCAATCTCGAATTTGAACGAACATACCTTGTCACCATAGATGAAAGCCTAGTTGGTACATTAGTATTAACTAGAACATTTTATAGAATTGCTTAGCCATGCTTAGATTAATTTAGGTGGGAAGATTGGTTTCACACGAAATGTTGGTTTATAAAATCTATTCTTGACTTTGGTGAGTCAACAAGGTCTATAAAATTTTGATAAAATAAAATGGATAAAACCTGTTTTAGACTTAGGCATTGGTATGGTGGTGGGTGCTTGCGGCATGCGTCGTAGTTTGTTGACTCGATGTTGACCGCCAGCACAAGGGGTATGCGGGTAGGCCTAAGTCAAATTAAGGACCGGATGTGAACTACTATTACAAGTCACACCGTACTACCGCAAGTCCGGTATGGGACAGATCGGCTAAGTAATTTGTGAAGTTCCATTTTAGTTTCGCTATAGGCTGAATGTGAGCGTGGCGTGAGGCCATGAGAAGTCTCACATGGCACAAGAGGGGCTCCAACATGTGGATTCATGTTGTGGTGAAACCTTAGTGGCGGCGTAGCTAATTTGGTAATGGAACATTGGAACAGCCTTATCATGATCTCCTCGCCGCACACCTAAGGAAGTGTGTAATCCGGTGGCAAAGCAGAGAACATGTCTTGTGGGTAAAGTTGTACACCTCTGCAGAGTAACAAACTATCTCGGATAGCCGTGTCCACGGTCAAGGACATGCTTAGTATGGTTTTTCACGGATTAGATTTTGGTTTTAATAAAATTTGGTTTATGGAAATTTGTGAAACTTTTGGAAAGATGGTCCGGTGGGATACCCGTGGTTAGGTTAGTGTTAGGTTGTTGCCTGCACTAACGTTATTATTTTGTTAAATCTTGTTTTTATATATTGTATCAACTTTAGCTTTTGCACTTACGTTATTGTATTTAATTCAATAATGCTGTTTATGCAAATGAACCACATTATGCCTTTCTTTGTAACCCCTTATGCATGCATCAAATCTGTTATATCTCCTGGTGTAACTTGTGGAGTACTTTATGTGCTCACCTTGCTATAAACAATGTTGCGGAGGACGATGATGTCAACTATGTTGAGGATCGCGACGAAGAGGCCACGTCTTACAGTCAATTCGCCTTGTGGGAAGGCAGGATGGGCTGCTCCTCTTATTTACCTTCCGCTGTTTATTTCATGTTTGGCCATGAAGCCACCTTATTGTAATCTTGGCCATAAGGCCCGTACTTTTGCTTTATAATAAAGTTTGGTTATCATGCATGATATGTATCACTGTTCAATCTGTGTGCACTAGCTTTTCCTGGGATAGTGCGAATAACACAGAGGGTTCTGGAGTTGTTGCTCCGGGTCCCGACACGCTCCGGAACATGTCGGCCATCTCTTGTCATAAGAGCCTGCGATCTTTGTGTCATGCTTGTCAACTTGGCAAGCACACGCGGCTCCCTTTCAGCAGTTCTACTTCCGTCACCACTGCTCCTTTTGATTTACTTCATTGTGATGTCTGGACATCTCCTGTTCTTAGCATCTCAGGCTATAAATATTACCTTGTGTTGCTTGATGATTACTCCCATTATTGCTGGACGTTCCCGTTATACCACAAATCTGATGTCCAGCGTCATATTGTGGATTTTATAGCCTTTGCTCACACACAGTTCGGTGTCATGCCAAAGTGCTTTCAGGCCGACAATGGCACTGAATTCGTCAACAATGCCACCACTTCCTTCCTAACTAGCCGCGGCATTACCTTGCGTCTTTCGTGTCCTTACACCTCACCTCAAAACGGCAAGGCTGAACGCATGCTTCGTACCATCAACAACACGATTCGCACCTTGTTGCTACACGCGTCCATGCCTCCTCCCTATTGGGCTGAGGCCCTTGCCGCCGCTACATATGTCCTTAACCGTCGCCCTTCCTCCTCCGTACATCATAGCATCCCCTACCAGCTCCTGCATCAGAAACTCCCAGATTATTCCTCTCTCCGTGTGTTTGGTTGTCTCTGTTATCCGAACCTTAGTGCCACAACACCCCACAAACTCTCCCCCCGGTCGACTCCTTGTGTGTTCCTCGGTTACCCCTCCTCTCACAAGGGGTATCGTTGTCTCAACATGTCCAGCCGCCGCATCCTCATCTCCCGCCATGTCGTCTTTGATGAGTCTGTGTTTCCATTTGCTTCGGCACCCTCGGCGGCCTCTGTGCCGTCTTCACTGGATTTTCTGATGCAGGGCCTCACCTCCACGTCGGAAGCTCTGCCTATTGGCATTGAGCGACCGCGTGCCACCTCAGTTGCTCCCTCCTCCGGCGAGGCTGGGCTACCGGAGGACCAGGATCCGACGGTCATATACGCCGGCCCCATACTCCCGCTCGGCCAGCCGGTCACTGCCCCCTCGGAAGCTGCTGGCGCCCCGCCGGCAACCGCGCTAGTGCCCACCGACCGGGTTGCCGCTCCGTCTGCGGGCGGGCACTCAGATGCCGCCGGGCGACGTTTCGGTGTTGTCTACCAGCGCTGACCGCCGCCCTCCTCCACGCTCCCGGCACCATCGACGACCGTGGCCGCTCCGACGCTGCCGCCACCTTCGCGTCCCACAACGCGTTCTCAGACTGGCAATCTGCGTCCCGTCAACCGCCTCAACCTTTCCGCCACGGCAGCCTCGCCGATCCCGGTGAACTATCGCAGCGCTCTCGCCGACCCCAATTGGCGCGCTGCAATGGCGGACGAGTACAAGGCTCTCATCGACAACGGCACCTGGCGCCTCGTGCCCCGACCACCCGGTGCTAACATAGTCACGGGCAAGTGGCTGTATAAGCACAAGTTCCACTCCGACGGCTCCCTGGCCCGGCATAAGGCTCGCTGGGTCGTCCGGGGCTTCTCTCAGCAGGCCGGCATCGACTACGACGAGACCTTCAGCCCGGTTGTCAAACCGGCGACGATCCGCACCGTCCTCAGCATCGCCGCCTCACGCGACTGGCCCATTCACCAGCTCGATGTGAAGAACGCCTTCCTCCACGGCCACCGGAGGAGTATCTTGCCAGCAACCGGCTGGGCTTCGTCGACCCCGCTGCTCCTGACTACGTCTGTCTCCTGCAGAAGTCCTTGTACGGGCTCAGCGAGCTCCCGGGCTCGGAATCGCGCGCCTCGTACATCTGCAGCATCGGTTTCACTGCGTCCAAGTCCGATGCATCTCTCTTTGTTTACAAAGATGGAGATCGTGTCGCCTACCTGCTCCTGTACGTCGACGATATCATCCTCACGGCGTCATCACCGGCACTGCTCCAGCACATCACCGCTCGCCTCCACTCGGAGTTCGCTATGACGGATCTCAGCGACCTGCACCACTTCCTCGGCATCTCTGTAACACGCGACAATAACGACCTGTTCCTGTTGCAGCGTCAGTATGCCGTCGACCTCCTCCAGCGAGCTGGCATGTCCGAATGCCACCCGACTGCGACGCCCGTGGATGCCCGGACCAAGCTGTCGGCCACCGATGGCAACCCCGTCGCCGACCCCTCCGAGTACCGCAGCCTCGCTGGAGCACTTCAGTACCTAACCCTGACACGCCCTGATCTGGCCTATGCCGTCCAGCAGGTCTGCTTGTTCATGCATGATCCTCGCGAGCCACATCTAGCGCTCATCAAGCGTATCCTTCGGTACGTCAAGGGTTCACTCTCTGCTGGTCTTCACCTCGGAGTCGGTACTGTTGATCAGATCATTGCCTACTCCGACGCGGATTGGGCAGGATGCCCTGACACGCGTCGCTCCACCTCCGACTTTTGCGTCTTCCTCGGTGACAATCTGGTGTCCTGGTCATCCAAACGCCAGACCACGGTCTCCCGCTCCAGCGCTGAAGCGGAATACCGTGCTGTTGCTCATGTCGTGGCCGAGTGCTGTTGGCTGCGGCAACTCCTTCAGGAACTTCACATATCGGTTACCTTGGCGACGGTCGTTTACTGCGACAACGTGAGTGCTGTCTACATGACGGCCAATCATGTTCATCATCGTCGCACAAAGCATATCGAGATCGACATCCACTTCGTTCGTGAGAAAGTTGCGCTGGGACAGGTTCGCGTGTTGCATGTCCCCTCCACACACCAGTTCGCGGACATCATGACCAAGGGTCTCCCTGTACAGTTGTTTACAGATTTCCGGACCAGTCTGTGCGTCCGTGACCCTACCGCTACGACTGCGGGCGGGTATTAGGATACTTGTATAGCTATTGTTGTACCTCCCTAACTTGCATCCCTCCTGTACATGGCTATATATATGAAAGGCACCCACCTTATTGGATTGTGGTGATTCCCCAAATACCTTCCTACACACATTAATGGCATATTTTCCCGAACCAGATAACTATGAAAGCTCTCAATACGAGAATTGTTTATTTTACCGACACAATTGGGCGCCTTGTCATTATAACGTGTTTCTATCGGTAAAATACAAGGAATTTGGTGCACGATATACTGCTGAACATCTTCCAAACAGAAAGCAAAATATGTTGCTCCAGTGGATGGGGGAGATATGGCGCACCAATATGCAAATTAGGAAGGGTAAGAGGTGGTTCCTTGTTGGAGGTTGGTGCAAATTTGTTCATGACAACCGTCTGCAAGTTGATGATATCTGTCTGTTTGAACTAAAGAAGAATGAGAGGAAGCTTACCATGACGGTCCATATCATATTCAGTGTGCAGCGCTAGTTTGTTTTAGGAATGATGGTCCCCTGCTCTTTGTCCTGGTATCTTGTGGGTTCTTTTGCTTGTTTTGTGGTCTGAAATCAAACATGGGTATGGCTAGTCACCAAAAGGAGGAAGAAACCAACTATTGTTATGGCACTCTCTGATGCATTATCCATCTTGAGAGGCCATAGTAATTTCTGTTCGGTGGTAGCTTTGTGTGCAAGATGAGTTCTCTACTTCATAGTTCAGACCCCTTCTGATGTAGTATTTGTTATTAGCATGTTCTACTAAAGCTTGTGGTACAGGCGTACAGCCGTGCAGGAATGACATGGTTACATGGTCATTGGTCAAAGACATGTATCGATTGGGGAAATTTAACTTTTTGCCATTTTTAACATTGCCACATACTCAAATGCCATCCTCTACATTGCAATTAACATTTTGCCACTCTCCAGCCTACGTGGCGCCTAGTCACTGCCATGTCACGCCCGCGCCTCCCGCGCGCGCGCCGCCGCCGCCTCGCCGTCCTCCCGCGCCGCCGCTGGCCTCACCCGGCCTCCCGCGCCGCGCCCGCCTCGCCCGCCTCCCGCGCCGCCGCCGGCCTCCTGCGCCTCCCGCACCGCCGCCCGCCTCTCGCGCCTCCCGCTTGCCGCGCCGCGCCTCCTTCCCGAGTCCGGCGCGGGATCCGCCGGCGGCTCAGCGGTGGGAGCCCGATTCTCGACGGTGAAGCATCTACGGGCATCCGGAGCTCACTGGGCGTCGGTCGAGGCCGAGATGGAGCGAGGCGGGCGGCGGCGAGAGGAGCTTGGCGGCGAGGATGAAGACGGCGGCGGTTCGGCTGGGAGGCGGCGGGTCCGCGAGGTGGGGATGTGCTCGGGTGCCACGAGATGCCCCACGCGCGATGAATTGGCTCGAGACGCAGCGCTTCACCGGCGGGATCCGGCGCGGACTCGGGAAGGGGAGGCGCGGCGGCGCGCGGAGACGCGGGAGGCCGGGCGGCGGCGTGGGGATGCGCGAGGCCGGGCGGCAGCGCTGGGAGGACGGCGGAGGCGGCGGCGCGCGCGAGGCGAGGCCGGGCGGCGCGCGCGCGCGGGGGCGCGGGCGTGACATGGCAGTGACTAGGCGCCACGTAGGCTGGAGAGTGGCAAAATGTTAATTGCAATGTAGAGGTTGGCATTTGAGTATGTGGCAATGTTAAGAGTGGCAAAAAGTTAAATTTCCTTATCGATTGTGCTTTGCATGTACGGATACCAGTCGGCAGCTGCATGTGCTTTACATGTTGTACAAATCTGAACGAGTTGATAAAATTGTGGAACATTAGAGCAGGTACATTAAGATTTAGTCAGCAGGCTATAACAAATATAATATTAACCAAATCTTATGTGGCAGAGAGAGAAAAGAAGAGAGAGAAGGAAGCTGGCTACTAAATTACAGCTAGCTATAGCATGTAAAAATATGCATTTCACTCTCTTACACGTGGGGCCAAATAGTTATTGTAATAGCTACCTTGTTGTATGAACTATCTTTTTGAAGGTTATAGATAAAATAGACAAGTGTTATAGCCACTATTGTATTTGCTCTTAGCAGTAGTTGTGACTCGTGAGTACTGACATGAGGGCTCTTGCCGTTCTTTTTCGTTGGAAACGGAAGCATGCATTGATGACGAGTCTCCATTTCACAAAAACTTGTAGCTTGCTTTTTCACGATGATTTGACTTGTAAGTGTTGGGAAGCAGCCAGCATGGCAACTGTTAATACTCTGCCGTTACCTTTGCATTAAGTAAAGTAGCTTCTTCGCTCCCTTCATTTCTTCTATCCAGATAAGTAACCCCTGAGGGTGAGTGAAACATCACACATCCTGTTAAAGACCATTGCTTCAGGGTTGCCGCCGTTTCAGTCCCTTGCAGCACTGCAGTAAGCTTCTCCTGCCGAGTCCTTTTCTTTTCTACTCCTACGCCTACAAACAATAGGAGTATCTCGTTTCTATTGAGCTTTGATTTGCTTTATATTTAAATGGTAATCTTGATAGATTCTAGAACAGCTTTAGCTTTGTAGCGTTTCTTTTGTTGCTGTTGTTCCTAAACAAAGAAAAGCCTGTCCATACTCCATAGAGTTGCAGTTCTTTAGCTCAATACACATCTTTGTTACCAGAGTCATGTATGTTTGGCTTTAGAGTATAGACAAAGGACACTTGCTCAAAACGGCTTAGGCCTCTAGTTTCTAACTTATTTTTCACTCTTCAACAATTTCGTCTGTTTTTGTTTTTTGGTTTTTTTGAGCTTTTTTGTCGGTTCTGATGTGCTAATCTGTTTTTTTATTTTTAATTTTTTTTAAATTTAATTACGTCAAATAAGTCACCATTAGCTACAGTGTTTTTTCAGCTAGGTACAGTCCTTTTCAGCCATAAGCCACTCAAAATAAGCCCTTTTGAGCAGGGTAATATCACTTCTCTACAGGAAGGTGCAATTTTATTGTTGCTGTATGTCGTATTACTTGATGAGTGATGTTATCTGTAGTTTTTTAATTTTGTCAAACTTGATATTGGGGATAGCGTGCATTTGTGTTTCTTATTTCCTGAATACTGCCATTTTCACAGAACGGCTCCAAGATGAGCAATCCTTGCGAATGCTGCAAGAGAAAGATGAAGTTCGTCACGCAGATGAATGGAAACTTGAAACATAGCATGGTAAGCACTTTAAGCACTTCCAAAGGTCAATGAGCTGCCTGTACTTTGTAGAGTTTGCTTTGTCTGAGGATTGGAACAAGTAACACTTTTCACCATTGCTTCTACAGGTCATACCAGAGTGGTTTGTGGACCATTTTGGAGGAAAGATCTCAGGAACCATCAAACTAGAAGCCCCTAATGGTAACGTATATGATGTTGCGGTTACCGTGAATATGAACGGAATAGTCCTCCAGTCAGGATGGGAGGCATTTGTCGATGCCAATCATATAGAAGAGAATTATTCTTTGATGTTTCGATACCTTGGACACTCCCGCTTTGAGGTTACGGTCTTTGATTCCAATGGTAGGGAGAAAATCTTGTGCTGTGCTGGGTTGAAAAATGCTTCTCATGTTCAAAAAACAAGCACATATTATGTTGATATTTCGAGCAGTTCAGGTCATCATACTAGTCAGTCGTCAGAAAGCGAAGGATCAGATGAATGCCACAGGGAAAGCTTAAGCCGTCGTGGAAACCAAGTAAAGATGGCTGCAATATCTTCTCCGTCTGAGGAATTGTCAGGTTAAATTGTTGACTCACTTGGACCTTTTCATCAAATTATTATTTACCCGACACTACAGGTTCTCTTACTCTTTGAAACTCTCTTAACAGCAGAAGACTGTCCATCTGAATACGAGTCCTGGAAGTCGGATCATCTTCAGATGCTCTCAGAGCCCAATTATGTCTTTTCAGGTAGATGCGATCTTACAGAAGAACAGGAGGCGAGACTAGTTGCACTTGTGCGGAAAATTCAACCTCAAATCCCTGTGCTTGTGGCTATGATGAAGAAGACCAATGTGAAACCACATCCTGATCTGGTACGTTAGTATAACTGTTTGAGTTCTATATAAACTGCTTATTGCTAGCAGCTATGTACATTTGTCATTTTAATATTTTTAGAAAAGGAAATCTTTTTTAACGTAAAGACAGGAGTTCTGCCTGATCAATTAGAGAGAGAGAGAGAGAGAGAGAGAGCTGAGCCTAAAGCAAATTGGCCTCAACCACTCGAGCACAAGTGAAACAACCAAAAAGCATAGATAGGAGACCAGAACAGATGTGCAAGGCAAGTGAGCAACTAGGCGAATGCTGATACAACTCGGTCTAGCTGTGAATAGCAAGAGAGGAAGGGTAGTCTTGTGGTTCTAATTCTGACGAACTTCCGAAAGATAAATTTTTTTTAACAAACCACATGTTTTTTTACTGAATGAACAATATCCATGTCTTGCTTTACTGTTGAAATCAGGTGCATTGGGTAAATTTAGCCTTTGATACTTTGTTTTATAAGTTATAACAGTATTACACATTCACATTCCGTCCTTCTACCGTTTGTAATTAGGCAATTTCTAAGGACTACGCAATCACGTACTTTCCACACAAAACACAAACTATCACACTAAAGCTGCCTGGGAAGAGCAAGAAGTGGCAATGCAAATCCTGCATCAGACCTGAGGGAGGTAGATGCCACCTTTATTTGGGCGACTTTGTCCATGACAATCGTGTTCGGGAGGGAGATCTCTGTCTCTTTCAACCAATGAAAAAGGGTGACGCAAAAAAATTCACAGTGACGGTCCATCTGCTTTGCAAAGAGAGCATTGGACATCACCCAGGAGGAAGAACTGAAATTGGCTCAAACCACGGTAATGTTCAAGAAATAAAGAAGTATAGATTCTGTTGATATTTCAGGCAGCTCTCACGATGATACCACATAATCATCAGGAAGTAAAAGATTTGCTTGCCGTCAAAGAGGTAGCTCAAGCCATCGTAGAAATAATGCAAAGACGGCTGCAACATCCTCTTCATCTGAGGAAGAAGGTTATACTGTTTATTACTTCCACATATGCGTCTAACTTTAAATTACTTATAATTTCTTTTACCTGTGAAATTCTGTACAGGAGAAGACAGTCATTCAGAGTATGATTCTTTTGAGTCGGATGATCTTCAGACAGCTCCAGAGCGTGATTGTGTGTTATCAATTAGAAGTCAACTATCTGGAGCACAAAAGGAGAAAGTAAATATGCTTCTCCGGAAAATTCAACCCGAAACTACTGTATTTGTGGCTATCATGGAGAAGTCCAATGTCCAACTAGTGGGCCCTAACCTGGTAAGTTTATCGAGTTCTTTTTCAGTACACAACAATCCTCGCTAAGGTAAGAGGCGGTATTTAGATGTCAACTGTTGCCATATGCTTAATACTACCTCTTGTGGCCGATGACTTGCTTTCTTCGAAATCTTGAGTTTCGAAATCTTAAGATCTTGAGATCTTAAGAGCAGATCTATCGAGAAAATTGTATTTTTGCCATCCGAAACAGTGGGCTTCGCAACTTTACTCTCCCAATCGTTGGTTTCGCAAAAATGCCATCCAAAACATTTGCCTCTTATTTTCTTTGCCATTTTTCTCTATTTCTCTCCTGTAATCAGCTACGTAAAAGGACAAATATACCCATGTTAAGTGGACGGCCAGATTCTTCTGAAATAACGGTATTCGGCCAAGAGATGGATAGTGGACTCTGGCACATGCCTAGATAGAGGGCATAAATGATGGTTGGGCCACCCACAACGGGATAAACGGTCTGTTCTCCAGATTCTATTCTGTATGGTTAGCCAGGCGAAGAATACTCTGACTTTACATGACTAGGCATGTAGAAATTCTTCGTTAGTTGAAAACTGATTAGAAAAATCAAGCAATGAAGAAACCATAAGTTGATTACACAGAGTAATTAGTTTTTGCCTGATGACAAATGACTGACTACCTAAAGCCTAAAGAAAACAAGCTCAATACTTGCTGCCTAGCAAAAACAGATGTTTTCCGATTTTACAAATTTGATGCACAATAATTCTAATAAAAAAAGGAACTATGCCTGCTACAATTTTGGATTGGAAAAAATAGATATATTAAGGGATCTTAGTTCTGAATACTGCGAGGATTTCTATATTGTTTATGTTTTTGTTGAGAGTAAATTGCACTAGACGTCCACTTAACATGTTTCGATAAAAATTCTGAAGCTAGACTCAAGCAGCATTTCATAATATTCTCTCACCATTTAACATGGGTAGATTTATCCTTTTGCATGGCTGATTATAGGAGAGAGAAAAGGAAAAGGAGAGAAATAGAGAAAATGGCAAAGAAAACAAGAAACAAATGTTTTGAATGACATTTTTTGCGAAATCAACGATTGGGAGGGTAAAGTTGCGAAGCCCACTGTTTCGGACGGCAAAAATACAATTTTCTCATGATCTATCACCACCATGAGGTAATAGGTCACCATATTGAATAAGAACAATTAGATCAAAGGGAATGAGTGGGTAAACGCGGGAATTAATGGTGAAGTTAGTGCTTTCAGTATGGACGGACCGGTAAATGCTTGTTGATGCTTTCAAGTTCTCACGAATCTTCATATGCTAGTAGATACTAAATAATGTTTTCTTGCTTGACAATTGAAACCATAAATTGTCTTTAGTTGAGCATCAGTTTTTTATTCTTGGTACTTTCTTAACGGCACAAACCTATCTGTAATCAGGTCATTGCTAACGAGTATGCAGTTGCACACTTTCCACATGGAAGCGCGACTATCACACTTCATCGACTGGGCAAGAGCAAGAAGTGGCATCCCAGATTCTACAGGAGTAATGATAGAAAAATCAGCATGCTTAAGGGGCGGCATTGGTTAGACTTTGTCCGTGACAATCGTGTGAAGGAGGGTGATATCTGCCTATTTGTACCAACGAAGGATGGGGGAAGATTCACGTTTACGGTCCATCTACTTCACGGAGAACAAACTCATTCGAGGTTTGGAACTGGTGTTCAAAGGGTTGGCTCAAGCCATGGTAGAACAAATACAAGGAGAGCTTCGGCGGTCCAGATTAAGGAGGAACCCATCGATGGTATCATAGAAAAACATAACTAGACGTCGACAATTCTACACATTTCAGATTATTTCTTTCTTATTATCTAAATTTATCTGCAGGAGAAAATGGTTCCCCAGAAAGCAACAGGCATGGAGTTTCTCACGAATCTCTGGAGAGTGAGGACTCTTATGGTCCATCTGAGCCTTCCTACATTCTCTCATCCAGGACCAGGAGCTGTCTATCTCGATCCCAGCACAAGAGACTTGAAGAGTGGGTACAAGCCATCCAATCTGAAGTTCCCATTTATGTAGCAATCATGACGAACAGCAACGTTTGCGCCGCTAAGGGTCACACTCTAGTAAGCTCAATTCCCTTTGTGATCTTGAGTTATTATTATCTTTTTGGATGCCACTACGTACCGGCCGTGTGTCATCTCGGTGTTCCACATATACACCCAAATATAGCTACCAGTTCATAACTCTACATACCTTGTGGTTGTCTATGCCGTGCATTCAACAACATTTTACCACACAAAAGAGTGACCTTATCCATCCAATAACTATGCATACCGTGCATTCAACAATACAGTCAGACGCAAAATCTTTACAATTTCTAAATCAAATCTAAGAGCAATTCGAGAGTAAGTTGGTGTAAATTTGGGGAGCAAGATAGTATATATTTAGGAGCAAATCCATACAAACATATGTAAATTCACTATCAAATTTGAGAGCAATTTAGGGGGAAAATATATTGATTTGAGGAGCAGATTAATACAAATTTAGGAGCAAATCTGTTTGCAACTGCCACCACGCGATAATCCCCACATCCACCCACCCTCTCTAGAAAATCACCAAAATCCAACCAATTGAACAAATCAAAACTAACATCGAACTAAATCTGCTATTTGCCTGCGTGCTACTGCCACCACATGCTGATCCCCACCCCTAGCAAGCAAATCAAAATAAATTTGAGAGTAAAGTTAGTATAAATTTAGAAGTAATTCATGTTACTATCTAAAGCAAATTCAAAATTATTTAGATACAATTCATGCAAACAAGCTGAGAATAATTATCAAGCAAAATCGGTATAAATTTGAAATCAAATTAGGTACAAATGTGACGCAACACATAATGAAAATGGGAAAAGAGATAAACGCTTTTTCCCTTTACATTTCCTTCTTGTGTGCGTCCTTATCTTGTGAGGTGGATTTGATACGGGCTATCTGCTAGATTGGAGAGAAACGCTTGGGGAGAGAGAAGTTGGAGAGATAGAGAAGATTGGAATGGGGAAGAGAAGATTGGAATGGGGAAAGACTTGCTATGAGTTTTCACGTCGGAGAAGGGAAGGGGAAAGTGAAGAGGAAGTGAAGAGGTGGGGGCCAAGCCTTTGTTTTTCCTTGTTGATGGGGTCAAATATTTATCCAACGGTTATCTGTATCGTGCATTCAATAATGTAATCAAACGCACACATGGTACTAGGCTTTTCCATTATTTTTTTTATCTTTTATGTCATGGTTCTTGTCTTTTTAACTTTTGCTTTATTAAAGTGGACATGATTTTTGTTGTCAAGTGTCAACTACTCACCCTTCACATTTCACTCTTGCCAGTTGCATCATAGAAATGGCATGTTCTCCTGAAAGTCCACCAATATAAACACTAGAATTATAGTTCTCAATATCTCAGTAGCCAAATTATTCAACCTGTCATTATAATGTGTTTCTATCTGTAAAATACCAGGAATTTTGTGCACGATATGCTGCTGTGCATCTTCCTGACAAAATGCAAACTATGGTACTTCAGTGCATGGGGAAGATATGGAAAACTAAGATGGTGATTTGTAATGGTAACAGACGGTTCCTTAGTAAAGGTTGGTCAAAGTTTGCGTATGATAATTATCTGCGAGTTGGTGATATCTGTCTATTCGAACTAAAGAAGAAGGAGAGGAACCTTACCATGATGGTCCATATTCAGTGAGCAGTGCTAGTTTGTTGTAGAAGGAATGCTGGCCCCCCTGCTCTTTCTGCTGGTATCTTGTGGGTTCTTTTTCTTGTTTTGTACTCTGAAATAAAACTATGGGGTATGGATGATCTCCAAAAGGAGGAAGAAACCTATTTGTGTGGCTAAGTCTTTGGCATCCTGAGAGGTCCTAGTGCTTACTAAGTTTGCTGCTAGCTTTGTGTGCATGACGAGTTCTTTATTTTAGAACTGTTTTGATGTGTTTGTCAGGTTGATGAATGGAAGTATTTTTTCTAGTATTGTTGCACTAGAATGCACAAGAAAATTGCACTGTAGCTCCATAAACGTGCACAATTGTATCACTTGACTCCGTAAACTTGGTAATTACTTTCCGGTTCCCTGAGCTTGCTAATGTTTGCATGTGTGGACGTGTGGTCATAATCTCACTTACTAACAAAATTAGCTGATGTGGCGCCTAGTCGATTCAAGTGAGATTATCACCAAAATAACAAGTTCAAGAAGCCAAAATTTCAAGTTCAGTGGCCGAGCGATACAACCGTGCTAATTTAGGGAGCTACAGTGCAATTTGTCAGTGTACACTATGGCTTGTGGTATAGCTAAAAAGAAATGACATGGGTTATATGGCCTAAGGTTGGTATTGCTTGTGCTTTGTATGTTACAAATACTCTGCAGGTACCATGCATGTTGTATAAATTTAAAACAGTTATATTTAAATTGTGGAATATTAGGTTCTAAATCGTGAGTACTGAGATGAGAGCGATTGATGTTTCTTTATTGGAAAGGGAAGCATGCATTGGCGAGAAGTCTGCACCCAGAAAAGCATGCAAGTGTTGGGAAGCAGCAAGCATTTAGGATAATGCAAATGTAACGGCTTAAAAAAACCTTTGGACTGCCTCGTCCTTCATTTTTTTCCGATCCACATAAATTAACCTGTGGAGTGAGACATCAAATATCAACCATTGCTTCAGGGTTGTGCCCATTCAGCTTGTTGCAGTACTGCAGTAAGCTTCTTCTGCTGAGTTCTTTTGTTTGTTTGCAGTTAGCTATGTGTATTTTGTGCTTCTATACCGATAAACAATATGTCATTTCCATTTAGCTTTGATTTTTTCTGTTTATGTTATGTAACATCCCAAAATCCTAATTACTAAATTAAATTATGTTTAAATCATCTTTTTATGCATTTTGGTGAATTTTCAAAAAAATTTAGCATTTATTAAAGGTTTCTCAAATTTCTAGCAGATAAAAATGAATTTATAAAATTAATTCAAACGTTATCCGAGCATGGAAATAATTTATTTAGGCTCTAAATATTCTAAAGTTCCTCTCCAAAAAATTTCATGAATTTTGGAGTTGGTTTGCTAATTTTAAAAATTCAAACTTAATTTTTGCAATTAAATCAATTAGAGAAGGATTTAAAATCCATCTCAAATCGTTGGCCAAATCTTTCACTGTTGACCTAGCCCATCCCTGTTTCAGCCCGCTATGGCCTGTGCACCATCCTCAGCTGAAGCCACCTTCTGTTATCCGTTTTCCCATATGAAAGTGTCTTCTTGCCGTTTCATCTTCTCAGTCTTCCTTTCCTTCTGCCGCTGACCAGTCGGCCTGGGACCTCTCGTCAGCACTCATATTCCACCTCGCATTGAGCTACAGTGTGCCCACGCAAGTGTCATGCCAAGCATGCCGTAACAAGCCTCTGCCAAAGCCGCAACCCTCGTCGTTGGCGTCGTTACAGTAACCTCTATAGGACTAACTTGGGGGCTTGAGAGTAGAGATGCTCTATAAGATAACACCCTTAAGAACAGTGGAAAGTTACATATTGATGAGATATGCAGCTATAGAAATAGTCTCAATCTAAAACTATAGTAGAACATAAGAGACAAGGAGAAGAGTGCGGGTAGGCTTAATCAGATAACGATGTTTGCACTCAGCAATCCTATTCTGAGCATAGGTGCCAAGACAAAAAAAACTAGTAAAGAATGCTTTGCTTAGAAAGAAACTATTTAAAAGGGCCAGGACAATATTCGCCAGTAAAATCACAGTGAAAAAGTGAAAAGTACGAATAGAAGACTCAAACTGAGTATAAACCATCGTTGCAAAGCTACGATAGATTGCAAGAAACTGACCACGATTAGATATAGAGAAAATCCATGTAAAACGAGAATAATCATCAATGAAAATCACATAGAACTTATGCCCGCCTTTAGAGATAATAGGCGTAGGTCCCTATACATCTAAATGAATTAGATCAAAAGGACGAGAAGGCAAGGACTCACTAAAATGGTAAACAAGTTGTAGTTGCTTGCTTAGCCTACAACCTTGACAAAACATAGTTGTGTCAACAGTAACACGTCCAAAAACATCCTGATGAACTAATGAAAAAAGATGAGACCCACACAAGTGACCTAAATAGTGATGTCATTGCGCAAATGCTCTAGAGGTAGTGGCAACAGTGGCAGTGGAGGCAGACATAGAGGTGATAGGAACAACTGAAGTGGATGGAAGTTGAAGACAGTCAAGGATGTAGAGACCTTGATGATTTCTATGGTGTCGGCCAATCCCAAGTATCGTCCTTATCTATCAATCCTAGATGAAATAGGAGTGAGAGTCAAAACTAACCCTACAACCAAGATCAGTGAACTGACCCACCGAGAGGAGTTCCTACTAAAGTGAGGGATGTAGAGTTTGGTATCATATGAAAAGAGGCACCAAAGTCTAGGACCCAAGAGGTACCTCGAAGAGATGTCTGAGATAGGCTGGCAAAATCTGCTGAGCTATAAGAGAGCTTCTGAAGAAGAGTTTAATAGAGCTACTAGATAGAGTCACCTCGCTGAGAACCTAATGTGTTGATCTATCCTCCTATAGAAGAAAGGCCTCCCTACCCCCTTGGATCGTCCACCCCACGTGCCTTGTTCCAATTTTTTTGCACCACACAACTTTGGTAGTCGTGCCCAAAATTCTTGCAATAGTTGCACTGAAACCCAATTGGTACAAAAATAGGAGCAAAAATAGACACCTAGGCAGGGACTATAGCCGAAGCAGAAACCGTCGGTGTAGTCGAAGAAGGAAGGGCAGTAAGCACAACCAGAATAGATTGTGCGGTTAACCTACAGCGAAGCTTCTCAACACGCAGCATCGAAAGAGCCTCAATGATAGTCGGTCAAGGCAAGCGGCTTAGCAGTTGAGCCCTAACAAGCTCAAACTCTAGATGAAGACGGCAGACGAAGTCATAAAGGCAAAAGGTGTCATGATCCGCCTTCTGCATCTTATGACACTCATGGTAAATTGGAGAGGCCAGCTCATCCAATTGACGCCAAAGACTAGCTAGGGCTCAGTTGAAGCCATCAATAGAGGAGTCCTCCTGGCAAAATATCTCCAACTCGTGCTGAAGCGAAAAGAATTGAGCATCGTTATTCTGCTGGTATCACTCATGCAAGTACTCCCAGATCTGATGAGTAGAACACAGACCAATAATATTTGGCTGGATGGAATCATCGATGCTGACAACCAGGATGGCTTGAACATGGGCCTCATCAGCACACCAGCACTTGAAAGCATCAATGGCATATTGAAAGGTCTCATCAGCAGCGTTAGCAGCAGCAGCCTATGTATCTTCTCGGTAGCCTCATTTTCTGCAGAAGGTGCAGAAGTAGACTACCTAGGAGAAGGCTGAACCGGTGGTGGTGGATAAGGTCGTGCACCAGTGATATGTCCCTAGAGATGAAGACCATCGAGTGTGATCTCTATGAGTGAAGACCATAACCTGTAGTTCCTCCCATGGAGCTTTGTTCCCAAGAATGGGATCACAGCTGAAGGAATGGAAGTGGCGATGGGTTGGTTTCCTTCTAAAGCACATAGTAAGCGGTGTCTACGGAGGTGGCGATGGGCTCGGCTGGAGGTAGTGCCAGATTCATGTGACGTGGTGATCAGTTGAGAAGACGGTGATGGATCCACGCAAGGAGGTGACTCCTCCTCACGGTAGTGTACGAGGCTATTCGCGTCGGGAGGTGACGTCCTCGGGTGGTGGCAGGCAATAGCCACAGTGGTCGAGGACAACGACGGCAGGTAGTGGTGTCCTCAGGCAGCGGTTGTGGCGACCTGATCTAGGCGACAGCCTTGGGCTAGACGCCTTCGATGACGGTGGCAGCGGTGGTGGGATGGCAATGGAAAGAGATAGGTTAGTGCCCTAGCTCCATGTTATGAATATTGTGTGTATATTCATGAGGCTTAAAGGGCAGTATATACAGAGTACAAAAGGAATATACCTACTTTAACAACAACAACAGTTGTAGATGCACTGTCATTGTAACTTCTCGAAAGCTTGTGCCACATCATGGTCTGCACCATATTTGATGAAGGCCACAACCCTTGAATCCACAACTCCATAAGGATCAAAGACTCGATGAAGCACATTCTTAGTCATAGGATAGAGAACATGATGAATCATGATGTCGATTATCCTCTTGATGTCTTTCGGCAGCGAAAGCTATGGTGGTTGTCTTTGATACCAAATATTGTGAACCTTGGTTCACATCAGGACAAATACCATGCTAAAGATGGATGGACAGCATGGCTTAAGGGGATTAGAATACTAGATGGGGGAGATAGACATAGATTGGGATGAGAGAATTAGAGGGGTTGAGATATCTACACTATTAATCCACCAGTTAAAATTATACTACATCCACCCAACAATTACCTGCTCCACAGTCATGACCTTAACTACGTCCACACCACAATATACACCCAGAAATACACCATCATAAAAACGTCCGCACTAGATTAACTCTCCTCCCATCTCTCTCTTTACTCAACCATATCCGACGGTCATCCTTCAATGGATGTACAGTACCCCTCCCACACGCCGACTCCTCTTCTATGCCGCACGCAGGAGCGGCCAATCTCCCCACCCCGCGCGCGATTCCCCCTCACCCCCGACGCCCCATCTCCCACACGGGCGACTCACCGACTCCTCCTCTCCTCTCCCGCACGCAGGGCAGCGGCGATCCTCTCTAGCCCCACGGACGAGTGGACTCCTCCTCTCCTCTCCCCCACGGGCGAACCCGGCGGGGCGGGCTACGGACTCGGCCACCACCGCGCCGCTGCCCCCGTCCTCCACCGCGCCGCCGCTCCCCATCTCCGCCTCTCTCCCACGCCCACTCCCGCCGCTCCCCGTCCTCCCCGCGCGCCGCTCCTCACCTCCTCCTCCCGCCCCATCCCTCCGCTCTGCGCCGCCTCCTCTTCCCCACCTTGCGCCGCCGCCTCCTCCTCCTCCCCACCCGCGCGCCGCCTCCTCCTCCCTCTCACCCCACCGGTCAAAACCCCAACCGCCGAGGTCGTTGCGCTGCACTCCGGCCGGCGCGCGCGCCGCCGCCTCCTCCCTGCGCCGGAGCATCGATGGCGTTCCCACTACACCGACCACGGGCTCCTCCTCTGGCGACGTGGTGGCTAATGCGTTACGCCGCCGCCTTCTCCTACCGCGGAGAAAGCCGTGTTTTTCCCGTCATTGGGTTTGTTGATTGATTCATCGATTCGGTGTTGCGAGAGGCCGAGAACGAACTCACGATGCGGGAGAGGCTCGTGCACGCTTCTCCCTTCGCCGCCATCACCGACGCAGTTTTCTTTGCCCTCATCGGCTGCCTCGCGGTCTCGCGTTGCGGTTGCTCGCCTTCTCCTACCTTGGAGAAATCCAGTTTTTTCCCGTCATCGGTGTTGTTGATTGATTCATTGTATTGGTTGATTCGGATGTTGCAGATTCCCATTCGTAGCCATCACCGGCGCAATCTTCTTCGCCTCATTGATGCCCTCGGTGACCTCTCGCCCCTCCTCCTCGAGCCGCCATGGGGACCCCTCCGCTTCATCCTCCTCGGCTTCCGCTTCTACTCTTGCGACGTGATGGGCCCCTCGGATCCCCGGCAAGCCTACCCAATGATTCTCATTTTGTGGGTTATTTTGGAGTGGTTTGTCGGTGGTTGATTTCGCAGTGAATAGAGTAGCGCCCCCTCACTGACCTCCCTCCGTATCTCCTTTCACCGCCTCAACATCAAGAATGAGCAGGCAAAGGCATGGGGGCACGAGGGTGCCGATGTGGAGGGAGCGGGAGAACAACCAACGGAGGGAGCGGCGGCATTGCGCGCTTGCTGCCAAGATCTACGCTGGGCTCAGGGCCTATGGCTACTACAACCTCCCCAAGCACTGCGACAACAATGAGGTGCTCAAGGCGTTCTGCAACGAGGCAGAGTGGACCGTCGAGCCCGACGGCACCACCTACCGCAAGGTAATCAAATCTTGCTAGCTAGCCCTTCTTAATGGCTTCGATTCGTTCCGCTGGCCGCTGTTCTGCGCCATGGGTGGTGGTAGTGGTCTGGTTGCTCCATAGGAGCAATCTTGGCTGCAAGTGCGATCTGTGTATTAGTGTATGTCTGGAGTGTGTTCATTTATTTGCTTGGGCTTCTTGGGAGATGCACGCTCGGTTTTGCTGGAATTTGGGCTGTTTCGATGGGGGCGTAAGGGAGGTGGCATGCGGCTCTGTTTAGGAATGGAGAATGCAATGTGGTGATTTTGTTGATTCAGGGGGGTGATTTTGGATGCGCTATGTTCGATGCGCATATGCCTTAAATCTGTTGGCTTTGGAGCAAAATTTTCCTTGCTTTGAGCTGTTTTGTTTCTTGGGAGATGCTTGGTTTTGTTGGGATTTAGGTTGTTCTGATGTCGAGTCAGGGAAACGGGCTAGATTTAGGAATGGGGAGATGTGATTTCCTCAGTTAAGCAAGCTCTGGAATTAGGATTTTTCAAAAACAAGAAAGCTCTAGAGTATTTTTCGAGGATTCTATAGAAATTTCATATATGAAATCGAGATAGTTACCTTTTGAAAAATTCGAACAAAGGTTATAGGTCTATCTATGCTTCATTCTTAAGGTGGGAGAAAAGTCAAACTGATTATTGATCAAAATTAGGTTTTGAAACTTAGGTAATTGACTTCTTCTGCTTAACCCAGGAAGAAATTGAATCGATTTTTGTGAAGAGACTGAAAGATTGCATTTTAAAAAAAACATTTCAATTGAGGAGCGAAGGCAATTTTTGGGATGACCTTTTCCTCGTAGCAGAGGCTGAGGTAGGCTTGCTGTTTCTTTATTGGATTATAACAACAGACATGCACGGTTACCTATCAGAAGATAATCGTGTGGTGTCTTATGAATCAGGCGGTGGCTCGAGGAGGCTCGTTGCAGGTGCTCGGTGGAGGAGTCTAGCGAATTCCGGTTGGAGAAGATGGGTGATGAGATTGCAATGCTGGAGAATACATTGTCAGGGGTTGATCAGAGAGTAGGATTCTGCCATAATGATATTTAATATGGGAATATTATGATAAATGAAGAGACCAGACAAGTGATCTTAATTGTAAGTAATTCTTACTGTCCTTTGTTTGTAATACAAATAAATAGGCAAACAATCCTGATTATTGATTTAAACATAAACTGGCACCTGCTTGCATAATTACAGTCTGAGACCCAAAAAAACGCTGAACCGTATTTCTACTTAAACAGAAGCAAAAGCATCTATTTATTATTGCAGAAAATGTAGACAGCGAGGCATTGTAGACCCTGATTATTAACAAGCTTCATGCAAGTACTAAGATTGGTACTAGCTCTTTATGCTTTGTAGTGAATAATTTATAAAGTTTTTTTTTGTCTTGTTGGACATGAAATGTAGGTCTGCACGGCCAATCCTCTGCTTTTGGAGAGAACAGGAAAGCCAATATACAAGAACTTGCTACCCTTATAAGGGGAAAAGTAAGTCAGCAACTCTTCCTTTGCCCATTTCACTGTTACCAAATCATCAAATTTACTTCCTTGAATTTTGCACCTTCCTCAAACCAGGTCATAACTGAACAACTAAAAATGAACCTTAAGAACTTTGAACCTCAAATTCTGAGTACTTGCAATCAAGTAGCACTATCTCCGTGCAATTTGGTGAAGGACTGCATCTCTGTAATGTACAGTTTTTTCTACACCCTACCATACCGAATAGTATGCCGCCATAGAGAAAAAAAAACACCTTCCAGCACAATATAGATACTGTGAACTATAGAATTGCCATCCCTGTTTCGCTTGAAAAGTCCAGCTTCCATTGATACTTGATATTATACTTTTGTAAAGATACTGTATCATCGCTGATCAGCTTACATGACATATGTTCTTCTTGGGCATCTAAAACTGTACTTGTAATTTGATTGTTATTTAGAACTTTATGCACCAATCCTTTTTAAACTACTCAAACTTGATTTAACCCATGCTTATAGTACTACTCAAACTTGATTTAACCCATGCTTATAGCTAGACTGATACATTTTTTAGCTGACTTCTAAATTACAGAAACCGACTCAAATATGTGTTTTGGTAGGCTGTACATGATCTTCGTATTTCAGACTATTTCTATGATTGAATGGAAGTATATGAAATACGGATTACACTATATAAAGATAACACAATTATCCTTAATGGAGTTAGAGATAAGAAGGCCATTAAGGAGAAAGCTGAGCAGATCCATTCTATGTTAGTTTAATTTCCTGTGAATCACTTATTATGTTATGTGCTTATCACCGTAACATTCTTTTGGAACAGCTGATGTCTGCAATTGAACAAAGCACTTCTGACTATGATAAGGAAAAGCTACAAGAAACATTAGCTACGTTTTCTACTAATATTACCATTCTAAAGGTGAAACTTATTATCTACACTGAAATATTTGGCTCCAGAATGTTCATATCATGTCTATATAGATATGATCAGAAGAATTTTCTGTTATCTGTGTTTAAATAATAAATACCTCTACGAATTTCTACAAATGTTTGTTGTTCTCATGAGCACCACAGCACAGTCCAACAATTGGCTGCACACATATACAACGATAAAAAAAGGAGTATTTGCTACTGCCGATCCTGCCCACAGCGGCGCGGCGTAGCGTTCTATATGGCATGTTGTTTACAAACAACCAAATAATTACCTGCATAGGCACTAATCATGTTATGGTTCAAAATTGGCATGTGTCTATGCAGTTTGTGCTCTCATTTGTTTTCTAGAGACCGGCTATATTCTGGAAATTTCCTTTCTGAAAAAACATTTTCTGCTATACAATTGTTGTCCAGTGCACTTATATTTTCTTTGGATGGAAGAAATTACGAAGTGTTCTACTTGTCCATATATTTCAGGGATGTAAACCTCCTCCACAAGAGCGTCCTGATCCAATTGGAAGGTCGGCTTCACCAAGCCTCTCTCCCCCGCATTCCGTCTCTCTTTCTAGCGTATTTTATTTTTAGGGGGCAGGTGTTCTTGGCTGCTAGATTGATTGGTTTGGTTGGCAGAAATCCGGGCCATTATCAGAATATGCATATAAATATGTTCTGAAAGTTTTTAAATCTGTAGCAACGCACAGGCATTCAAAAGCATTTATAGTGTGGATGTAAACCCAACTGAAAAGTTTCTACAAGGTGGCAAGCCTCTGTCTCTCACCGTGCAGTCTGCTGGCCATGCATTGCATATCTTTATCAATGGACAGCTCCAAGGTCTTCTACTTGAAAAGGCTCTCCTGTTTATAGGCGATCAGTACAGTCTATCGATGTACTCATATATTGTCAATCTCCTTCCAGGAAGTTGGTGGCCCGAAAATTCCAATGAAATATGGACGTGTTGATGTCACAGCACCTGAGCAATGTCCACCCGAGGGGAGGCTTCCTGGTTAGTGTTTCCGATAAGTTCTTCATTCTATAGCGATGGCTCCTTTTGTGTTTTGATCAGTGTTTGAAGTTGACTTGTGAGAGGTATTTATCAAGGTGAGTAAATTGGTTACTGCTAAATGCGCTTGTTCTGCAGATGCTGGCCCACGTATACCTGCTGAGCACCTTAGGGAGGTATTATATAGAATGGACCTTGATGACAAGGTGTGGGATGATACCAATTACCTGTCTGCCCGTGTGTTCTTGTGCTACGTTGTTGATCTTTTGGAGTATTTGAGCAGGAAATTGTTGCATTGTCTGGAGCACATACACTTGGAAGATCACGGCCGACCGAGTGGTGGGAAAGCCAGAAACAAAATATACTGTATGTTTTTCTGGACCACTTTGGTTAGGTTTCAAGCTGGAAAATAAGTTAATTTTATGTATGGTCAGTCCCATAGAACGTCCATTATTCTTCATTTGGGGTAAAAGAGCGCACAACTTTGCTTTTTTTTTTTAGACATGCAGGCAGTCTGCATATCGTATATTAGAGGTGGAATGAAACCATGAAAGAATGCACAGTTTTGCAATCATTTTGCAATAAATAATTAAAGACCACATTGCGCTTTACAAATCCTTTGATAATTTGCCCTTATGCTTTATAGAAATAACCTTTTAACTCTGTAGGACTTTGACAACTTTGGTTTAGGGTATGCCTCCTTTATATGTGTATAATGACACAACAGAATCAAGGTGCTAAAAGCTTGATAGCTAACATTCTCAATATTCTCTAATACTTCAATGTTTGCCCTTATGCTTTAGAGAAATAACCTTTTAACTCTGTAGGACTTTGACAACTTTGGTTTTCTTTATGCCTCTTTTATATGTGTATAATGACACAATAGAATCAAGGTGCTAAAAGCTTGATAGCTAACATTCTCAATATTCTCTAATACTTCAATGTTGAACAATGAATATTTTGCTCACCTAACTGCACTATCTTTGCAACCTTGATCTTACGTGGACAGCGCTTCGTGGATCGATTAATTTCAACCGACCGATCTCGAGGTGTTCCTATTATTGTGTTTCGTAAGGATGGGCCCGTGAACTGGAGGGCAATCATGGGCAGTTGAATGGTTGACGTTTGATAATACTTACTTCAAGGTATGCCACCTTTTTGTCATGCTTTACAAATTAAATTATTCATTTAAGTCTCTGAGGATTTGAGCTGTTGACAATGCTTCAGGACATAAAAGAACAAAGGGATCAGGAGCTGTACACAAATGCCTTCCATATTCTCTCCTTGGACTTCTCTTTGGGAAAACAGGAGCTGTACACAAATGGAGAAAAAGTGAGGCAGCTAGAGTGGATTGGACTGCAACAAAAATGGATAGATTGTACATAACATCAGCTTACCTGGGGGCCTTCTATCATAGGATCTCATGGGACTTGAACAATGTCGAGAAGATTGAGGTCACTGGTACAAAGAAAGAAGAGGGAATGCATTGTTCAAACGGGAAAATATGCCGAGCTTCTAAGAGATATGAGAAGGTCGACGTTTTCCTTTGTTTAACAACTTGTAAATATCACTATGTTTGCTAATTAAGGTTTGCTTCATTTTCCTATTGTGCCTGATTGACCGATGAGAAATATATTTAATCCCGTGCTGCAAAGTATATTGAGTATGATACTTCATTTAGTGAAGATGAGAAGAAGCAATCCAAGTGCTGAAGATCACCGCAACTTGAACAATGTCGCAAAGTGAAGTCGAAAGACTACAAGCAAGCTGATAAGCTTTGCACCAAGGTACCAACATCTAATCTCAGCTTTACATCTAAGCTTGCTAAAACGTGACGGAGACCCTAAGGTGGCATTGAACTATAAAGATGACGTAGATTATACAAGGGTCGAAAAGTATTTACATGCTGATATGGTAAACTTGTGGATGCCATAATTATTATATATATAATATCATGCAGATGTTAATTTTGTTAATTTAAAGATAGAAGAAAATTTTGAGATAAAACTCTGTTAGTGCAGGTGTTCCTTCCAATTAATATTCAGAAGTTTCACTGGTCCATGGTCTGAGGTCGTAAGTCGAAGCTACGACTACGGCAGTCGGAAGTCGGAGCTCGATCGTACGACCATGTTGAGAAGTCAGTACCTTATGACCACGTTAGCGCGAGAGGAAGTCGGTGGTCGAGGCTTCGACTGGTGCGGTCGATAATCGGCAGACCTCGACTACGACCATTGACTTGTGGTCATCTATATTTCAGCGTTCATTGACTTGTAACTGAACTTTTGTCATTTGGATGTCTTCAATTATTTGTAGTGACTGACCAAAATAATCTGATGTATATGTCTGCCTTTCATTCATGGATGGACTTTGTTGCCAGCAGCAACCCAATTATCCAAACAAAACATGTATGGCCATTCAAAAATTCGTTTGGTTGATTTCGTGTGCATCCCTAAAATGCCGCCGTGGCGTTAGCACGGGCACTATACTAGTAACAAATAGAGGAGACGGATTTATTTCTTGCTTAAGAAAAACTGAGATACACACATCCTTTTATAAAGGATTCTTGCCTCCTTGCACGTGAACTCTAACACTATCCTAAGTCCTAATAGATTGCAACTTGATTTCTCTGTACTTCTCCTTGGACTCTAACTATTAAATAACTTTCCTAATCTTTTCTTCGGAATTCAATCTTAGACGTCAACTCTATCTTGGACTTCCTGCTGGTCTTTCTATAGGTGTTGGATTCCTTGCGCACACGGCCAGCCAGCTGGCCGTTGCATTTGCCACCGGTGTGCACGTTGTCCTTGCTGCCCACGTCCACAACACATTGACTGTGAAGTTCATGATCCATTGGATACCACACAATCATCAGTAAGTAAAAGGATTGCTGGACATAAATGGGGTAGCCTGAGTCGTTGTACAAAAACTGCAATGAAGGTGACAATATCTTATTCATAAGGGGTGTAATGCCCTAGACATCGTTCCGGGTTTACAGAAGTTTTAGCGTGGTCACGTAGTTTTTTTCCTTCTCTTTCATTGAATCACAGAACGTGGGTGTATACTGTGGAACTATTAAAACAAATAAAGAATTGGCAGAAATTTTCTTTTAGGCTGTCTAGAGAGGGAGGCCAACCACTTGAGCTAGGCCGGCCCATTAGGTCCAGTCACCCCCTCCCCCCAACCCTAGCTGCACCCCATCCCCTCCCTCTTTTTCTCCCCTTGGGCGCCACCTTCCCCTGGTGCCTCCTCTTCCATGTGCCCCTTGCTGCCCTGCTGAAAAAGAGAAAGGGAGAGAAGGAAGAAGAAGGAAGGGAAGGGAAAAAGAAGGAGAGGGGAGGAGAAGAAGAAGGAAGGAGGAGAAGAAAACCTGCGTGGGCAACCTAGGTAAGAAATTTCCATCTTTTCCCCTCTGTTTTAGGGTGATCGTAGGCTTTTGGTTCGTTGTTAGAGGTGGATGATCTAGGGGAAACCATCGATTAGCGATTAATCAGTGTTCTACGCACGGTTAGATCGGGCAGCGTGTCTGTTTGGGCAGTTTAGGCAGTAAAAATGATTTTTCCCGAGGAACCCATGAGCACAAAAGTTGTAGAGGATGGAGAGATCTAGGTTCTATATTTTTTTCAGAATTTTTGGACGTGGGGTTTGGGCGCAACAGAGGATTGAAGTCGACTGTGCAACAGAGCTGGATTCAGAATCCAGTTTCTGATCGTGGGCTGATTCAGAGGTCCTAATGAATTGTATTAATTAACTCCTAATAACGAAAGTGGTAGATAACATCTAGAACTAGCTTCTGGTACAATTTTATAATTTTTTTGAATAGTGGGCTGTCAGTGATGGTCTATGGAAGTTGCTGGACAAAAATCGGAGGCATAGTCTGTTCTCTGTTTTCCATTGCAAATTACGCCCTTAAAACTATATAATAAAATTATGGTGTCTTCATGAAATTTGTAGATTTTGTTCTGTAGATTTCAAATATGTTAGTTTTGTTGTGGTTTGATTAGTACATTAAAAGATACAAATAGACAAGTAGCACTGCTGTAGGGAACAGAGTGTGGGAACAACAGCTTGAGAGGGAGTTGCGGGTTTTGGGCGTAGAGGCGTTTTCTTCTTAGTCGTGAATGTTATATTATGGTTTTGTGTTGAGTGGTGCCTTGTGCATAGGTAGCTTCGCTCCTGACCGTGCTTGATCCCTTCGCCCCTTCGGTAGAGGCAAGTAAACGTAGTGGTTGTTGCTACTGTTTGACATATTAATTTTATTGCCTTCCCATAATTGCTGAGGTTTGGTAAATAATATATATTTAAATAAAGATGCCATGCCACGTTTTATGCCTTGTTATATATGATTGTTGTTCGTGTGGCTTTATTCCAAAGGAGTCTATCGTGGCTACAGGCCAAACAGTAGGGAAAGGGACTAGTAGAAGAGGAAGAGGAGAGCCAGACCTATGGGAGAGTTGGTAAGAATGAGAGGATGTCCCTCCTCCTGTCCCTCCTGGGGGTTTATATACATGAGTGGGGTAGAATGGGAAATCCTCATTCTACCCCTTAGTACTTACAAAGGATGAGGGTACATTGGTATATTTACACTGGTATATTCCTCTACACTATTGGGTCTATTACATGTTGGACTAGTTGCACGGCCTAGTCACGGGGGATTGGGCCACCCCCACAACAGTACTCCCTCGACAGCAAGCGTTGAGGTCCCGATGGGCGAGTTGACGCGGTCAACCACCCCAGCCCCCCATTCCCCGACAGCAAGCGCGAGGGTGCCGAGTGGTGAGCCGATGCAACTGGTAGCTTGCAGACCCCGGAGGCAATGCCTACGAAGAAATCAGTGAACTCCTGCGCTGAATCCCACGCCGTCCCGCCGAGGCGATGCCTACAAGGCGGACGGCGAAGCCTTATGCCGGAGCCATGCCGTTCTGTTGAGGCAATGCCTACAAGGCGGACGGCGAAGCTGAGTGCCGAAAACTTGCCGTCCCGCCGAGACGATGCCTACGAGGCGGACGGCGGAGACGGCGGCATCGAGCATCGAGGACATGCCGTCCTGCCGAGGCGATGCCTACAAGGCGGACGGCGGAGCCGAGCGTCAAAAACGTGCCGTCCCGCCGAGGCGATGCCTACGAGGCAGACAGCGAAGACGATGAAGACGGCGGAGTCGAGCGCCGATGACGTGCCGTCCTGCCGAGGCGATGCCTACAAGGCGGACGACGAAGTCGAGCGCCCGAGCCGTGCCGTCCCGCCGAGGCGATGCCTACAAGGCGGGCGGCGGAGTCGAGCGCCGAGGGCGTGCCGTCCCACCAAGGTGATGCCTACAAGGCGGACGGCGGAGTCGAGCGCCGGAGACGTGCCGTCCCGCTGAGGCGATGCCTACAAGGCGGGCGGCGAAGTCGAGCGCTGGAGCCGTGCCGTCCCGCCGAGGCGATGCCTACAAGGCGGACGGCGGAGTCGAGCGCCGAGGACGTGCCGTCCCGCCGAGGCGATGCCTACAAGGCGGACGGCGAAGTCGAGCGCTGGAGCCATGCCGTCCCGCCGAGGCGATGCCTACAAGGCGGACGGCGGAGTCGAGCGCCGAGGACATGCCGTCCCATTGAGGCGATGCCTGTGAGGCAGACGGCGAAGTCGAGCGCCAGAGCCGTGCTGTCCCGCCGAGGCGGTGCCTACAAGGCAGACGGCGGAGACGGCGGAGTCGAGTGCCGAGGACGTGCCGTCTCACCAAGGCGATGCCTACAAGGCGGACGGCGAAGTCGAGCGCCGGAGCCGTGCCATCCCGTCGAGGCAATGCCTACAAGGCGGACGGCGGAGTCGAGCGCCGAGGACGTGCCTGTGGAATTGAGTGGATTGGTTTGGGAAGCGTTGAACCTCTCTCGAGGCCGCACATGTTTATTAATAGATGGCTAAGCGCCAGATCTGTTACAGAGTTGTGAATCATGCATATTACGGTTGCCATAACTAACATATCTCTAATAGAATACAATCTCTACTTTTTGTTTAACAAATCAATCTATTTTCTATACATGGAAGTCTAGGATAAGGCAACCGTGATGTGCAGGATTCAACAACCGAGATTTACATATAAAGATATCTAATCTAACAGCCTCCCTCAATCACAACTTTCTTAAGTTGAGATTGCGCTTTAATTCTTCAAGTCTTCGAACTGACAATGGTTTAGTAAATCCATTTGCAACTTGGTCTCCTGTAGGTATATATCTCACATCTAGTAATTTCTGATTCACTCTTTCTCTGACAAAATGATAATCTACCTCAATGTGTTTAGTTCTTGCATGAAACACTGGGTTTTCTGAGAGATACTTAGCCCCCATATTGTCACACCATAATATAGCAGCAGAGGGAGAACTTATGCCCAGCTCACAAAGAAGAGATTGAACCCACATAATTTCAGCTGTAGCATTTGCCATTGACTTGTATTCTGCCTCTGTGCTAGATCTTGATACCGTTGCTTGTTTTCGTGCACTCCATGAGATAAGGTTATTTCCTAGAAACACAGCAAATCCTCTAGTTGATTTTCTGTCATCAAGACAGCCTGCCCAATCTGCATCAGAGAAGGCACTAACAAGCATACTTGTTGATTTGTTTATATGTAATCCAACGCCCATGGTATGCTTTAGATATCTTAAGATCCTCTTAACAGCAGTCCAATGCAGTATAGTTGGTGAATGTAGATATTGACAAACATTATTAACAGGAAATGAAATATCTGGTCTAGTCAATGTTAGATATTGTAAGGCACCAACAATACTTCTATATCTTGTAGAATCCTCAGGGCTAAGTGGATCACCTTGAGCTGATATTTTTTCTGATGTGGACATAGGGGTACTTACTGTCTTGCAATTCAACATGTTTGCTCTTTTGAGTATATCAGCTGTATACTTTTCTTGTGCCAAGAGTATACCTTCTTTAGTCTTCTTGACTTCAATTCCAAGAAAGTAATGGAGATCACCTAAATCTTTTAGTGCAAAGTCTTGCTTAAGATCCTGCAATAGTGCTGTTGTTGCATTCATGGAAGAGCTTGCAACGATTATATCATCAACATAGATAAGGATAAAAATGGTGACATTTCCTTTTTGATAATAGAATAGGGAGGTGTCAGCCTTGGATGGATAAAAGCCAAGTTTTTGAAGCTTTTCACTAAGTTTTGAGTATCAAGTTCTAGGGGCTTGTTTGAGTCCATATAGTGACTTATCCAATTTGCATACATGATTGCTTAATTTCTTATCCTCATACCCAGGTGGTTGTCTCATGAAAACATCTTCTTCTAGGATGCCATGAAGAAAAGCATTTTGCACATCTAATTGGCGAAGACTCCAACCTCTAGATAATGCAATAGACAAAATAAGTCTAATAGTAGCAGCTTTAACCACAGGACTAAAAGTATCTTCATAATCAATGCCATACCTTTGTTTGAAGCCCTTTGCCACTAATCTTGCTTTGTTTCTATCCACTGAACCATCTGATTTTCTCTTTATTCTATAGACCCACTTACAATCAATTATATTCATGTTTTTATTTGGAGGCACTAGATGCCATGTCTTATTTTTTTATTAAAGCTGCGTATTCAGCATCCATTGCTTCTTTCCAATCTTTGTTTTGTAAAGCTTCATATAGGTTTTCAGGTTCACCAGTTGATGTAAGAAATCCATACTTAATTCTCCCATCCGTATATTTAATTCTCCCATCTGTAAAGACCATAGGTTCAGTAATACCTCTCTGAAGCCTCGTCAGTGGTCGCTGCTCAGTAGAAGCATCATAACTATCCGCAGGGATTTCTTCAGAGGGACCTGCAGAAGTTTGCTCACTGGATAGTGGAACGGACGACTCCAGTTCATGTTCTTCATCAGCAGACAGAGCTGCAGCACTTGACTGCGACAATCTAGGTCTTCGGCTATACACTTGTGTGATGGGTGGTCGATCCTGAGTGCTTGGCTGTACCGAAGGAACTCCTGGGACGGCAGTTGCAGTCTCTGCAGGAATCTGTGGTGCAGCAACCGCAGAAATTTCTGGTGTAGCAGCCGCAGTCTCTGCAGGAGCCGAATCAGGGAATTGATCAATGCCAGCATTTGCCCTGTTTTCTGCAGAAATCTCATTAACATGGTTAGGATCATTAGCAAATTGATCAGCTGTTACTAACTGCTCCCCCTGGTGATCAATAGAATTCAACAAGTTTGAAGGAAGAAGAAGTATTTCAGATCTGAGTCTAGCTCCTGCATTTGGGTGAAGTGTAGAGAAAGGAAATTTGTCTTCATCAAAGACAACATCACGAGATATATAGATTCTTACCGAGGAGATGTCTAAACATTTGAATCCTTTGTGCATGGTGCTATAGCCAAGGAAGATACATTGCTTAGAGCGAAATTGTAATTTGCGAGTATTGTAAGGGCGGAGATTAGGCCAACATGCACATCCAAAAACACGAAGAGATGAGTAATCTAGTTTAACTTGAGAAAGACGTTCCAAGGGAGTTGTTTCAATCACTCTACTAGGTGTTCGATTGATTAAGTAGGTGGCAGCAATGAATGCCTCATCCCAAAATTTTAAGGGCATTGAGGCATGAGCAAGAAGAGCTAACCCTACTTCAACAATATGGCGATGCTTTCTTTCTGCGGATCCATTTTGTTGGTGTGCATGAGGACAAGACACATGATGGGATATCCCTACTCTTTTAAAGAAGGAATTAAGTTTCTCATATTCACCGCCCCAATCTGTTTGTATAGAGATGTTTTTTCTACCAAATTGACGTTCAACAAGACTTTGAAATTCTTGAAATTTTTGGAAGACTTCAGATTTGTGTTTAAGGAGATAAATCCAAATGAATTTGCTGAAATCATCAATGAAGCTTACATAGTATCTATATTTTCCAACAGAATCGGGTGCAGGACCCCAAACATCAGAAAAGATTAATTCCAAAGGAAAAAGAGATATGTTATTAGATCTTGAATAAGGAAGTTGATGACTCTTGGCCTTTTGGCAAGCATCGCATACATATTCTTTATTGAATTCTAGTGAACATGGAAGATTATTCTGGCTAATGACCTTTTTTGTGACTGAAGATGAAGGATGACCTAATCAGTTGTGCCATCTTGACATGGATGGTTTTATGGCACTATAAACTTGCTTATTGTTCTCTCCTGGAGTAGAAGGTAGTGGGTAGAGACCTCCTTCAAATCTTCCTTGAAGAAGAACCCTCTTCGTTACCTGATCCTTGATTAAGAAGAAGTTGGGATGAAATTCAGGAAAGGCTTGATTATCAGTGGCTAAACGATGAACAGAAACGAGATTTTTCTTTGCTTTTGGAACATGCAGGACTTTGTTAAGATAAAGATTGCGATGGGGAGCGTGAACAACAGCATGACCAATGTGTCTAATGTCCATACCTGAGCCGCTTGTAGTATGAACTTGTTCATTCCCATTATATCTGTCACGGGTTGAGAGCTTGTCCAATTCACTGGTTATATGGTCAGTGGCACCTGTGTTGGTATACCAATTGGTGTCGATGCCGTAGGAAGTAGTAGCAGCAGCAACTGATCTTCTTTTTGGCACATAGGCTTCATCAAACCGATGCCAGCACTCAAGAGCGGTATGATTTGGCTTGTCGCACACTTGACAGCGTGGATGGTCATCAGTATGGTTGTTTGATGTGTTCCTGCCACCACTTCGCCCATTGCTGTGGCCACCACCGCGGTTGCCTCTGCCGCGATAGCCATGGCCGCACTGGAAGCCGCCATGCCCACGCATAGCGGCATTGACAGAACTTTGCAAGTGTGCGGCATTGACAGAACTCTGCGAGTTTGTTCCCTGCAGCAGATCCATGCGATTCTCAAAACTGATCAGTTGAGAGTATACCTCACTCACCGTAATGGGATCAGATCTACCCAAGATAGTAATGACAATTGGATTGTAGTCCATATCTAGTCCATTGAGGATGTAGGCGACAAGCTCTTCATCATCAAGAGGCTTCCCTGCTGCTACCATCTCATCAGCTAGCCCTTTCATCTTCCCGAAGTACTCAGGAACCGTCATGGTGCCCTTCTGAGTACTGGACAGAGCCATGCGGGTATTCACCACACGAGCTCTAGTTTGTGATGCAAACATGTCTTCGATTGCCCTCCAGACTGACGCCGCACTTGTCATGGAGACAACGTAGGTTAAGATCTCTCTTGACAATGTGGAGAGGAGATAGCCAAGAACTTGCTGATCAAGCGCCAGCCATCTGGCGTAATATGGATTCGGCACTTCAGTGGCCTTGTCGTCGATCTTGGTGGTGATCTTCTCCTTGGGCGCCACCGCAGTTCCATCGAGGTACCCAGTGAGCTGAGCACCCTGAATCGCTGGGAGCACTTGCGCCTTCCAGAGCATATGGTTGCTCCATTTCAACTTCTCTGACACCGGATGGCCAAGGGATTGACTCATGGTCGAGGAGGAGGAGACTCCATGCGCCATGGATAGCTCTCATACCATGTGGAATTGAGTAGATTGGTTTGGGAAGCGTTGAACCTCTCTCGAGGCCGCACAGGTTTATTAATAGATGGCTAAGCGCCAGATCTGTTATAGAGTTGTGAATCATGCACATTATGGTTGCCATAACTAACATATCTCTAATAGAATAGAATCTCTACTTTCTGTTTAACAAATCAATCTATTTCCTATACATGGAAGTCTAGGATAAGGCAACCGTGACGTGCAGGATTCAACAATTGAGATTTACATATAAAGATATCTAATCTAACAGTGCCATCCCGCCGAGGCGATGCCTGTGAGGCGGATGGTGAAGTCGAGCGCCGGAGCCATGCCGTCCCACCGAGGCGATGCCTACAAGGCAGATGGCGGAGTCGAGCGCCGAGGACATGCCGTCCCGCCGAGGCGATGCCTGCGAGGCGGACGGCGAAGTCGAGCGCCGGAGCCATGCCGTCCCGCCGAGGCGATGCCTACAAGGCGGACGGCGGACACGGCGGAGTCGAGCGCCGAGGACGTGCCGTCCCGCCGAGGCGATGCCTACAAGGCGGACGGCGAAGTTGAGCGCCAGAGCCGTGCCGTCCCGCCGAGGCGATGCCTACAAGGCGGACAGCGGAGTCCTGCGCCGGAGCCGTGCAGCGGGCGCTTGCGGCGTAGGCCGAGGGCGCTATGCACACAGAGGCAGGGAGGTGACACTGTCGTTCCCCTACCTTCGAAAAGAGTGCCCGCGGAGAGCGGGCGCTTGCGGCGTGGACCGAGGGCGCTACGCACACAAAGGCAGGGAGGCGACACTATCGTTCCCCTACCTTCAAAAAGAGTGCCCGTGGAGAGTGGGCGCTTGCAGCGTAGGTCGAGGGCGCTACGCACACAGAGGCAGGGAGGCGACACTGCCGTTCCTCTACCTTCAAAAAGAGTGCCCGCGGAGAGCGGGCGCTTGCGGCGTAGGTCGAGGGCGCTACGGACACAGAGGCAGGGAGGCGACACTGCCGTTCCCCTACCTTAAAAAAGTGCCCGCGGAGAGCGGGCGCTTGCGGCGTAGGCCGAGGGCGCTACGCACGCGGAGGCAGGGAGGCGACATCGCCATTCCCCTACCTTCAAAAAGAGTGCCCGCAGAGAGCGGGCGCTTGCGGCGTAGGTCGAGGGCGCTACGCACACAGAGGCAGGGAGACAACACTGCCGTTCCCCTACCTTCAAAAAGAGTGCTCGCGGAGAGCGGGTGCTACGCACGCGAGGCAGGGAGGCGATACCGCCGTTCCCCTACCTTCAAAAAGAGTGCCCGCGGAGAGTGTGCGCTTGCGGCGTAGGCCGAGGGCGCTACGCACACGGAGGCAGGGAGGCGACACTGCCGTTCCCCTACCTTCAAAAAGAGTGCCCGCGGAGAGCGGGCGCTTGCCGTAGGCCGAGGGCGGTACGCATGCGGAGGCAGGTAGGCGATACCGCCGTTCCCCCAACTTTAAAAAGGCGATGCACTCCCTGGTGCAACCCGCGTGAAGGCACGATATCCTGGTGGTGCGTCGCTAAAGCGATGCACTCCCTGGTGTCTCGGTCATCGTGCAGTTTTTATACTCCGTGGAGTTTGTGGGATCAACATCCACGTCCTATTTATACTCCGAAGAGTACGTATAAGGACAATGTCCATGCATGCGCGGCATCTGTGTCTTGTTTATACTCCGTAGAGTGCGCAGGGACAACATCCGCATCTTATTTATACTCCGTAGAGTGCGTGGGGTTAACATCCACGTCTTATTTATACTCCGGAGAGTACGCATAGGGATAATGTCCATGCATGCGCAGCATCCGCATCTTGTTTATACTTCGTAGAGTGCGCAGGGACAACATTCACGTCTTATTTATACTCCATAGAGTGCGTGGGATCAACATCCACGTCTTATTTGTACTCCGGAGAGTACGCATAGGGACAACATCCATGCGTGAGTGGGATCCGCGTCTTGTTTATACTCTGTAGAGTGCGCAGGGACAACATCTGCGTCTTATTTATACTCCGTAGAGTGCGTGCGGAGGTGGGCCTCGCGCTACGTCTTATTTAGAGTCCGTAGACTGCGCGCGGAGGCAAGCCTCCGCACGTTGCGGGCGGTGAAGGTGCGTGCGGAGGCAGACCTCGACGCTACGTCTTATTTATACTTTGTAGAGTGCGCGCGGGGGGTGTCCCCCCGTTGCGTCTTATTTATACTCTGTAGAGTACGTGCGGAGGCGGGCCTCGCGCTATGTCTTATTTAGAGTCCATAGACTGCGCGCGGAGGCAAGTCTCCATGCGTTGCGGGTGGTGAAGGTGCGTGCGGAGGCGGACCTCGACGCTACGTTTTATTTATACTCCATGGAGTACACCGAGGCACGAGGCCATCACGCGATTTTAAGCCAGAAGCCGACCAAACACCGCTGCACGAAAGAGGACGCAACAGCAATAAAAGAGTTCGAGGCTAGGCCAGTAAACACGCGATGATGGCAATGAAAGCGGGGGACAAGCCAATCAAGCAAAAAATTGCGAAAATGGACCCGCGGCTAGCCTGTGCCACCGTGAAATGACTGCAAGGCGTAGTACCTCATCTGCCCCATTAGCTGATGCAAGAACTGCCACAGAATGAACTGCTACTTACATGGGTGAGTATTTCGCCTCTTCATCGCCATGGAGGTGAGGCTGAGGTCTCCATGGTGTGGCATCCTCGCCCAGCGTGTACATGGCTCAGAGATGACCTGCGGAGGTCGCTGCGGGATCACGTAGACCAAGGCCGTGGACTGCTTCGGCGAGCAATGTTCCGTTTGCGGTGAAGGCTCCGAAGACACTAGCGGAGACCTCAAAGGGCTTGGCGGAGACTCTAGAAAGTTCGGCGAAGACCGCTGACGCTGAGGAAAACTCACGTGGAGATAAAGATCCCCTACCACATGCACATGTACGTGCATGGGCCATGCAGACCCGTGCGGAGTATGGCGTGGGGACTTCGACACGAGAGGATCAGCGCAGAGGCTCGTGAAGCCGGGCGGAGTCGGGTGCGGAGTTGACGAACGTGACGACGAAGTCCCGGCAGCTGCGCGTGACGATGGAGTCCAGGTAGGCTTCGTCAGAGGTGGACCCCGTCTGTGCGGAGTCCTCGATCGCGCGGAGGAGAGCAACATCCATTACGTGTGGAGGTTGGTGGAGGCGGAGGTCGCGGAGCATCACGCGGAGATCCGCCGGCGCGGAGAGCATGGAGTGATCACTGCCGAAGTAGCAGCTGAGCACGATGTTCTCCATGCTGATCACCACGGTGTACATGTTGTAGTGCACCTGGAGCAGGTCCTTGGCGAGGTTGATGGAGATGAGGCCGGCGTTGTAGCCCATGCCGCCGAGGTCGTAGCTGACGATGTTGCCCCTGAGCTTGTAGCGTCACGCCAATCTTGGCGAAAAGCTTATCGAGCGCAACATTCGTGCGCATTGAGAGCGGGACATCGCCGGGGAGCCCACTGCGCCAGCAGAGTCGAGGTCGAGCGCGGAGGCTGCAGACAGAGGCGAAGATCGTGACGCCGCGCCGAGAGGAGGCCAGCGTGGACGAGTCGAAAACGCACAGGCTGACCACGTGGAGGCCGCGGGCCGTTATCAGTGTGCGTACAGATTGATGTCATGGCGAAGTCCCGGCGGACGAGGTCCTTAGGTACCACCTTCGTGCCAGCGTCACTTCCCGCTCGCTTTTGCTCGCGCGGCACTTCCTCGACGCAAGTTGAATGGAGCTCGCGGGCATAGTCGCTACGCAATGGAGGCTTCATGCGCCAGTGTATTAGCTTGTGCTCGCACCAGACTGCAGCGGAAGATACAGAGGCCGAGGCGAAAACAAACGGCTCGAAAGCGATGTGAGTCCTGTGCATCGGCGCGGGGGCACGCGCGAAGACAGGCGTGAAGCCAGCGGAGACCAATCGACGGTGGCGAAGTCTCGTGCAGAGACGTGGGAGCGCACGGGGAGCAGGCTTCAGCGGCACGTTTCGCGCGAGCCAGGTTTTTCTGCACATGCGGCATCGAGGCGAGGGCCGGCGAGGTCGCCGCGGATGCAAGGCGAAGGCTGACGTCGAGGCGATGGGCAGCGAAGTCCCTGCGGCGTCGAGGCGAAGGCGTCGCGCGGAGGCCGTGGAGCAGAAGCTCGGAGGGGACTTCGCGCCGGTCGGAGGACCGTGAGGCGGAGGCCGGCGCTGTGCTTGCATAGACAGCTACTTTTAAGCAGCTCGGAGACTTCAACGCGGCGGGCTGCGATGCGGGGTCTGAGCTTCGTCTGCGTGGGGTCTACACTTCGCCTGCGACATCGACGGAGACTCGGGAGACGCATGCATGGAGTCCCGTGTGCAGACGCCAGGGGCGTGGAGGTCGGAGATCGTATGCATGCAAAATGGGAGTGCGACATCGAGCGGAGGCTCGGCACGGGAGCTCGACATCGTGCGGAGACTCGGCGCGGAGGCCATAGTACACGTTACCCATCAGATCTGCCAGATCTGGACCGAAGCGAACAGGCTAACAACAAGATGAACTTATCTGTGGTGCTTCATGATACGAGCGACCTGAGATATTTTCATTCCGCGCCAGGAAGCTCCTTCGGTGGTATCCACCTCTAGCACCCTTGCGCAACTTCTCGCTCAGTCCCCACAGATGGCGCCATTTGTCGTGGCTACAGGCCAAACAGTAGGGAAAGGGACTGGTAGAAGAGGAAGAGGAGAGCCAGACATATGGGAGAGTTGGTAAGAATGAGAGGACGTCCCTATGTACATGAGTGGGGTAGAATGGGAAATCCCTATTCTACCCCTTAGTACTTACAAAGGATGAGGGTACATTGGTATATTTACACTGGTGTATTCCTCTACACTATTGGGCCTATTACATGTTGGACTAGTTGCACGGCCCAGTCACGGGGGGTTGGGCCACCCCCACAACAGAGTCAATTGTGGTCATATCATGCATGTCTTTTGCATTGTAGATGTTGTCGCACCTAGCAGCAACCGTACCGGTATAGCTTCATACATTGCCGTAGTATGATGCACACTCTTACGTTTCCAGGTAAGGGTGCAGCGGATCATTTGCATACATATGCATTTCATGAGGATGATTCTTAATTGTAAGGTCTTAGGATGTTTTGGTTCATTATGGTCACTTGTGTTATTATTTATGGTGAAAATCATTTGGGGTATGTGGCATTGACTGGTGGTACGTGGTTTATCTTATGGTGAAATCATTTGTAATTGTGGTATTGCTCTGTGGATTGTGGTTTTGGGTTATGAAGGAATTTATAGTGTGGTTGAGAAGAAGTATGTGGTAATGTTCTATCATATCATTGTGCTACATGTTGTTAAATGAATACTTAATCATTTGCAGTTTAATTAAATTGTTAAACAGTTTGCTTGTTGAGATTTTATCTCACCCTTGTTTTCCCTCTTCCAGGTGAACTTTGAGCATGTATGGGAAGGGTAGAGCAGCACGGCACAATTTACCAAGTCTTCATGTTTTTTTGCTATTTAAATTAGCGGCTTTAATTCTTAAAATCATGCTTCTATCCAATCGTGGACCAAATGGAACTTAATAACGCCCTTTGTGGTAGACTTTAGTGTGGTTGAGCGAAATCTGAATTAGATTGATAAACGTTGTTTTTGGTTCTTTCCATATTTTTTTTGCTATCTCCCATTTTATGTTGTGGTCATGTTTCCACATAATTTAACATATTTTTCTGGGAAGATGCTGCCGGATTTTATTCTAATCCAGCTAGTAGTATGTGTAGTTAGTAGCATCCCGAGGTGGTGTGGTTCCTGGGGTGTTACAGTTGGTATCAGAGCCGAGGCTTTATATTCTAGGAAAAATAATAAGTAATTTGACACACTTGCACATGTAGGGTGGGGAAGGGTTTGCATATCTTTGCATATACCTTGTTTTGGTTTAGTGCCTATGCCTTAACTGCTTGAAGTTAATGTTTGTAAATACTTGTATAACGTGGTGGCTGCAGAAATGCCGCCTAAGACGAGAGGTCGTGATCATGCTTCGGCCAGAGGGTGTTAGCCAGGAGGAGTTGTTGGCCGCTATGAGGGCCATGCAGGAGGAGATGAGGACGTTGAGGCAGGGGCAGTCTGCCCCTAATGCTGGCACTGCTACAGCACCGATGGCCATGGCAGCGGGCATCGTTAGTGACATCTCGCTTTGAGAGTAGGTGGGGATGAAGCTGAACAGTTTTGACAGTGGGGCCACTCTGGTTCAGGCCACTGATTGGTTATCCTACGTGGAGAATAAGATGGAGGCATTGAGGTGGTTGCTCTAGATCATGTGCGATACATGGCACAACACTTGAAGGGTGAGGTGTAGATCTAGTGGAAGGGTGTGCAGTTAGCTCGCACAGCTGCAAATGGACTGCTGTCTTGGGCTGAGTTTGTCTGGCAGTTCAAAAGGAGGTTCTATCCAGAGTCATTTCTTGACAAGATGAAGATTGATCTGGGTAAGTATGCTTAGGACAGGAAGACTATGGCAGATTATGAGGTGGGCTTCAACCAGATAGTTTGCTTCATCCCTCATGTGGCACATGATGATGCAGAGAAGGCCAGGCAGTTCTGATAGGGGCTTATACCTTTGATCCGCCACCTGCTGGGTGCCTTCCTAACCATGGACTTCCGCACCATGGTGGAGCAGGATTTGGGGATCGAGATGCAGCAGGCTTACATAGATAACACCCGTAAGACCTCTGGTGGAGATTAGCTCAGAGGGCAAAGTGAGAGGAAGGGCCATTCTGGTGGCCCTGTTCACAAGAAGGAAAAGAGTCGACGTCACCAGCCTTACCGGGGTAGTTCTGGGCTGTCCAGCTCTTCTAGAGAGAGTTCATAGCAGTACCATGCTACAGTGAAGCTCGGGATGGGCTTGGAGTGTTTCCGCTGTGGTGATCCGCATAGACGGAGTGATTGCCCTTGGAAGGGGCATTGTTCAATCTGCGGTCAGAACCACAAGGATGTGGTGTGCAGGTAGAATTCCAAGGGGAAGCTGTAGTGGGAGCTAGCGCTTGCACCTCCAGCTGGATCTACTCGTTCTGGTGGCACCTTGCAGATGATGTCTGCGGCTCCTACCCCGCAGTACTTGTCTACGGCTCCTACACCGCACTTCCTGCTAGCGCCCTCAGTACCTTCGTCGATTGTTCTAGCACCTCCACCTGGAGGATACTGGGTGCAGCAGCCCACCACTCCTTTGGTGCCTACATCTCAGTGGACTTCTGCACTAGCTTGTTTGGGGTCGGGAGGTTCTTCTTCAGCTATTCCCGAGGCATACTCTATGCCCGCGGTTGATGGCAGGGATCGTGGAGATGTGGTGACAGTTACTATGTTCGTTGATTCTTTTGTTGCCCAAGTTCTTTTTGATTCAGGTGCTAGTTTCTCTTATCTCAGAGATTTTCATTGGTCGGGTAAGTCTCTCGGTGCAGATAATTGGGAGGGCAGTGGTTGTCAGCTCTCCTAGTGGGCTCATCTCTAGTTCTCGTGTTTGTCCGGGTTGTACGGTGGTTCTTGCGGATGAGGAGTTCTTTGCAAATCTGGTGGTTATACCTCTGGAGCCATTTGATGTGATTCTTGGCATGGATTGGCTTTCCCAATATCAGGTAGTCATCTCCTGCTTTTGGAAGATGGTTACTTTGCAGTCTTCGTTTGGGCGTGAGGTTATCTTCCAAGGAAGTGCCCGCGATTTTCTCTCTCGTTGTTGTGCCGGTTGTTTCCTAATAGATGGATGCAGAAGTCCAGGTTGTTGTTGGCCATGGTTGATGGTCACGATGTAGTGCTGCAATTAGAGGGCATTCCAGTGGTCTGTGGGTATCCTAATGTTTTTCTTGATGAGCTTCCAGGGTTGCCACCGGAGCGGGAGCTGATGTTTCACATTGAGCTTGTTTCGGGTACATGGCCTATCTACAAGTCCCTATATTGGATGGCTCCTGTGGAGCAGGTGGAGTTGAAGAAGCAGTTAGATGAGCTCCTAGCTAAGGGGTTTATCAGACCAAGCACGTCGCCTTGGGCTGCTCCGATTTTGTTCGTGGAAAAGGATGGCACCAAGAGGCTTTGTGTGGATTATCGAGCACTTAATCAAGTGACGATCAAGAACAAGTATCCTTTGCCTTGTATTGATGATCTTTTCGATCAGCTGAGGGGTGCCAAGGTATTCTTAAAGCTTGATTTGCAGTCTGGTTATCATCAACTGCGAATCAGAGATGAGGATATAGAGAAGATGGCTTTCAGCATAAGGTATGGGCATTTTGAGTTTGTCGTTATGTCTTTTGGACTAACAAATGCCCCTGCTGTCTTTATGGAGGCTATGAATAGGATGCTCCATGAGTACCTAGATGTTTTCGTGGTGGTTTTCATCGACGATATCTTGGTGTATTCAAAAACAGAGGAGGAACATGAGTTACATCTTAGCATGGTTTTGGATGCCCTTTGGAAGAATAAGTTTTATGCAAAGTTAAAAAAGTGTGCTTTCTGGCTTTCTGAAGTGGGCATTTTGGTCATACCATCAGCCAACACGGCATCACAGTGGACCCAAAGAATGTGGCCACAGTGGTGGAGTGGCAGAGGCTAACCAGTGTATCAGAGGTCCAAAGTTTCCTTGGGCTTGCCGATTATGATCGGTGCTTTGTGCAGGGTTTCTCTATCATTGCCAAGCCGATGACCAGACTCACGCAATAAGGGGTTCCTTTTGTTTGGACAAATGAATGTGAGGTTAGTTTCCAAACTCTGAAGAACAAACTAGTTAATGCACCTATTTTATCTCTGCCCGATAGTGGCAAGCGTTTCACTGTTTACACGGATGCTTCTCGGATTGGTCTTGGTTGTGTGCTGATGCAGGAGGGCTGAGTGATTGCTTATGCTTCTAGACAGTTGAAGACTCATGAGCAAAACTATCCCACTCATGATCTTGAGTTGGCAGCGGTCGTCTTTGCTTTGAAGTCGTGGAGGCATTATCTGTATGGGGAGCCATGTGATATCTTTATCGATCATAAGAGTCTTAAGTACATCTTCACTCAGCGGGAGCTGAATTTGAGGTAGCAGAGGTGGTTGGAGTTAATCAAAGATTATGATTTGATGATCCAGTATCATCCTGGCAAGGCTAGCGTGGTGGCTGATGCTTTGAGTATGACGGGAGTTCCTCGGACGGTGTTGTCTTTAACCTCAGAGTTTGAGCAGATGGGTATCTCCTTATGTTTCGCTGGAGTTGCACAGGTAGAGACACAGATGATCATTCAGTCTGCTATACCCAAGCATGTTCACGAGGCTCAGCAACACGATCGGCTTCTTTCGAAAGTACGGAAGAGGATCTCGGAGAGTCTTTCCTGAGAGTTTAGCATGGATGAGAGTGGTGCAGTTCGTTTCAGATGCCGACTATGTGTACCACAGAAATCAGAGGTGAAGACAGATATCCTTCATGAGGCTCACCGGACTCGGTATTCTATACATCCGGGTGAGACCAAGATGTATCATGACTTAAAGCAGGTCTTCTGGTGGAAACGGATGAGGGAAGACATCGCTAAATATGTCGCATCTTGTGGCGTATGTCAGCAGGTGAAGGCCGAGCATAAGCGGCCTGCTGGTTTATTGCAGCCCTTGGAGATTCCTGAGGGAAGTGGGAGCATATTACCATGGACTTCATAGTTGGTTTGCCGCGCTCACCTCGTGGTTGGGATGTTGTTTGGGTTGTTGTGGATAGGCTTACCAAGTCCACGCATTTTATTCCTATGAAGACGACCAACACAGCTCAAGATCTAGCACCGTTGTATATCAGAGAGGTAGTGAGGTTGCATGGTGTGCCCAAGTCTATCATTTCTGACCGGGGCACCAAGTTCGTCTCCAAGTTCTGGCAAAGTCTTCAGGCTGTGTTGGGCATGACAGTTTCTCTTAGTACAACTTTTCACCCTCAGACAGATGGTCAGTCGGAGCAAACTATCTAGACTCTGGAGGATATGCTTCGTGCTTGTGTTCTATTCTGGAAGGGCAGTTGGGAGGATCATCTAGCTTTGGCAGAGTTCGCTTATAACAATAGTTATCAAGTGAGTATCAAGATGGCTCCTTTTGAGGCTTTGTATGGCCGGAGATGTGTTTCTCCTCTTTGTTGGGATGCTATAGGCGAGAGGTCTTTGCTTGGCCTAGACTTTGTTCAACAAACTGTGGAGAAGGTGCAGGAGATTCGACAGAATCTGTTGGCCGCTCAGAGTCAACAGAAAAGTTATGCGGATGTTCAACGTCACGAGTTGGAGTTTGCTGTTGGTGACCTTGTGCTCCTCAGGGTGTGTCGGACCCAGATTTTACCATCTGGAATCCTCTGTGATTCCGCACTATTCCCTAGATCAGTACATAGTGCTCACAGATACAGTGATGAATATCAAAATTCATATCATGCGGAAGCATAAATATAATAATAGACTTACTCATGGGCCGATTAGGCCGAAATCAATAAAATGCAACAGAGGAAACGAAGCACACAGGTGGGACCCTCAGGACATGTCCACAAGCATCCAACTGGAGGTTCGCGACCTAATTCGTGACACCTCATCATCTTCATCATCATGTCCAATTGTATTGCCGAAGCATAGCGACTTGAATCCTAATTCTGGATTAGTTGTAAGAGCGAGGGTGAGCACAAACCACCGTGTTCTGCGAGCCAATACGCAGGATGCAAATAAATAATATGCATGGCTAATCAAGGAAAGGTTCGGGTTATTTTATTTGCCATAAATTGCTTTTGAAATAGGATATATAGAAATTTCCTGAAACCTAGCAGTTTAGATTAAAACATAATATGTGAAAGATTGCAATAATAATAGCGATCCAGATTCCATCCACCGTTATATGGCCTCTGCACCATATGCTAACATTTCAGCATTATAACCGCTTACATTACCACTGGGACGACACCTAGGACAACTTAAATCAGGGCTTTCCACTGCCCTCACTTTCCCAATTCCACCCACAAAGTTGTTTTTGAAATAGAACTATATCTGGTTAAGTTCCCATGTTCACCCATGACCGTGGGCACGGCTATTCGAATAGTTTTGACTCTGCAGAGTTTGTACACTTTCACCACAAGAGATAATCTGCTCATTGCCCCACATGATTCCTTAGTCACGTGGTTGAGTAGATCATCACAGTGACTTTTCAAAGTATCTAGCCCCTGTAGTCATCTCACCTTATGGGCTGCTCGCACTTGCGGTGGGTCCCATACTATGCACCAGATGTAACCACGTCTACTAGCGCAGTCAAGCTCCACTCCCGCGACGCTAGTACGGCTAGTTACTTCACCCTCCACTCGGTGTCCCTTTAGGCCTCCCCTTGCCCTTGCGTATCCACTTCCTTCCACTACCGGTGAAATGAGTCCTGGAGTTTCGATAAATTTACTTAGTCAAGTTGTAATTTACAGACTTATGGTTGTACTGTTTTACATAGGAGGTCATGACAAGATTCAGTCCTTAGAGTTATCTGGGCGGTTCTACCACTAGCCCTTTTGTGCTTCCACTGCACCACTCACACCCTCGAGCCATCCACCCAGATATTTAAGCAAATTGGGGTTGTGGGGAAACATAAAATATCATACCAACATATACCAATCATTACCACCATGACTTCCCAAAATTCAGTTGTTCATAATTGAAAGTGATGCTTGGGCATTGTTGTGCCCCTATTATGTAAGCAGTGCTAAGTATAGCGTATAATTACGAACTTATTTTTGAAAGATTACCACTATAGTTTTACTAGGGTGAGAAGGCTCACATATTTGATTATTCCAAAAGAATGTATTACTAACAAGCTTATTAATGGGTATGTAACTAGGGTATTGAAATCAAGCATATACTTAGCACATAAAACAATAGCATGCAGTTGATAATTTAAATGAAATTAAATTGCAGAAAATGTAGGCTCAATATGATCAAAGTATTGACTCGCCTTGTGTGGTTTACCGCAGTCTTGATCTCACTCAACGCTTTCTCATTCGAAGATCTTGAGCTTCTGGTCTTTATCTTCACCTCGATCTTGGCCTCGCTTGATCCGTTGATTCTTCAGGACTTCGATTTCTAATTACGCGCTAAACAACCGAAACCAAATAAATGCAATAACTTAAAGATCCAGATAAATCCAATTGAACTTGATTAGCTTTTTATTGTGGTTAAACGGGTGATTTGAGGTTGGTTGGGAACGGAGTATTTGACGGAGTCAAACGGGTTGGAGTGAGGTGATAAATGGTAAAGGAAGATCCAAGGATGGTTTACAATGAAGGAATATTCACGGGAATATTCTGCTTAGGACTCGAGGACGGCTAGGCATAGCCGATTTTAGAATACCATGGATCAACCCTTTTATTTAATAACTTCTTTTATTATTTTTTACATCTATTTAGGGAGTTCCATGAGGCAGGTTAGACCTACAAGCAGACGTGTGTGCTTAGTTCATTGAATTAATCTTTAGTGTAGGATCGGAAATGGCAATAGAGGGGGGGGGGGTGAATGGTGCCAAGAAGGTTCATGCTGACTGGAAATCTATATAGATCAGAAACTAAAGCGAGACAAAGAAATTAAAACAGATTAGAGAGCAGCAACCAGGGGCCGGTTTGACCACACATGGTTGGCCGGTTTGACTGCTAGTGCTTGGCCGGTCTGACCGCCAATGCTTGGCCGGTCTGACCGCCAAAAATCCATCGGTCTGACCGCTTAACCCTAGCGGTCTGACTGGGAACTTGAAAACAGAGGCTCTAGCGGACTGAAAAACAACTAAAAACAGAGAAGATGACGCTAGGCAAAGAACATACTTAAGCTACCAAATTGGGAGGACTAAACTGAACAGAGTCTCCAAGCCAGAAACTGCAAACGAAAGATACACGCAAAAGATCAGAAGAGAAAAGAGATCAACCGACTGACAATCTCTCTAAACAGTAAATACTCAGAAGAAGAGAAATCTGAAAAATGGATGAACGATTGCTGCTCTTCTCAGGTCAATTCATCAGGACTACAGCCTAAACAGCACATTGACCTCAGGGAGAAGAAAATGTAGACAAAGAACATATGAAGACAGTAAACACTGTATTTGTCAAGAAGTCAGCAGGAGAGACAAAACCCAAATTATGTGTGATTCTTGAGTCCTTTCCCATGAAGCTTTGGATTACAGCAGACGACAACCTCAAAACAAGAAAGCACAAACTGAGAACAAATTCTTAGCCAAGAAGTCAAAAGCACCAAACTTCTCTGCCTCCAAACCCTAGAAATTTTGCAAATAGAGGAAGGGCAGCGAGGAAATTCTTGGAAGAACTACTGCTATTTTGAATATTTGCTCTCAGGAATATGCTAGCTAAATGGCTTTGAGGCGATTCCCAGTTCAAGGCAGAAACAAATTGCAGCAACTCGATCAAAGATTCACCTCAAAAGGGAAGAAAACTGAGAAGAACAAAGGCAGCAAAACAAGAACAAAGCACACATCATATCATAGGAAGAACATCTCAAAGCTAGATGAGAAGACATGAATGATTGCATTGATAAGGAGTTCTACAGCCAATTCATACATGGATTCACATCCTGGGCAACACACGCAAATGGAAAATCAAGAACTGTCAGCCAACTACCAGACCCTCAAACAGACATGGGACAAAAGCAAAAGCGACTCATCAGAATAGAGGAGGGAAAACAAGCACACCCTCTCCAACCCTAACCCTCTCTATTTATAGCCTTCCACTACCGGGTTCAATTTGCTTTGCCCATTAGCAAAACTCAGCGCTTTACCCGTTATCTTCAATCGAATCCGCATCCATTTTGCAGCCTTACGCATTTTACCGAAATGCCACTCCTGCACCTTCCTCTTTTCTTGTTGTCCACGCCCTGCAACCACTTCGAACCCTCGCCGTCTTCAGCATCTCCCGACCGCTTCGACCTCAGCACCGCTTGTGCCTAGTCCGGCCATCCCATGCCTTGCCACGAGTTAGCCTCAAAATCTTGCAGTCATCACAGACAAGAAAACATCACATAGCTCCGCTCGAAACAGTATAATCATACATTGTCATCAGAAGAAGGTACTCAAGCATGGAATACCCAAAACAAACTCAAGCTCTCTAAAACAAGCGTCAATTACTCATCACAAACATGGGGTTACCTCACATGGTCTCTCATTTAGAGTCTATATTCCTAGTAATTTAAGCGGTGGTATTTTAGGGAAATCTATTTACCATTTATTCAAATTATTCATCGAATGATTATTTCAATAATTCATGTAAGCATGGGGGTATTTAATTATCTAAATGATGTTTTTAATAGTAAATTTTTAGTATATTCTTATTTACTACTCATTTGCGACTGTTAGTCATAATATTACATTATCCATCAAATTATTCGTTGGCAAGATTATTCCAATGTCATATGTTCCAAAGCCATTATATTTTAATACCTAGTTATGATCTTTTAATTGAAAGTATTCTGGAAATCAACTGGCATTTATATTTTATTCCTTTACTTAGCTTCTATCATGTTTTAATCTTAATTAAATTTCATTCACATAGGGCCGAACTTGCTATACAGGGTTGCATGTCAATATTGTTATTTAATTAAATCTATTACTTGAGATTTGTTTGATGGTGGCATTTTAATGTTAGGGCACATTTTTTAGTTATGATTAGTAGTAATCTTTAATTTAAAGTCTTGCTCTTATAATTAAACATAATATCAAATTTATTTCTCTTCTTTTTAACTTGGATGTCTTCTTAATTAGGATCCTTATTCAATTTGAACATTATGCAAAGCCATCTTTTACTCAAGGCCCTTAATTAAAATTAGATTTGAAACAATTAATCAAGGCACGTTAGTTACTAACATATGATGATTAATCCAAATTTAAATCTTTCATAACCCCTTTTATAGCCTAATTTAATTATATTAGCATCTCTAAATTATTCTCAAATTTTCCTTAATTTTTACTAATTAAAATAGGGTACAAAAATTGAAATAAAACAAAATGGAAAAAGGGTGCGGTCGGTGGGATCAAACCCAAGACCTGAGGGCAAAGGGCTTAAGGCATGCGCTCGGCTAACCAAGTGGGCGGGAGATCTAGACTGACAGGAGAGTGGTTTTATACTAGAAGAAGTGAGCGGTGGGAGCAGCTCAAAACAGAGCATCCCAGCGGCGCAAGGGCCGAGCGGTGTCATCGGCGAGGGGCGGTCGGGGAGGTGCGTGTGACTGGAAAAAGGGGTTGTGGGGAGGTGAGGGAGCCTAGGGGAGGTGGCGCGCTGGTCGGGGCGGTAACGAGGTAGGAGGGCGACGACGCGGGGTGGCCAGCGGTGAGGTGAGGAGGGGGCGCCAGCGGCCGAAAATTAGAGGGGAGGGGACAGCGCGCGCATGAGCGAGAGAGAGGAGGAGGATGCTTACCGAGCAGCCTTGGAGTCGGAGAGGTGCCGGAGAGGGCCGGCGGCGATGGCCATGGGCGGCGTGGGGAGGTCACCGTGGAGAGAGAAGCTCCAGCGATGGGAAGCTCGGCCGGCGGTTGGAGGGGGTTCGGGGCACCGAGTGGATGCTCCCAGCGTGAGGAATTGAAGGGAGGTTGTCCGAGGAGGCGGCGGCGGTGGGAATGGCGGTGGCCGGTGTTGGGGAAAATGGACGGTGCGGCGAGCTCTGGTGAACGAATTTCCAATTGGGTGGAAGGGGGGTGGAGAGGAGGCCCTGGAGCATGAGATGACACGAGTGTTTCACGGCGAGGGCGCCGGGGAGCCGGGAATGGCGAGAAGGCGGTGGCGGCCGGCTCAAGGGGGGAAGGAATGTAGCGGTAAAGGGGGAGGCTGGGCTGCTTTATAGCTCGAGAGGGGGCGCTATGGGGCACTATGGCCGGCTATCCAGGAATAGCATGCGGTGTGGGCAACGGCATGGCCGGACGACGTGCACAGGGTGATGGCGACGCAGAGGTGACGGTTGATGCGATGCGGCGCAGGGGTGTGACGCGCAGGCGGGGTTGGGGCAGAGCAGGGCATGGCGCTGGAGCGGTTGAGCGCAGGCACGAGGCGACGGGTGTGAATGGACGAGAGCAGGATAAAGACCATGTGCGGTGGGAGAAGAGGAGAAAGGAAGACGCAGTGGCATTTGGGCCTGCGCGCAGAGAAAGGAACAGGAAGGAGACCGGGTTCGCAAGACAGAGAAAGAGAATCGGGAGGGAGGAAGAAAAGAAATGGGAGAGAAAGAAAAGTAATGGGCCCACATGGAGGTGAGAAGAAAAAGGAGGAATGGAGAGGAAAACAAGGAATTCTTTTGAATTTGGATTTGTAAATTTTGAGTTCTGCATAATTTTAAAATTTAATTTTGGTTCAAATATCCAGATATAAAATCTAATATTCCTTTATTGTTGATTTTATTTGTTTTGCCCTCGGATGTCGATTTTGATATTGTTTCGTCCTAAATTGCACATGCTAGGGCGATCGTGGACGGCGAGGCCCCCTAGGTCACCTGGGGATCGGCCACACTTGCCACGACCTACTATGGCCTATGCGATGCGTGCGGGAGGTTCAAGGCGAACTCGATCCTCGCGGGCTGTCCCCTACTGCTGTAGCTGTGGTCATTCGAGCGCTTCAGTCTTGGACGACCTTTGCTAGACGACATGGGTCCGTACGGACCCAAGATGTATCCGGGGGGACGTCGATCGGCTGACGATGGGTTCTCTTTGGTGTTGTCGACGGGTAAGTCATATGTCAATTAGTTATTTCCTTTGTGCTAACGACGGTCGTACATAAAACCTATTCATCCTTGCAGGTGCAGTTCGCACATGTCCAGGTCACGCGGGCGTATCTGCCCTTTGTTGAGCAGATCAACTGCCTCACGGGCGACGACATGCGCTGGGAGCCATACTCACATGCGACACTGATGGACCGTGCTCCCGATGGGTTGTCGACCCTCTGCTGGCGCGACCGGGCTTTCTGCTGACGCGCCGGAAGCTCGTCTATGACATCTTCGTGGAGGACTACTTGCGCGCAGCGAGTGATGCGGCAGTTTGATCTACGCCAGGCTGTCCCGGTACCAGTCGGACCTGCACTGCCGCCTCCTGTGCACGCATGAGTGCCCGTGTCTTATAAAATTGTACATACTTACTATTCCGTTGGAAATTACTAACGAAGTGGTCCTACAAGCAGGCACTCTAGAAAGGGAGTAAAACACGGCACCGATTGGACGACGAAGATGCAGGGGTGGATTGCGCAGTGGGACGGTGCGCTTGACGACGTGGTTGAGGAGGACCGCCCCTACGACAGCACGGAGTACATGGAGTACCTGAGCTGGTACCAAGGCCGGACACGTACGAGGCTCGTACGTGTCATGGACCCCCCGCACACCTCGCCGCTCCGACAGACACGTATCCCGCGCACCTTACGCGGGACGTGCACATCGCGGTACGTTACACATATTTTCGAACATTCCCTAATGGCAATGCTACCTTGGATAATTAACCATTTTATGTATTTTCCTTCAGTCTGACGTGGGTGTTTCGATCGCCACGGAGGCCGAGAGTATGCTGCATAGGCTCGCCGTAGGTGCTGAGGTGGGCCACGAGGAGCACATCAGCGCGTACCGTCATTTCAAGAAGTGGGGTACACGTGTCGTGCACCTGCTGTCCTGCACGAGGCTACCAGTGGCCTCCACACCCACGCCCAGCACACAGATGGCTTGGCCACCGGTGCCGCTCCGCCCGGCGTGACACTACTCTGGAGGCTCTACGTGGGGATGTCCTACAGCACCTCACCTGGACGAGCTGGAGGTTCTGCCTGGGGATAGCCTCGTACACTGCCAGGGCCGATGTTCTCGCGTCCTCCGTACATCCCTGGCTTACCCACACAGGGGGTGTACTCGACATCGTACGTCCCTCCTCCAGGAGCGATGGAGCCAACTGATGGTACGTATCGTATGATCTCCGTTTTATCGCAACGCGTTACATCTAAAACTAACGATATTACTTTTGCAGGTCTTTTCCCATCCCAGCAGTGGTTCGGGTCCTCCGCGAGCCCAGACGATCCGGACCAGTACTTCTCTGAGTGGGTCAGGCAGGCGTTTGAGTCTGCACCTCCTGACATAGTACGAAAGGTTCTCTCCGACAGTGCCCTCCCCGGTGCACCGGAGGGCACACAACCAGAGGTGCAGCTGACTCCACCAGCTCAGAGGCGGGTGCGACACGCTCCTGATCATTTTACGTTATCGGAGCGTCGTAACCCGTTACAGCGGAGGACGGCCAAGCGGGGCCGTACGGGAGGACACGGGCGTGGAGACGGGGCAGGCCAAGGTGGCGCCTGATTGTACACCATTGTTTCATGTACTGCTTACGTTTGTTATTTACGATATGAACTTTTTAGTACTGTGCTGTGCTTACTTGTACTCCTCGTTACCTACTCGATGTACGCTCCAAACGAATAGTGAACTTCAATGATGGCAACCGCACGAAAATTCTCAGTAACATCAAAATATCACTTACCATTGTATGTATCGATCGTTTTACGGTCAATCGTTCCTAAAAAATTTTTCAAAATTATTTACGCACCTACAACATACAATGAATATAAACTTTTATTACAACTTCAGCAGATTTTTTATCAGTTTAAAACTACAAAATTGACAAAATTTAAAACATTCACGAGGATCGCATCCATCGACCAACCTGAAGCGATGGAGCCTATTTTGTAAAAAATTTCATGAGTATATTTTTGTAATTTTGAATAAAAAATAGATTATTTGTACAAGGCATCCAAATAACATCTCGGCGTGACTCTGTGTGTATGTGCAGAAAACCGACTCTTTTCTTGCTGCCAATTTCGTCAAAACCCCCTGTTGGCCTCCCTCCCCATCCTCAAACCCTAAATCCCCCAAGTGCGGGCGCGACGGCTCCCTCGCCGTGCGGCGGCGACGGCCAATTGGAGCTCGTCGTCGGGGAAGAAGATGGAAGAGTGGAAAATCAATAAATGTCTTTCGCATGAAGTATGTTTTCTCTTGGAGAAAACGAAAGACGAAAACATGTTTTAAGTGTAGATTCAAGCCCATGGCCCTTTTCCTTGAAACCCACTGAAGCCCATGGCCTAATTCGTAACACATGTTACCCCATAGCTAGCCCATCATTGTAGACGTCCAATTCGATAGGAAAAAAAACAAAAAAAAGGAGAAACGAATCCAGATCGATCGAGGTCAAGAAGGCGGCTGCCCTTTCGTGGCTTCGTGGGTAGCGGCTTCGCGGCCGGGGACGGGCGCGTCGTCGCGGTGGGTCCGGGCTAGCAGTGGCCCAGCCGTTCCCCAACACCCCACAACCCCGACCGATGCTGCGCCACCTCGCAGCCGCCGCGCGCTCGCCGGCGGCCGCGGCACTCCGGCGGCTATCCCACATAGGCGGCGGTGCCAGGGAGGCGGAGAGCGTGGCGTACCGCATGTCGATGCTACGGGCTCCTCCTGTCGAGCGGAAAGAGGAGCTTACCTGGAACTCGTGTAGCCTCATCGGCCGCCTCGACGCACCGGTGCGCCCGTACGGCCACAGCTCCGAAGAGTGCCCCAGGGCGTACACATTCCTCTCCGTCCGGCCCTCCTCATCCCCGTCCTTGTCGAGCTCTTCAAACTTCAGGTTAAGTCACCCGCCCATGCTCCCCAACTCTCCCCAATAGGTTGCATTCTTGATCGCTAGCTCGGCGCACAAAATTTTGATCTTTGTGAAAAATACGGAGGCCTTCATTGCCCTGATTGATCAGCTGGTTTAGATTTTGCTTTGTATTATGTTCTTGCAACTTGCAAGGTTCACTGTGGTTCCTGTTCTTGAGGTATTGTGTGGTATGTACTATGTGATGTTACAACTTACGACATGGAATATTTGTCTGCTCTTTATTACTGTAAAAGTTAGTGTGCTTCAACGAAGCAAAGTTTGTTTGTTCATAGTCATGGTAGAAACATGCAATTGGGTGGTCTTCCTGGGTTAGCATGGATGTTTACTGGAGTAGCAAAGAAGTTGTTTTTATCTTGATGTTTACTGGAGTAGCAAAGAAGTTGTTTTTATCTTGAGTTAGAATTTGGCTTATTACTCCATATACCATAATAAGTTTCTCCCTCCCGTCATAAATACATGTTGTTTTAGACATCGACAAAGTCTCCAAAACACAACTTTAACCACTAATTTCTATTATAATATATTTATAAAACCCAATAAAAATATAATATTATGAAAGTACTTTTCAGGACAAATCTACATGTACAATTTTAATGTCTCTAATTTAAATATTTACAAAGATAGTCAAAGTTTCGTAAGTTTGATTGTACAAATATCCAAAATGACATGTTTCGTAAGTTTGATTGTACGAATATCCAAAATGACATGTATTTGTGACCGGAGGAGTACAAAGGAGTAACCTTCTCGGGAAAAAAAAGTATACACTGGAGTAAGAGGTAGACTGTTGGACAGGGTCCTAACCAAGTTAGTAGGATCATAGGATGTAATTGTGTCTGCTCTTCCATGGAGCAATTTACCATACTTGTAAAAAATGTAATATTGCCCTAATTGTGCTGTTAGAAGAAAAAAAAAGTATAGGTCTTCATTGCTCTGTTTGATCAGTTGGTTTGGGTTTCGCTTTGTATTGTGTTCATGCAAGGTTTACTTTGGTCCCTGTTCTTGAGGTAGAACATGAATCATCGGATTGTCTGGTCTGTATTCTGTAATATTATAACTAGGAATGTTAATCTGTGATTTTATTACTGTAAAAGTTAGACCACTTCAATTAATACAGGGTTGTTATTCTTAGTCTTGGTGGAAGCATGCAGTTGGGTGGTCTTACTGGGCATGAATGTTAATTACTGCAGCAATTCTGTTATTGGAGTAGCAAAGAAGATTTTTTTAATCTGGTGTGGAATTTGGTGTATTACTCCATATAACAAACAAAGGAGTAACCTTCTCAAAAAAGAGAGAAAGAAACAAATGACCAAGAGCCTAAGAGGCAGCGTGGCAGACTATTGGACACTGTTCTAACTTCTAACCAAGTTAGAAGGATTTAATCTGACCTGTCCTTCTAAGGAGACATTTTCTGTGCTTGTTTGTGGTAAAAGCATGCAATATTATCTTAATTTGCTGGTAGAAAGTAGTCTAGTGCATCATGAGTAGGAAAGGGGCATTTCGTACCAAACATACTTCAAGTTGTATTTCCAAATTGTGTGAATTGGAAGGACTAGGTTTGGTTGTTTTGATTTTATTATTTAGAAACTGGTTTATGAGAAATATGATTTAGTAGATATTTCAAAAACTAAATTTAGGGCCTCTTCTTTTCAGTTTTTAAAAACTACTTTTCGGCTTTTCTACAGTAAATAGCTTTCAAACAGAGTGTAGGTGGAGTCTATAAGTTGATTGTAGTATACACTGTAGCGACTTCATTTACATCGGCTAAAACTGTATGCGAGTTTCTGTTACTCTGTATTATCTCTCACGAATAGCTGAAAAGTTATAAACCGCAACCAAAAACCATAATTCAAAATAAAAAAGAATAGACTCTTAGTTTGTTGGGATCTTAAGATGGCAATCATGGGGGAAAATGTTTTGACACATGTTTTAAAATTATGTTGTTTGCATTTCCTGAAAAAGACGACTGATTGGTTTTTGTTAATCTGCACACCTCCCCCTATGTTTTTTTGGGAGTTTGAGAGGACTCGAGCTATTATCCAAATTGTAGCTGTATCCACCAACCAAACAAGGTAACTGTTAGTTCATATCAAACACTAGCTTAACAAAATCTTATTTTTGTAAAACCTGGGAGCCAAACAAGAGCCTTGTTTGATCAGTTACTTTGTATTATGTTCTTGCAAGGTTTGTTGTGTTTCCTGTTCTTGAGGTAATACATGATGAATCATTGGATCATGTGGTTTGTATTCTGTAATGTAACTAATGTTACAACTAGGAATATTTATCTATTCTTTTGTTACTGTAAAAGTTAGTGTGCTTCAATTAGGGAAGGATTGTCTGTTCATTGTCATGGTAGAAACATGCATTTGGGGTGGTCTTCCTGGGTTAGCATGAATGTTTACTGGAGTAGCAAAGAATTTTGCTTTATTTTCCATGCTTGTACTGGTAAAAAGTAATCTACTGGATCATGAGGTAGGAATGGGGCATTGCACACTGAACAAGGTCCAAGTTGTGAAATTGTGTAAATTGGAAGGACTATGTTTGACTGATTGTGTTATAATTTTAGAAACTGGCATAGGAGAAACATCATTTAATTTTTTTTAAAAAAAATTTGTTTGTTGGGTTGTTAAGATGATGATCATGGGAAAAATGTTCCACAGACAAATTTTAAAATTTGTTGTTTGCACTTTCTAGAGAAGAGGACTCAGTGGTTTTCGATAACCTGCACACCTCGTCACTTGCCCTATTATTATTTTGTTGGTTGGGGGTGAAGGGGGGGGGGGTGTTGAGATATCCCAAGCTATTACCCTAATTGTAGCTATATCCACCAAACAAGGAAGAAATTACTACTTTCACATCAAATATCACCTTAACAAAACCTTATTTTCATAAAACCTGCAAACCAAACAAAAGCCTCTCAAGGTACACATGGTTTATGATAATTTTTGCTGTTCTTTTTATAGAGCATGAGTTTTCTGTATGTTATGGGCTAGAATCCCGACATGTAGCAGGCAAGTGAGCATTACCGTGGGTACTGTAGCGCGCGTGAACAGTACCCACGCGGTACTGTAGCGACGATAACTGTTTAGGGATGTCTTTATATTTAGAGTAGTTAGATGCATATATTTATATTAGGAATAGTTGGATGTATATCTTTATATTAGGAATAGATAGGTGTATATCTTTATATTTAGATAGTATGGAAATGATTTTATCTTTAGTTGATTGGTTGCATTAGATCATGTTAGTTTCCGTATTATTTGGGGTTAACTTCAGCTATATAAAGAGAGGAGCTGCACCATTCATAATCAAGTAATGAATAAACAAAGTTTATAGTCTCTCCCCTCTTCTTCAACTAAGCCTCAGTCTTGATGGCGACATGGCCGGCCATTCAAAGGTGAGTGCCCTACCCTCGGTCCTCGGACCCGTGCCCAACCAATATTGACCACAATATTTGGTATTAGAGCCAACTGCTGCCAAGGATCGAAAAATCGGTACCGGGGTGAATCCCGGCCACCGGGCGGTACCGGTAACCGGCCGGTTACCGCCCGGTTACCGGAAATCCCGGTTTCAAACCGGATGAAATTTGGCAAATGGATTTTTTTTGGCGGGGCGGGAGGAGACCGGTAACCGGCCCGGTTACCGGTTTTATCGGTGAGAAAACCGGTGGAATGAGTATGGAAAAAGTTGCTGCTGGTGCTTGCTGCGTGCTGCTGCTGTTAGCAATTAATCCTGTGTGCATGTAGTCTCTTAGTATTCATGCATTGCTTAAGTGCTGCGCATGCCTTGTCTCTTGGAGTCCTGTGCATGCATGCGCATGCCATTTAAACTCTGCATGTATCCCATGCGCTGCAGTTATTATCTCTTAGTATACTGCGCACATACTGCGTTGCAGTTATTGTAATCCTTTAGTATTCTGCATGTCTTTAATACTCAGCATGCAGCACGCATACCTGCATGCATGCCTTATCTACTTGTAAACTTCTAGCTATAAATATAAGAGAAGGAGCAGATGTTAAGCAGCTCAAAAACCAGACTTTAGTTTGCTGTCTTCAGCTGTTGCTTGCTGCGTGCTGCTGCTGCTCCCTCCTGCTTGCTGCTGCTCTCAAGTCTCAATAATTTTGCATTTCATATTTCGGGCGGTATTTTTATTCCCGGTCTCAGGCGGTAATTCCGGTTACCCGCGGTTACCGGCCGGTAACCGCCGGTAAACCGATCCCTGACTGCTGCTCCACTATCAATGGCAAGCAAGGGGGTTCCAATCCTATGAAGGCCTAAGTTTCACGATTCCACTATCTAGGCCTTCCAACCTTCGCTAGCAAGGAAAATCCGCAACCTTGATTGAATCGCTTTGAGTAATTCTTGAAGGACCAGCAGGTCATGGAAGAAAAGAGTGGCCTGACAGGGAATGCTACCTTATGGCACCGGTAGCTAGAGTGTGCGCTCAGGTGCAGATATGGCCAAGTTTTGTTAAACACATCAACTTTCGTTTCGCCATCACCATTGCGCTATCTCCACCCACACGTTAAGTCTCCACTGTGCCAGCTACTGTGGCTTCCAATGCCGAGTTATCCTCCGCTGAGATCTGCGCCAACTTGATGGCTTGGATGAAATAGTTAATAGCCAAGATGGAAGAGAAAGCACACCATGTTGTTCTGGTTTCTGAGTCGCCATCGCCGCTGGTTGCGACCATGTCTAAGATAGAGGAGCAGCAAGAGGCGACGCTTGTCACTGCAATGGCGGCGCTGCTATCACTATCCCCATCGTCGTCATTAGCATTGGTCCTGCTACCACCTTCACCAGCGATGACTCCTCTCCAGGCTTTGCTATCCTTGACTGTACCTCTGATGCCTTCGTCGAGAAGAAAGGTTGCCGCTGTCCAGCGGCGGTCCTCTCCACGTTCAAGGGCGAGCACTACCCACGGTCCTCTCACCTGTACCCAACCAACACCAACTACAACAAGATTTTTGTTCAACTCACAATTATTTTAATTTTGGATTAAATGAAATTGATATTTTATCACCAAGCTAACGATGTAAACAACTTGAACAGTGTAACATTGCAGTTGAATGGTCATCTGGCAAATGTATGCCTGAAGCATTTGAAGTGCAACGACCTTGTTTATGTCTCTGGTCTTCTAAGCTCTTATCATAAAGTCAGTGCAAGTGGTGAGCGGCATATTTTCTATAAGGTAGACAATGGTAGATATTTTTTTATGAATAAATGATGTTTTACCATTTGAGATATACAATTGTCTTCACAAAATCACTTTAGAATTCTGTGGTTTGGCACTCTTGCCATCAGTACCCGTAGCCTAGCAGTGATTTGTATGTCACCAGATCATGCCTCTTGATAAACTCCTATTACTTCTTGATAAACTCCTATTACTTCCACAACCTTTGACCATATATGATCATTTCTTTTTATTTATCAATGCCTCAATAGTGTTGACATGTAAAATTTTGCAAGCTGAACATTAATAACCACAAAAATATGTTAACAATTTTTTTCCATGTTTATGGGTGGTATTAGTGGCCTTGAAAAATACTTTTTTTATGCATTATATCTTCCATACCGTTTTAATTTGAAATTCATCATTTCATAGATTTATGTCATGGAGCTGAATTATGTTCTTGATCAAAATAAGAAGCCTGGGAATGATGAAGACTCAACGGATCCAGCATCAACACTGCCTGCCAACAGTATGTTTTTTCTCATTTGATTTGTGCATTTCTGTATTGTAGTTTTTTTGGTTTGTTATCAAATCTTCTAACATCTTCTATTGCATCAATTAGCTGAAATACTTCCAGAAAACAAGTACACAGATCGGCTTCGCCTGTGGCAAGTCTTCTTTGCCAGCCCTTATGAATGGTGGGACAATCGACAATCCAAACCATACATCAGCTACCCTGATTTCAAGCACAAGCATACTCGTGAGAAGCTAAGGCTTCATCCAGATGACCCTCCTTGGGTAAGAAAGCAGCTTGAGTTGCTTGACCTAGAAATAGCAAAGAATGGTCGCAAGGATGACAGCCGGCTCTCGAAAAACCACAGATGGAAAGTGCAAGATTTCGACTACTCAGATGACGATGTGCAGCAGTCGGGAGAAGGATAAGCAAGAAATATGGCATCAGGCCAGTGTGTGACTAACTTATGCAATATGACTGAAAAGGCGGGTATCCTGCACTGATTATGCCTTGCTTAACTGTAGAAGTCACTGATTATAGATGGTAGAGGACTTATCACAGGGATTGTTTAAGCATACAAATTGATTGGGCCTGCTGAGCGAATAGTGTGTACTGTGATTCATGTACATGTATGACGAAGTGCAAAGATGAAATGTCAAAATCAACGGGATATCTAAATTTTCATGAGTCGGTATATTGGTTGGAGCAAATTTGCGAGGCGAAAATTTGTGATAATGAAAAGAAAGCCCATATGTTCCATCTTCAATTTCTGCAAGCATACAGAGCATTTTCCAGCACTATGTCCTCATCCATCACATATATTTACATCACCTAGCAAGATGTCAAGACAGGCACACAAAGCTTTGATGTCTGCTGGTTTCAGGATAAAGAGGAAGCTTGGCATGGTTGAACTTTACCATGCCATGCCAGTCACGTCAATCGTCAGGCTGTGCATGATCCAACATCAGCAAAGGCTCGTGCAAGATCTTCAAAAGCCGCATTTCCAGAGCAAGAATAGCCGAATTAACGTACTATCGATCGTGCAACACAACATTTACCTTTCCAAGGTGAGTGGCAAATCCATTTTACAGTACAGGACCACATCAGCTAAATCCACACCCGAACCAGATCTACAGCTGATCGAGTGAAGGCAAAACATAAACAAAAAAAACGCTTATTTCTCAATTGTCCCTGCGACTATAACTCGGGTTAGTTCAGTAAACCTCGTAAAAACCCTATCGTCCTCATCTCTGTACAATAATAGCCTCGCCCTTTTTCCTTGCTGCTCCGCTGCTCATTGCTCAAGATGTTGTCATATGCTGCGTTCCAACGATGCAGCCCTCCGACCTTCTGTCCCAGTGGCGAAGTCAAAAATAAAATTAAGAATAGGCTGAACTATTTATAGATCTAAACTAAGTTGACACAAAATTAGTCTTTTACTTTTATAAAATTTCAAATTCATATAGAAATTATAAATTAGATAGACAAACAATGAAAAAAAATAGAGAAATAGAAAGTAGATATCTCGATAATAGAAAGCGCCATAAGTGCGGAGTAGCGATAGTCATCTATGTATAAAACATATCAAAATTAGTGATATAATAAAAAATTATGAATAACAATAAAAATTTAGATCATATGAAACATACCAGAATTAAGCTAATTTGAATCACGAGACAATAGAAACAAAAGACGGCATCTTTTTTCACACTCTATCCAATTTTCTTATCATTTTCACGGCTGGGGGGCTCGGTGGCGGCGGTGCCTTCAGGCACGTGCAAGACCACATCATCGCGGAGTGGTGGCGGAAGGAGAAGATCAACTAGAGATTCATCGAGCTCTCCACCATCATCCCCGGACTCAAGAAGGTTTATATATATTTCACTTTCTTTCTTCTTTTTTTCTTTGATTGATTATCTCTTCTTTAATTTTTCTTCTTCTTTAATTTTATAATTTACATATATTATTTCACTTTCTTTCTTCTTCTTTTCTTTGATTGATTATCTCTTCTTTAATTTTATGATTTTCACTACTACTACTTCTTCTCTTCTTCTTCTTCTTCTTTAACTTTATGATTTACATATATTATTTCACTTTCTCTCTTTCTTTGATTGATTTATTAGCTCTCCTTCAATTTTATGATTTTCACTTCTTCTCCTCCTCATTGTTGTCTTCTTTAATTTCATGCTTGTTGTTAACCTTCTCATAAAAAAGCGGGTTTTTCTTTGGGTTTGTTAATCTTTCTCTCTCTCTCTCTCTCTATTTTTATTATGTATAAAGTTACCACCGGGAGAGGTGATGCTCAAGCAGTCAAGCCTCACTAAGCTCCCCTGGTGGCTACGCCCCTGTTCTGTCCTCCTCCTCGCCTTCATAGCTATCTCCAGCAGTCACCGACATTGCCTGGCTCGACCCGGACATCTGCAGATGAGCCTACGAGGAGCCAGCCTGTGACTGGCACGACCCAGACATCTGCAAATGCACCTCTGGGGAGGCAGAATGCAACGTCTTGTCCTGTGATGCGCCACGCTGCTGTTCATGTTGGGGCCATACGTATATCGCCAGCCTGTCCGGCCCCGGCGCCCTCCGTGTGTTCCCGACGCCCTCCGTGTGTGCAGCCGATGTGTCTGCAAGAGAGTTTTGAGCATTTGGTGATATTAATTCATGAAATTTTTTAGAATTCTGTAAGTGATATGTTCTAAAAGTAATTATAGAGACGATTGTATTACTTATATGCTTATGATCTTTTAAGTAATATTGTCCATTGAATAAACATATTTTGCATGTAGCCATCTCAACCAAGTAATCTCTATTGTCACAGCTACCAAAGCTCTTAACTCAGTCTCTACACTTGAACGGCAAAATGCAATCTGCTTCTTTGTCTTTCAGACAATTACGGAGAAGACAAGAAAACACAGTAAATTGAAAGAGAATGACGATTAGAAGAATCATTAGTCTAGGTCGCATCAGAATATATATCCTAATTGGCAGACATATGGTTTGTGCATCCACTATCCACAATCTAAGTATCTTCTTTTTTTACCTTGTGTAATTTGGCAAGAATAAACTACCCCTTTTGAATTATCCTCTTCTTATGAGAAATTTTCCCGATTGTTATCTTAGGATCTACAATATCTGGCGATGTGACCTTACCTCTTGCATTTATTGGAATTTATTTTCTTCCAGCACCTACCTGTAATGTGATTGGACTTTTTGTAAATATTACACCAGAATTTAGAACTAGCCATACATTTTTTCACTTCTATTTTGGGCTATCTTTTTCTGCACATCTTGCCTGTGATCACCTCTTCTTTGAAAATTCCCACTATTTCTAGAATTATGAGATTTGAATCTCAGCTTTAACTGGAAGACGCTTTCAACTAAGCTCACTTCCTGTTGTAGCTCTCTCTTGGTGATTCTAATGAACTCATTTATTGTTATACTGTGAGGGTCACCAAATCCTTCGACTTCTCAATTGCAGCAACAATATACTCGAACTTTTTCTGGTAAACTGATCAAAATTTTTTTAATGGTTTTTTTGATCAGTAATCTCTTCACCGTAGGTGCACGTCTGATTCACAACCTCGATGACCCTCGAGAATTAATCTTTTATCTTCTCGAACTCCTGCATTTGCAGATTTTGAAACTATTTTCGCAAGGTTTGTAGCTTCACTGCTAAAACCTTTGCGGAACCTTCAAACTTCTCTTTCAACTTATCCTAAGCTTCCTTTGAATTCTTTGCGTCGATAATTCGTGCAAATAAACTTTTCGTTGCACCTTGTTGAACCAGAAATAAGGCCTTGGCGTCTGTCATCTGGTTCTTCGCCAGAGATTTCTTTGGCTCTAGTGTAAGAACATATTCAATGGTATACTCTTTGTAGTTGTTCTCTACAATATCCTACAACCCTTATGATACTAGCAACGTTCGTATTTTGATGTTCCACATATTAATTCTCTCTCGAGAATATGAGAATCATTGACCGCACTTTCCCGACGCCAGAACTCAAAGTCATAATCTTGGCTCCAAAAAACAATATGAACATGCCGCACTACTTCGATATACCTGACACATACCTGGGGCTTTGATACCAATTGTTAGAGATTTAAACACTAAGGAAGCAAAGAAACAACATCAATGGAGGAGTAGTAGTAGTAGTAGTAGTAGTAGTAGTAGTAGTAGTACAGCTCAAAATAATTCTACTACTTGATCTCTTACAAGAGTTATATATGTTACATGGAAGCATCTAAGCCTATTTATGGACTTCATGAATTGACTTACAAACCGACTTAAGACTATATAACTAGCTGCTCTTAAAAAAATAAATTAACTAATCTTCAAGCTGCCACCCCACGGGCTCCGGCACGCGGACAAGCCACCGCCATCTTCCCGTTCCCCTTCCTCATCCCCGACGCACGGACACATCCTCCATGGGCATTTGCTGCTATGTGCCCAGTGCTGGAGGAGAGAGAGAACCAGGAAGAAGAACGTGCGGACCATGATCGGCAGCCTCTAGCTGAAGACATGGGCATTTTGGGCCTTTTTTTGCTAAATCTGACAAGGTTAACGGTAGCACTCGGACGGAGAGGTGACAGGATGGCATATAGGTAACAAAATTTGCAACGTGTTGCATATAAGGAATTTGAGCGTTTGTCAGTGGTAAATAAAGAATTTTCTCGAGGAAAAAAATCAATGCATTCGGCTGGCATTCGCATCATTCCATTATCTTTCACTATTCTAATGCTACTGGCCATCAACGTTATGTACGTAACGTGTCTTGCCTCTCGCTGTCCTGATCAGTTCTGCAAACGGCATGTAAACGTGTGGCCTTGGGGTTTCATCAAAGTTTGATTAAACCAACACGGACGAACCCATGGCTTGCGCGCTATGACTGGCTTTGATTGGATTCTCTAGAGATTCTGATGAGACCACAAGCACGCTATTCGAGATAAGCATTCGTGTTCATATCTTTTAGTGGAGTCAAGGTCATCCATGCATGAGAAACATAGTGTGCATAACTTTAAGAATCCTAGAATCAAAAAAAAAAAAAGAATCCTAATGCTAGATTACGGAGTATCTTTCAAGTTGAACCTTGCCAGTGACCATATTGGCTGTGTGAGGAGTGTTTGAAGGATCTCAGTTCTCAGTCACTGTCGCCTCCTCACCCGAAGCCACCACCATCTTGCACGGGGCCAAAAGTGGGAAGCCCATGATTCTTGAAAGTTTTTGTAAATTTAAAGTTCCGGACCCCAAAGCTCAAGAAAGTTGAAAGTTTGAACTAGATTTGAAAGTTTGAATCAATGAACCGAAAGGTATTTTAGGCTTTTGAAAGTTCAAAAGCTTGTATTTTCGGTATGAAAAGGGGGATAAGTTGACACACGAATTTGTTAGATTTTTTGAAAGTTCATGGTTTGAGTTGAAAGTTAACGATTTTGTTTGATTTTTTGGGGTTTTTAGTTCAATTGAAAGGGAGGATCGGAGGAAGTGCAAGATGGGAGCTTTCAGTTGAAAGGGAGAAGGAAGCAGGGGAAGGGCATGTACACGGCGGGGTGCTATCTACGTAAGTACCCTATATGTGTGTAGAGGTTGTACTTGCACATACCAAAATTACAGCTAAGGTCGAGCCAGTGGCCTGGTGGTGGGAGTGAGGCTGTTCTCTTCTTAGGATCCACATGGTGTACCTTATTTAGGTAATATTCTTTTTTAACTTTTGGTTTCTGATTTTGACTTTTTCTATAGTAACTAACTTTTAAACGGAGTGTCTTTTTAAGATAGGGTCTACTAGTTAATTGTAGTACATAATGTACTAACTTCATTTATATAAGCAAAAACCACACGTGAATTTCTGTTATTCTGTAATCTCTCGTACAAACAGCCCAAAAACTAAAAGTCGTAGCTAAAAACCATAAGCCTCGGTAAAAAAGAACAGACCCTTAATCAAACTAGTGTGTGTTTAGTGTGAAAGCATATCCCTACACTACGTGAGTCCAATGTGTCTCCGCAAAATTCCTAACGTTTGTAATAGATACGCACGCCTGTATATGCGTTTATGGTATAAGTAGGGTGTATACCCTCTATTTACTCTCTAAAATAAGACTTGTCAGCTGGTGTTACAAAATCGTATGGCAAAATATTTTTGTATGTGTAGCCATGCTCATTACGAGTTTCGGAGCTCTTGTGGAGCTAATGTTGTGTGTGTCTTTGTCTAAAAGTGGTGCAAGCACAGCTAGCTAGAGCTATCCAAATAGGTTGGGCCAATCGTACCCACTACAGGATGGTAGGGAATTTGGGGCAAGCTAATCAGCCTCAAAATCTAGAAAAATGGTAGGGAATTTGGGGCAAGCTAATCAGCCTCAAAATCTAGAAAAATCAGCCTTAGAATATATATTGAGGCTAACACAGCCTGCCTCGGATACCCTTGCCTCAAAATAAACATATTGAGGCATCCACTAGAGTTAGCCTCCAAAAGCTAAATCTGAGGCTGACACGACCTGCCTTAGAATTTGATTGAGGCAGACTGCCTGCCTCAACAAGTATGACTAGCCATAAGGCTATCATTTCTGCCTCAAAAGAATTGAGGCAACTATATGCTGCCTCAACGTAACATGCATCAAATTAAAATTATTTTCAGCATATACATGTATTTTTTCTCAATAATTATTGTCAAACATATACATTTCATCACTATGCACACAAGATAGTTGAACCAGTAACAAATATAGCTCCAAATCTCTTCATTCAATAGATTAAAACATCACAGCCACACATGCATGTTTAGGAGAAAATATATAGCATCTCGTTTGGTCTCCACATGGTCCTCCATCAGTTTACAAAAGTAACATTCAACTATGCATACAGTAGATAGTAAAATGCTCAATAATGTAGCTAGTCAGTGGGCGGTGGACACTTGTTTGAGCCATCAGCCATATAGTTGCTATGGGCAAACAAAATATATCATCTATACAAAATTTGAGATAGTAAACTGCTCAAAAGGGTGGACAGTCACTGCTCATGATTGATGAGCCATATAGTAGCTATGGGCACATAATTTGTCATCTTTACAGAAGTTGTCGCCAATTTTGCATGGTTGTGCCTGGTGGCGCAAGAGAAACCCGACCACCTAGAATGTAAATTTATAAAATTCAGTTTAGTGCTTCATACAAAGATATTAGGAACAAACAAAATAATCCAAAACATTTGGCTCAAGAAAGTAGATGCAACTGTTTGTACAGATCACAGGATGTTTCTTTTATATTCATAAACAACATAGTTCAATTCATGTTTCATTTCTATTCATAAACAACATAGTTCAGTTCATGTTTCATTTCTATTTATATTTTTGCCTACCTACTAGTTTCACTAAACAATTAGACAATAACTTGTCGTGCACTACAAACCGTACAGAGTCAGTGTCTCAGGCCTGAAGTAATTAGATGCAGATTCATGCAACATTAAGCTAGCAACCAGTTCAGCTCATCCATGAAAGCGGCAAGCTCTACACAGGAAATAGTAACTTTTGAATTGGCAAGGTGAAAACAGACGTAACATGGTGCAACTATCAATGCACAAAGAATTTAAACACACCAAATCAACATGAAGCAGACCAAACATGTGCCAATAGTGCTATTAGTAGCAATCAGCAAATCATCAGATTCGATTTTCCATTTCCGTCATGGTCTAATGACTGGGATCATGAGCCCATATTTGGTTGAATGGATCACATGATTATACAAATAATTTTTCCATACATGTCATACATAAGCACTAAATATTTTATACATACCCAACATAATGGCATAAGTACCTGTTTTTGTTACTTCACCATTCTGCCTTGGTGGTGGAACTTCTTCAACCTTAATTGTGAGCATTCATTTGACATGTTAGATTTTCTAGATAAACAAAGCAATACACATAAACAAGCTAAGAAAAAGACATACCAAGTGGATTGGCCAAGCAATCGAATGACCAATAGCATCCTTGATATAATTCAGATTTTTGAAAGGCCGAAACAGTTCTGCATCCCCAAATATGGGACTGTCTACGACTACTTTGTAGCACTCATTTCCAAGAACTGTACCTCCAACCATTTCTAATGGATCTTGGCTTTCAACAGTTGCTTTAGCAACACAATTATATGGTCGAACGATTCTTTTAAGAAATACATCATTTCCACCTGTTTGACCATGTGGACACCTCATATTAGACTAGAAAGCATAATAGGTACTGCTGTTTTGCATAACAGATCCAAATGAACTAAGAAAAAATTTCCCAAACCTGAATAGTTGTTGTTGCTGCCTTCTTAACCCTTGAGTGCTCACCTTTTCCCTTGTTGGCACCTCCAGTCTCGGCAGGCCTTCCGCTGTAATAATTAGCTACTTGCTTTTGTACCCCCTATTGCATAATATAAATGTTGTTGACATTTTTTCAACCTCTTTTACTTGTATAAATCAATACACATGCATTTAGGTAAATAGTCATCCTAAATGACTTAAGATATATATACATATACCTCAACAATAACTGTAGTTGTTGTAGCTGGAACATTAGAGCATTTACTTGTGGCCTTATTGCCTGTTCTTGCTTGTGAACGATTGTTTGCAATCCTTGGTGGCTTGGTACTATTGTGATTGCCCACATGTTCTTCTAACCCTTGTGCATAATATCTACCACCAACCCTTCTCAACGAATCCTATAAGATTTAAACAATGTAAAAATCCGACTTAAAAAATATGGAGCAAAATCAATGCCATTCAACTTACCTTCTCCAACAGTTTGTTTTTGTTATGTTGCAATGCTCCAGCAGTTCTTGGTTGTACCTATATTCAGGAGAGAAGATTAGAAGCTTATAGTAGCTGCTAATAATACTAATGCAGTTGATTTATGCGAACTAAACTAACTTGTACATTATTAGAAGCCGATGTGCATGAATGTTCCTCATTTGGTATGTGCAAATTGTGCCTCTGTTCAGCAGAATCAGAGATCATAGCTTTAAATTCTGCCAGTTTCTCTACAAGCCGTTGCTCCATCCGTTCTTCCATTCTCTGTTCCAACTGTTGCATCTCATCTCTCAGGGCTCGAGCTTCATCTTCTGCCCTCTGTCTTGCTTCTCTTTCCAATTGCAAGTTTATTCTCCCTGTTGATTTAGTTCCTGGCAAACCAAGAATAACCCCACATTATATATAATATATGTGTTCACTCATGTAACATACTTAATACTCATAACCCCACATTTACCTAGGTTTTTCCAGCCAGCTTTTGTCCATGTTAGAAATGGGAGGTATTTAGCAATCTGCCCAAAAAGTGCATTCAATATATGTATCGAGATATCTATATGTTCTTTCCAACAATGCAATATCAAACAACAAACAATAAGCTTTTAGCAATCTATACAAGCATGGAAATAGAAGTGATGTTAAGAAATTACCTTACTAAGAATAACAAGCAAGTAAGTTTGTAGTAGGGAGCAGGCCAGCAAACAGGCACCCGATTTGAAAGCACAATAGCTATGACAGATCGTCGGCTCTCTTGGTGCAGCAGAAATCTGAGTAACTAAATTATGGAAAAAAATTAATATGCCACATACATGCTATCAAAAACAGTATGAATTAAACTACTGACAATACTCACTGAAATCACAGAAATTAGCCATACTCACTGACTAACATAGCCACACACCTCTACAGATCACAAACAAATTCTAGAAATTAAACTACTGACAATATGAACATTGAGCAAATCTGAACCAAATCTGGACCAAATTAACAGAGCACAACCACATGCATACATCACAATCATAGATCACAAATCAACAGTTTAAAATTCACAGTTCATATAGTAATAGTAACTGAGAATAGAAGATGTGGGAGAAGGGATCAACCGAAGGGAGAACAAGTAGCAGAGGGAAGCTGAGGAGGAGGTGATGTCGGCCGGTGCAGAGGTGAAGGGGAAGCAGTGGAGCGGTCGCCGCACGGGAGTCGATGGTGCTGTGAGTAGCGGTGAGGATGTGGTGGCGCGGTGGAGGAGAGGAAGCCGGCGGGGGTCGGCAAGAAGAAGAGAGGTAGAGAGATGGCTGCCAACGCCGGAGTTTGAGAGGGGAGAGAAAAGCCAAGGCGGCGGCGCAAGGAAGAGGAAGCAGGGAGAGGTGGATCTGGTGGAGGAGGAGAAGAGGACGCCGGCGCCGAGGTGCGTGGTGGGGCAATGGAGGAGCTGCGGGTGGAGAAGGCGGAGACGATAGGCGGCGCTTAGTGGCGATGGAGAGGGCGATGGTGAGGTGGTTGGCCGCCGGTGGATCTAGTGTAAGAAGTGGAGCGGCGATGTGGCGTGGAGATGGTGGGGAAGAGGTGGAGGAGAGGAAGCCAGCGGCGGTGAAGAAGAGACGGTGGCAGCCGAACTGAGGAGAGAAAGAGGCGGCGGAGAGAGATGGCACTGGGGGAAGAGCAAGAAGGGAGGTGGCGCACGGGTGGCACGTCGGAGAAGGCGGCGCGGGTGATGCAGAGGAAGAGCAAGGAGGAGAGGGCAGCGGTGCAGTGGATTGGCGAGGTGGAGAAGGGAGGCGACCGGCGAGGTAAGGCCCGGCCCTCGCCGGCGCCGATGGAGAAGAAAGGGGATGAAGTTGGGGGTGACAGGAAGAAGAAAACCGGGCTTGGTTTGGATCTGGGCGGCGCTAGGGTTTTGTGGGATTGGGTGCTTTCAGTGATTTGCGATTTAGCCCTTCTGATTTTCAGAAATTATAGTTAAGTCCTTCTCCAATGAGATTTCTTCTGTTCTGGCCCTTGGAAACTCCGATTTCATCGCGGTTTAGTGAGGCTTATATGATCTGCCTCAATTTTATAATTTGAGGCAAACGTTGCTGCCTTAGAGCATATTTTGAGGCAATTATCTTTAGGATGCCTCAAAAGCTTGCCTCAATTTAATGAGGCTTATATGGTCTGCCTCAATTTTATAATTTGAGGCAAACATTGCTGCCTCAGAGCATATTTTGAGACAATTATCTTTAGGATGCCTCAAAAGCTTGCCTCAAATTCCCCACCGTCCTGTAGTGATCGGCCCAAAGCACGATATTGTTGGCTTTACAGGCACAGCATGGCTCATGGCTAAATAGGTTGTGCTGGCCTGGCCCGATCAGCTTTGTCGTCCTTGAGCGGGAACCTCGGCACAGTAGACCAACCCAGCACATCATGAGCAGTATTGTGTCTGGCAGGGCATGGCCCACAGCACTACACAACACGACCCAGCATTGCCGTCTTCGCCTGACCCCTCATATCCACCTGTCGGACTTGAGTACAAAAGGAGTCAAAGTCTGTCCTCACTGCTTAGATGATACCAAGAGTGTGTGGCTGAACAACTCGCTCAAAATTGTGTACATGTGTCACCATAGGTTTCTTCCCAAGTATCACCCATACTGCAAGATGAAGAAATAATTCGACAGAAAAAAGGATGACGATTCAGCCCTAGGGCTTGTATATAGGGAAAGAGGTTGATGATATGGTTAAGAATCGTCATTGAGAACCCATTAGAACCCATTGATAATATTCAGCCCCAGGGCTTTTATATCGATATTGTGTTGGAATGGGACATAAATTGAGAACCCATGAGAAGAACATCTGAAAGAAGAGATCAATTTTTTGGGACTTATCTTGTTGGAAGCACTTAGAAGTTCATCACTGCTTCAACGTCATGCACATGGAGAAGAACGTATGTGATAGCTGGATTGGTCCCTTACTGAATATTTATGACAAAATAAAGCATGGTGTCAACGCACTGCGTAACTTAGTTGATATGAACATAAGTACCAAGTTAGCATTGAAAGAGACTGATAAATGTTGAACGTATCTTCCCCTAGCTTGCTATATTCTATATAAGGTCGAGAGAAATGAACTATATCAGAGCTTGCATGGTGTGAAAGTTCTGTCGGGTTACTTCGCTAGCATGAAGAAACTTGTTTCTATGGAATTTTTCAAATTAATTGGTATGAAATCTCATGATTGTCATGTGTTGATGACACAAATACTTTCTGTTGCAATTAGAAGTATTTTACCGAACAAGGACTAAGTGACAATCATGAGGTTGTGTTATTTCTTTAACTCAATTGCTTAGAAGGTCATCGATCTTGATAGACTAGATGCTCTACAGGCTGAGGTGGTGACGACTCTATGTCATTTTGCGATATATTTTCCTCTATCATTTTATGATATTATGGTTCATCTCATCGTTTACCTTGTGGAAGAGAAAAAGATATACGACACTATGTTCCTATGTCATATGCACTCGTTCGAGAGGTACATATGAATTGTCAAGTCCTATGTATGGAATGTGATGAGGATAGAATAATCCACAAATTATTATGTCATTATATTCTTTGAATATACCCCTTATCGATAAGAGGTAAATATGGCAGGATGGTCGTAAGCTCTCCTACGACCATATGGTCGTAAACTCTTCTACGACCATATAGTTGCAAGACTAACTGCGTCTATCCCTTGGTCATAAATCTTTCTACGACCACGTAGTCGTAAGTCTTACTGCGACCATCTCCTTGGTCATAAGTCTCTCTGAAGTGTTACATTACTCTGACAATAACTTCCGTTATGCGGTTATCATCTGAAGCGTTGAGGCATCCTTTGGCGTGAGACAACTACCGTCACTTCACTGGCTATATAAAGGTTAACATCAAAGAGAAGGGGGAGGCATTCAGATCAAAGGAGGAGATAGTGCTAGGCATTCACATTACTCTCAATTGTAATCCTTTTCTGGTGATTAGTGATCATACAGGACATACGGTTATTATTCTCTTAGGAGAAGGCCCGAACCTGTATAAAAATTCACATATCTCTACTCTGCATGTGCATACATCGAGTCTTCTAAGAGTTTCCACAAATCCAAACAAATTATATGTAAGATCAATATTAAAACATCAACAGTTGGCATCGTCCGTGGGGATAATCTTCTTCCAAGACTCTAGTAATTTCCTGGTTGACAAGTTTCTCTTTTTCCTCCTAATGTCCTCATGGCAGATGAATGGAACAAGGAAAACTAGTTCGACTTGGTCGACTATGCGAGTATCAACATGGAAGCCTGCTACAACTACAAGCAGACCATGCTTGCTTTCGACGGTAGATGTCTCCCTGGAGATTCATTTGTTGATCTTGGAGATGCCGCTACCAAAAAAGCTAATGAGGGATCAAAGTTCCCTATAGCATTACACCCATGGAGGACTCATCTTCCCCAAGCGGCAAGGGTCAATCCGACCATGATGAGGACTCGTAATAGGACTATGAGTCCGTTCTCAAGCGTTCGTGTCCCATGGCATCGCCCCATGCAATTTCAGAGAGCCCTAGACTCTATCGATCGGGAGCACATCGCCAACTGCGAGTGGTGACTCCCTGGACAGCGAAGGCAATGGGTGGGCACACTTCGTGTTCGTCCGCACTCTCATAAGGAACATACCAGGCTGGGGATGGTTATAACCCAGACTTCCTCTACCTGGCAGGGTTTACTCCAGGCTGTGAGACAATCTCACTCAATGATTCTTCGGACGAGAGGGCATCCCTCAGAAGTGGAGATTCTAGACAAGAGGTCTTTGCCCTGCCCTCAGATTCTCATCACCCTATCGAAGGAAGGCCTGAGGATTCTCCCAGATGATCACACTCTCCCTCCTCTTGTGGGAATGGTGACGAGAGCTCCGGTGATGAGCCTGATTAGTACTGTGATGAACGTTGGAGAAATCCTAGAAATACTCGCTCTCCTCTAAAGCAGCCCTAGTTTGCATTAGGAGTCGAGGATCCTGAGACTGCTCGGCAAAGGTGACTTGTTGTCTAGAGTGCTTTGCTTGGGCAGGTCCAGTACCAGTCTGAAGAGGCACAGGAGCTTCAACAGATCAATGACTTGCTGGAGAACCCGACTCAAGAGCTTGCTTGAGCACCGGGCTATGACCTCTTCGTTGAAGACATTGCACGAAGGCTCCATGACTTGATGGCTTGACTTGAGCAACCTCGTTGACGCCGCTCCGAGAGTCAACAAGGTACAACTATATCTATTCATTCACAAAACTTGCCTCATAGGAGTCGGTATGGTGACAGGGCACGTCGCACTCCCGATTGCAATACCAGCTGAAGGAGAATGCTCTGAATTGCTTTGAATCGGCAAGTCAACACTCGATCACCACTTCAAGCAAGGAACCTACAGCAATAGATGGACTACGAGTATCATCCTCGAGTGGACGAGACCTACTATAGGTCTGGTCTGCCCATCGTTGGGCATCGTCAAGTACGTTCGCCTGGTGATGCTAACTACCCGTTTCCACAAAGGAGACATTAGGAGATTATTGCCAGATGCCAAGCATTTGTGCTCGAGCTCTGAGCAGTGCGCTAGCTGCCGCAGTTTTGACTGGTGAGAATGGAGAAATTCGATGGGTCTTAGAATCCCATTAGTTCCTTCAAATTTACATGACTACTGTTCAGGCAGCAGGAGGAAGTGAGCACGTCATGGCCAACTACCTTCTGACAGTGCTCAAAGGATCTGCTCGATCCTAGTTGCTCAACCAACCTTTCGATTCAATCTACTCGTGGTAGCACGTCTGCGACCTTCTAATGGCCAACTTCCAGGGTACATACAATCGCCCTAGGAAGGAGGACATCCTACATCGAATGCGCCAAGGCAGTGATGAGACCTTATGGCAATTCATGTCCTCTGACTTCATTCTCTATGGTCATAGCATCGGAAGTTACCACGTTGTCGTTAGGATCTATGACCACGTTGTAGTCGGATCCTCCGACTTCGCCGATCATGGTTGGCGCGTCGGTTACATAGTCTTCAAGACCTACATCAGTGTTAGGAGGATAGTGCACTGTAAAGATGTCTTCCTTAGGTCATACCTCTACCGAGGGATCTTTGCTCCACTCCCACTTTCTCTCCTCCTTGAACATGGCGTCATGAGTCACTACGACTCATCGTGTCATTGGATCAAACATCCGATAACCTTTCGTCTTTGAATCATACCCAATGAACACCACTTGCTTGCTTCGATCTGCCAGCTTAGAGAGGTAAGGTGTGGTTGCCTTTACATGTGCGACACATTCAAAAGTGCGGAGATGACCCACACTTGGCTTGCGGTCGTAATAGGCTTTGTAAGGAGTTTTGCGAACGACACTTTTCGTTGGCACTCGATTTCAGAGATAAACGATAGTCGAGATCGCTTCCCCCCAAAATCTCTTGGGACGCTCATGCTCTTCAACAGACTCCTCAACTCCTCGCTATACCGACCACCTGCGTCCTCTCGACCACTCCATTCTGTTGGGGCAAGTAAGGCGCTGTCAGATAACGCCTAATTCCCAGCAACTCGCAGTAGTCATTGAACTTGTTCGAGGTAAACTCGCCACCGTGGTCGGTGCACAAAGCTTTCAGCGTTTGATGTTTTTCCATCTTGGCTGCAGCCTTAATCTTCTTGAATGCCTCGAATGTTTCGTGTTTTCTTTGGAGTAACACCAGCCACATATACCTTGTATAGTTATCAACCAGCAGCAGGAAGTAACTATTTCTGCTATGCATGGTCGGGGTGATTGGCCCGCATATGTCACCATGCCATAACTCGTGAGAAACAACTGCTCGATACAGAGATGTGGACAGAAACGGGTTCCGATGTTGCTTGCCGATCAGACAACCATTGTAGATGCGATCCACGTGCTCGATCATGGGCATACCTTGCACCATCTTCTTGTGAGTCAGATCCTTTAGAGCATGGAAGTTGACATGCCCGTACCTAGCATGCCATCTCCATTCTTCTTTCGTGCTCCTTGCTAGAAGACAGTCTAGGACAGCCGGATTGACGTTCAACACATATATCTGGTTCCTTGATCTGTTCACCTTGGCCAGCAGTTGTTGAGTTCTATCTAATATAGACATTACTTCTCCTTCGACTATGATCCTGCAATCGTTTTCATCTAGTTATCTGAGGCTGATGATATTGCTTCTCAGCCTCGGGATGTAGTAAACATTTGTGAGAATATGATGTTCACCCGTGGAACACTCCAACAGTACTGAGCCCCTTTCTTGTATCTCCACAGCCAAACCATCTCCAAATTTGACTGAGCGTTTTATCTTCATGTCAATCTTAGCAAACTTTTCAATGCATCCGATCATGTGGTTGCTCGTGCCGGTATCTAGATTCCAAGCCTTGTTTTAGGTGCCGCTCAACTTCGGCGTCACCTTCTCTTCATGCAGAAACACATTTTCTTCAAGTGTTGGGACTGTATGGACGAGTTCACACACTTCGATCATCAGCAACTGGGGGTCGTCGTCATTCTGCTTCACTACAAGATTCACCTTTGCTCTTCGGTTTGGTTTTGGACACTCTTTCGCAAAGTGCTCATACTCATTGCAATGGAAGCATTTGACCTTGATCTTGTCGAAATCTGGTCGCAATCGTTCATCGCCACCTCGATTGCGATCTCCTTGGCCATTGCCTTGACCATGACCGCGCCCCTGTCCTCTTCCATTATAACCACCTCTTTGAGCACAGCTCGAGCCCTCATTCTTCTTAGTCTTCGAGCTCCTCTCTTCCCTCTTATTTTCAGCAAAGAGTAGTTTGTCTCTTTCGTCCTTCGAGTGCCCTCAACTCTTGAGTCCTTCCTCGAAAGTCCTAAGATGACCAATCGCTTATGAGACTGACATCGTTTCAACATCGCCAAACTGTTCAATCGTGCTGATAATCTGAAGGAATCGGCCAGGACCTGAGCTGAACAGCTTTTCGACCACGTCGCTTTCTTCCAGCTTCGCGCCAAGTGAGCAGATCTCACCAACCAGCATGGTGAGTTTCATGGAGTACTCGCTGATCGACTCCGAGTCACCCATCTGTAGCTTGCTTAGTTATCATTTGAGCACTTTTGCTTGTGCCTTCTTGATGCGATCCTCGTCTATTTGCATCTCCCTGAGTACACTCCAGGCTTCTTTCGTCGTCTACTTCTCGGCGATCAACACCATCACGTTGTCTGGCACAGCTTGCGAGATGGCCACCATCGCGCCTTGATCCTTGTCACCGTCGTTGTCTCCATCTTCGACCGCCAACCAAACTCCTAGCGAACGCAAGATTAACTTCATTTTGACAGCCCATATGCCGTAATTCGTTTCACTTAACATCGGATATTGAATCGGGTTCGTGGCTCTTCTTGTCACCGGCTTGACGAGCACGCCTATCTTTGATGGATCGAGTATGTCACCCGTGGTCTTGATGAGCTCTCCTGACTTCAACAGGTTACTTAGGGCCTGTTTGGGAGAGCTCCACCAGCTCCAAATCCACGAAAAACAGCTCCACTCCACGAAATTTTACCCAAACGCTCCCGCTCCGCGAAATCTGGATCCACAAAATCTTGGATCGAGGCGGATCCATGGATTTCATAGAGCTCCTCAAGGGGTGCTCCACCGTGGAGTTGGGTGGTAATTACCCACCAATGCCACTGGTTACACACAAAAGTGGCCATTCCCACCAAAACCTCAATTTCGTGGATCTGGAGCTGCTGTACAAGCCAAACACTCCATGGTGGGATCCCAGATCCACGGTGGAGCTGCTCCATAGTGGAGCTGCTGCTCCAGATCCACGTTTTTAGTGGTGGAGCTCTCCCAAACAGGCCCTTACGTTGCCGGCCATCGTTTTGTCTCTTTAGACTCTTATACCAATTGTTAGGGAAATTGCCCAGGGAGTCTAGACGAGCGAAGGTCGTCAACTTTTTACGATCACACACACATGTGAAACACAAGTAGACACAAGTCGAATTTTGCAACGCGATGCAATGCGATGCGCCTGCGTCCTTTTCTTCTTTCTTATATAGAGGAGCAACATACATGACTTTGAAACCAACACAACATATCACGCTAGAATCCAATATGGAAACAACTCGACTTTCCAACTCTGAATCTAATTAGACCCTAACTCCTGACCCCTTACGACTGCAACAGTCTCCTTGCAACTTATGGCCATTACAAAACTTGAATATAGCTGTAATCTGCCATATTCACTCTATCAATGCAAAGACTAAACTAATGTTTTTTCTGGCATAAATTCTTCCTAACTTGACCGATATTAGTCCACACACGCAACACACCATAAGTAATATCATAACTAACGTTGTCAATTATTCACCATCTACATTATCAATTAGTCATCATTTACATTATCAATTATTCATCACCAAAAACCCTAGACTTAGCCACATGGTCTAACACATGATTAGGTTGTTAGCTTATCTAGTCATTAGTTAATAACTTACTATCCTTTAAGATTTGGTTGTTGGGTTGTTAGCGGCGTCAGCATATAAGCCAGCCGTGTAGCCATTGTTGGGCAAGCAAATAAATAAAGAATTCGTTCTCGTCTATAGTCTGCCTCCCTCTCCAACCACGCGGATGCTACTCGATCATTTTTTCGATGGTGTTTACCCTCTATGAAAATAAAACCATAGCAGCTACAAAGTGCAGAGCAAGTTAGAGTAAGTCATAATATGTAAGCTCAGCCAGTAAAACTGATAACTTGATAAACTTCCCCTATTATCAAAAATTCAAAACACAAGTAGCTAATGAGAGGTAAAAGAATCCTTCCATCTGGGACTCTTTACATTTGTATTGAGCAAAAACACATTCCAAAACAACAATATATACTGATGGGTATGTGCTACAGCTTGGGGGGGAAAATCATTGTGGCAGCATTAATTGTAAAATCAGTAGAGGAGACAAAGCAATGCTTTATCAACATCAATGAAATGATATAATTATAAATGCTTGTCTATTTGCTGGATCTTCCTATCTCTTGAAGATTGTAATTCTTTGTGTCAGCAAAATAGTGAATAAACATCTAGAGGATTGCTGGGTCTTTGTATCTCTTGAAAAGAGTCTCAATGTCATTGAGAACTTGCGGAGGTAGAGGCCGTGGAGCACTGGTAAATGCATCGATGTTCTCCTTTAACTGATCCATGGTGGTTGCTCCGATGATGGTGCTAGCTGTGAACGGACGGTCGCGCACAAAGCCAAGGGCAAGCTCGACCGGAGTTAGCCCATGCTTCTTGGCAAGCTTGACGTATTCCTTCGTTGCTTCCTGTCAAACAAGGGGAACAAAAGTAAAACAGAATGCACACCAATTATCAAGCCACAGTGCAGTTGGAAACGAACAAAACAACATTATGAATGGTTAGTCGTAGTATTTCATCATACTTTAGCCAACGACGCATTGTAACGCTCCATGTATCCAGGGAAAAGATTTAGCCTGCTCCTCTTTGATATGTTAGAGTTATCATCAAGATACTTTCCAGTGAGAACACCACCAGCCAATGGGGAGTAAGCAAGCAGCCCAATATTGCAGTTATTTGGGTGGCAAACTTCAACAAGATCAACTGTGATAAAAAAAAGGCAGTTAAAGTCTAGCATAACAGCTAAACTGCTATAAAATCAGTACTCAAGAGCCAGCACTCTGATCCCATCTCCCAAAAAACAAAATTCACATAACAAGTTAACAAATAAATTATAGTAGTATGAATCCTTTCTGTTTGTTTCTGTTTTTGTTATTTAGGTATTTCTGAGATCAAGAAAGAAATGTCCATAAAGGAAGTTTGCTGGCAGAAAATGTTGATGAGCAGTTCATATTTGTTTGAGACTGAAAGACAAGGCATCAAGAATTCTCAATATTTCTCACTTAATTTCAGAACCAAGTGCATGATAAAGAGAACTCCAATGAATCAAGTTAATAGATCAATGCCATCTGTTTCACCTTCGAAGCGGCATCTCACAAGTAGACTATAACTGTTCTGGATGCTCACAATCTTTGGAAGTCCTTGAAGCTTTGCAGCCTGTACAAACTCCATTACTCCATATGAGGTTTCATTGGAAACACCAATATAGCGTACCTAGAACAGAGATCAAAAGTGAATTATAGTATTATAAAATGGCTAACAATATAGCATTCTTGACTGCCTTTTGTATATGCTTTGGTGAACTACTCAAATGTGCCTCTACCAGCACAACACATGGTCATAAGCTATGATGTGCTCTAGAATAATTCTATGGCGTTTATCGCAAGAAAAATCCACATCATTTAACAAAATGTACAAAAACACAAATATTGAGTCCTGTTGAAAGATGGCTTCATATCAAGAGCAGATATGTAGTTATGCGGTTATCATTTTTTCCTTTTAAGTTAAGCCTTCCCAAGCCAAAAAAAACATAGTTTTTGTTGGAATAACGCTTGTATTCATCATGAGGGCAAATGGCCAATATATATACATGTACAGATCTGGCATATATGCAGGAAACCCCTCATACAATAGGGTAAATACACAGCTATGTAATACATATCTAACACCCCCTCAAACTTATGGTGGATCAACAACATAAAGTTTGGAGAGATGAAAACTGTGCTGGGCCCTGGTTTGTGCCTTGGTGAAAAAATCTGCCAACTGAAGCTCGGAAGGCACATACTGAAGAGCAACAACCTGATCCTACACCTGTGTCCGCATATAGGAAGCATCAACACCAATATGCTTTGTAAGATCATGCTTCACCGGATCTTTAGCAATGCTAATAGCACCTATACTGTCAGACAAAAGAAGAGTTGGTGCAGAAACAGAAACACCAAAATCCTCAAGTAACCACCATAGCCAAGTAACCTCCGCAGTCAACAAAGCCATAGCTCGCAACTCAGCCACAGACTCGAGCGAGCTGCATGCGCTTCTTAGTCTTCCAAGCAATGAGAGAACCACCAAGAAAAACACAATAAGCAGAGAGAGACCGGCGATCAGAGGGATCACTAGCCCAGGTGGCATCGGAATATGCCTGGAGCTGTAAAGAGCTGGAGCGAGGGAAAAAGAGATGACGAGAGATAGTTCCACGAAGATATCGTAAAACACGAAGAAGATGACTATAGTGGAGCTGAGTGGGAGCAGAAACAAACTGACTCAAGATATGCACAGGGTACGAAATGTCAGGACGAGTGACACCAAGATAAACAAGGCTCCCAACAAGATGACGATAGCGAGTAGAATCAGCAAGAGGCTCACCATCAGTAGGACAAAGATGAACATTAAGCTCCATGGGAGTCTCAGTTGTGCGTTGATCTGTAAGAGAAGCACGATCAAGAAGATCCTGGATGTACTTTTCTTGGGACAGATAGAAACCCTCAGGAGTAGAAATAACCTCAATCCCAAGAAAGTAGCGAAGATGACCCAAATCAGACATAAGAAACTGCTCATGAAGACGCTCCTTTACAAAAGTGATATACTGAGAATCATCTCCAGTAATGATCATATCATCAACATACAAAACGAGAAGCGTCTGACCACGAGATGAAGTGTGGATAAAAAGAGTAGGATCACGGGCACTGGCCGAGAAACCAGCTGCAGTGACAACAGAGGAGAAACAATCAAACCAGGCACAAGGAGCTTGCTTGAGGCCATAGAGAGATCGGCGAAGACGATAAACCATACCCTCGGGAACAGAATACCCAGGGGGTGGCTGCATGTAAACCTCCTCACGCAACTCGCTATTGAGGAATGCATTCTTGACGTCCAACTGAGAGATATACCACTGTCGAACAGAGGCCACAGCAAGAAGAGTGCGAGCTGTGGTGATATGAGCGACAGGAGCAAAAGTCTCATCATAGTCACGACCATACTCCTGCTGAAAACCACACGCTACAAGGCGAGCCTTGTAACGCTCAAGAGAACCATCAGAGCAAGTTTTAACCTTATAGACCCACTTGCACGTGATAGGAGTAACACGCGTAGGAAGAGGAACAAGATCCCACGTGCCAGTACGCACAAGGGCAGCGATCTCCTCCGCCATCACATGCTGTCACTCCTGATAAACAACAGCATCACGATAAGAAGTCGGTTCAGCAAGAGCAGCGGCAGCAAAACCAAAACGCTCAGGAGGTCGAATAGACTGGCAACCGCGAAGAGTATAACGAGGAGTGGCCAAAGGGGATGACCCGTCAGAAGGAGGGCATCTCAGAAGGATCCTCAACTCGCGGGCGACGAGTATAGTAGAGAGGATAAGGAGGAACAAGATCAGGAGCAACCTTGGGAGAGGATGTCGGTGGTGAAGAAGGTGCTGACTGAGAAGGAGGCACCGGAGAGACCAAAGGCTGTGGTGGAGTGATGACTATAGGACCGGAAGGAAAAGCTAGAAATGAAAACGGCTCAACAACAGATGCTGAAGTGGAGGAAGGAGAAAGACGAGGATAGAAAGGACGAGACTCATCAAAAGTAATATCTCGAGAAATCCGCATCCGTTGGCCAACAGGATCCCAACAACGATATCTCTTATGCTCAGCACTGTAGCCCAGAAAAATGTACTCAACTGACTGAGCGGTCAGTTTGGTGCACTCACGAGGTGCAAGAACATAGCCCACACACCCAAAGAGGCGAAGACGGGAATAATCAGGAATCTGGCCACAGAGACGCTCAACTAGGATCCCACCCTGAAGAGCAGAGGGCTGAATGTTGATCAAGAAAGTGGCAGTAGAAACAGCCTCAGCCCAGAAATGTGGTGAAACAGCAGAAGCAATCATGAGAGCACGAGCTGTCTCCAGAAGATGACGATGTTTGCGTTCAGCCACACCATTCTGAGCATGAGAACCTGGACAAGAAAACTGAGAAAGAGTGCCCTGTTCAGCAAGAAAACCACGAAGGACTCCCGACAAGTACTCTCTAGTAGAATCAGCGCGAAAAACACGAATAGGAGAGTCAAACTGAGTGCGAACCATGGTGGCAAAGGTCTTGTAGATAGATAAAACCCCACTACGAGATGACATAAAGTATATCCATGTATGACGAGAAAAATCATCAATAAAAATGATATAATATCGATGACCTCCTTTCGAAACAAAAGGAGCTGGTCCCCATACATCAGAATGAACAAGATCAAAAAGACACTGAGACACTGACTCACTAGAAGGATAAGAAAGTTGAAGCTGTTTGGCAAGCTTACAACCCTGACAATTTAGAGAAGCATCACCAGACACCCTAAAAGACTTCGACGAAGCAAGGAAGACATACGGGAACCACAAAGATTTCCTAAGCGATGATGCCACTGAGCAAACGATGCGGTGGAGGTTGCAGCGGCTGCAGAGGCAGTGGTGGAGGCGAGAAGACTGACTGGGGCAGCGGAAGGAAGGTGAAGTCAGTCAAGCTCCTAGAGCCATTGTGAGTCATAGCGGCTAGGGCCAGTACCAACCAAAGTCCCCGTACGACGATCCTGAACACAACAAGAATCAGAATCGAAAATAACACGACAACCATGATCAGTGAGCTGGCCAGCAGATATGAGCTGCATGGTTAGTTTTGGAACATGAGAAACAGCAGGAACATGAAAAGAGGAATTTGAAAGAGTGCCTCGTCCTGTGACAGAAAGAGAGGTACCATCTGCTGTGTGGATAGTGATAGGAGCAGCTAAAGAACTAATAGAAGTAAGACAGGTGGAATCAGATGTCATATGAAAAGAAGCACCAGAATCAAGAATCCAAGGTGAAGTACCTGAGGAAGGAGAAGTAGAAGGTGGTCTCTCACCGGAAGACTAAGCAGCAGAACCAGACGATGCAGAAGCAACCATGCGGCCTAGCAATGTGAGAAGCTGCTGAGTGTCAGGGGTACCAGAACTCTGCTGAGAGGAGGAACCTCTAGTGCCCCTCGGAGGACGAGCACCACGACGAAGATCCTTCTTTTTTTTTGTAGCAAAACTATTCTACATGTCCATCCTTGTTGCAATAGGTGCAGTGAAGGCCCTTACCAACAGCAGCTGTCACTGGTGAAGGCACAGCTGAGGAAGGAGTAACCAAAGGCACAACAGGTGTAGAAGCCGGAGAAGCCACCAAAACCGAAGGAAGTGATGATGATAGCAGACTCGCTCCACGAAGTCGAATCTCCTCAGTACGAACAGCTGCAAGGGCTTCCAACAAAGTCACACGAGGATGACGAGCCAGCAACTGAGCATGAGTCTGCTCAAACTCAGACCGGAGGCATGTCAAAAAATCATAGATGCAGCGAAGCTCTATGTGAGACTGCTGACGTTGACAACACTGACATGTGCGGCAAACATCTGGCCCCAAAGAGTCGATCTGACGCCATATCGCAGACAACTGAGCATAGAACTCATCCACAGTGGCATCTCCCTGCTGCAGCGATTGCTCCTGCTGCACAACAACAAGGTATAAGGAATCACCAGATGGCTCGTAACGGCTGCGTAGATGCGTCCACATCGTATGTGCGGAAGCCAATCCAACATCACCAGTGAGATACACCTCCATGCTAGCAACCAAAATAGCACGAGCATCTTCATTAATCCATGTCTTGTAAGCAGTATACTGAGTCTGAAAAGTCTCCATGGCATCCTCAAAAGCCTCAGAAGCCTTTGTACGAGCGGCTTCGGAAGCATCCCTCAGGAGTACAGGCTCAACAGGTGGAGTAGGACGAGACGGACAAGGCAACTCGCTAGTAAGAAAGTCCCAAAGGCGCTGACCACGCATGTGGATGCGCATGTGCTGAAACCAGTCCCGATAATTGAGACCATCGAAGATCACCTGGCAACGAGGAACAGAAACGGTGCCTACAAAAGAAGACATTTGTTGTTGTTGTTGTTGTTTTTCTTTTTTCTCTCTTTTTTTTGCTCTCTTTTTTTTTCTTTTCTTTGCCGGTCGGTTTACAACCAGACCGAGTCTTAGTCGGTCACCACTTCAAGCAAAACACACCGGCCAGATCCAGAGAAGGCACGGCGGTCTCGGCGGTATGGCGAAGCGGCTGGCCGGCGGTGCGACGGATCTGGCAGCAGCTCGGGCCGGCACCAGGCAGCGGAAGGCACGACGGTCTCGGCAGGGGCCGGCGGAGCAGCGATTGGCTGGCGGTGCGTCGAATCTGGCAACAGCTGGGCCGGCACCGGGCAACGGTGACCTCGGGGAGGCCGTCCGGATCTGGAAAAGGAGCGGCGATGAGGGCTGGCAGCGGCCAAATTTGGCACAGGGGAGGCGCGGCGTCAGCGAACAGGCCAGATCCGCGGGTCAGCAATGAGCCAGAGGCGGCCGGTAGAACCGTAGATGGCACGAAGACGAGCTCCCGAGCGGCGGCCCCAATGAGAGATCGGCCGTGACCCCGATCTGAGCAAAGAGCCCGGCGGCGGCAACCGAAAGGTGGTGGTGGAGACGAGCGGCGGTGGAAAAGAGTAAGCAAGCGGCAGGCCAGGCAAAACCCTAGGTATGACGAAACATTTGGCTCTGATACCATGTTGGAATAACACTTGTAATCATCATGAGGCCAAAGAGCCAATATATATACATGTACAGATCTGACATATATGTAGGAAACCCCTCATACAATAGGGTAAATACACAGCTATATAATACATATCTAACAGTTTTTACCACATTGCTTGTTTAGAATATCACCTAATGAAAATATTACCTTCCCTTCATCAATTAACTCCTGGAAAGCTTTCAATTGATCCTCAAATGGGATGCTTGGCCTCCATTTGGTTGGATTATAACTGAATTCACCGAATAGTGCCACATACCTATCTGGCCTAAAGACATAAACCAAACCTTTGAAGCCAGGGTTTTTTTAGTCGAGCAAAAATGGAAACAAAATATATCAATATAACCAAAAGAACTTCCTATGTAAACAAGTCTGTTTTGATAAATTGATAGTTAAAGAACCAATTACACTTAAACAAAGTGGATGCATTAAAAACAGTTTGTAATATGACAACAAACTAAGGGTGAAAAGAGAACTCAAATTTACAATTTTCATATATGGTATATATATTTAGTATGTTGTGTAAGGAAGTTATACTGAAGTCCAAGAAGTCTTGCATTAGTTAGTGTATCCTTTGTAGACTTTTCGGTTTATTATCCAAAGCAGCATAGAGAGCCTGCTGAATCTTGTATGGAGAATGAGAACAGAAAAGGACTAATTACAAGATAGTCCTAATGCCCAAGATTTTTTGTATCTCTAGGTAAGGAGAAAAATATTTAATGTTTCAGGTAGAACAAACACAGTAGGTAAAAAAGACACCTTCCTGACCTGGGATACATGATGCAGCACCAGTATACTCCTATCAATACATACACCAGGTCTTTTTTTTGGAATAATGCATATCCTTGTTAGATGGAATGGATTGGATAGAAATAAGTTGGACAGTATGTTCATACAGAAGTAAACAACTGACAACTGAAAGTGCTCTAATGCAGTGTTCACCAAGGCGCTAGGCGCTAGTCGGGCAGCAGACCGGCGCCTAATGCCTAATTGCCACCTAGGTGGGCTAGGCGGCCGCCTAGGCGGGAAAAATCGTCTAGGCAGGTTAGGCAGCCGCCTTGGGGAACAGAGCTCTAATGAATATTGATGCCTTCTGAAAATGATTGTGTGCGAATCAAGCTGGACCAAGGTGTGCCAATTATGCTGAGCCAGAATAATCTTCAAAAGAAACACTAACCAGTGTATCTGAAGCAAATCAATGTAGTCTGTAGATAAGCGTGAAAGGCTCTTTTCAACACTTTCCTTGATATTGGCTGCATCAACACGCACGACTTTTGCATTGTCCCGAAGAAAAGCTGATCGCTCTGAATAACCAGCAACTTTGGTGGCCAAAATTACCTGCATGCACAGAAACAAAACAGGCAAGCACCATGTTTCAGTGACACCATTCAAACATGCCATCACAAGTGGGAAATTTAGGGGACTGTCCATAGTAAATCCTAAGCTGTATTTACTCTATATTCTTCAACAAATTGTTATTATTATAATTATGCTCTCTAGACCTAAATACTAACATCAACTTCAAGGAAGGAAATCAGTGTAATATGTACCAATCATTGATCATGTACAGGTAGTCAGGTAGCAACAAGTTAATTAAACAGAGTTGAGTTTCATGACTATATTATTGTTGTTATCCTGAGTAAGCTGGCATGATTTGAACAGGCAATCACAGATGGATTTAGTGTGAGACAATATATGATATGGACTATTTAGGGTACCTTGTCTCGTGGCTTGGATTGCATCCACCTGCCTATATATAGATCAGTCCTCCCTTGAGTCTCCTTCTTCATTGGAACTGGGTACTGGAGGCGAAAAGGAATGAAAGTTGAAAATGAAAAACTAGATCAATTACTTAGGCATGATCTTCAAAAGATAAGAAAATAGTTAATAAAGGGACGGGCGGAATCTGCACTGACAATTTCCGAGGTGTCAAGAATATTGATGCCATGATCAAAAGAAAAAGAGAGTATATTGTGCGCTTCCTTCTCTGTGTTTTGCTCTCCAAAAGTCATCTATAGAAAAGGAGAATTAACCTGGAATGCAAATAAATATGTAACAAACAACAGCAACATGATCTCTAGTTGTGTACATACTGTTCCAAGAGTGGCCTCACTGATAAGGAGGTCTGAATCACCCAGCTTCCGATACTGCAACTGTGCTTGTGCCTGTGCCCGAACCTGAATGCGGAAGCGTCTCCTGTGCCATCTTTGGGACCGGTGGCCACACAATCCCAATAAGGTATTTCTGTAGGATGAGGCGGGGGTTGCAACGAACGCAGATAGGGCCATTTGTTGCATACTGAAATTCCTATTCTTGCACATAACAAGATAAATGTTGGACCGTAAATTGAAGCAAAACTAGTTTATGTTATTGTCTGAATACTAGGTACCTAAATTTTTCTAAAAAAAAAACACTAGCCACTACATTTTACATTTCGTATATCTAATCTTTCTTGTAGTGTTCTTGAAAAAAACTAATCTTTCTTGTAATTAAATTTCTTGATTTTGCAAGGTCCACCTAATTAATATTGGGCATTCCTGAAGAAAAAAAGTAATTGAATCTCTTCAACCTATTTGGAACACCTGCCACCAATCCCCACTAGAGGGTTTCTACCCATACCACCTGAATATATTGGTGTGCAACCAAGCCGATTCTTCGATGGAACGAACGAACAACCATTCATTCCAACGCTGCAAACAATTGCTTGCGCAGTCATTTTTATTGAACAAATATGTATGCGTTTCTTCACCTGCACTGCATTACCGAGTTTTTAAGGAAAAGAAAGGAAACATAGGACGATTTTGCACCTTACAAGAAATCTTGGCATGATGTTATTCCTTAAGAAATGAGAACCCAATAGAACAAGAACCAAAATGCTACCTGTTTCTTGGACCTTGTCGAATTGTCTCTCCCAGCCAACCCAATCGCAAGTTCACCGGCGAACAAAACGAAGCGCGGCTAGAGAGAGAGAGAGAGAGAGAGAATGGAGGGAGGAGTCAGGTGAGGTAAGGAGAGGAGAGGAAGCCCCCAGCAAAGCCAAAAGCCCTTTCCTGCGAAGCCCTTCCGAACTAGTCTCCTGGTGAGGAAGCGAAGGATGAGATGGGCAACCCGCGACGGTCAGGTGTGTGGCCGGGGTTTGTGGGAGCGGAATGGCCACCGTCGCCTGCAGCTCAAAACTTCGTAGTTCGTACAAACTTTTTTTTTCCGGTCACTTATTTGATAAGGGAACCAGGAAAAATAGTTTCGGGCAAAAATCGGCTCTCTAAGACAAAAGAAAAGCGCCCCATTTTGATTTCTTTTTTCAGCCCATTCAGCCCAACACAAAGCTCACGCTCTCGATCGGTCAATCCTCCTTATCCCCATTCCCCATTCAGATCGGCGGCGGCGGTGCCTGGAAGGGGAGGGCGGCGGGGATAGGGGACGGAGCGGCGGTGTAGATGGCAGCTCCGGCAGGGGAGGGGCAAGGATGACGGCAAAGAACACCAGGAGACACTTAGCGGAGGTTGTGAAACCAGGGTCTTCCGTATAATCCCACGTACCTTGCCTCGAGCTTTTGCTCTATGTATGGCCCCCCGTAAAACTCTTTTCAGTTTTGCTATTGCACAGACGACTGAATTTTTTTTTATGTTTTAGTCACCTGAAATTGCACTAGCCCCCCTCCAAATAAACAGCTACCACTTTAGGTGATTCAGATTGCAACTTCAGGTGACCTGAAATTACACTCTCAATTAACTAAAATTGTAGCCCCCTCCAAAAAAACATGTGCAACTTCAGGTGATTCAAAGTGCAAGTTTAGATGACTAAAAGATAAAAAAATTTCAGTCGTCTGTGCAATAGTGTATCCCAACTCTTTTCCCTTCTCAATTGATTGGTTGAGCCCATGCCCTTTTTTAAGAAAAAAAAACAGTTGCTCAGGCACCAGTCAGGACTCAAGTGCTTTCGGTGGACAATCTCTATCAGCGGGCGGGACAACAGCACGGCTGTAGATGGGGGTAATTTTGAGCATTTTTGGTGCAGATAGCTACAGATCGAGATTGTTGATGAGACTTGAAAAAAATGGAGTATTTTCTCAAGGGATTTGATAGAAGTTGTCCTTGTTCATGAGGATTTTAGATGTGCAGCTTCAGGGTTTTTTTTTTGGCGAGGAAAAAGCTTTAGAGCATATCCAAGAGAGACTCAATATTTTATCCTCTAAAATCTCATATTGGGAGTCTTCCTAAAAGAATTGTCCTCTAAATCTTTCCCCTCCTTCAGCAGCTCCTCTAAACTTGGATCCCTAAAATTACTATCTAGGCACTCTATATTTGATGATGATCCACCTCAATTTTAGAGTACCAAAATTATTAGGTGTGTTTTAGAGTATCTGTTGGAGCTTGTTTTTAGCTTTCATACCCAATATTTTAAGATAGGGGGTGAGAAAGAGCATCTCTTGGAGATGCTCTTAGATTTGTTCTTACATTTCTTGTTTCAACTTCCCCTGTCCGTAAATGCTTGGTATACAAGGAATACACATAAGGTAAAAGATTGTGAAATTAGTGCATAATCTGACCATTCCTAAGTTCCCTCGCCGAAAAAAAGAGAGAAGAAAGGAAAGGAAGGAAAATCTTTCCAAGTTGGAACTTCTATGTCCTTGGTGGATTGTAAGCATCTAGAGTCCTATTTTCAGTATCTTAGTGATTAATGACATTTATTTACCAAGACTGACTATATTTCAAGGGTTTAAGTTCAGTTAGTGCTTGATATTGGCATATTGGAAGTTCTTAGTGTTCATAGATCCTAAAAATGTGTAAATAATGGCAAAACATAAAGATTAATGACCTTGTGATTAGAAATGATCAAGGAGTTGAGTTTAGATAATTTTAGTGATATATTTTATTTTTGCTTTTGCCGTAATATTAAGGAGATTCAAAACTAGCAGCTTAAGCCTAGTGAGGTTAGTTAGCTAGCTGTGATGCACACTAGGTCTCTCCAACTCATATATAGTCAGAGGAAGCCAAGAAACCAAGTAAGGATGCCAGATTTGGAATTTGTGCTAACTTTCAAACTTGGTCAGAAAATTCATATTTGAGTCAGATAATCCGACTGGGTCAGATCAATTCGTCAGAGGGATTGTTTTTGAAGTTTCATTGGGAGTCAGATGATCTGAGTGATGTGGACTATAGGTTGAATCAATTTTTACAGACAAATGCTCAAGGGAACCTAGATGATCTGAGTGGATCGGACTAAGGGTTGGATCAATTTGATGGAGACTTTGTCTGAAATGAGTTTCTTGTGAGTCGGATAGCACAAGTAGGTCGTAGCATGACCCGAATCAATTTCACAAAGAAGGTGCTATTGAGAAATTGCACTAGCTCGGATGATTTGAGCCAAGCGGATGATCCGAGTGGGTTAGATAATTCGACTTGGGTTGGATGATCCGAGTGTGTGCAATAGCTATTTTTTTACCATTGGAAGCATTTAAGCCAGATAATCCAAGTGGGTTGAATAATCTAACTCAAAGAGGTATTTTGAAATACCTATGTATGCCATCTAGTTTCTGAGGAAGAGAGCTATATATAGACCCTACGGGCGTTCAAGTTAGCTTTCTTGAGACTCTATTTCAGTATCCATCCTCTTGAGGAGATTAAGGGTATATTGAAGCTTGGATTGAAGATCTTAAGTGCTTGAGAGAGTAGATTATGTTTAGGTTGTGCATCACTCCTAGTTGCTTGACCTTGTTGGATTCAAGTGACCTTTTTGGGCTTATTACTCTTGGAGATTAACGTCTCCTAGACTGTTTAGAGACATTGGCTCGGTGACCTTCCTTGGTGGAGTTTGTGGAAGGCACCGAGAGGCTTGTGAAGGTTTGGAGGGTACCTATCTAGAGTAAAGAAGGACTCCATGAGTAGATAACTTAATTCTTTGCACGGTCTCAGGTCGGAGTTAGACTCTTGTGAGAGTGGTCCAACTAGGAGTAGGAGAGATTGCAGAATCTCCAAGACCTCGATAAAAAAAAATCTATTATGCTCCTTGTCTTTTTATGTTTCCTCTTTTTACCTTATTATCTTTCATTTCTTAGCTTAATAGAATGGTGTAGGGTTGGAAGTAGGTTGCAAAACTTCACTAGAAACCCTAGGCACTTAGGTTAGGATAGTAAAGATTAAAATTTTAATTTAGCTTTGTTGTGGAAAAGAATTCCAATTCCTCCTCCCCCTTCTTGGGCATTCGATCTACTTCAATTGGTATCAAAGCGAGATTGCTTAGTTGCTTAATTAAAGCTTTACCGCCTTACGTAAGGATGTCAGGATATGGTGTGAATGTTGGTAGGGAACCTCTACTTGTTGTACAAACTATTCTTATTGGAAGGTTCGCATGAGATGCTATCTAGATGCCTTGAGTCTAGATGTTTGGCACATAGTTGAGTATAGTTTTGCCCCCCCACGCAATCCACTTGCACCCACGGATGTGGAGGTCAAGAACATTCAATTCAATTCCCAAGCTAAGAATGCCATCTTTAGCTCTCTTAGTCTTGATGCCTTCAATCGAGTGTGTAATCTCAACACCGCTCATGAGATTTGGACTACTCTTTGTGATATTCACGAGGGCACGTGTAATGTATGAGAGGCTAAGATGTTCATTCTCAAGGACATATTTGACTCTTTCAAAATGCTACATCATGAAAAAGGTGAATGATATGCTCTCTCAAGTGAATAGCATTGTGAATGAATTGAAGGGTGTCAAGTCAACATTATGTAACCTTGACATTGTGAGAAGAATGCTTAGGATGCTTCCCAAGCAGTACAAGATGCTCGTGGTGCTTCTCACCAGTGGAGATTTGAATAAGTTGATGCCTACTTCACTCTTGGGAGATCTCACCGCACATGAGCTCTTCTTGGAGGAATATAAAGATGTTGCAAGTGCTAAGAAGACCATTGCTCTCAATTCCAAGGATGAAAATATCGACCATGATGATGATGACGAGGTGGAAGACTCGGATGACTTAGCCTTCCTCACGAAGAAGACAAGGTGTCTCCTCAAGAAGATGAACACTAATAATGACAACTATGATAACAGGAGAAGATCATTTTCAAGTTACTCCTACAACAAGAAGGCCCCCTTCTCCAACATCATATGCTACGAGTACAATGAGAAAGATCACATTGCTTCAAGATGTGAGAATAAGCGGAATAAGGACAAGGACATCTTCAAAGGAAAGAAGAAGCGATGCAAGAAGATTAAGTTCAGGAGACTCACTCGTGATAAAAGGAGGAATCTTTTATTGGAGAGTGGGTGACAGATGAAGAAAGCTCTAATGAAGACTCAAGTAATGATATGAAGATGGACCTAATCCAAAGGGTCTAGCTTTGCTTGCGCTCACGGAGTCTACACTCCACATCCTATATCGCCCTTTTGCCTCATGGCTAAGTATGACGAGAAGGTAATTGTCTCTGTTTTATCAAATGAGGAACTTGTTGAGATCATTGAGGAGCTCAATATGGCTCTTAGCAGGGAGAAGAAAATTTTCAAAGTGCTAAAGAAAATGCACTCCACTCTTAGAGTCGTGTTTAAGGAACTTAGTGCTAAGTATAAATATCTAGAAGTTGAACATAACTCACTCCTTAACAAGCAATTCATCGTGACCAAGGTTGATAGAGGTATTACTTGTGATCTTGATCTTCAACCCATTCCCACTCAAGCAAGTAATCCTCCTATCAAGGTCAATAGCTCGACTTCTTATGAAGATTTGATTTCTATGGCATGCTCATCTACGATATATGCTAGTCCTACTTGCGATATTCTTGCTTGTGGTGTTGCTTCGTGTGCCACTAACCTTGTGAAGGAGAGCTTGGAGATTAAAACAAAGGTGGACAAACTAAACAAGGGTTTGGCAAAGGTTATCAAGGAATTACCACTCTCAATCGGAGTTTTGGGGAGCAAAGATTCACCTTGGGTAAGGAAGGATTAGGTTATATCCCCCGAGTTGTACCCAAGGAAGGTGGTTGGATAAGACCCAAGGCGAAGTTCGTGAAGAAGGGCAATTTTTGCTACAAGTGCTATGGTGAAGGCCACAAGCCTATTTCATGTCCAATAGCCACTTCATTAAAGAGTGCTTCAACAAAGATTATCACTTATGACTCTCACTACTTTCTCCAAAAGGGCAAGGATGGTAAACTTGTTGTTAAGTTCATAAGTGTCACTTTGCTTAATAAGAAGAAAATGGCCATTTGGGTGCCTAAGTCTCTATATACTAACTCATAAGGACCCAAAAGTATTTGGGTACCTAAAGCCAAGATGTGATATTATCTTATGTAGATGAACTACAAGATCGGAGGCGGGCATTGGGTGATTGAGAGCGAGTGCACTCAACATATGACTAATAGCTCACAGATGTTCACCTCACTTAAAGAAAAATGAGAATAAAGCAATGAGATTACATTTGGTGACAATAGCAAAAGGAAGGTGATAGGCTTAGAAAATGTGGCAATCTCCAACAACCACTCCATCACCAATGTGTTATTAGTTGAATCTCTAATCTTTAATTTAATTTTAGTTTCTCAAATTTATGATTTAGAGTTCCATTTTCTATTTGCAGAAGTGGGTGTTTCGGTTTTTCATAAAATCTCTTAAGATTTGATCCTCAAAGGTTTTTGTTTTCAAAACTTGTTCCTTGTGGATTTCTCCTCTGTTAGACCACGTGGATAGGTTGTGGATTTATTGATGATGAATAACTGACATTTGGGTTGCATTAAAATTTGTGTTTGTAAAAGTTTCGGTCCAAGTCGAGTGGTTTGGACAGTGTCCAAGTGGTTTCAATTGGGTCCGAGTGGTTTTGGTTACTCTGAGCGGTTTTGGTCTGCTCTGAGTAGTTTCAATAAGGTCCAAGTGGTTTTGGTATGCTCTGAGTGGTTTTAGTTCAAGTTCGGGTGGTATCAGATGTCGTTCAAGTAGCATCGGAGTATCGGGCAGCGTCTGAGTGCCATCAGAGTATCGAACGGTGTTCAAGTGCCATTGGAGCATCAGATGGCAATCGAGTGACATCGAAGGATCGGATGGCGATCGAGCGGTATCAAAGCCCCGAGTGGTATCACTCAAGATTTGAGCGGTGCGATCAAAGGTTTTGAGCATGAAGCGGTCAAGGCTACAAGATTTTGGTACGGTCTTTAGTACCCAAAAGTGAACAGTGCTTGGGAGTGAATAGTACTCAGAAGAGAACTGTAGCAACAGTGATCCAGTCGGTACTCAAAAGAGTACTGTAGCAGTGGTCGGTACTCGGAAGAGTACTGTAATAGGGCTCGGTACTTGAAAGGACTCGATACTCGATAATCAAAGATTTTTTTATCGGCACTCATAGACTTTGAACTTGAATTTGTGGATACTATACGTACGTGAGACATGTTAGGAGTATAAAAGGGTTTTTTTGAATGAAAGTTGTCGGGACCTCGGATTTCCAAACCCGGACCCTCTGTGTATTACTGCACTAGTCCCAGATCAAAGCTAGTGCACACAGTTAAACAGAAATGAATACATAACCAACAATGCTTTATTGCAATATTAAAGAGTACAGACCGAAAGGTCTCATTATTACAATTGAGGTTTCAAGACCTCGCACACACGAAACACAGCGGAAGCAAAAGATAAACTCGGTGAAGACCCATCAATACGCCACAGGCAATTGACTGGGGAAGCGCGACCTAGAACTCCTGGAATCCTTCGTCGAATCCACCCGCGAAGAAGTCGTAGTCGCCTTCTTGAGCTTCATACTCTTCTGAATATTATTTTTGAGTGTAGCATGTGAGTACATAAAGTACTCCGCAAGTCTTGGGAAAAATGCAATAGTGCAAGGCTTGACAAAGGAAGGCTATATGGTTCTTTTGCACAAAGCAACATTTTCATTCAATTACTTCTAATTATTTTTGAAGGCATCAATTTAATAAAGTAAATGTTTTAGCAGAAACTATCATCAACTTTCTAGTGAAGGTTCCATCTACCAACACTAGCCAACCAATTACAATTGGTCAAGTTTAAAACTGCGGGTTCCATCCATCCTCTTTGGCTCCAACTGCCAGGATTCCCTTCCAAGAGTTCCCTCCACTCTCGGAATACAAAAACTTTGATTTTAAAACTAAAACCAGAAATCTACCATGTGAATGCATTCCTTGCCCGCCCTTGACCGTGGGCACGGCTATTCGAATAGTTTTACACTCTGCAGAGGTTGTACAACTTTACCCACAAGAGATAAATTATCCTAAAAGTCAACACGCTTCTTTTGGCATGAGACCCAGATAAAATATCACAAAGCCTTTACCTTACTCTAATCTAGCTAGATACCACCACGAGGTTTCACCGCAGTAGGCTAACCGCCCAACCAAGCCCCTCTTGCGCCATATGAGTACAATGAAATCCTGTCCCTCACTCGTGAATAATCACCCATCCTCGGCACTCACTTTCCATCGGTGGCACCTAAACTAGACTATCATAAGTTAGTCAGCTAGGTCGTACCCATATAGACTTGTGGTTGTACGGTTAATGCTCAGTCTGGACAAACACAAGCGTTGGTCCTTAATTGACTAGGGTGGAACATACACTTAACAAGATCTCGTGCTTGCTGCACCAACCCAAACCAACCATCCACCCTAATCTAAACCAACTTCCACATTTCATTTTATTTTAAAAGAACAGTGGCAACTCCAATTACCACTAAATTTATAAAAACAAGGGTATTACAATAATTCATAATTTCCCATTTGCAAGATTTCAAGAATATTACATAGCATGACTAAGCATTATACTACCATTCTATTATTCACAAATAATTATAATACTCTCATTATTGAGACAAAGGAATTCTAAGGTTACAAAGGTACATGGCATTCAACTTCAATTGATGGCATAACAAAGTTGGATTAACTAATACCTTAAGATTTGAACTAATGTTTTATATAAATAGCAATGCACATAATTTAAAAATAATTAAAACATTTCAAAATCATAGGTTCAACAATTAAAACATTTCAAAATCATACTCCGGCAAAGGCGAGGGGAGCAACATGTAGAACGCGCAAAGACGAAGCTAATGGTGTGGCCAAATGTGGTGGAGCTCCACTGTAGGAGGCACAATCGGCCCAAGAACGCCGTTTTGTTGGTGAGAGAAAAATGCCGATTGCGGCGAGGAGAAGGGGAGAGAGGCCTTGAGATTTCAGAGGCTTGGTGAGGATGAGGAGAGGCACCCGGTGCTTTCTTTTATAGGTGTGGAGGTGGACCGGATGAATAGTGGAGGAGAGAGAAAATAATAATAAAATAATAATTGTTTTTCCGAAAAAAAAATAAAATAAATTCAACAAAATCAGAAAAATTCCACAAACAACCTTAGAACCCGAAAATACCAAATAAAATAATTTCAGATTTAATTGAAGTATATTTTGACCATTAAAACTATTTTTACTTTCTAAGCTTTAATTTAATCCAAATAAATTCAAAAACTCCAAAAATTTGAAAATAGGATAGAAATGGATAGATTCAAATTTTATATGAATTTTGAAATTTGAATGGGCTCAATCGAAATTAAAATGAAGAAATACGATCTTTTGGAAGTTTAAAAGGAGAGAAAAAGAATAAACTGATTTTCTGGAATTATTTTTGAACTGAAATGACATCATCAAGGGAAATGATATTCAGAGGAATTATTTTTCTATGGAAAAAGGAATTTATGATGTTAGGGTGACGTCAGCAGATATTTTGATTTTCTGGCCGAATTATTTTTCAACAAGAAAAGTGTTTTATTCACTGACAGGTGGGACCGACTTTTGTGGACTAGGTCCATAAACCGGGGAGAAGGCTGATGATGAGGACATCGATAGAAATACCAAAGCTAGTAATGAGACTTCAATAACAGGACCAATAACAAAAGCACGAGCCTAGAAACTACAATCTCAGGTGAACTTGCTCCTTTATGCATATGTCATTAATTTTAATGAGAATTTTATACTACCTAAAAACAATGGTTTACTTGTATTCAGGTTTGAAGAGTCAACGATGGATGGAGATCAAGGATATGTAGCCGTCATCCAAGGAAGCACAAGTCCACGGCATGAACAATGATCGATCCATGAATAGTGCCACGCATGAACAAAGACGCGCTACAAGATGCGGCCATGAACGATTGCCACGCTACGATGCACTGTGCCCATGAACAATCTTTGCGCTCTGATGCTGGCCGTGAACAGTGGCGTGCTACATTGCTCGCGCATGAATAGTACCACATGGAAAATTTAGTGTTGAATAGCTCTTAGGCTGAGACTATATATTGAGGGGTAGACCCCCATTGTAAAGGGGAACCACTTTTGATATTAAAAATACTCTTGTTCTTTCTGTTGGCCGAACAACATTGAAGGAATTGGGAGTTAGTCAAAAATCAAGATCGTTCAACCTTTCCGCTGGGAATTGGGAGCGTGATAGAACTTCATCTGGTGGTCGTAAAGTTCAACACGTGTGTTGGACGAATTATAGAGTGCTAACTCTTGCATTGGCAACGGGGGATCACTACGATTCATCCATTCCATGTGAGTATCTTGATCCTACGTCGAGAAGATCGGGCGACCCCGTATCATCTTGGTATCAGAGCGCGGTTTACTCGGTAGGATTATTTACCCTTACTTTTAGATTGATTTATTTTTGTCCTATAGTCCATTAAACTGAAAATTGCAACAAAAATTAACCAAACCCTAGTTTTTGCATCTGTTAATTTTGTGAGTTTTGTTAGGTTTTGATCCATTAGAATTTTTGTTTAGGTGCTGATCGTTCGTGTTTATTTGCGTAGCCTAATCTTTGTGTCCAATCCAAAAATCCAAAAAAAAAATCTTGCTGATATTCTTTTCATCAATTGAGACTAGCTGTTGAATATTGCATCTAGGGCCGCTCTTGAGTACTTTACACCTTGCTGAATATTTGTGACCTGTGCAAAACCAAAAGAACAATTCAACCTAGTTTGGCCTTTGAAAGAAAAAAAGGAAGTTGAGCAAAAAAACAGTGGAGGAAAGAAAGAAAGAAAGGAAGGAAGAAAAAGCATTGGCCGAATTTGGGTGAGTTCTTAATCCATAAATTCAGATTGTGTAATTTAATCTCTTGAGCAATCTCGTGCCCTTACATTCATATCATTGCAATTGGCTAGCGTCTCTCCTAGTACTTGGTGCAAAACGAGCTATCTAATCTTTAATTTCAGATTGCCTCTAGTTAGCTCATTCCTTTGTTTGCATCGAGTCACATTAATCTTTGCGTGTGCGTTCATATACTACACTTAAATCTTTTGGATCATCACTTAGGCAAAGTATTCTAGTTTGGATTATTACTTAACTTTACAACATCAAGAATTTCAGATTGCTAGGATATACACTTCCATACCAAGCTCCACCATATAACCGTTGTTGTGCAAGTAGTGAACACTCTTGAATTTGCTTAATCATCACGTTCTTTGTTGTCACTTCTACCGTGTGTAAGTTTTATTGGCCTTAATTCACTTCGGAAGGGTAAGAACTTTACTTGGGAGAGAAAATAGTGAGATTGAGTGATTTCCACATATATATATGTTGCATAACTAACCATGACAGGATATTCAACAATTCGTTCCTCTTGGTGTGAACAAAATAGGAATGAACCTAAAGTATTTCGTACCTCATGGTGCGATTCCAATCCCAACAATTTCTTTCTTCCGTTCTATGGAAGTGAAGATCCAGAGGAGTATCTTGAGTGGGAATGGCGGTTGAAGAAAGAGTTTAGATTTCAGAAGCTTCCCAAAGACCAAGAAGTGATGCAAGCCACTATGCAGTTCAGAGACTATGCTTATAGTTGGTGGCAACAATTATCTGGAAAATGATTCATCAGATCTTGGTCAGATTTGAAGGTGATCATGAGAACTGAATTTGTGCCAACCTATTATGAGCGGGAATTGCTTCACCATGTGGAGAGCATCACACAAGGGAGTAACACTGTTCAAGATTACTATAATGAGCTAAAGCGTGCATTGCGACGTGCCGGTGTCACTAGTGCAATAAAAGAACAGGTATACTTCAAAGGAGGCTTGAATTATAAGATCGCTGCTGCACTTCAATATAAATATTTTAGTAGCACGCATGATCTTGTGAATTGTGCTTGTTGTGGCTACAGGCCAAACAGAGAGAGAGATGGTAGTGGAGAGTGATGGAGATGAGCGTTGTGTCCTGCCCCCTCCCCATGGCCTGTACTCATATATATATATACATATGAGGAGTGCTTTTACAGTTATACCCTTACATCTGGTTATCCCCTCTGGGGGCAGTTATGTCAGTACACATGGCCTATTATGGGCCTTATAACCTCCTACCAGGCCTGCTGGGTTTAGGTGGGGGCCATCCCTACGACAGGAGCCTCTCATGGTAAAGGGCTTCACGGGGCCAAAGCCATGTTGCCGAGTCCTTTGGTCCCCTCCGTCCCCGCGGCCTGTGAACTTTTCCAAACTTGACCCGGCTGCGCAGAGTGGCCGGCGATCGCCGCGGGGCGTTGCCGACACAGACAGCGTAGCGGGCCCCTGATCCGTCGCATGAGGCTTAGGTGAGAAGGGACGTGCCGCGACGCTCGGTCTGCCGGCCGTCCACATGGTGAAGCGTGCTTGGCGCGGTGCGGGCATTTGAGGCGTCGTGACCATTAATATGGCGGCGGACTCCCGGTAGTTGGACTTCTGCCGATTGGCCTTCCGCCGGTTGGCTCCCCTGCTGATGGAGTATATATATGGCGCTGGTGCGGCGTTGCTCCTGCGTATATTGTGATAGAAGTCGCTCCTAAAATGGGCCTGCGGTGCATCAACATTCTGGTGACGCTGAACGGCAGGGAATGTTGATGCACGTAGGAGGTCCATTTTTCTTGGGAGCTTGATCAGCGCCGGTTATCGGCACCACCGCGCTTCACGCCCCCGCCGCGCTTTGCGGCGGCGGCAAGAAGGTTCGCCTGTTTTTCTTAACGAGCCTACCTACGATCGGCGTTCTCGATGGAGCCCGCGGCATCACCTTTATGTTGATGCACGTAGGTGGTCTCATTAAGAAAACAAGCGCACTTTGCAGACAAGACCCGCTTTGCGGCGCCCGGCGTAGACGCGCACGCTCCGCCCCTACCCTCCGAGCGGGTGGCGGCGAGCCGGCGCCACCGGCCAATAGATGCGCCCGGCCGGTAGACGCGCGCTCCGTCCCCTACCCTTGAGCGGGTGGCGGCGGAGCTGAGCCTAGCCGGCGAGACGCGCGCTCCGTCCCCTACCCTTGAGCGGGTGGCGCGAGCCGGCGCCTGGCCGGCGAGACGCGCGCTCCGCCCCTACCCTTCGAGCGGGTGGCGGCGGAGCTAGCGCCAGCCGGTAGACGCGCGCTCCGTCCCCTACCCTTCGAGCGGTGGCGCGAGCGGGCGCCTGGTCGGCAGACGCGCGCTCCGTCCCCTACCCTTGAGCGGGTGGCGCGAGCCGGCGCCACGGCCGTAGATGCACCCGGCCGGTAGATGCGCGCGCTCCGTGCCTATCCTTCGAGCGGGTGGCGCGAGCTGGCGCCCGGCCCGGTAGACGCGCGCTCCATCCCCTACCCTTCGAGCGGGTGGCAACGGGCGGGCGCCTGGTCGGCGTAGACGCGCGCTCCGTCCCCTACCCTTCGAGCAGTGGCGCGAGCCGGGCGCCACCGGCGTACGCGCGCGCTCCGTCCCTGCCCTTCGAGCGGATGGCGCGAGCCGGCGCCACCGGTAGACGCGCCACCGGCGTAGACGCGCTCTCGTCCCCTACCCTTGAGCGGGTGGCGAGCGGGCGCGCCTGCCGGCGAGACACGCGCTCCGCCCCTACCCTTGAGCGGGTGGCGCGAGCCGGCGCCACGGCCAGTAGACGCGCCACGGGCAGTAAACGCGCACGCTCTCGTCCCGCCCTTGAGCGGGTGGCGGCGGGCCGGTGCCCACCGGCAGAGCGCGCGCGCTCCGTCCCCTACCCTTGAGCGGGTGGCGGCGAGCCGCGCCCGGCCCGGCGTAGACGCGCCCGCCGGCGTAGGCGCGCGCTCCGTCCTCGCCTTCGAGCGGGTGGCGGCGAGCTGCTCCTCGCTCGCGAATACCGCCACGCGTCGCGTGACTTGGGATCTCGTGATGCGGTCTTGTCTTTGTAAGGTTGCTGGAATCACGCCGTCCCCGGCCGCCAGTGGTTAGGTTCCCGTCGTGCGACCGCTGAACGCCTGAGGCACGCGGTGGCCTATGCTTGGTGCGCGGCGGGATGTGGACGGTTACGTGCTCGCGGTTGCTCGCCTTTTCCCTAGGCAAAGGGGACACGGGGCGGGCGATGAATGGCGCAGCGCCGAAGTTGTTGTGATCCCTGGCCCATTAGTGCGCCTTTAATAGCGGCTAGGTAGCGTCGTGCTGTGACGGCCCTTGGCGCTTATGGTTGAGGCCTTCCAGCTTCGGGTATGGGGCATTGCACTTGGACGGGCGCTCGTACGACTGCGGTCGCGTCCCATACGTGGACCATCGCGACACTTCGTTTTTAGCTACGGGGAATCGTGCGGGGCAGACCTTTACACCGCTGCGGCTGCATCCGGCACGCGGATCGTTGCGATGCTTCGGAAGCGGCGGTATGGGCAAGGTGGCTTGAAATAGCCCCCCCGTAACAACGTTCCCAAACCTTTACACCCTCTGTTCTATCTGCTCCGCCCTCTATACTTTCGCGATATCTTCACTGCTTCAATCTCACCGTGGGAAGCGATGGACTCCGGTGGCAAGCGCGGCCAGGCGGTTGGTGGCCCTGACATTCGCCGGCGGTCCTCGCTGTTGAAGGTGAAATACGCGCTCCAAGAGCGCGACCCGGCGGCGGCGGACAAGGAGTGGCTGGTGGCGGAGGAGGAAGGCACGTTCTCCGGCGAGCTAGGCCCTCGCCAGAATCGAAAGGCGATCCAAGGGCTTCTGCGCACGGGGAAGTTGTCCGAGCGCCAGGAGGTACGATTGCCCACCGCCGACGAGACGGAACCGCATCCCGAGAGGTCGGAGGCGGTGGTGTTCGTTGCCTTTTTCGATGCGGGGCTCCGCATCCCAGCGGCGGCTATCGTAGGTGACGTCTTTGCGACCTTCGGCCGAATCGCGCGGTGACTCGAACGCCGTGGCCCAGCTCGTGGTGTACAGCTGGGCCTTGCGCTCGGGGGCGTGTTGGCCCAGCGCCTCGTTGTTCGCCTACCTTCACGAGGCACGATGCCAGCCCGAGGACCGGAAGGACGGGACGCTGTCGAGCTTCGCTAGCGTCACCTTTATTCTTCGTCCGTCGTGCAAGAAGCTCTTCCCGCGAACTCAACTCGCGGGAAGTGGAGTCTTATCGATGAAGCGGTGGTTCTACCACCGCGCGAGAGCGGAGCGCCTTAATTGCACAGGCCGACCGATCGCGTTCAAGCCCTCGCCCGGCCGGACGCTCGATGAAGAGGACAGGCGAAGGGCCCAGCGGCTCGTAGGAGCTTCAACATGCGCGACCTCGCCGAAGAGTACGTGATGTACGGCGTGGCACCGCTTGCTCGCGATCGCGTCTTGCGCGCGAGGCGTCGAGACGACAATGTTTCGCCATCGATCCGCCGCCGCGCCCCCGATCTTCGTGAGCCCCGATCGCGTCTCTCCTTTGTTCACGCGAAATGCGTTATATGCGATGCTATTCTCCTTTGCATCGTGGATTTGCTTGGAGGAGGCGGAGCAAGCCGCGCAAGTATTCTGGGGCCGACATCGGCGTGGAGCACGAGCGGCGGCGTCCGCCATCGCCGAGGCGGGTCGGGCGAATAAACCGCTGCGTGTGCGAGGCTCGCCTTGCCGTGCGGGCGTGTCGCTCGCACGGCGGTCGCGCGAAGAAGAGGGCACCGCTCGGAAGAGGGCCGCAGCGGGCGCTGCCGCGCTGCGCGGCGGCTACCATCTGCGCCGCTAGTGCTCCGGTAGCGCGCGACGCGGTCGAACTTCGGCGAGGTATGCCGATTCGAGCTTGGGTGGCGCAGACGCCAAGGCGAGGTATCTTCGCGAGCGCCGGATGATGGGTTTGCCACGGCGGCGGAGGGGGAAGTCTCGCCGCCACCGGTCGCCGAGGCGAACCGTGCGGACCGGCGATGCCGAGTGGATCCTTTGGCCGTGGCGGCGTGGTGCCGGGGCGCTCCACGGGCGCGCGAGCCATGCTGCCTTTAACGACAAGCGCGGCGGTCGAGGTGCCCTCGCGATTGCTACCGCGGAACCTTCGCCCGGGTGGTGCGACCACGGGCTTCCCACCGCGATCGCAGCTGGGCGATTTGGCTGCTGCCGCCGCGCTAAACGGCCGTGTGTGCGGCCGGAGCTCCACCGGGCGCCGCGGATTCGCGTGGCCACGGCGTCGAGCTTGTGGGACTCTAGTGCGGTGCCGAGACCTGCGCGCATATGCGCCTTCCACCCCCAGCCACGCCGCCGCGCGCGCGGACGGCCGCCGCCCGCCCCAAACACAGAGGCTTTTGCCCGCGGCGGACCATTGCTTCTACGGGGCTTACGCCACCGCCACCCCGCCGGGATGAGGGGCGAGTCCCGAGGCCCTCCTTCTCGCTACCGAAGGTAGGGCGGCTTAGCTTATTCGGTGTGTTCTTTCATGCCTGCGGTGCTCACTGCGGCCTTGTTTGCAGCTGCTGCTCATTCGGAGGGGGCACTCGGCGAACACAGGACCTCCGCGCGTAAGCCCCGCGGACCTCGTGCCGCCCGAGACGCCGAGGGCGTGGCGCGGATTGTGAATGACGCGCCACTGCGTCGACTCGCAAGTGCTTTGAGCCTACGGGGTGGGGCGCCTCGACGCCGAGGTGTGCAGGGTGAGTAAGTACTCATGCGACAACTCCGTGTCTTGGCCGAGCTTGCTAAGTCTTTCCTTCGCAAACACTTGTCTTTGGGCAGGCTTTGCAAGCGGCCTATACTCGTGGCCGAAAGGCGCCGAGGATAGGCCGCGGGCCGCGAGGAGGAGCTCTGCTGGCCTCTGGGGCCCGCTCGCCAGATGCCCGCATCCGCCAGCTGGAAGCGGAATGCGCCGAAGCGAGGGCACACGCCGAGGGACTTGTGGCGTCGGCGCGGGAGTCGGCCGCAGAGGCTACGCAATAGAAGTTTGCGGTGGAGCAGGACGGGCTCCTGGAACAGGTCGCCTCACTAGAAAAGGAAAAATGCGAGCTTACCTTGACTCTAGCAGAGCGTAACCAGACGCTTGGCGATGCCTCGGTGGTTGCGTGGGACGCCCTGCATATGCTGGAAGCCACCTCGAAAGGCTTGCGGCTGGAGTGTCGGACCACGCCTTCGGCCCGGAGGAGTTGCTGCGGGCCCTTCGCTGGATCCATGACGCCGCCGGCGTTGCGCGCGCGGCTGCGGCGAACTTTGGCGACCATCGTGCCTATGTGGCGTCGTGCACGTGTGCGCCCTCCTTCGCATCGTGGTTGCACGCACATCGCCGAGCCGAGAACCTCACCGGAGATGCTCGGCGGGGCCGAGTGATGTCCGGTGAAGTCCATGCCGTTCGCGGCCCGTCAAATGCTTCTACGGCGCATGCGGGACTACACCGGATAGCCGCCATGGAGGTGGAGCTGGAGTATCTTCGTGGTGGGGACCTCGGCGATTTCGGGCGAAGTCGCGCGCGCGGGCGGCGCCGAGGTCCGCGCGCGACGAGGGTGTCATGGAGGCCTCGAAGATGCCGAAGGCTCACGAGTCGCGGCGCCAACGTGGCTAGGTGTGGGCGTGCGTTGTAGCGTCTCGCCTTTAATTGAATGAATAAAGTGCGTGTTTGCTTCACGAATCGATGACTTGCCTTCATCCCGCGCTTCCTTGCCGGGGCGGCCTCGCCGCGTTGGCCTTGCGACCGCGACGCCGCCGGCGACGCAAAGGGCCGAGGAGTCGCTGAACTTTTGGGCAAGCCGGCCTTCTTCAAGCGAGGCCCGAGCTTTAGCGCGTGTTAAGGACGAGCCCGCGGGGTAGCGGCTTAGAACGGCAAGGATCTTTGCGACCTTTGTACTTGTGTGATTTTTTCGATATGCAAATTTTTCTGTCATCTTAAGATATGCGCTGTGTGTTGATGCTGCTTCGGATTCACCGGTACGCCACATGCTGCGCGGGGACGGGATCTCCACGCTCGACGTGCGCCGTTGGCGAAGTAGTCGCGCAAGGGTTCCTTAGAACTGCGCTTGCGGGGGCAGTCCTTGGCGCCTTACCTTTTTACAGTCCATAGACGGGCGGGTGCGGAGGCGGACCTCGACAGTTCACCATTTTATAGTCCGTAGACTGGCGCGTGCGGAGGTGGACCTCGACGCTTCGCCTTTTTATAGCCCATAGACTGGCGTGTGCGAGGGTGGAAGTGCGCGCACGTTCCGTTCCTCTTGCTCCTCCTGGCGGGGGTAGCCTCTGGCGCGCTGTGTCTTCGTCAGTGCGCGCTGCGCTCACCTCCCGCACTACGCGGTGCGAAACGTGTGGGAGGCCTCCGTAGCCTTATTTTATGCTCCGCAGAGTATGCACAGGGACGAGGTTCCCGGCATGCGCGGAATCCGTGTCTTGTTTAGACTCCGTAGAGTGCGCAGGGAGAACAGCCGCGTCGTATTTAGAGTCCGTGGACTGGTGCGTGCGGAGGCGGACCTCGACGCTACGACTTCCTTTATAGTCCGGAGACTCGCGCGTGCGGAGGCAGGCCTCTACGCTACGTCTTATTTAGAGTCCGTGGACTGGTGCGTGCGGAGGCGGACCTCGACGCTACGGCTTCCTTTATAGTCCGGAGACTCACGCGTGCGGAGACAGAGCTCGACGCTACGTCTTATTTAGAGTCCGTGGACTGGTGCGTGCGGAGGCGGACCTCGACGCTACGACTTCCTTTATAGTCCGGAGACTCGCGCGTGCGGAGGCAGGCCTCTACGCTACGTCTTATTTAGAGTCCGTGGATCGCGCGTGCGAGGTGGACCTCGACGCCACGACTTCCTTTATAGTCCGAGACTCACGCGTGCGAGACGAGCTCGACGCCACGCCTTATTTAAAGTCCGTAGATCGTGCGTGCGAGGCGGACCTCGACGCCACGCCTTATTTAAAGTCCGTAGGCCCGGTGCGTGCGGAGGCGGACCTCGGCGCTTCGCCTTATTTAAAGTCCGTAGGCGGTGCGTGCGGAGGCGGACCTCGATGCTACGCCTTATTTAAAGTCCGTGATCGCGCGTGCGTCAGCGGACCTCGACGCCACGCCTTATTTAAAGTCCGTGATCGCGCGCGTGCGAGGCGGACCTCGACGCTCGTCTTATTTAAAGTCCGTGGATCGCGCGCGCGAGGGCGCCCCGTTGCGTCTTTTGTTTATACTCGTGCCCGTCACCCTTGGCTACGGCGAGTGCACACGCGACGTCGACTTCAATTTATACTCACCCGTAACCACGCTACGGCGAGTGCACACGCGACGTCGTCTTTGTTTATACTCGTGCCCGTCACCTTTGGCTACGGTGAGTGCACACGCGAACGTCGCGACTTCGATTTATACTCGATCCGCACCCTAGCTACGGCGAGTGCACACGCGAACGTCGTCTTTGTTTATACTCGTGCCCGTCACCTTTGGCTACGGCGAGTGCACACGCGAACGTCGCGACTTCGATTTATACTCGATCCGTACCACTCGCTACGGCGAGTGCACACGCGAACGTCGTCTTTGTTTATACTGTGCCCGTCACCTTTGGCTACGGCGAATGCACACGCGAATGTGCGACCGATTTATACTCGATCTCGCACTGCTACGGCGAGTGCACACACGAACGTCGTCTTTGATTTATACTCGATCCGTACCTTTGGCTACGGCGAGTGCACACGCGAACGCGCGACTTCGATTTATCTGCGGAACGCAGCGCCCACCACACGCACGCGCCTCGCCGCGTATTTGCGCGTGATGAAGAAAGGTTGTTGGCAAACGGTGATCTTCATTACATCCCCGCTTCTTGCGTGGCGATTACATAGGGGTGGATATACTAACCGCTTGTCCTTGGTGCGGCGGCCTCTGGCCATTGGACATCTGCGCAGGCCCGCCAAGGCACCTCTGAATGGCCCCGCGACCCCGCGCCGGCCGCCACTCTAAGAGCGCCGCTGGGCTTCGCGACGCAGTACACGGTACTGGCTCGATGCGCCGGGCCATATCCTGGTCACCTCGGACGGTGATGATGGTCCGGGGACCCGGGATCTTCATGCATAGATAGCCGTGATGTGGTATCGCGCCAAAGGAGTTGAGGATTGGGCGCCCTAATATGGCATTGTAGGGGTACGGAAGGTCGACCACGTCGAAGGTGGCATCTTCGGTCCGCACATTGTTATCTTGGCCGAAGGAGACTTGAAGACCTATTTGGCCCAACGCCCACAGGGGCTGTCCCCCGAAGCCCTGCAGTGGGATTCCTGAGGGTCCTAGGCGGCTTCGAGGGATCCCCATCTGGTCGAAGGCCGCCGCAAACAATATGTTCGCGGAGCTACCGCCGTCCACCAAGGCACGCCCCACATCGCATCCCGCGATAGTAACCCGGATGACTAGGGGGTCCTGATGAGGGAAGTCCACGCCTTGGGCGTTGTTGGGTGTGAATGTGACTTCGTGCTGCGCCCAGTCCGGCGGTGCATGCGCTGGGTATGCCGCCACGTAATGTAGTCTTCGCGCATAGGCCTTCTGCTGCTGTGCTGAGGTGAATTCCAGCGCAGAGCCTCCTGATATGACGTTAATGACCCTGCGGTGGGTTGCCTCCAGGGCCTGCAGCGACAGAAGGCCCTCCCGAGGCTGCTGTATGTGAGCTTGGATCCGTAAGGGGCCTTCCTGGGGTTGCATCCCCTGCACCTGTACCTGCATGGGGGCCTTGTACGGGAATTGGACGTGGGCCACCGCAGGCGGACGTGTCTCCGGGTTCCTGTCCTTGGTGACGCTATCGCGGAGCGCCGCGATGGAGGTGCAGGTGCGGGTATCGTGGTTGCCGTGGCCGTGGACTACGCACCAGAGTCCCTGGTGCTGGTCATCATAATCTCCACGACTTTTATCGTCGCGGCCCCGGCCACGGCGCCCCCGACCGCCTCTGCCCGCAGGAGCGCCCTCGTCGGAACCACCTTCAATGTCGAGGACGTACCGGTTTCGCCTCGACCTCTGCTGGCTGTGCTTGGGCCGGTCGGACAACTCCTTGTGCGAGGCGTCCCTGCGGTCAGGCGCATCCCTGGACGACTCCTGCTTACGCTTTCCCTTCGAAGAACCGTCCTTCGGCGGATCTTCGGCTTTTGCTGAGGCTCCGGCCTGGTTGGTGTCGGAGTTGTCACCTTGCCTTCGCCGCGCGTCTTCTTCTGCCCTGGCGTATTCCTCCATTTTGTCGAAGAGCTTCGCCACCGTCTGGATTGGCTTTCGCGCGTTGTACTCGGCCATCGGGCCCAGACGAAGGCCCTGTATGGATGCATTAACAATGGTGGTTTCATTAATGTCTTTCACTTGGCATCGAATTTTGGCGAAGCGCTTGAAGTAGTCCCGGAGCTTCTCCGAGGGTTTTTGCTTCACAGCGAAGAGTTGGTCCGCGTCGACTGGCTCCACATAGTTTCCTTGGAAGTTGTTGTGAAGGCGATCGCGGAGCTGCTCCCACGCGTAGATGGAGCCCGGCTCTTTGGTAAAGAACCAAGAGAGCGCCACTCCTTGCAGCGCGAGGGGGAGTCCCTTCGCCTTCGTGGTGTCGTCTCTGCCCGCGGCTTCGATCGCGATTTTGTACACGCGCACGAACTCACGGGGGTCCATGTCGCCTTTGTACGGGTCAATGGCGCTAGGAAACTTGAAGTCCTCGGGCCATGCCGCCTGCTGCAGCCCCGCCGAGAGCGGGGACTCTGGATCTACGCGCCGCAGCGGCACGCAGCTAGACATGGGGGCTTCGCGACTATCCGCCCTCTCCGGCGTGGGCTCGGGCGCGATTAGTGGCACGGCCTGCTGGCTTCGAGCCTCTTGCATATCTCGGACGGCTCCGTGAAGGTCCCCCAACTCCCGCTGGAACGCGTTGAGGGCCGCCAGCAGGGCGCTTTCCACCGGCTGTGCGGGAGGGGTCACCGATACTCCCAACGGGCGGATCGGCGCGAGCACGACCGCGTCGCGAGCTCCCGAGCTGCCGGTCGCTCCGTCATGGCTACCTCGAACCGCCGGTCCTGCGCCGCCGCGAGGGTCGCGGCGGGGCGGCGAGGTCGGCCGTCGTTGCATCGGCGGGTCGATTGCCGCCGCACCGGCGCCGACGTCCTCGACCGCGGGGTTCGCCACCGCAACGCCGGTGACGGGGCGGGTTGTCGCGGTGCCGGTGACGGGGTTGGTCGCCGCGGTGCCGGTGACGAGGTTGGTAGGCTCGGTGCCGGTGACGAGGTTGGTCGTCGCCGCGCGAACGTCGACGTCCTCGGCCACCACGCCTGCGTCGCCACCCGCGCTCGCCGCTGCCGATGCCGAAGCCCTGGTACTCATACGACACTCCGGCTTGGCCGCCTTCTTTCCCTTCGCCACCGCTGACGAAGCTCTTTTCGGTGCCATCCTTCTTCTTTGGTCTTCAGGCTTGTCCTTGTCCTCCCCACAGACGGCGCCAACTGTTGTGGCTACAGGCCAAATAGAGAGAGAGATGGTAGTGGATAGTGATGGAGATGAGCGTTGTGTCCTGCCCCCTCCCCATGGCCTGTACTCATATATATACATATGAGGAGTGCTTTTACAGTTATACCCTTACATCTGGTTATCCCCTCTGGAGGCAGTTATGTCAGTACACATGGCCTATTCTGGGCCTTATAACCTCCTACCAGGCCTGCTGGGTTTAAGTGGGGGCTATCCCTACGACAGTGCTATTGAGGAGGAGAAGAGACTTATGGATATTCGTACACCACAGTTTCATCCAAGTCCATACTTCAATTCTTATGCCTCAATAAGTGTGACACATGAGAAGATGACCGAGCATGGGACTTTCCCTTCGGTCAAGAAGACGTGTACTGCTGGCCCATTGCTACAAACAACACTTGAGATGCATCAAAACCCATGTGAGAATGAGAGCCACATAGCCAAATTGAGTGAGAGTGTTAAAAAAAGTGAGCTGTGTGATTCCACCATATGTGAGTTTGAGAGCATCCAAATTGAGAGTCTGAGAGATACACCAAAAGAAAAGATGGAAGTAGAAGATAGACAAAGTGAGGTTGATTTTGAAACTAACACATTAATATCTACTTCTAGTGTTATTTCTCACATTGTGCAGGTTGAAATTGAAGATGAGGAATTAAATATTCAACAACCAGCATCATTGGAAGTCAAACATGAGGAGATAACCACGATTGAAGATGAAGTACTTGCTATCCCGTTGTTACATCATGATGATTTAATACCTACAACACCAACATCAACTGAGGAGAACAACAAAGGTAACAATATTGGTGCTGAAATTAATTGTGAAACGGTGAGTACTTGTGAGAACTCATATGTGCGAATGAAAATTCCATATTCTGAAATTTCTTTGCTCAATTTACATAATGTGGAATTGATTACTCATAAGGAAGTTCTTACTCGGATATCTCCTAGTGATTCTTTGTACTATATCATGTTTGTTGATCCTAGAGAGCTATCTAGTGTGGTTGAGAATCTTGCTGAAATTTCATGTTTAAAATCACTAGTTAGTGCCTATGCCTACACATATAAGTTCAATTTGATCGGAGATTATGGTGTAGATGATAACTTTTATGTTTATCGAATATGCATTACATGTGATAAGCTTGCTGAGTTGAAATTGCATAATTTGGACAAACAATCTTTTATACCATGTCATGATCACAATGAGATGAGGTTTAACAATAGTGCTTGCGGTTTAATAAGATTTCTTATGCCTACTTGTTCTTTTTTCGATGAGCCATCATGTACAAATAATCAGAGTAGCGCAGTTGAAGCAAGGAAGGCACTTACAATTTTCTCTTCCATATTTGAACCGTTTGATCTGGTTTTGCCCATTAATGACTTGTCCATGTACTTCGCAAAGTCGAGGACGACCTTTTCTTATGGGAGGGAGAATGGTGTGAATGAAAACATTGCAATGTATGCATTTGATAGCTGTTGTATTATCAATTGATTTGTGCAAAACAGTGAGAATGACACAATAATTTATTCATACATATACCATGCATATGTGTTGTTCCTTTTATTTACTAAGCCTTCAGATATTCTTGATATGCTAAGCAAAAGAAGTGTTGATGACAAATATATATACCATGGATATACGTTGTATTCTTTGCTTAGTACAATTTCAGGCTATCAAAAGCCGAGGACGGCTTTTCTTGAAGAAGGGGAGGATGATGAGGACATCGATAGAAATACCAAAGCTAGTAATGAACTTCAATAACAGGACCAATAACAAGAGCACGAGCCAAGAAACTACAATCTCAGGTGAACTTGCTCCTTAATGCATATGTCATTAATTTTAATGAGAATTTTATACTACCTAAAAACAACGGTTTACTTGTGTTCAGGTTTGAAGAGTCAACGATGGATGGAGATCAAGGATATGTAGCCGTCATCCAAGGAAGCACAAGTCCATGGCATGAACAATGATCGATCCATGAATAGTGCCACGCATGAACAAAGACACGCCATCAAGACCACGCCCATGAACAATTGCCACGCTACAATACCGGGCCCATGAACAAGGTCTTTGCGCTCGATGCACCGCCGTGAATGATGTCGTGCTACGATTGCTCGCGTATGAATAGTACCATATGGAAAATTTAGTGTTGAATAGCTCTTGGTGAGACTATATATTGAGGGGTAGACCCCATTGTAAAGGGAACCACTTTTGATATTAAAAATACTCTTGTTCTTTCATTGGCGAACAACATTGAAGGAATTGGGAGTTAGTCAAAAATCAAGATTGTTCAACCTTTCCGCTGGGAATTGGGAGCGATACAACTTCATCTGGTGGTCGTGAAGTTTAACACGTGTGATTGGGCGAATTATAGAGTGCTAACTCTTGCATTGGCAATGGGGGATCACTACGATTCATCAATTCCACGTGAGTATCTTGATCCTACGTCGAGAAGATCGGGCGACCCCGTATCAGCTGAGGTGGCACGCAGTTGGCGTAGCGCTTGCGTAGCTCATGGTTGCTAAGGTGGCGCACGGGGACTGAGGGCATCAGCGGATGACGACGCTGCTGGGGTCGGCGAGGGGTGCGCGAGAGGAGGAAGACACGGGAGTTAAGTGCACCTTGGCACGACACTCGAAAATTCTCGATGGTAGCCAGCGACGAGGATGCAGGGGTGGCGAAGTGAGGGCGTTGGCGGTAGGGCTCTTCGGTGGTGGATTCACTCGGTGGAGGGGCGGGGATGCGCGCACGGGTCTGGTGAAGGTGGAGGTGACGAACGGTTATCGGTTACACCAAAGTTAAGGACGACGCAAAGACGAGGAAAGAGGGAGAGAAGCGGGGTTTAAAGTGGGGAAATGGTGGAGGCTGAATGCGGGAGTGATTAGGCTTTCAACTGTAGCAAATGCTCTGGCTAACGAGAAGAAACAGCCACATTCAAGAGCTCAGGCGGGGCATTAATGGTGGTGGTGGAAGGTTGAAGAAGGCAAGAAGAAAGAAGAAGCTGACTGGCGGGGTTGGGCTCTCAGCGAGAGGGAAGAGAGAGGAGGAAGGAGTGGACGGTCGGATGAATGCCACGAGGCGAAAGAGAAATCAGGGCCATCGGATTAAAATGAAGGGGTAACTGAAGGCGGGTGGCTGAGATTAAACTGGGCGGGGATGGATTGATTCAGGGAGCGACACGTGATGGCCGAGTAGAGAGGTTGAGGATTAAATTTGATTTAGATTTTGAAATAAAATTTAGATAACTCCAAATAAAACTCAAAAAATCATAGAAAATCCAAATAAAATTCAAATACTTTAAAATAATTAATTTGAAATTAAATTTTTCAGGAAGAGGATTTTTGGGATGTTACAAAAGTACTCTTAGTTCAGTTTACTGTAATTGTCTTAGGCTTTTCGATTGGTTGTCGTAGACCTCGTGATCGGTAATCGAAGGCTTTGCGATCGGTTGCTGCAGGCTTAGTGATTGGTACTCGTAGACTTCATGGTTGGTACGAGTGCTTCAATTCTTGCTATCTTCAAGTACCTCGAGTACTCAGTAATACCAGCGGTATGACTGGCTGGTGCATGGCAGTCGGTGATTGGTGAATAGTGCTCAGAGGAACAGTACTCGAAGCATTCGATACTCGAAAGATGGAAGTACTCGGTAGTCGAAAGGAATTGGTACTTGGTAGTCAGAAGGACTAGGTACTCGTAGTTGAAGGCATTGCAATTGGTTCATGCATTGTGATCTGTACTCGTAGGCTTCAAGTATGTGTTGTGATAACAATCGGACTGGTTGTGGATGGTGGTCATACCGGATTTACTTGGTGGTCTGAAAGTTGATTTTTGAAAAGCGTGAAAATTGTGGTTGTGGATGATCTGGTTTGTGGTGTTTGCATATGTGGACTAATGACGGTCAAGTTGAGAAGAACCTGTGTCGTGAAAAATGTTCTTTGGTCTTTGATGTGTAGGTTGGTGTGGAGATGTTCATAGTCGGTGATGAGAAGGACTGCACTAGAATGGGGAAGTCTGAGGTCCAAGCAGTTGAGGATGTCACGCGAGATGGTCGGGCTTACTGTAGGATCGAAAATGGCAACAGAAGGGGGGTGAATGGTGCCTTCAAAATTCCCCAAGTATTCACACAATCGTCTTCTCTAAGACTAAGCAAGAATGATGGGGTCGGCCGAAACTCAGAGCAATCGTACCTTACTATGTAGTCGAATGACTCCTTGCTGTGGTCGAAGCGACCAAAGCAGTTTCAGAGCAGCCGAGACTTCATAGTGAAATGCCGACCAACAAAAGAAAGAACACAGTAACGACAGAAAACAGAGAGAGCGCGCACGACCAGCAAGACTCAAAGGCGAATAACTTTATAGTCTCGAGTCAAATAACCAAGAGACTCTAAACACGACAGCAGAGCAGCCTCAAGTCATGTAATCACAGGGCGATTGAAGCTTCTCTACTTCAACCGAGAAGAACAGCATACTCGAAACCAAAATAGAGGAAGATGGAAGCGCTCGACCACCGGACCCGATTTCTGAATAACTTTTGATTCTCGGTTCTGTTTCTCAAGAAACTTCAAACACCAAAAACCAACATCCCCTGGAAGAGAAATTACCATGAAATCAAATACTCTCTGTCGAGACCACAAGAGACGATGTAGTCGAAGTCGAAATAGAGTGGCCAAGCCTTGGGGGCGCACGACCACTTGGTCAAAATACCGACCGAAAAACCTTGCTCTCGGGAGGTAACTGGCCAAAGTGGCCATGAGTATGAATCCCAGTTCAGAGCAAGAGAAAACACCTCAAAACAAAATAATTTCAATCAGGAGGAGATGAGGTGAATATGGACCAGAAAGCGATCAAATCATCCAAATAATATACAGAGACAAAACTCGAAATAGAGGAACAGAGATGAATGATTGATCATTGAGGTTTCTACAACCACTCCAACTGAGAGATACATTAGCACACTTGCTCCTTCCCGAGAACGCACACAAAATAAACAGAGAAGAACAGAGCAACTCACACCAAAACAGAGAGAAAGACCCGAGTGACTTGCCGAAAACCTCAAACGTGCTCTCAAGTTCTACTCCTCTATTTATAGTCACCAGATACAGGGGGAGAACCCGTTAAACCCACCTAACACCGGGTTTTACCATTGCTTTACCCACTAGCAAAACGGACTTCAATGCTTTATCCGCCAACACCAACGGCTCCACTGCTTTGCCCATTAACGCCAACCACTCTTGTGCTTTTGCAGAGACACAGCTTCCCTTTGCAGCTTTCCGCATTTTTCCAAAATGCCACTCCGCTGCCTTCCGGGAAGCTTTCTCCTCTTCTTGTTGTCCAAGACTTGCAACCACCTTGAACGCCTCATTGTCTTCGGCATCTCCCAACCGCTCACCGACCTCAGCACCGCCTGTGCTTAGTCCGGTCATCCATGCCTCGCCACGACTAGCCTCAAGATCCTGCAACCATCACAGATAACAAAACATCACATAGCACCGCACTAGACAAGGGTAACATCCATTTGCATCAGAAAAAGGACTCAAAGCACATTCCACAAAGTCGTAAATGCATTACGATCAGTCGGAATGTCGAACCATTAAATGCACAAGGTCTACGATCGTAACACAAGACCATACGACCGATTTCCAGGTGAAACGACCGCTCCCGGAGGTCATACGACCGATTACAAGCGACCTACGACCACATTCAAGACTCTCAGGAGCTTCCGATCGCTTACGCGTGCAAAACAACCACTTCCAACCGCAACCGAGGCTTGTCTAACCGCGTCCGACCAGCTACGACCACAACCGACCGAGCCCGAGTCAATCTGACCACGTTCGACTGCCTCTCAACGTGCTCGAAGATTGCCGACTACCCATGTGGTTGAGGTCTTGGCTTCCGACTGCTTCTCGTTACAACGTGGTAGTAAGCCACCGACTCCTCAACGTGGTCGTAACTCTGAGCGCCGACTTCCGATCGCAGCGGTTGTGGCTTCGACTTACGACTTCCGACCACGACCAACGTGGTTGTAAGTGCGCTCGACCACAGCCAGAGTGGTCGTAAACAACACTACACGGTCGTAAACAGTCCTGATGGTCTTCGACCACGGCCAGAGTGGTCGTAAACGACCCGGCTAGCTTCCGACCAGTGACTATGTGGTCGTAAACGTCTCTAGGGGCTTTCGACCACGGCCAACAAGGTCGTAGAGATCTTCCGACCACTCAAAAAGGGCTACGACTTTGCAGAAAATGCTCAAACCAAACTCAATCTTTCCAAAACAATTGTCAATTACTCATCAGAAACATGGGGTCACCTCCACATTGTCTCTTAATCTCCCCCTTGATGAGTATATTGACAAATCCAGAAAAAGCATAAAGTTGAGTTTGAATTTTTATGGTCTGAAACAAGATAACAGAGGGAATAATGACCATGTTGCAAAGGAGCAGTAACAAAAAGAACAATTTTTTCCTCAAAAGCTCCAGAAAATCCCCTTTTTATGCCTTTTTCTCCAATATTCTCCCTCTTTTGGCAATAAAATCATCAAGATGCAAGGAGGAAAAAGATCATGATTTGGATGGAATGGCCGAATATTATTCATTGTAAGCATTATGAGCCATGAAGATTATCCAAAATGACCTTTTGAGTATTAAGCCAAGCCATAACATATAAGAATGCTATCAAGATCATGACGATTCATGTATAGACAAGTTAAGCCAAATAAATCATAATCTGAAATTTAGATGAATTGCTTAGCATGTCAAGTCATTCAAGATTAAAGTCTAGCTAAAGGCATCCAAAGATGACGCAAGCCTTGTTAATAATCTAAGTGGAACCAAGAAGCTAGTATTGAGTCATTTTAGAGTGCCACAAGTTCAAGAATGAATCATTTGTTCAAGTACTACTTGGTCTTTTTGTGTAATTAAGCAAATTTAGCACAAATGACATGTTTCTCCGTTTAGACACTCATGGTTGTTTCTAACCAAATTGTTTTGTTTAGTCATGTGCTAGATCTCAAGCCTTATGCGACCACTCCAAGTTAGAAGCTTAAGAAGATGATCTTGGTCAACCAAAACTCCCCCTAAGTTCATGCCTAGTGCAATGGCAAGCAGACTCATGAGAAAGAATTGATGAGACCTATTCTTTCGCACAAAAGAGATCTTTTTGCTTTTGCTGAATTTAGTTCAAGAACAAGGCGTTAATAATAACTCATACTTCACAAAGGAACTAGCATAGCCATGATAATACTCAACTTAGCCTATTTGACATGACGTGAATCATAAAAGGATAACTAAAGACAACTAGTCTCAAGAGCTAACATGACATGATTTAATTCAAGTTGTGCATTCTTAATCAACTTATCATGGCAAAGACTTGACTACACATATAAAGTCATGATAAATCTAGCAATTTAGCACAGATCATGGCAAGATGTAAAGCAGTTGATTTATGTCAAATAAGGATAATAATCAAGGCTCCAATAAAATGACAGATGCAAGAAAATCCAGCTCCCACTAAGCAATAGATGCACTTTTAGTTCAAGTTGAGTTATGTCAATATTAAGATCTAGCAAACCTCAAAAGAACTCCCCCTGAACCAAAGCTATAACCGAGAAGCTGGCACAAAAATCAGAAATGCAGTCTGTTGTAGGGGTGGCCCAACCCCCTGTGTCTGGGCCGTGCAATCAGTCCAACATGTAATAGGCCCAATAGTGTAGAGGAATATAACAGTGTAAATATACCAATGTACCCTCATCCCTTGTAAGTACTAAGGGGTAGAATGGGGGCTTCCCATTCTACCCCACTCATATATAAAACCCCCCAGGAGGGGCAAAGGGGGCACATCCTCTCATTCTCACCAACACTCCCACAGACTTGGCTCTCCTCTTCCTCCTCGACTAGTCCCTTCTTTCCTGTTTGGCCCGTAGCCACAACATAGTTCTTAAAGCATAGATAAGATATAGATGATACTATGGCTTGAACTGACTCTCATCTACCCCATATGACTCTAGGGCTATCAGCTGATCTCCTAACACACTAAGGAGTAAATGTGTTCCCTGTTTACCCAATGGTGGGCCAACCCTTGCTAGAACCTATAAGAAGTGAGTGAACTCAACCTAGTAAGAAAAGAGACAGCTAATAAGCAGCATCCTAGTATCACAAGACGAGAGGAAGAAATCTAAGCAACTAGACAAGAGACACTCTAATCTATGCTAGAAGGACTAACCCGAATGCACCCTCATGCAATGAAATAAAGAGACAGAAGCATATAAATGAGATAAAACATAAAGCACAAAGCTCCCCCTCACATCAATCCATACGGACAGACCACCCCAAACTCTCCCTGCAAGGCTGAAAACCTAGAGCTATCCAAAGGCTTGGTAAAGATATCGGCCAACTGGTGGTCACTCTCCACAAACTGGAGCACTATGTCACCCTTCTCCACATGGTCTCTAAGGAAGTGATATCGAATATCAATATGCTTGGTCCGAGAGTGCTGCACTGGGTTCTTGGCAATGTTAATGGCAGAAGTGTTATCACAAAAGAGTGGAACACTGTCTACAACTAACCCAAAGTCCCGCAGAGTATAAACCATCCAGTACTGGCTGCAAAGAATCGGCAAAGAAGAACATACTCGGCCTCTGCGATCATCAGCAACACCTGATCGCTTCCTAGAAGACCAAGAAACAAGGGAAGTGCTAATGAATTGACAGGTGCCAGAAGTGCTCTTCCTATCTATTCTACAGCCAGCAATGTCTGCGTCAGAGTAGGCTCTGAGGGAAAGACAGGACGAGAAAGAGTACCAGATACCATAGTTAATGGTAGCTCGAAGGTACGCGAGGAGAAGCCTGAAATCGAGCATATAGACACACAGAGAAGTGTATTTCTGGTCTCGAGGCAGTAAGGTATAGGAGAGAGTCAATCATGCTTCTGTACTCTTTTTGATCAACTGGCTCGCCATCCTCATGTGGGTCAAGAGAAGCTGATGATGCCATCGGAGTTGATACTGGCTTACCATCACTTATATCAAAGCGTCTTAGGAGGTCTCGAGTGTACTTGCCTTGATGCAAGAAAGTACACTCCCGCGTCTGCTTCATCTGGAAGCCAAGGAAGAAGGTCAACTTGCTCATCATGCTCATCTCAAACTCTATGCTCATGACATCAGAGAACTGCTAAACAAGAGCATGAGAGGAGCCACCAAAGATGATGTCATTCACATAAATCTAGACGAGTAGAAGGTCATTGCCATGCCTACGAATGAACAAGGTCTTGTCTACCTTACTCATCTCAAACCTATGACTCAACAGATAGGATTTAAGCCTCTCATACCAAGCTCTAGGGGCTTGCTTAAGTCCATACAGGGCTTTAGAAAGCTTGTAGACATGGTTTGGGTATTTGGGGTTCTCGAAACCTGGAGGCTGTCTAACATAGACCTCTTCCTCAATAAACCCATTGAGGAAGGCACTCTTGACATCCATCTGGTAAAGCTTGAAGCCTTTAGACGCTGCGAATGCAAGTAAGATCCTAATGGCCTCAAGCCTAGCTACAGGGGCAAAGGTCTCCTCAAATCTAAACCCTCAACCTGGGAGATACCCTAAGCTACTAATCTAGCCTTGTTTTGAATGACTACCCCATTCTCACTCTTCTTGTTTTTGAACACCCACTTGGTACCTATGACATTATGACCTCTAGGGGGCTCAACAAGTGACCAGACCTTGTTTCTCTCAAACTTTTCTAACTCCTCATGCATGGCATTGACCCAAGACTCATCAGAAAGAGCATGACTAATATCCTTGGACTCAAACGAGGCAACAAAGGCAGAGTGGAGACAGAAGTGAGACATGTCAGACTTTGAGCGTGTGACGCGCTCAAAGAGGTCTCTTATCATTTGCTCTGAAGGATGATCTTTTTGGACATGACGGGGAGGTCCTGGATGATATAAAGAAGTGGCCTTTACCTCATGAGCTGACGAGGTAGGAGCAGAGCCACTAACTCCAGAAGATGTGGAAGGCATGGGTTGATCTCCTTGAGGTGCAGTCGAGGAAGCAGGCACCTCAAGGGGAGGAGGAACTGGATCAGTTAAGCAACCTTCATCTCCATCCTCCTCATCATCCACAAAGATGGGCTCGGACTGCTCTACAGAACCTGAGATATCAGGCCTAGTCCCCAGACTAGCCTCATCGAAAGTCACCTCACAGGTTTCTACCATTTTACTAGACTCGCAATTCCAGACCCTATATGCCCGCGAAGAAGTCGAGTAACCCAGAAAAATCCCATCAGAAGAACGTGACTCGAACTTATCTAGCTTCCCAGAATTCAGAATAAAGTACTTGTAACCAAACACACAAAAATGAGAGACGCTAGGCTTTCGCCCGTATATCAACTCGTAAGAAGTGCGATGCAAATGTGCCCTCAGAAAAACTCTGTTGGAAACATCGCATGCGGTGGCTATCACCTCAGCCCAAAACCTCCTAGGTGTAGAGTATTCATCAAACATCGTCCTAGCCATCTCGACCAAGGTACGGATCTTCGTCTCCACGACGCTATTTTGTTGTGGGACGTGCGAAGAAGAGAACTAGTGCTCTACACCTGTCTCATCGCATAACCTCTCAAAGTAGGAATTCTTGAACTACATGCCATTATCACTGCGGATTGCTCGAAAGGCACCCGGGAGCTCAACAGAAAGCCTACTAGAAAGACCCCGAAAATGGGTAAATGTCTCATCCTTCGAGGCTAAGAAAAACACCCAAGAGTACCTCGAGAAGTCATCGACCATGACAAGAATATACCACTTCCTTCCTGCTGACTGCACTCTAGCTGGTCCAACTGTGTCCATATGGAGCAGTTGTCCTGGTGCATCAGTCATAGTCACTATGATGGGATGATGAGAAGCGGCAACCATCTTGCCGTGCCGGCAAGGAGCGCAAACTAGATCTTTGACCATCTTGAGTTTAGGCAGACCACGAATGAGATCGTGGCTGCTAACTCGAGTCAAATGGTCAAATCCAATATGACCAAGTCTCCTATGCCAGAAAGTGAGGTCACGGGACTCAGAAGCAACTAAACACCTGAGAGGATCACTAGAAGACTCAACAAAATCAGCACGAAAGATCCTCCCATATCTAGAAATCCCGCAAACCAAACTCTCCGAAGAATCAAGAATTTTGCACGCATTTTTCTTAAAGCTCACCTCGAAACCCGCCATCGATAAGCTGAGAAACAGAAAGCAAATTGTATTGCAACTTACTCACTAAGGCAACATCTTTTAAAATGAATGAATCATTAACGCACACAGTACCTTTGGCGATGACACGCCCAGAGGAGGCATCTTCGAAGGTGATCGTCTCATCACCTGGAGCTCGGACTAGGGAAGAGAACCAACGGGAGTCTCTGGTCATGTGTCGAGAACAGCCGGAGTCTACAAGCCAAACCTCTCCCTTCCCTGCCCGGCGAACCTGAGTCAACAAGAGAGGGATGGCTCAGTACTGGGATTAATCAAAAGAGATTTTGGCACCCAATACTGAATCACACGACGAGCAGAAGTAGTCACACACGACTGACCTCTAACTACCATATGCTCTCTGTCACTCAGAAAGCCTAAAGGTCTATGAGCAGACCTAAAGTTGTTGTTGGGCTTGACTGCTATGGCAGAGCGAGTCGAAGCACCAGCAACATGCTGATCTCGCCATGGGTAGCTGTCTCGACGGGGGAAATGAGATTTACCCTCAGGACGGTGGATATCACGACCAGAGGCATATCGAGGACGAAAATCAGAAAACTAAAAAAACCAAGTCCTCGATGCTGCCTAAACACATCAAGCTGATCAACCGTAGACCTCGTGTTGGTCTTAGGTGCACTCAAGTCTGGGGCTGACTCTGAATACGCCTAAGAGCCTGAACACGGTCTCTCCACGCGATCATGGCGCGCCTGAAGAATCTCTCGATCATGTGTCCATCCTTCTGACAGAAAGTACAGTGATACTTCTCCTTCTGAGAGGTAGAAGTATCATGATGGAGCTTCGTCATTTGAGAGGTCAAAGCAATAGGTGTTACCACCTTACTATCAGATATCCCTTGGACGAAGCCCGCAGATTTGAACTCAATCTTTTTGGTCCTGGTCTTAATCTCGATTACACCTGCTGCTATGGGTCTGAGAACAGCAGGTGGATGCTTCCTAACATCCTTAGAGAAATCATATCCTAGACCCTGCTTGAACTTGCAAATCTTGGATTGGTCTAGAATAAGATTCAGCTTCTTCTTGTCTCCAACAAATCTCTCAAGAGTGTTCATAAGATACTGACACTCCTGAAAGAGAGAGGTGCAAGAAGAGCAGGGGGAAGAAGAGACAGCAGAAGGAGATGAAGAGGAACTGACAGCAGGAGAACGGATGGCATATGCACGCACAGCTGCCTCAACTTTGAGGTCTTCGCAAGAACCAGGAGGGACAGTCCTACTTCTAGCCGTTTGGTCCTCGTGCCTAAGCGTCTCTACCACTTCCTTAGACTTCTCCCCCACCACAGCACATGCATCACAATAAGATTGTGACTTCTCTAGTAAGTCCTTAGTTAGCTTCACACATTTATCATCCAAAGCAACAAGTTCAAGTTTTAGTTTTTCACAACTATTGCATGGTGAAATAACAGGATCCTTAGTCGCATACTAAGCCAATTTGTTGTTATGGTCTATCATTTCTTGAAATTGTTTTGAGACAGATTCAAGTTCAGCAGTTAATTTGGGACAATTGGTGCAAGAAACAACGGGCTCTAGCAAGGAAGCATGCAACTCAGCAATTTTATGATCTACCTTCTTTAGATTCATTTTCAAGTTATTGCAGCTTTCACATGTTTCAGGCAGATCAAGAAGCATAGTGTAAAGACCTCTAAAAACATTATTATTATCCTCACATGAGGTGCAAGAAGTAGTCTCAACAGTAGATGAAAGAGCAGCAGTGCTAGTCATCTCTAGCTCAGCAAGAAGACTAACATTCTCCACCTTAATCATGTCAAGCTCAGAAATCATACTATCATGCGAGGTCCTTAGCTTCTGCATATCTCTAAGCAAAGAAGTATACATATCACATTCGTCACAGGAGGGAGCAGATATAAGTGAAGTAAGCTCCCGTGACAGTCTCTCTACTTCCTTCTCCAACTCACTACACCTAGCTCTAGATTTAGCATAAAATTTTTCTAGTTTGAGAAAAGCATCATTGAGCTTGTCGTAGGAGGGACATACCTCATCGGAGTCACTGTAGAGCTCGCTGTCGCTGACGTCGCCCTCATAGGCCATGAAGCACATGCCGATGAAGTCGTCGCCATCCTTGGGATCTTGATCATCCTTTCCGTCGTCGTCACTCCACCCCTCCATGTCGCTGAAGTCGATATCGTTGAAGGCGGTGAGGACGCGGTGGAAGAGCTTCTTAGCTTTGCCAAGGTTGCGGTACTTCTTCTCTTTGCCTTGGGCATGAGCTGGAGGCTTCTTATTGTGGTTCTGTTAGTGTAGTCGTTCTTACTCACACTGTCGTAGTCATTCTTGCCTTTCTCCAGCTTGGGGCAATTTGCCCGAATGTGGTTGGGGCCACCATACTCGAAGCAGATTATCGGCCTACCCCTCTTTCTGTCTCTCACTCTCTTGTATGCATGGGAGAACTTTCTAGCTAGAAGGGCTAATTGGTCCTCTAGTAGCTGCTCTAATTGATCATCGGTTACTTCACAAAGAGCAGCTAGGGAGAAACCAGTAGCATTATCAGAGAAAACACTAGAAGCAGAACTGGTATCGGTGACCAATGCCATCGACTGCGATTTTGACCTACGAGAGACAATGTCAATCTCGTGAGTCTTGAGGCGTGAATACAATGCGTCAAGAGTCAGGGTCGAAAGATCGATCATGTCCTTGATGGTGGTCACCTTCATCTCCCAAACACGCAAATCAAGAGCAGAAAGTATCTGTCGAGCGTTGTACGAGTCGGGGTACGTGAGACTGACCGCTCGGAGGTTGCTCAAAATTTTGTGAAACCTCACAAAACACTCATCCAAGGACTCACCAGCGAGCATTTCAAACTTGTTGTAATCTCGCTTGAACTGGTCCTATTGTACTGTCTTAATTTGAGTGGTTCCCTCATGGTAAGCGTCGAGGGTCACCCAAATATCGAAGGCCGATGTGGGATGAGAGATGCGATCGAATCCGCTTCTGCTAAGACCTTGAATTATGATGTTCCTCGCCTTAGCATTCGCCTCAACATCGGGCATATTTGCCACATTGATGTTCTCATCGGTAGGAACAACATAGCGTCTTTTCACTTTTCTCCAGATGGCATAGCCCTGAGCCTGTATGTAGGTCTCCATCCGACTCTTCCAGAAGGGATAGTCGATCGCATCGAAGATCGGGAGCTTGGTGAAATACTTATCCATTGCCATGGCTCACAGATCGGTTAAGATCTATCCAGAAGAGCTAACCAGCTCTGATACCAATTGTAGGATCGAAAACGGCAACAGAGGGGGTGAATGGTGCCTTCAAAATTCTCTAAGTATTCACATAGTCTTCTTCTCCGATAGCTACAGAAGCTATGAAGCAAGAAGATGAAAGCTCACCAGAAACACCAAGAGAAAGCCAACTGAGACTAAGCAAGAATGATGGGGTTGGCCGAAACTCAGAGCAGTCGATACCTTACTGTGTAGTCGAACGACTCCCTGTTGTGGTCGAAGCGACCAAAGCAGTTTCAGAGCAGCCGAAACTTCATAGTGAAATGCTGACCAACAAAAGAAAGAACACAGTAAGGACCGAAAACAGAGAGAGAGCGCACGACCAGCAAGACTCAAAGGCGAATAACTTTATAGTCTCAAGTCAAATAACCAAGAGACTCTAAACACGACAGCAGAACAACCTCAAGTCATGTAATCACAGGGCGATCGAAGCTTCTCTACTTCAACCGAGAAGAACAGCATACTCGAAACCAAAACAAAGGAAGATGGAAGCGCTCGACCACTGGACCCGATTTCCGTATAACTTTTGATTGTCAGTTCCGTTTGTCAAGAAACTTCAAACACCAAAAACCAACATCCCCTGGAAGAGAAATTACCAAGAAATCAAATACTCTCTACCGAGACCACGAGAGACGATGTAGTCGAAGTCGAAACAGAGTATCTTGGGGGCACACGACCACTTGGTCAAAATACCGACCGAAAAACCTTGCTCTCGGGAGGTAACTGGCCAAAGTGGCCTTGAGTATGAATCCCAGTTCAGAGCAAGAGATAACACCTCAAAACAAAACAATTTCAATCAGGAGGAGAAGAGGTGAATATGGACCAGAAAGTGATCAAATCATCCAAAATAACATACAGAGACAAAACTCAAAATAGAGGAACAGAGATGAATGATTGATCATGGAGGTTTCTACAGCCACTCCAACTGAGACGTACATGAGCACGCTTGCTCCTTCTTGAGAATGCACACAAAATAAACAGGGAAGAACAGAGCAACTCACACCAAAACAAAGAGAAAGACCCGAGTGACTTGCCGAAAACCTCAAACATGCTCTCGAGTTCTACTCCTCTATTTATAGTCACCAGATACAGGGGAGAACCCGTTAACCTCACCTAACACCGGGTTTTACCATTGCTTTACCCACTAGCAAAACGGACTCCAGTGCTTTATCCGCTAACACCAACGGCTCCACTGCTTTGCCCGTTAACGCCAACCACTCTTGTGCTTTTGCAGAGACACAGCTTCCCTTTGCAGCTTTTCGCATTTTTTCAAAATGCCACTCTGCTGCCTTCCCGGAAGCTTCCTCCTCTTCTTGTTGTCCAAGACTTGCAACCACCTTGAACACCTTAGCACCGCCTGTGCTTAGTCCGGTCATCCATGCCTCGCAACGACTAGCCTCAAGATCCTGCAACCATCACAAACAACAAAACATCACATAGCACCGCACTAGACAAGGGTAACATCCATTTGCATCAGAAAAAAGGACTCAAAGCACATTCCACCAAGTCATAAATGCATTGCGATCGATCGAAATGTCGAACCATTAAATGCACAAGGTCTACGATCGTAACACAAGACCATACGATCGATTCACAGCTGAAACAACCGCTCCTGGAGGTCATACGACCGATTACAAGCGACCCACGACCGCATTCAAGACTCTCGGGAGCTTTCGACCGCTTACGCGTGCAAAACAACCACTTCCGACCGCAACCGAGGCTTGTCCGACTGCGTCCGACTAGCTACGACCACAACCGACCGAGCCTAAGTCAATCTAACCACGTTCGACTGCCTCTCAACGTGGTCGAAGACTGCCGACTACCCATGTGGTCGCGGTCTTAGCTTCCGACTGCTTCTCGTTACAACGTGGTAGTAAGCCGCCGACTCCTCAACGTGGTCGTAACTCCGAGCGCCGACTTTCGACCGCAGCGGTCGTGGCTTCGACTTACTACTTTCGACCACGACCAACGTGGTCGTAAGTGCGCTCGACCACGGCCAGAGTGGTCGTAAATGACCCGGCTGGCTTCCGACCAATGACTACGTGGTCGTAAACGTCTCTAGGGGCTTTCGACCACGGCCAACAAGGTCGTAGAGATCTTCCGACCATTCAAAAAGGGCTACGACTTTGCAGAAAACGCTCAAACCAAACTCAATCTTTTCAAAACAATTGTGAATTACTCATCACAAACATGGGGTCACCTCCACATGGTCTCTCAGGTTTAGAGGAACATGATGAAGCTACAGAGAATATATTCTTAAGTAGGCTTAATCAAGAAATTCAGGACCTTCTTGTTCACAAAGAATATAATCCTCTCTCATTTGTTTAAACTTGCTTGTAAGATTGAAAGTCAAATTGAGAAAGAAATGAGAAAGCTTAATGGTAAGAACTATGAGAACAAACCTTTGTTTTGCCTTTTTCTATGACTAACAATTTGCAAAAAGTTGAGAACCAAACTAAAGTGGAGAATGAGTTGATTGACCTACCGACTCCATTGCTTATGAAGAAAGATGAGGGGAAGGATGCACCTGCATCATCTGAGGAGAGACAGAAAGGTAAAGATAATGGTGCAATCATTACTCAAGGTGAGTATGCTTGTGAAGAATTACAATTTTCCACTAGTCATGCTATTTTAGAGCAAAAATTAGTGGAAAACAATTCTGATATGCACATGTTTCAAGTAGAGAATTCAGACTGCATTATTTGAGTGTTGAGAATGAGTTGTGTGCTAATTCCTTGAATGAATCTTTGACACAATGATAAATTAAACCCGATTCTCCTATTTTAATTCTAAATCCATGTGTAATACTTTTGATTATGTCAATGCGTAATTGATCCATGCTAGAGATGAGTTGAATGAGATTTCTTCTTCGAACATTTTCAGTTATACTGAGATTGATCATCCTTGTGAATTGAGTCATTTAGTGAAGAAGTTATTTGATATTCCCAATTCGCTTTCATTACTTCATAATAAATTTTACCTAATAGGCGAGTATGAAGAAAAGGGAAATTACATGGTTCATAGAATTTGCATAACTTCAAAACTAGAAGGTTCAACTTTGGAGAATGAACACTCTCATGTAGAGAAAACTAATGGCACTAACCTTAATATTTCTAGTTTATCTAGTGTTAATTATAAAAGAATGAGTTGGTGGTCATACGTCCCTTCTCCTCCAACCGTCCCATTCTCAACTTCTCATCACTCTCTACTTTTCAACTGATCAGAGTAGCCCTCTTCCATAGCATGGTTCTCTATATATCCAATAAATTTCGTTGCAACGCACGAGTAGCTGACTAGTCTAGTGTTATTTGTGAGCTACATGAAAGCTTTCAAGAAGAGGAGCGTTGTGGGCTGCTTCCATACACCACAACTATTGCTACATTTGCATCGAAAAAGAATTTGCCTGTCATTGAGATCATTAATATTAGGGAAGACTTCTCTAAAATTTCTTTTGATTCAGTTATCTACTTAAACTGATTTGTTACACCTGTGAATTTATCTACTGTCCAGCAAAGCATTATTAATGAAGATCCTTTAAAAGAAAGCATGACAAATACAAGTCAATTTACTGGAAAAATATGATGAGAATAAATTTTATGTGTCTCATATTTGCATTGAAAGATCTATAGCGCTACCCTACACTTGTTCTTATGTGAATAGGTCACAATCCAATACCTTATTTTTCTAAAGAAGGGGAGCGAGATGAGACACACACATAATTCCAACACAATCTAATGAGATTGCTTCTAATCAGGTACACTCATTTCCAAGAGGTTTTATTTTATTTGATAAAGAACTTATGATATTATATAATGAGAGTTTGTTGCATCCTTTGTCATGTACCAAAATTCATGGTCAAGATCATGCTATACATAAGGCTACACATCTATTAAAACCGAAGATGGTTTTGTGTCAAGAAGGGGAGGATGATGTAACCATGCCACAAACGCATATGGCCATAGGTCCCAAAATTGAATAAAAGGTGAATTCATTTCTTAAGTTTCAATTTATTTTAAATGAGAATATGATGTTACCTAATGTTGAAAATGTATAGTTGTGTAGATATACAAGAAGGATTGCATCAATACTACACACTCGAGGTTGGAGTCCACCCAAAGGGAAGCTGACCTACATGTTAAGACTAAGTCGAAGCCTTCCCACAACTCATTCTTAAGGTCATCATGTCACTTTTGTCCAAGTCAAACCTAGAGTTAAAGTTGGACACGTTCTGGAATATAATTCAGCCTCCAGAGATAGCACTAACTTCAAGCGTGCATAGAATTCACATACGAACTATGTTTAAGGTGTATGAGTATAGTATAGAAATTATCTTGTTCTCTTTCCAGCAGATCTAGCCCCACCTCCAATTCCTTATGAACATGCCAAAATCGCCAAAATAAGTTGGGGCTGATTCTAAATCTAAGTCAAAAAGTGTTGTGTCACCTCCACTTAGGCCCATGGGCCTTGTACCTCCTAGGGTTACATGCCCACCCCCTGGCCACCACCCCTTTCCCTCTTTCTCTGATAAATAGCCCTAGGCATATCTTTCTTTCTCATATTTTGTTTAGATCAGTTTAGCCCTTGTGTGCAAACTCCACGCTATCCCTGGTGTTGATTAGACCAACAGATTCATGTTACAGAATCTCAAATATCCTTGTGAGACTTTTATATCTAGTAATTTTTAGATTGCTTTTTACTTGAGTTCTTACTTGTTCTTCGATTGCTTGCAGGAGTTGATCTCTGTGATCAGGTCAACTATCATTCTTAGCGAGGTTGATAATGACAAGAGCGTTGTGTAGCAATTATTGGATGGCTTGATCGTGTTTTGGTTAAGTAGCCTCATCGTCAACGTCATTCTCTACTAGTCGAATTATCATCCACCAGATGATCGGGACCAATCCTACATCACGATGTCTCCAAGAGTATTTAGAAGTCGGTAACCTCCAAGAGTAACAAGTCAAGCCCCTTACTTGACTCTCACCACGTGTAATGAATACACAAGCTCAAGTAGATACTCAATCTACTTCTAGATGCAACACATGCAACTAAAGACATTTCTCCTTGCTCATAAGGTGCAACATATGCACAATTGAGAGAAGAAGCTCACACTAGCTCAACAAAATAAAATAGAGTGCCAAAAGATTGCATCCCAACCGCCCAAGGGGGTATTTATAGCCACCACTACAAAAACTAGCAGTTGGAGATGAAATCACCAAAAATTGGTATTTGTGATACTACCGCCATGTGGTGGCCGGTACTACCGCACCTATTGTTCAACGGTTATTTGGGGTTCATTAAATGCACAAAAACTAACCGTTAAATTGAAAATTGATTGTATCGTACTCACAGTGCCCGATACTACTGATTATGCGACAATACCACACCTAACTTGCATAGTACCGATTTCAAAATGCATCTCTCTAGAAAATAGCTACCACCAACTAACTTTCAATCATACCGCAATACGATAGTACCAGGTATAAGGGCGGTAATACCGGCACATAATTTCAGCACAGGAGATACTCAGAAAAACGGTCATACCCTTTGACTCCGATGCCAAAATTGAGGGATCTTGGACTCTATGAAAAACTTATTCAAATAACTACACAACTCATCTATTTTCATGACCTCAAACTAAATAGATCAATGCAAAAATTATAAGAATTCTAAAAAGTTACTACAATGGTCTAAGTCCAAGGAAATAGCAACAAGCAATCTTAGACTATGCCAAGGGATGATGCATCAGTTAATTTACAAAACACATTTGCAAACTTAAATCATGCCACAAGGAGTAGGTATTTGGACATTAACCATTTGCAAAACACATTTGCAAAGTATAGTCACATGCTACAAGGATTAGATGCACAAGCCTTAAATATTTGCAAAACACATTCACAAATAATAACATTATACCACGAAGAGTTAGAGCAAACAGGATTGAGCTATCGACATATGATGAGAAGCAAGCTATTAGAACAGACTCCTCTTAATAGTACGCCAACATATACTAGCAATCCGATCTACTAACCAAATACCAAGACGATAAAAGACTAGAAATATATCATTAGCCCTATTTAGTTATACATTTGTCTTGAACATCGTCTTGAAGCTTAATGATGCGCATCTTCACTTCAAGTCCGGATTATTATCTTGATATTCATCAATCCATGATGCATCTTTCACTTACCCTCCATCAACGCATGATAGATCTTCTCTTGACTTGATGATCAACTCATGATCATCTACTCTTCTTGAACCTTGACTTGATGACGATCAACTCATGATGATATCCAAAGTCTCTATCATCATGTAACATAACATATTCATCCAACTCATGAAAAATATTAATCCCACAATGTAATTATCATTAAATATCAAAACATACCATTAACTCATAATTGTGGTCTAGATTCTTCAATCTTGCTCTTTTTGGTAATTGATGGTAATCACCACAATTGCAAATAATTAGGTATAAAGCAATACGAGTATATATATATATATTACACAAGTTTTATGTACTTAAAGATATGTTTCAAAGTAGAGATCTTCAGTATATATAGATATAAAACATGGATCAATACTAATGAAACTATAAAACATAGAGTGAACTCTCTACATATGTGCATGCAAGAATGTGTAATAAAAATATATGCATATATTCAAGTTAGACTTTTGGTGGAATTCAATCTATATTTTGGATCTGAGAAATGAAACAAGATATAAGAATATAACTTTGAATGCATACCTTTATAATTTTCACCTTTTTGTCCAAATGAGACTAAACAATATCATACTCAATAAATGAGTTAGTCTCTCATTTAGATTTTTTTATTAATCACCAAAACCAATTTAATGGAACTTGAACTTCCAAGAGCTTGACCTCATGGTTAGACTCTAGCTGATCCATCTGTCAAGACATTAGGATATTGTAGTTTGTCAGGTTCTTCTGTGTCATTTGATATGCTGATAGCTTGCCCCTATTTGATATTGATGAGATGGTAATGGCTTGAGCAGAGAAAGCACTCTCCCATTGGTGAGTTTCAGATAGCTAGGTTATTCAAGAAACTTTGAATACCAACTCTAATGCTTGACTCGTTGAATCAACATATGGAAGAGAGGGGGAGAGAGAGAGAAGGGTGGAGAGGAGGAAGAATAGTGCCACATCAGCTCTACCTGTGTACCATGTCAGCAAAAAATAAACAAGTAAAGTGGATAGTTTCAATGGTTCGAGGTTCTAATTCGAATGGTTTCAGAATTTAAGATTGAAAATGAACTAAGGCCAGAGTTTAAGTTGAAAAGTGGACTTTTTCCAAATATGAATTGCACATCACTACCGATTGATCTTCTTTCGCTTTAGATTTTTTAATATTTACCATATGTGCTTTCACTTATGCATATATTTTATATTAGAATATTATATTTCAACTTTAGGTTTTATGCCAAATCTACATAAGGTGTGAAACTTTGTAGAAGCTCTAAATCTGCATTTACCAGAGTTCATGCTCTCTCTCTTTCTCTTGACCATTTTAAAAAGAAAAAGAAAAAGGAGTGCAAAGATATGGAAGAATGGAATTTACTCCAGGTGTGCTTCGTCATTAATTTGTTGTAGGTGTCATTGTGGCGCTAGATGTGGAGAAGTTGAGTTAGTGAAATAGATGGTCTTTGAGGGATTGATTAACTTAAAATTACACGAGTTCAACAGACAATTTGCTTAGTAAACTTGATCCAATGCAATATATTTGTGTGCTAGTACTAGATTAAGAGCTAGAGATCTTATGCGAGGATGGCAATCATGGACTCGATCGTGATCGCTTGCAAGGGAAAATAGATAGAAGCATAGCCCATCAGGTGGTGTTGGCTCTCAAAGTTTACCTTTTTTGTACATTCAATAAAGCAGTGATGATCAAATACAAATATCTACTCTTGCGTAATTTTTGACAGAAAAGATCACAAGTCAAATGACCCCAAAGAAGTTATATTGTCTTTTATAATTTATGATTTCACTAAATTGCTAGCATCACAATACCACTATATCAATAGCCACATATCAATGAGGTATATCAGGGCATTGGGTGATATTTGAAAACATGCATAAGTACAACCGGGCCAACTTTGTTGCGCAAGTGTTGAGAAATGTTATGGTTGTGCTTCAAATTAAACAAACTTAATCGTTCAAACTACGTTGTATACAACAATTAATGGATGCTATACATGCAGTAGCATTAATCGTTCTTTAATTAAGATTTTTCTACCTAGACAATAGAGTTTGGTAAGGTGGACAGTCCTCCTAGTGACAAATCTCCTCAAGCTTGTCATGATTTTCTACTTATACAATCATTGTAAGTAACAAAATTCTTATTCTTGGAAATGAAGAATACTATGTGTGGGAAATGGGATTAAACCACACGATGTCCCTCTAGATGAAATCTGCCACCATTAGGTCGATCGTTATATATCTGCCAAATTGAGGAAATTTGTTATGTGGAGGATTGTCCTTCTCAAACTCTAGGTTGTCTAAGTAGAAAATCCTAAGAAAAAAGAGATATGTCAAGTTGTTAATTACTTTTTGTATCTGCTAATTAACGGTCAAAACAGGATAACTGGCATAAAGAAAAAAGTACCAAACATATACGTAGGAAGATGCCTGATGCATTGATTAATGTATCTAGCGCTCTTTTTGAGTTTGATCAAGGCCCTATTCATATTAGCTTTGGCTGATGGTTTTAGCTATGGCCGATGGTTTTTGGCTGAAAATAAATAGCAGTAGCTGAAAGAAGAGGCTTTCTGTAGGACCGGTATGACAACAGAGTGGGGTGAATGGTGCCTTTAAATTTTTCACTAAGTATTCTCTAATTCTTCACTCCAATATCTATAAGAAGCTATGAAGATCAAGAATCCAAAATTCTAAAACAAATCTTGGTGCAACAGTAATTTCAGCCCGTGGACAGTGCAAAAATAACACTATTTCAAATCCAAAATTTCATTAAACATTTGATATGTAGATCCAAAAGACTTGAAACTTTAACCAAGACTTGATCACAACCTTAAGAACATATGTCAATCAAAAATCGTAAAAGAACTTAAGAGAATTAGAATAGTTTAGTTCGTGAAGCTATGCTGCAACAAAACAAGGCTAAAACCTAAAATTGAACTAACTCTCAAATCAAAATTCTAAATTACTTGAAATTTGGTATGCACATTCTCTAGGATATCAAAAACCTATTCCAATCAACGATTAGAAAATCATTGCTAAAGTTCTGACATTTTTCTGTTTGAAGGAATGGTGCACTAAAACTGAGCAAAAACCAAAAACAGTGAATATGACTTGCTCGTGGGTGGATGATGGGCAAGATGGCTCTAAATATGTTCCCATGTGTCATAGCAAGTAAGAACACCAAATAAATCAAGGCAAAAACAACTAGATCAAGAAATCACTCGGAGATTCCAAAAGAGCAAAAACTGGGTTTCTTCATGAACTTGCCAGCCAAGTGCCTAAATGGATGGAGATTGATTTTCAGAAGTTATCTCCATCTCTTACACGTCCTTGGCACAATAAGGTCAAGAAGGGGAGAGAGAAGAGCAAAAAACCAACCAGGTCAAGAACAAATCAATTAACACAAGAGGGATCCGTGGAAATGAACAAAGATTGATGTATTGCTACTTGAAGATTTACTTGAAGATGAATATTTTAAAGCCACTTTACTTGGAAGACAACAAAGTACAATACAACACTCAACTTATCTTAAACTCTATCCCTAGAACACTTGAACTCAATAAAAGGATGGTTGGATAGTTAACTAGCAAGTGTCTATCCTAACCCATTAAATAAATAGGCTAGCCAGCCCTATCTAACCCTTAGTAGATACTATCCACTTAGCACTTATGGAAAAACCCGAGAACCTCATATACATAAGTTTTAACTCACACACTACATTTATGCACGCTTTTCAAAGCGTATAAGCCTGAATCTACTAAGTTATTAGCTTTGATCCAACTTGATCTTTTTAAGTTCTCCTTGTCCTAAACCGCTCTTCCAAGTGCCGTGGTTTTGATTGAAGATAATTTCGATATTTTGGTCAACTTACCAAAATACACTTTCTTGATCTGGTCTTCATCTTCCATTGCAAGCAATCGCTATGTTTGTCACGTGTAGGTACACCACTTGCTTGCCACATATCAGCAAGTCTCTCCCGTTCTATTTTCACCGGACCACACCTCATTTGAACTAACCAAACCACATAGTGCAACCTGTCATTCGACTTCCCTTCAATATTTCTCGCATTTCTCATATCATGCTTAAGCTTAGCCATCTCACCCAACATTCTTGATAATTCTGTACCTCGGCTCCTCTATGAGCGTAGACCCGATCCTCGTTGTTAACCATGGTTGACCCAAGTAAAACTTTCTATCTAAAGACAAAGGAAATATTTTCGGGCACAAATTCTTCACAACTTGACTCACGTTAGCTATAACATACATCATGCAACATATATGCACTAACCTAGCTCAAACCAAATCATCTCATGACTCAAATTATCAAAACCATCAATTTCTACAAGCTGTCCAGAAAAATTTGCAAATTTACAAATTCTAAATTTCCACTCCTCCAAAATGGCAATAGTTCATCACAACAAAATCTGGACCTTTTTATATAGTCCTTCACTTTTAGAAGGAGGGGGCGGGCAGTGGGGAAAGTGAGAGAGATACGTGCGTGAGACGGGAGCAGGAGGAATGAGGTGTGTGATATACCCATGACCTCCTATCCTATCCTATCCTATCCCCCAGAGCGAGACGAGAGCAAGAGAAATGAAGAAGCCTTTTCAAGAACCGGGTGTCCATATTTGCTTCTAGCAAAAATAAAAATAGAAACTAATATAAATAGACCCTAACTTAGTTTTACAACACTACTGTGATACTTTTTGATGTTGTTCTTTTGGGCTGTGGCTGATAGCTTTTGACTGTAGCTGATAGGTTTTGACTGCACTTTTGACATGGCAGTAGACTATGTAAATGCCGATATAGATGGCACAGATAATTTTAAACTCAGGAAGTCGTTTGAAAAATCCGCTTCAAGAGGGTATCTATTTGGATGTTTAACATTTTGATTTTTGAAGGATCAAAAACCAAAAGCAGATACGAAAAAGAAAAAAAAAACCCTTCAACTCTTCGACAACGAAGTTAGCCTAGTTGCACTCGCTGATTTAATAACTCCTTCATTTCCCATTTTCTCTCTTTTGCGTTGCAACTTGCAAGCACCCGCGATGTCACTGTCCTGTGGGCCCATGAATAGGCCACCCAAACCAAAGCGGCAAACCGAACCGACCTAACCCAATCCCTCACTCCCTTAACTACAGGCGCACGATTAACCCGACGCCTCGCGCCGAAATGACCAAAAGAGCCCTCCAGGCACTGCCTGCGGGGCGCGCACGGGCAGATCGATCCCAGCCGTCCAACGCGGACAGTGGACCACGCAATCACGCCCGATCTCCATCGAGCGGCTGGCCCAGCCTTCCCGGCCTGAAGCCCATCCCGGTAACTCCACGCGGTGCGCTTTTTGACCGGGCCTCTAGATATTTTCCCGCTCCTACGCCACCGTCCTACCTCACCACTGACACTCCGGTCCCGCCGAAAGATACACATCTGGGGCCCGCACGTCAGTGACGAAAGCTGGAAACCAATTCGAGTAGAGAAACCGTTCCCCGTGTGCAGGGACTCTCATCACCGATGTTGTCCCCCGCTATTTGACCGACACGTGGGACCCAACGTACCTGGGCCGACATGTCGGTTTCGCGTAGGTAGGGAAGCCGGTGGGCGCGGGGGCCTACAAGATAACAACGCCCATCTCCTCGTCTTCCCCACTGGATAGTTGGCTTCGCTAATCGCTAGCGGCAGGAGAGATAAAACAATTAAGCAGCATCACGCAGGGAAGGAGGAAGAGGAGGAGGAGAAAACGAAAGAAAAGAAATTACAATAATTAGTAGTAATAAATAAAGGCGGCGAGCGAGGTGGGGAAAAAGGCGAGGTGAGAGAGAGAGAGAGAGAGAGAGAGATCACGAGGTGGGCTTGCTTCTCCGCTCAATCCAACCAAACCAAATCCGCCTTCCCCTGTGGCTCGGAGCTAAAAGGGGGGGAGGCTTCCGCTTGCCTTGGATCGCGAGGTCACGGGAGGCGCGCGGGGGGATCGAGCTTGAGCTTCCAGCTAGGGAGCTTGCTTTTGGGGGCGACGCGCGGCGGCGAGGCGGGGGAAGGGAGGGATGGACCGGGCGGCGGTGACGGTGGGGCCGGGGATGGACATGCCGATAATGCACGACGGCGACCGCTACGAGCTCGTGCGCGACATCGGCTCCGGCAACTTCGGCGTCGCGCGCCTCATGCGCAACCGCGCCGACGGTCAGCTCGTCGCCGTCAAGTACATCGAGCGAGGGGAGAAGGTATATCACCGCCGTTGTGTTTGTTGCTTTCCCTTGCAGGGGCTGGCTGACTTGCTCTTCCTATGTGTTTTGCTGCTTGCAGATTGACGAGAATGTACAGCGGGAGATCATCAACCACCGCTCGCTGCGCCACCCCAACATCATCCGCTTCAAGGAGGTCATCCTCACCCCGACGCACCTCGCCATCGTCATGGAGTACGCCTCCGGCGGGGAGCTCTTCGAGCGCATCTGCAACGCCGGCAGATTCAGCGAGGACGAGGTCGCCATCTTCCTTAGTCCTACTTGCTTGCCTCCTTACCTCATCACCATAATAGCCAATAGGGCAATAGCGTATATACTGAACGAATTACTGACGATGCTATCTTTCTATGCCATTTCTGTGTATATGGACTAATAATTTAACGGGAGATTGGATCATATACCCTCCCTTTAGTTGGGAAATTGAGGATTTACCCTCCACATCTCAATGACACATGGGGTCATCATAAGTCACTGACACATGGGCCAGGAGGGTAAATCCTCAATTTCTATCTAAATGGAGGGTATATGATCAATTTTTTCTAATTTAACTGCCAAAGTTTTCTGCCTTTTAGGCGCGTTTCTTTTTCCAGCAGCTGATATCAGGAGTCAGCTATTGCCATTCCATGGTATCCTTCATTTCTCTTTCTTCGCCTCTGCCAATTACAGCTTGTTCAACTTCTTTGGTAGGAGAGTTAAATTTGTTCTGCTTTCCTTTTTTTCAAGCAAGTATGTCATCGTGACTTGAAGCTGGAGAACACCCTCTTGCATGGGAGCACTGCTCCTCGCCTCAAGATATGCGACTTTGGTTATTCAAAGGTACTACCGGATATCCTGTGTGCTATCGCCTAATTGCGGTCAACAACCCACAACTTCACTCTGTTCATATATACTAAATTGGGAAATCAAACTTTGCTTGTCCATGTAGTTTTTGTGTGGGGAGCTCGTATCCCTGAAACTGTTACTTCAATATGCTCATTAATCTTTTCTGCATTTGCAGTCTTCAGTTCTTCATTCACAGCCAAAATCAACTGTCGGAACTCCAGCATACATTGCTCCTGAGGTTCTGCTGAAGAAGGAATATGATGGAAAGGTATATATTGAAATTCCCTGTTCCTCATTACTTCCCATGCTCTCATGCATATGGTGCTGTTTAATGTTCATGCCATTTTTCTCCACTTGAGTAACCATATTTGCTTTACAAAACATTTACATTTTTGACATGTGGATAGTGGGCTATGTTATGTATTAGATCGATCACTAATTCTTTGTTCCTCGACGAAGATTGCTGATGTCTGGTCGTGTGGAGTAACACTTTATGTGATGCTGGTTGGTGCATATCCTTTCGAGGATCCTGATGAGCCTAAGAATTTTAGGAAGACAATTCAGGTTTCCATTAAATCCATCTTACACTGCTGTCTCAAAAGTTGCATGTCCATTGTGATCAGAAAACTGACAAGCTTGATTTGGCAGAGAATATTGGGTGTGCAGTACTCAATCCCAGATTATGTCCACATATCTCCAGAGTGCCGAGATCTTATTTCTAGGATTTTTGTTGCCAACCCAGCTACTGTGAGTACTTCTTTGGTTGTGCCTGTGTAGTGTTCCGAGTCACTAGATGTTGCGTATTATTTCCTTCGAGATAAAATGACTATTGTCTGGACGTACAGAGAATCTCAATCCCTGAGATAAGAAATCATCCATGGTTCTTGAAGAATCTCCCAGCTGACCTAATGGATGATAGCACAATGAGCAACCAGTATGAGGAGCCTGAGCAGCCAATGCAGAGCATGGATGAGATCATGCAAATCCTGGCAGAGGCGACCATACCAGCGGCTGGTTCTCGTGGAATCAACCAATTCTTGAATGATGGTCTTGATCTTGACGATGACATGGAGGATCTTGATTCAGACCCTGATCTTGATGTGGAAAGCAGTGGGGAGATAGTATATGCTATGTGATGGTGTGAATACTCTCAAAGATGCAGTGTTTGCTCTCAGTTGCCCTCGAATATGGTTTCTTGTGTTACAGATCAGCAAGATGGTCAAGAGACTCAAAGGGGGATGCATATACTGAGGGTGCCTTGCGAGTTCTGCTGATCATGCTTGATAACCCCCAATTGTTACCTTGTTATTGTTGATGAGTGTACTTTCAATGTTGTACAACTGTTTAGCCCTTTGGATGTAACCATGTTGCTGTGCTAGAATCTCCTGCACTTGAGAACTGGTAGATTGTCTGGAGCCATGCCTCTGCTCCCCTTAACTAAGGGACAGCAATGTTGTTGTATTATTCCACTGTGTTTGTATCATGTATGTGTTGTACCCTTGTAGGCCAATAAGAGACTCCAATGAGGTCTGTTCTCTGAGCTGTCTTCTATTTCTAGCATCCTAGTGCCAGGGATCTGTGTCAGACGAGTGAATTTCTACCTTTTGGTTCAGATGAATTTGTGTGTGGGCCTGTTGCTGATATTCAGTGTACAGAGGTACACCATTAGGTTCCAAGTGTGAAGATATGCAATCTGTTCTGGAATCAACCAGCTTGCTGCAATTGCATTAGACTTGCACAAGTCCTTTTGGTTCAGACGAATTTGTGTGTGGGCCTGTTGCTGATATTCAGTGTACAGAGGTACACCATTAGGTTCCAAGTGTGAAGATATGCAATCTGTTCTGGAATCAACCAGCTTGCTGCAATTGCATTACACTTGCACAAGAATACCATAAGGTGTCATGTTGCAAGTTTCTTGTACAATCCCAAGAACGCTGTGCCAAGCTTGCAATTGCACTATACTGATCCCAGGCTAAATGATTCCACCATTAGCTGACACTACCTTATTTTGCAATTTTGTATAGTGTATATTAGTATTTGATTTCACCGTATCTTCTGCGGCATTTGAATTAGAGAAGTTTAGGAGAGAAAAAAAAACTATTCCACATGACGCAGTGAACTCTATTCTCTCTCCCCCGAGTCAAGGTTCACATGAACGATAATGATAGGAGCACGCAAAGGACGTCGTTGCTATCAGCACCTCAACCCAACCTTAACAATACAATCAGTATTAAAAAGCAAACAGATTAATCACCCAAATTAGTGGTCATACTTCCACCTTTTTCTAAAAAAAAAAACAAACCGCTCATACTTCAAGAAGCATTTTTACCAGCATGCCTCCACATGTATCAAGGTCTGGAAGCACACTACTCCATAGCAAATCCTGGATCAGTATGATCAAATGTTTAAACCCTTACATACATTTATCATATTTATTGCGCGGGCAGCATGATCAAATGTTTGAACCCTGGACCTTGTATGTGACATGCAGTCACATCAAGACAACGATTCAGCACACACACACTATGGAGCAAGTAGGGGATTGAGCACATGACCTATGAACAGCACCACACCAGTCATGTCTTCTCGGATCAGGAAAAGGAAAGGGTGATCCGCGACGAAATCCATTGGCCCTATTGGCATTGACCTATATGTGATCACTGCAGCAGATGCCGCGGCAGCCTCGGTTCCTTCCTCGTTCACTTCAACAAATGACTTGTGGAAAGTGGATGAAATATACAGGCTCTGTCCCACCGGTGAATCGACCATCTCTGAAAGGTTTGCTTCTGCGCTGAATGGCAGCTGAAGCCCCAAACCTTTGAGCAGATCGGATGCTTCAAATCCAAATGATATCTTGAACTTTGGGAGCTTGAATTTCCCGACTGCAAGCTTCTGCGTTGGGATATGTTTCTCCAGGAACCCTGGTTCAGAGCTCAACTTTCCAGCCAAGCTCCAGAGACCATCTTTTGCTTCTGGAAGAAGTATGTACATGGAGAACTGCCTCTTGTCACCACCTTGCTGGTACGGAAGCTTAAGTACCTTCAGGTTTTCATATGACGAAAGATATTGCTTCTTTGTACTGGACATGAATGGTGCTTGAACTGAGCTCCCATCAAGAAGGTGGAATTCGCCGTCTTTGGTCTTAGATGCATCAAACTTCTCAGTCCAAGCTCCTTTGAAATATAGTGCATTACCAAGAACCAGCCTGGTGGTATGGTCAACAGACCCTGGAGGGAGGAGTTCTTTGATGAGACCTGATGTGACTTTCTCTATCCACGAGTTCACTTGACCAGCAGCTTCAGCAGCCTGGACAGAGAAAATACATCAGTACTGACTACGTATGTCAAAAGCATAATACATAATCCAGCTGCAATTTCCAAAATGATCAAAATAGATAAAGGATAAGATTATATAATGAAAATTAGTTTAACATTAGATATTGGTGTGCCACCAAACAAACACAAACCAGGAACTGTTCCTTCCCAAACAGGCTGTAGAAGCCTAGAAGGTGAGAACGGTGTTGAGCACCCAAGATGGCGTTCCAACATTTTCATAAAGCATTTCTGTGGGCAGGAATTTACATGCAACTGGTGACAGAGTTACATTTCACATGACTATGCTCATACCAATACTAACCATTCCACAATCCTAACATTTAGTGGGCCTTTTATGTTAATCTTCTTAGAGACAGAATTTCGACGATGGCCATAAGTGAAAACCACATAAGGAACTCGGTCACAAGTTTAACATGAGAGACCACAGCAGAACCCTACTGGAGAGAAAGTGGCACAATTACATACACACAAATTTGAAAAGCACTATACGTTACTAATGATCTCACATAATGGGGACCAAAAGGATAAACTATAAACATCACCAAATTCCACAGCTTTCAAAATACCTAGGTAGCAAACTGTGAGAACTACAATTCCTAAAGGTGCTACCTTTGCTTACAGAAATAACAGATTAGCTATCTAGAGATTATGCTGATTAACAGCTCAGCACACATCATTCGCAAATCACAATACCACATACAAATGCAAAGATCCAAACTGTAAATAATTCCCACAAAATTAAACACTAAAGAGCAACTTATACCATAATTTGACAAGAGCATAAGTGCAGCAAGTAGAGAATCTGTATGCTACAAAAAAAACATAGCACCACAAAGTAGCAATAATCCGAAGCTCCATTGATTCATAATGGTCTTATTACTGAACAGTAACATCTACACTTTCATAACTCACTTGGACAAAAATGGCAATGAATTAAAAAATTATCACAAGTTTTAGCTACACCATGAAAGAAATTCCACAAACTCAGGTGCTTTAAAATTCGCGCATTTATAATTTATACGCTATGATTGACACTCCAGCCTAATAGATAACTGTTAGATAGCGACAGACATTAAGTTCTAAGAAAAAAGAATCTGATTGTTAGCAATCTTGCACGGACTTGCCGTTCTCCGAGTCTTCAGCGTAGAGTTGTACCCAGTGCTCCCAATGCTAACAAAGTTGCTAGGAAATAACCAACAAATTAAAAATCCAGAATGGTTATAAGATTTAGCGAAATGTCAACAGTAATTCATCTCTATATTACTTAAGCAGAAAATAACCACTTTCAGAGAAAAAATTTGGCATGACGGACAATTAAAAGCACCAAGAAAATAAGCTACTGGCTAGTTAAGTCTGCCGAAAAATTAGGAATCATCACCGACATTTAAAAGCACCAAGAAAATAAACTACTAGCTAGTTATGTCTACTGAAAAATTAAGAATCTTCATTTACTTTTTCAGGCAAATATACTAGTAAACCATGCCGCCGTTTTAACAACTAGCTAGGCAGGAGGTGGGACGCGGGGGTCACCTTAGTTTGGAAGTCGACGGAGTGGGTGTCGGCTTTGTACATGCCCACGGAGACCTCTTTGAAGGACGGCTTGAGTGACAGCGACGCGTCGACGAAGACGCCGTTGGCGAAGGCGACGCGCGGGCCGCCGGCGCCGGACGCATCGGCGAGCACCACCTGCACCACCTGCTCGGCGAGCGCGTGCAGGCCCTCAGCCGCTCCTGGACCCTTGCCCCCGAGGGCGGCGGCGAGTTGGTCGCGGGTGGCGCCGCCAGCGCCGGCGGCGACGAGGCTGAGCGCGACGTGGAGGGAGAGCGGGGAGAACGCAGCGTTGCCTGCACCGGCGCCGGGGGCGGACGAGGAGGGGGAGGATAGGGCGGCGGCGAGGCGGAGGGCGAAGCCGGTCTGGTGGGCGATGGAGAGGCGGAGGTCGGTGGTGGCCATGGTCGGTTGTGGTGGTTTCTTGGACCTGGTTAGACTGGAGACGAAGAGAGGGGGAGTGATCGGGAGGTGCAATTTGGAAGGGTTTCGGGGTGTTTTGTGTTTATATGTTGGGAGTACGACTGTACGAGATTGCGAGTTGTACACTGAGTACTGAGCAAGGGCTTGTTTCTTATGATTTTAGAATTTAGGGGGTATCATGTAAAATGGCAAAGGAAAGTGGGAAACCGTGTCCGCGTGTGGGGCTGTGGGTTTCGTGGCAGCGGAGGCAGCGAGGCCTCGTGCGTGCGAGATTCGTGAGCGTACGGTAATATGCTTACGGCTGGTGACTTTTTCCCGTCGTTATGAAGTTATCTATCCGTTCATTAATATTTAATTTATTTATATAAGTATTTATTAAAATTAAAAACTATTGGCTGCAACATGAATCATAAGCACTCGTACTCATGTAATTGAATCGTATTACCTTGCAGTACAGCCCAGTTTGGCCCATCAGGCCCAATGTACGTTTGGTCGCAAGAAACATTCAAGCTAAAAAAAATCATGATGTTTCTCGCATAAAAAGCCGAAAAAGGCATACGTCATGTTTCAAATAATTTCTGATTTTTAGCTTTTAAATACTGCCTTTTAAATAAAATAGCTTCTCAAAGTGATTTCTATAAACCGTTCGTAAGAGTCACTGTAGGAGCTGTTTTGAACAAAGTGGCTTCTCAATACAAGTATCTCTTAGTCTTTCAATCTCCCTCACAATCAGCTAAAAACTAAAAATCACAGCTAAAAGTCATATTGCTTTTTAACAGGGCTTAAGCATGAGTATGGTCTGCATGCACTTAGTTAAAGGCACCATTTGAAACTCTCGAATTTCATGGTATTCTTTGCTGACTATTTTTTTTAATTATTCAACTACCACATAAATTCAGAGAATTATATTCCTACTTCCAAACAAGGCATTTGGCATTACAAGTGACCCGTACACAGGGCCCTCAAAGGCCTATATGGCTAAATTTTGGAACATGGGAATTTTACATAGTCTTGCAAAAGTTGTATCCTCATAGTTTTGGAACATAGAACTAGGGGTGAAATCGGGTCGGATACGGTCGGATCTCACCTTTCCCATATCCTAACCCACATTTTCTAATCGGATTCGGGTCGAATACGGATAGTATCGAATACGAATATAAAAACGGATAATGTCGGGCACAAATATGGAACAAATACGTACCAAGACGGATACGGACACTATCGGTCACGAATATTTATTCGGATATCAAGTCGATGCAACAACCATTTTATACCACATAGACAATAGCAATGCAATCATTCCATACATCCATAATGCAACAATACATCGGTACTAAAGTCGTAGCATCACTCACAGAAAATATTCACCTAACATGTAACATGTATTGGTACAATCGAACATGTAACATGAGCAAATATACACTCACAGAAAATATTCACCTAACATGTAAATTGATCTGAAGCTATATGTGTTCACGGGCATATGTTTTTTTGCTTAAGAAATGTGGAGTTCACTGATCTGTTCCATGCAACTTGCGCGCGATGCGCAGAGTAGCAGAGTTCAACGATCTGTTCTACAATGCAAGCTTCGGAGAGGCGGTGCGTAACGGTGAACCGTGAAGTGACTACTTACTCCATCACAATATACACATATGAATCATCCTCAAATGCATTGTAGAATTGAGCATCTGGTTTATTGCTAAGCAAATCCCCTCTAGGCTCTAGGCAAATCCCCTTAAGCAAAGTGCTACGCAAATCCCCTCTAGGTAGATCTGGCGTACCTCCCCAACACCAAGAACAATGAACCACTTAACCGCTTGAAGATCTTCTAAAAGAAATAAATAACCTAACCTTTTAACACCAATGAATTGTCAAATGGTAGACAAGTCACACAAAGAACCACACAGGCGTGAGATAATTTAGATGTAGCACAAGAAGTACTCTATAAGACCAAATAAAATAACAAAGCATACTACCAACATAGATTAATCATTAATTCCTACATCACATAAGAGAATTTCCCATGCCTGAAAAATGCAATAAGAAAGCAAAGGGTATGGTGTATGGCATCAAGCTTACTATTTCATATACTTGGTATTGACAAAGAATGGTGGGTAACCAAAATATGGCGGGCACACGTAGGGCTATAATTCACCTCAATACTCAAAACTCCAAAGTCTTGATATCTAGTGAAACAGATTCTATGACCACTCATTCTCTTTGAGCGTATGAATTCATAGGCATTCACAATACACCGCAGAAATATGCATCCCTTGGCTGTACCAACAACGAAACACACACAATTCAAGGGAGACGGAATCATCTTCTCCCACCGATCGCACTCTCGCTCTCATTTTGTCTAATGGTATGATACAAGTGAGACTTCCAATTTCAGTGTCACTGCAGAAACAGATATCACAGCCCGCCTACCCAAAGATCCACAACGCAAATCGCTACATATTGTTGCAGGGCGGAAAGTCGGCGATGGAGAACTCCATCACCTGCGTCAAGCACAAGCAACTTCTTCCTCCCACCAACTTCCAGTGAAGCACCACATGCATAGTCACACGAAGAGAAGCACCGAGTACGGATGGCTCACCGATCAAAGCACTCCAACCTTGAAATGGGACGGCAGATCAACAGATCCGAAATAAAGCCCTTATCGGGGCATCGGGTAGTCCGCCATGAGGACGCGCCATCGGAGACGCCGAGGTGTGTCCACTGTCTACCCATGCGGTTGCGGGAGGGAGGGTCGGCGAAGGAGAAGTCGCAGCCTAAGCCATGGCGGCGCGCAGAGCGAGCGGTGGGCGGCTCGCGAGTAGAATTCGTCGTGCACTGAGAAGCCGAGGAGGAATGGCGGGTGGAGGCGGCGGAAGCGCGGACGAACTCGTCGGTGATGATGCGGAGGAAGGATGTGCGGCGGCGGATGCGCGACGAGGTCGGCCGGTCGTGGACGCGACGAAGATCCTCGCGAGGAGATCGTCCGGCAGGGCCGGCAGTAGCGGCGGTGGCGGAGCCTCGAGGGACGATTGGGGAATCGGCCGAGGAAAGAATGGTCGCGGGTCGCCGAAGCCCCGAACGGCCGAACCGAATGGTTGGAGCGCTGTGGAGCCGGTGAGTTCGGATGATTCGAAAGTTTGGACTGGCAAAGTAATCCGGGTAATACCCGAATAGTTAAGCGGGTAATATCCGAATTTTATACCGGATAATTCGTATCCGTCGGATACCGACCTCCCAAACCCGATACCGTATCCGTCAAAAAATACCCGTATTCGGATCCGATACCCGTATAAGTTTCCGGGTACCCGAATTTACGACCCGAATTTGACCCGCTTTAATACGGGCGGGCGGGCGGGCGGGAAATACCCGGCCCGTTTTCACCCCTACATAGAACATACCCTCTCCGTGTAAGAAGCCGTTCAGAAATCCTCCTCCGATTCAAACGTATTGAGTCGTATATATACCAACCAGTTTGCGCAAAAGTTTAAGCAGATGAAGAGAGGTGGTCTCATGTCTAGACTTCACCAGGGCTAAGACGTGATTCACATGACTCAGAGTATTCTTCAATATTGTATTAGCTAGGTCCTGAACTTAGAATATTTTATCTTTAATACCATATTAAAATATACGTACAGATCAATTCACCCTAAAAGCTTAATCTGATAAGAAGATATCAGCAGTATACGCCAACAAAATAACCCCAATTGGCTTTCCTTTTTAGAGGAACAACACGAACCAGTTGACCCCTCGAGTCTGCACAGCCGCTCTTTCAGTGCGCATTAGTACGTGAATGAGGCCCAAAGGCACAAGAGAACAGGCAAGCATTGTAATGCTTCTATTTCTGAAGGCACTAGTAAACCCCGCAACTACTCAGAACTAAACAGTTGCGGAGTACTGCACATGAGTGCGCACCACAACAGCACATGCTTGCAACAAAAGAATCAAACTTTTATTACAAACATATGGTTTATCAACCTTCTTCTAACACAGCGGGCATATAAGCCCAAAACTATCTTACAATACAAGAAACTCCCATGCAAACTTGAGCACTGCTAAGACTAAAACCAGTCATCCTCGGAGAAGAAGGGTTCTTCAAGAACTTCATCTTCGGCTTGAACTAAAACCAGTCAACTGCACTTCATATGCTACTTCTTCCACTCTTTTTGTAATTTGAAACAGACCGACATATCTTGAAGCTAAATTCCCTTTTATTTGAAATCTCTTGACAGTTTTGAAGGGAGTGACCTTGAGGCATACAAAGTCCCCTACTTCGAAACTTAGATCTTTTCTACGAGTATCGGCAAAGCTCTTCTAGCGATCTTGAGCAATTTTCATCTTATCCTTGATAATGTTTACATGAGCTTCTGCATCCTGAACAATCTAAGGTCCGAGAAATTGACGTTCTCCTGTTTCAGTCCAATTTAAGGGTGTCTTACATTCTTTCCCATATAGAGCTTCAAATAGTGCCATTTGGATACTAGCCTGGTAACTGTTATTGTAAGATGATTGTGCAAATAGTACACAAATATTCCATGCTGCTCCATACATGATGGCACAGGCTCTTAACATATCTTCTAAAATTTGATTTGTTCTTTTCGTCTGTCCTCCAGTCTGTGGATCATAAGCTGTGTTGAAAGCCAGATCTGTGCTCATTGCTTCATGTAGTTTTTCCTAGAACTTTGAAGTAAACTGAGCACCTCAATCTGAAACAATTTTCTTTGGGACTCCATGAAACACCATAATTCTTGTCAAGTATAACTCCGCCAATTTATCTTTCCCATAAGTCTACTTGATTGGAAGGAAGTGTGCTACCTTGGTTAATCAGTCAATAATAACCCAGATAGCATCATACCCTTCTCGAGTTTTGGGCAACCCAGTAATGAAATCCATGCCAATGCTTTTCCACTTCCATTCTGGAACTGGTAATGGATGTAACAGCCCTGATGGTTTTTGATGATCTATCTTCACTTTCTAATATACGTCACATTTGGCTACGTATTCAGCTATTTCTTTCTTCATGGTACTCCACCAGAATCTTTTCTTCAGGTTCTGATACATCTTTGTGCCTCTAGGATGTATCGAAAGTTGTGATGAATGGGCTTTTGCTAGTATCAAGTTCTTCAGCTCCTTCTTCTTACGTATATAATAACGACCATGGAATTTTAGGATTCCATTTTCATCTTTGGTGAAATCAGTTGAATCTTTTTCTTGATTGGTCCTTTTAAGTTGTTGTATTTCTTCATCTTTATCTTGAGCTGATTTGATTTGGTCGGTCAGTAGTGGCTGAATTTCTAGTGTTGCCAGCATCCCTTGTTCAACTATTGTCATGTTCAACTTCTGCATTTTTGTCAACAATTGAGGTGAATAGTTAGTCTTATTGGCTATGCCTTGATAAACTTTCCTGCTAAGTGTGTCTGCCATAATATTAGCTTTGTCCAGATGGTATTGAAGATCTACATCAAAGTCGTTGATTAATTCCAACTATCTTTGCTGTCTCAGATTCAATTCTGGCTAAGTGAATATATATTTCAAACTCTTGTGATCAGAAAATATTTCACAATGATTACCCAACAAATAGTGCCTCCAAATTTTCAGCGAATGAACCACGGCAGCTAGTTCTAGATCATGGGTTGGATAGTTTCCTTCATGTGGTTATAGTTGCCTTAAAGCATAAGCTGCAACCTTTCCACCTTGTATTAAGACACATCCCAATCCATGTTTTACAGCATCACAATAGATTTGAAATTCTTCCTCTGGATTTGGAAGTATTAAAACTAGTGTTGTCATCAATCTAGTCTTAAACTGCTAAAAGCTTTCCTCACAACTATCTGTCCAATCGAAGGGCTTGTCCTTCTTGAGTAATTGTGTGAGTGGTCAAGCAATTTTCGAGAATCCTTTTTATGAATCGACAATAATAACCTACTAATCCAAGAAACCTTCTTATTTTAGTTACAATCATTGGTTGCTTCCATTCCATAACAGATTTGATCTTCTTTGGATCAACTTGCTTCCATTCCATGACAGATTTGATCTTCTCTGGATCAACTTTAACTCCTTCGGTGATCGTGTGACCCAAAAATGCAACTTCTTTCATCCAAAAGTCACATGTACTGAATTTAGCATATAACTGGTGCTCTCTGAGCTTCTTTAAGGCAATGTGCAGGTGTTCCTTATGCTCTACTTCATTTTTCGAATAAAGTAATATATCATCCACGAAAACTACTACGAAGTGATCCAACTGATCCATGTACAGCAGGTTCATGAGATTCATGAAGTATGCCAGTGCATTGGTTAAACCAAAAAGCACAACTATAAATTCATATAATCCATATCTTGTTGTGAATGCAGTGTTTTCTCGATCTTGCTTTCGGATTTTAAGTTGATGATAACCTGATCGTAGATCAATTTTTGAGAATACCCTCGCTCCCTTAAGTTGGTCAAATATGTCATCAATTCTCGGTAATGGGTATTTGATCTTGATTGTCACTGCATTTAATCCTCTATAATCAACACACATTCTTAAAACTCCCATACTTATTTTTAGCAAACAGCACTGGAGCTGACCAAGGTGATACACTTGGGTGTATAAACTCCTTTCCTTTCAACTCATCCAACTGCTTCTTAAGTTTTTTCAGTTCACTAGCTGACATCCTATACTACTGCTTTGTGATTGGTTTGGTGCCTAGAATTAATTCTATGGCAAGCTCTATCTGTCGATCAGGTGGTTTCCCCGGTAATTCTTCTGGAAATACATCAGGGTATTCTTGCACTACTGGCACTTGTATATCTTCATTTGTTAACACACTATGTACACCCTTCTTTGCGTTTTTATCAATTTATGATCGGTCTTCACCACTATTTCTTGACCTTCTGAGCTAGTCAGGGTTACTGTTTTGGTCTCACAATCTACTATGGCTTTATTCTTAGTCAGCCCATTCATTCCCAAAATGACATCTATTCCCTTCATATCTAATAGCAATAAATTGGCTTTAAACTTTATCCTATGGATTTATATACTCACATCACTACACCCGAAACGGGATTCCATGTTAATCCCGAGAGTTTAAATAGCATAATGCTTTTGCAATGAAACAACTGGCATTTGATTTCTTGTAACAAAATCCATGGACAAAAATGAATGCGTTGCTCTAGGGTCAAACAAAATCAATGTAGGTTTTGAGTTAATCAGAAACATACCCACAATGACGTCATTTTCCCCAACTGTGTCTTCAACTGATACATGGTTCACCCGTGCTTGGAGCATTGGTCCCGCTGCCTCTTCCTGCTGACATGCCTGTAGATGATCTCACTGGCATTCCCATAGTTATTCCGGCTGGTGCCAATGGTCTTGATGCAGGGGGTCTTATTTGCAAAAATCCTCCACGTGGAACAAGTGTGATTATGATTGGGTTGACATCAAGTTGTTGGGCTCTTATCTGGAATTTTGCACTTCAGAGGTAATCCCTTCTTGGGGCATTGATCGCTGTAGTGTCCAAATTGACCACAATAAAAACATGTATTCATCCTCTAAGGGCAGTTATGTTGATAATGGTTTCCTCCACACGTGTGGCATCGTATCATCAAAGGTTTAGAAATAGCATTCTATTGAGGGGCATTATTTTACGGTCATGGCACAAGTACCACCTATAGATTTGACTAGTATCGGTTTTGTTGCAACACCAGTATTCATCCCCTTTGTGCACAGGAGGAGGATGATGGTCTCTGCATTACTTTTCTCTTGTGTAAATCTTATAATTCACTTCTCGCCTCCTCAGATGTGATCAACTTGTTTACCATAGCAGATAAATCATTGAAATCCATAGCTGAAATATGATACTTCAGGGATTTCTGTAGCCCTTCTCTAAATCTCTCCATCTTTTTAGCTTCTGTCCTGACATCATCGAGAGCATAACGTGCAAGTTGATTAAATTGATGAAGATACTCCATCACAGATCGTCCTCCTCGCTTTAATGCTAGAAACTCTTGACATTTGGCTTCTATAACACCTTGTGGAATATGAGCTTGGCGAAAGGACTCTTCAAACTCTTTCCAGGAAATCTCTCTGTCCTCGTGCATAATTTGAAAGTTAATCTACCATGTTGCTGCTTGGCCTTGGAGCTAGTGTGAAGCATATAGTTCTTTCTATTTCTCATCACATTGAACTATTTTAGTTTCCTCTCTATGTCTCTGAGCTAGTCCTCTACTGCTAAAGGATCAGGTAACGTCGAAAACATAGGAGGCCTTGTCTTTTGGAAGTCTGCCTACTTTGATGTAACTTATGTTCCTTCTTTATTAATAGCAGCTCCTATTGAATTGCTTGATGAGGCTGTTCTAATAGCAATCTGCTTAAGCAACCTTGAATGAATGTTGCTCCATTAATCTGGCTTGGTTCATCTCAGTTGGTGTCTGTTCTGATCCATCATTGCTAAAATATTGGCAAGGGCAGCTTGGTTGCCTGTGGTGTTGTCTTGCTCTGCTTGTTGACTTCTTTGTTTTGATCCCATTCCTGCCATCTTGACTCTACGATTTAGAGCTTACAATTAGTTTTGTAGCTGTTTTTATGAACATCAGGCAGATAAGTAAGAGCTTGAATTTGGATAAGTGTAGAGCGAATGAGATAAGGATTAGAGCGAATAAGGAGATGGCACTTTGAGTGGGGTGAGATATGGATATTAGTGGCAAACAAATTAAGAGATAACAAGCATAGTTTTGTATATCTCACAAGTTGTACACAAACTAACTTAGGGTTTGCATTACATCTCGTCTTACAAACAGAAAAACTATTACTGAAGGTTCTACTCTACACTAGCGTACACCAAATGTCAGCTTTTCGCTTCAGGCTTGGAAGAGAGGACACGTACTAATCACTTAATTACGCTAATTTGAAATTAGATAAGATTAGACATAAATCTTTTGCAAAGAGTAAAACTTAAGCTGAAGCTAATACTAGGACAGGTGAGATAGCATTAAGAGAGAGAAAATACAACAATAATACTTATATTTTATATAAATTCTTTTTTTCTTTTTCTTTTTTGATTTCACAACTAGATTTTGCTACAAAACAATGCTCCTAATATACCTTAAGTCCCAACCTACGGTTAAGCAAGTATGCTCTGATACCACTCTATAACGCTCCCATTTCTGAAGATGCTAGTAAACCCCACAACTACCCAGGACTAAACAGTTACAGAGTACTGTACATGAGTGTGCACCACAACAGCATATGCTTACAATAAAAGAACCAAACTTTTATTACAGACATATGATTTATCAACCTCCTTTTGACACAGTGGACGTGCAAGCCCAAAGTTATCTTACAATACAAGAAACTCCTAGGAAAGCTTGAGCGCGGCTAAGACCTAAAACCAGTCATCCTCGAAGAAGAAGGGTTCTTCAAAAACTTCATCTTCGACTTGAACGTTTTGATTCAAGTCACAAGGGTAAATCTTAACTTAACTACTTGCAAGGATATTCAAAGGAAGGGACTATACTGGTTCATTTAAATTGAGTGGATGCAATTTTATTTGTAAACAGGAAAACGAAAATATGACTCCTTAAGGGATTTCTTTCAACAGTTACTTATACAACTACCCAGATTAAAACATTATGAAATTTACTTATGTTTCGTCACTGGAATCACCCAATTAACACAACCTCATTAACCAGAAGCACGGCGTATTCGAATACCATTTATTTCACTCTGCAGAGTTACCCAGCTTTAGCCACAAGATTTCTTAACTCCCACGACAGCATTAAGAAAATCAGATCATTTCACTGCTCATCGCTTTATATAGGGTCTACCCGATAGACTCACACAAACACGGTACACACTCTAACCCTAATATCTTCTGCTCGCTCTGAGTGGCCTCTATCGTTGTGAGGTATGGTTTTACCATTCCACATACCTAACTCCCCATCAACAACACTCCTACCTCCCATAGAGATTCAATCGAGTTGAGCAGCTACTAAACTAGGATTGACAAATTTACTCCTATGGTTGAGCGATCACTGTGTCTTTTACTCACCATAAGGTTCTAGTCCTTTCTTTTCACTTGAGGCTACCAACCACATCCCCAACAACTGTGCCCAACGGCACTACCACCCATTTGCTCAAGCCTCCACCCTAGGGTAAGGTTGTGGACGAATGTCACCTTATGGCTTTCCACTGCACACGCATACCCTAGTACCAATTTAACAAATTCTACTGACCAAAAGCCAAGTCACTTAGTAGTACAAGATTTTGAGTGAGCTAATCTATAATTTTTATGCAGTAATTTAAATATTACTAAGGTTGTCAAGGTGAATGTAGCATCAAATTAAACATGGCCTTTTTAGTGGTAGGACATAACTAATTAGTAGGTCATTCTAAACATTTATTTTAATCAATTAATATTTCACAAAATAATAGTAATGCAAATATAGTAATTAAATAATTTAAATTTCATGGGATTCAATACGATAAAAAAACTTGTAACTTGCCTTGCTGCCCTAAGACTTCTACTAGTTCATAAACTTCACTGCCTAGTTCCGATCCTTGTACCGTCGCTTCAGAAAACTCGAAAGCTAGCGCAAACACATAAAAAATATAAGTCCATACTTGAAGCTAATCAAACTAGGAAAAAATAATCTAATTTAAAAATAAGTAAAATGCAATAAAATTTAAATAGAGGGGTTTGGATTTATTTGGAGCTCAATTTGGTGGAATGGAGGTCAAAAATGAATTCGCGGAATCAAAATGATCGAAATGGTATGTTTTGATTTTTTTTGAATTTTCTTGATTTTCTCTGAATTTCTGGACTTTTCTCGGATGAATAGTATTGGGCCAGCCCACATGCACAGTGCCGCCCGGCTGCGGTTTTCTCCCGCGCGGTTAAATGGCCTGATCGGCTTGAGCCCATGCCGTGCGCGGCCATGAGGCCCAGCGCGCGCGCATGCACGCGCCCGATGGGCGACGTGTGGACAGCGCGGACGACTGCGATGCAGCACATACGAGTGGCCTGGATCAACGGCAATGACACACAAGAAGCTGAGATAGAACCACATCGTGCCCTAAGGTCGTCTTCTACCTCCATCCATTCTCTTTTGGTGGAAAAACAGAGGAGCGGCAACTCGGGCAGAGCGATGCTAGCAAAGCTCCATGTTAAGAATGGGCAGCACAAAGGGAGACGACTTGAGCTGGAGATTCCATTTTTGGGCTTTGGAAGGTGTGGAGTTGAATGGTGGTGGCTGACGGTAGGAGAGAAGGCAGTGATTCCAACGGCGGCTAAAGGCTTCTCCGATGGTCTTCTAGCGAAATAGGATATGGTTTGACCATCTACAATGTACAAGGTTCACGGTAGAGATGGAGGTTTGGGTTGAGGAACGCCTGGCTAGGCTGTCCACGGGAGTGGCCTTTTGGCCGATGGTGGTTTTAGCCGCCAGGGCTATACAAAACTGCTCGTGCTCGAGCGAGTTCACCAATATATTCAGGAAGTAAAGAAGATCATGATAGTGAAAGTAATTGGATTTTAATCGAATAACGAAGGAAATTGTGTCTAGGGCTCACCGGGCGCAGGGGAGGTCGCCGACGGTGATGCGATGAGTGAGAGTCCAATTGTGTAGTTCTGGTGGGTGCCTGGGAGTGGCGTAAAGTTCTCTGTGAAGGCAATTGAGTCATAAGAGCGAGGTAAGGCGGTGGCAACAGTGAGGCGGTTCGGCGCATCTCCTGCGCGGGGATGGGGAGAGGCGATGAGGCTTTGCCAAGGTGCAGGGAGTAGTGGGGAGGTGGCACTGACACTCTGCAAGAGTTGGCTGGGAGGTAATGGCTATGGTACAGCACGGGCGCATGTGACAAAGAAATGAGGTGGTGCGCCACGGCGAGAGAGAGCGCGCGGGCAGCGACGCGCGAAGCGGAGAAAGCGGGAGACGTGCGACTGGATGGTGGGGTCCCGGCACTTGTGCAGTGCGAACGTGGGAGGGGGCGAGGCACGGCTGCAATCAGGAGTGGCGATGGTGCAGCGCGTGGAGGCAGAGAGTACAGTGAGGCGGTGGAGAGGCGGCGTCACACGGGAGCGCCAGCAAAGGGAGAAGATGGGGAGACCAAAAGGGAAAGAAGAATTTTGAGGATTTTGCTAAATTGGGTAAGGTTTGGGAATTCAAGCGAAATTCAAAATAAAATTCAAATTCTTTTGAAATTTTGAAGGTGTTTCAGGCATCTCCTATATGCAGTGGCAGGCAGCAAAATCAATAATACACCGAACCTACAGCTCGGCACAGACCGAAGAAATTGGTAGCCATCAACTCACGCGTCGCAGCTGTGTTGGCTGGCAACAAGTTCAAAGCGCACGCAAAGCTAGCTCAGCTCTGCAGACGGCGCGGGGAGCACATGGCCACCGCCGCGGCTGCGCGCACAAAGCGCGCGCGGGCCTGGTCGTTCGTTCGACTCCATTCCACGGCTGAAAAGCTGGCCTCTCCATCGATCACGGGCACCACGCATGTGCCTGCCCCGATCGACCGATCAGCCAGCCAGCCCGCTGCTACGTACGTATGCACGCATGGACCGGGGAATTCGGAGGTGATCCAGTTGACTGGCATTCATGTATATTTTTTTTTGTCGTATCATATCGCGTCCTATTACTTAGCTGTGTTTATATGCTTGGACCTCATGACCTGCATCAGGTTGGTCCAATTTGATCGAGTTTGCTTTGATTGTGTTAAACAACAGTTATAGAAACTGTCCAATGTACAGTTACATATGTACAGATGCCTTTTGATAAAGACACCTTTTCCCCTTCTTACATCATCTATAAAACACTGTAAAGATTCAGAATAAAGTAACTTTTGCTTTTCATCTTCTTGTCTCAACCATTACAATACGTTATCAGCACTCGCTCAATCCATCCGCAACATACAACAGAGACAACAGGAAAAAGGTAATGGCACTTTGTGCACACCACAAACAACTATTTCTGGAGATCTTGGCAATAGTGGACTCCCTGCATGATTCTCTACACACACTTCTTGCCCCTCTCCATGCACAACCTCCACCATCACCACGTCCGGCGACCACCATCATCTCCACCGGTCATGGCTCTCGACCGGTTCGCCGTCGTCCATGGGAGGCGCACGACGTCTTCTCCTCCGCACAGCCTTCGCGCTACGGTCCTTACCGGCGACCGGTGCACGCTTCTGCGGCGGCAAACCGTCGTCCCGGCCTCCGGATCCGCACCCCTCCACCGGCCTCCTCTGCAGAGGACGCCTTCTCCTCTACGTAGAATGGGAGAAGAGGGGGGGAGGTGGCCGGCAGCCGATGTGGTGCTCGGCCGGCGCGGCCTGGAACGGTCTGGAGCGGCGCTCGGAAGGCGTGGCTCGGGTGCGACCTGGCGCCCGAAGCGGCCGGAGAGACGCACGGCCTGGCCTAGCGTCGCCAAGACCGCGCCATGGCGGCGATGCCGAGCCGGCGGCACACATGGCCGGAGGCTCCCATGGCGCGCGACGTGGCGACGAGGCGGGGCGGCACCATGGCCGGCACCGCAGTCGGCGCCCATGGCCGGCCGAGATGGCGAGCCCGAACGGCGGAGGTGCGCGCGTGGCGGCGATCGGCGGTGACGCCCGGCCCGACGATCGGCAACGGTGACGCGACCGATGCACGCAGACGCCGCGCCGCGCGCCGACGTGGCGTGGCCGGCCGGCCGCTGCCAGCGCGGCGCAACGCGCGCGGCGGCGCGGACGGCGGCGCCGCCGGCGCGCAGGCGGGCTCGACGGCGTGAGACGAGGCCGGCCGAGATGGAGCGGTGGCGGCGCATCCCGACGAGGTCGGCGGTGGCGGCGCCCGAGGCCGGAGTGGAGGCCGCGGTGCCACGGCGAGACGGCCGCGCCGATCGCCGCCAACGGCGGCGGCGGCGGGACCCGGCCTGGCCGGCGTGGAGGCCATGGCGGCGGCGGCGCCACACCATGTGGCCGGCGGCTTGGGTTGGGGTTAGGGTAAACCCTAACTCCCCCCTCCTTCCCTCTTTTATATGGCAGCCCCAAAAAATGGGTTTTGGCCCAATACCCCCACCATCTCCTCATGGGCCACAAGGCCAATCGGGCTGCAGCCCAAGTTGCCGAAAATTGACAAAAACCCCCTCCCTTTTATGGCAAATGTAGCATTTCATGTTTAAATAAACTCCTATTGTAATATTCGCAGTTTAGTCCTTTTTGCTTGTTTATAATTGTCTATGTTAATTTTTACATTTATAAATTAGCATTTCAGTCCCTACAGGATCTGAAAAATATGTAAATATTTAATTTTACATATGTCGGACTACTACTTTATTGCAATTATTTACAATAGGAATTGCGACTATATTTAAATTTGCTATCTTTTGCAAATTTCAAATTTAAAAATTCCTATTTAGTAAGTACCATTGTACTTATTCATTTGGAATTTTTGCAAAATATTATGAATACATACCTACAATAAATACCATAAAATCATACTTTATGGCACTTTGCTACATGTATATGTACGCTATGCTATACAATAAATTGGTGTTCACCACCAATATAGTGATTATACGGTATTATCAATATAACCTCATGTTATATTTAATTTAGGTATACATTCTTTTGGATTACAATACTCATATTGTTTTCCACATATTTTGCATTTTATTACAACATTATCCTCCACATTATTTTACCTCATGTAAATTAATCATTTATGTTGTACTTTTCATGTAGGCTTTCATGGCTACCAAAGATTTTGAGCCACTCGCTCTTGATGGTGCCAATTACCCTACATGGGCTATGGACCTCAAAATCAACCTAACCACACGTGGGTTGTAAATGGTGATATTTAATCCTCCAGAAAATCAAATTCCTCCGGATATTGTGAAATATTCCGTTTTAAGCATAATTCGGAATCACATACATCCAGATTTAAAGCGCGAATATCTCGTATGAGGAAAATCCACTCACTTTATGGTTAGCCCTCAAAATAGATATGAACAATGCAGAAGTCATTATCTTACTCGAGGCTAATCATGAATGGGCACATCTTAGACTCCAAGATTTCAAATCATTGGAGACTATAATCATGCCCTTCATGCTATTTGCTCTAAGTTGCGTTTTTGTGAAAAGGAACCAACAGATACGGACAAAATAGAAGACTCTCTCAACTATGCTCCCATCCGACAGGGTCCTCACAGAAGAATGGCGTGTCACCAATTACCATACTTATTTTGATCTTATGCATACTATGCTTCAGGCAGAAAAGCACGCTGAACTTCTTTTAAAGAACAATCAGCAACGTCCCATTGGGGCTGCTCCACTTCCTGAAATACATGCTAATCAAAATAATACCAAGTTCGGTGGTCCCAAAGACTACTCAAAGAACTTCAAAGGTAAACTCAAACGCAACAAGAAGCAAAAACCAAGTGGATTCAAGAAAGGCAAAGGCAATTCTGGTAAGAAAGTTGACAAAACTGACATTTGTCAAAAGTGTGGTTGCTACAACCATCCTACCAAGAAATGCCGCACCCCGAAGCACCTTGTAAACCTCTACCTCCAGTCTTTGGCTCAAGGCAAGAAGACTCAAGAGAAGAGATATGAAGCACACTTCAATCTCACATCCAACAATGATGAAGCCGGATGCTCTCAAAAGTTCATTCAAGAACTCAAAGACACATGTGCTTCTCCAAAGAAGGATGATCTTATGTGCGTTGAGGACACACTTGAAGAATTTCATTCTCAAGACATGTTTGGAGATCTAAATTAGACTCCTAGTTCCATAGCTAAGTACTATAGTGTTGTAATATAAATAATGTTGTCATCTATATTGTAACCTTGTATGCTACAATCATATATCGAACACATTCGGTATTGTAAAATAAAGTTTGTATGTATTCTATATATACTATAAGAATTTCATTAAATTCTTCTTTTGTGTATATAGATTTTTGGAGTCAATCCAATGGAGGAGGAATTATGCCTTGTGGATAGTGGTACCACAAACTCTATACTTAGGGACACAAAATATTTCCTAACTCTTACTAGGAGTAAAGGAAATGTTCTAACTATCATTGACGCGATGCAACAATAGTAGGCTCTGGTCGCGCCTCTATTACTCTCCCTATGGGTACACAGTTGGAAATTACGGATGCACTCTTGTATCCCGATTCAACACGTACCCTACTCAGTTATAGAGATATCCGTAAAAATGGTTTCCATGTTGAAACCCAAAATGACAACAAAGAGGAATATCTCCTCTTAACCAAAAACAACGGATATGGCAAACAAGTACTAGAAAAAATTCCATCTTTAAACTCCGGATTGTACTATACATACATCAAACCCGTTAAACATATTGCGTACAAAGTAATTTTCCAAAACACTAACACATTCCAAACATGGCATGATCGCCTTGGCCACCCAGGCATTGGAATGATGAGGAAAATTATTAGCAATTCAATTGGTCATACTTACCATAAAACAAAATTTCCGGAATCCTCAGATTTTGTATGCACTTCTTGTGCCACCGGAAAATTGATTTTAAGACCCTCTTATCTTAAAATCAGAGCTGAACCACTTAAATTCCTTGAACGCATTCAAGGAGATATATGTGGACCTATACAACCATTGTGTGGACCGTTCAGATATTTCATGGTTCTTATTGACGCATCTACTAGATGGTCACATGTGTGTCTTTTATCCACACGAAACCATGCATTTGCTAAGTTAATTGGTCAAATAATCCAATTACGAGCACATTATCCTGAATATCGAATTCAATCAATTCGCATGGACAATGCTGCTGAATTTACATCCCATGCCTTCAATGACTATTGTATGGCTCTTGGGATACAAGTTCAACATTCTGTTCCATATGTCCATACACAAAATGGTTTAGCAGAATCTCTTATTAAGAGAATCAAGCTCATTGCAAGACCATTACTACAGAATTGCAACTTACCAACATCATGTTGGGGTCATGCAGTTTTACACGCTGCGACTTAATCCAATGCGTCCCAATCGCTTATCATAGCACTTCCCGCTACAATTAGTACGTGAAATCCACCGGATATTTCCCATCCGCGAAAGTTCGGTTGCGCTACATACGCATCGATCTCACCACCGCAGCGTACCTCAATGGGACCGCACAGAAACTTGGGATCTATGTTGGGTATAAATCTCCGTCAATCATAAAATACCTCGAGCCCCTCACGGGGACCCATTTCGCCCGAGACGCTGATTGCATATTCAATGAGGAACATTTCCGGCATTAGGGAGACAACAAGTACCAAACTGAATGCCGTGAAATTAATTGGAATGTTGAAGGCATTCCCGCCTCGCACTCCACGTGCGAGAGACCGAACTTCAAGTTCAGAACTCATTCATTTGCAAAACATTGCAAATAACTCGCGATGCATTTATCGATTATAAGGGTGTCACAAAATCCTATAATCCCGCGAAATGTACTGAAAGAGTGGAGGTACCGCAAAATACCACTCAACTCCCAATTCAAAATAAGAGGGGGAGAAGTACGGTACAAATGGCGGATACAGCTTCTAACAAGCGACAAAGGAAACAAAAGAATGTAAATGCAGATCAATCTCAAGTTGATAGACACCAAAGGATCCTTGAACCCGGATCAACAAAGCACTCAATTCGATCCTGGGACATCGGAATACCCCGACTCAAATGTTTTGGGAAATAACATTGAGTCATCAGGGGTCCAAGAAATTTCCACTAACTATACTGATTCGGAGAATCATACGATCGTAAGACTACAATTGTCGACATTTATTTCTCCACAACAATTGCAAACAACCTTCAAAATGATCCAGATCCCAAGACCATGGCAGAGTGCAAACAGCGCTCGGACTGGAATCAATGGAAGGATGCAATTCAAGCGGAGTTAGCCTCGCTCAAGAAAAGAAATGTATTCACCAATGTGATACATACACCTCCCAAAGTATTCCCTGTCGGTTTCAAATGGGTTTTCGTCCGCAAACGGAATGAAAACAATGAGGTGGTGAGATACAAAGCAAGGCTTGTAGCACAAGGGTTCACGCAGAGACCCGGCATTGATTTCAATGAAACGTATTCTCCAGTAATGAGTGGAATAACATTCCGATACTTAATCTCATTGGCAGTTAAAAATCATCTATCTTTTCAGTTGATGGATGTAGTGACCGCATATCTCTATGGGTCACTTGATTCGGACATATACATGAAAGTTCCCGATGGAATTTCAATTCCGAATCCAAACGCAAATCGCAATATGTATTGTGTAAAATTAAACAAGTCATTATATGGCTTGAAACAGTCGGGTAGAATGTGGTACAACCGACTAAGTGAGTTCCTAACCAATAAGGGATACTCCAACAATGATGATTGCCCATGCGTGTTCATCAAAAGATCCTCAACATGATTTTGTATTATATCTGTGTATGTTGATGATCTTAATATCATTGGTAATACACAGGATATAGATGAAGCACGTAATCATCTTATGACGGAATTTGAAATGAAGGATTTGGGTAAAACCAAATTTTGCTTAGCTATACAACTTGAGCACCTTCATACAGGCATACTAGTGCATCAGTCAGCCTATGTCCAGAAAATATTGGAGAAATTCAATATGGACAAAGCATATCCATCGAAAACCCCTATGGTTATTCGATCTCTCGACAGGGACAAAGATCCATTTAGACCCCGAGATGACAATGAAGAGTTTTTGGGACCCGAGGTTCCATATCTCAGTGCCATCGGAGCGCTTATGTACCTTGCAAATTGCACCCGGCCGGATATTGCATTTGCGGTAAATCTACTTGCTAGATATAGCGCTGCTCCAACCAAAAGACATTGGGTGGGAGTGAAGAACATCTTTATATATCTTCAAGGCACTAAAGATCTCGGTCTATTCTTCCAGAAGAATAACAATATGGATTTAATAGGATATACAGATGCTGGCTATTTATCGATCCCCATAATGCCGATCTCAAACAGCTTTGTATTTTTACATGGTGGAACACCATCTCTTGGAAGTCTTCAAATGCACCTAGTGGCTACATCCACTAATCATTCTGAAATAATTGCATTATATGAAGCATCACGTGAATGTGTATGGCTTCGCAGAATGATTAACCACATACAACAATCATGTGGTATAGATGCTATTGCATCACCTACCATTATCTACGAAGATAATGCTGCTTGCGTTGTTCAAATGCAAACGGGTTACATAAAGAGCAATATCACAAAACATATTGCACCTAAATTATTTTACCCACATGAATTGCAAGAAAGTGGGGAAATAAATATTTTGCAAATTAAGTCTTGTGATAATCTCGCAGACTTATTCACCAAGTCATTACCAACCTCCACATTTCAAAAATGTGTTTATGAAATTGGTATGCGAAGACTACGTGATTTGCAGATGTCAGGGGGAGAAATCCCCTAAGACTTAACCCGTTCAATACAAATATTGTACTCTTTTTCCCTTTATGAGTTTTCCCTCTAAGGTTTCTCATCAAGGTTTTTAATGAGGCAATATGACAACGTAATCATAAATATATCTCTCTTTTCCCACAGGGGTTTTTAGGAGATATAATCAAATATATGCCATATCATTTTCTCCTTAAAATTTTTCCCACTGGGTTTCAAAGGAGTTTTTCACGGCATATCTACTCTACCGGTTCTCCTCATATTTTCCTACAGGGTTTTGGAGGAGTTTATTTCAAGATGATGAATCAAGGTGATCATGTGAAGATACATTGGTCAAGGGGGAGTGTTAAACAACAGTTATAGAAACTGCCCAATGTACAGTTACATATGTACAGATGCCTTTTGATAAAGGCACTTTTTCCCCTTCTTACATCATCTATAAAACACTGTAAAGATTCAGAATAAAGTAACTTTTGCTTTTCATCTTCTTGTCTCAACCATTACAATAGATTGGATGGATTTGTATACATATAGTACTACATCCATGCACCGACCAAGCCAGCCCACGCTAACTCAGAAGCACACGTAGGATATAGTAGTATACTACTGTATATCTAACTTCGTCCGACAGTTACCACGGTGATAACGAATGAGGATTATTATGTACAGCCCGTTGTAGGCACAGCCCGAATCTGGACTATCGGTTCTCCAACCGTGTGCATTGAGATTTGTGCGCAATAGAAATACAAATTGCAAATACCTAAAATATACATCACATTTGGGTGGGCCCCACGTACAGTAAGCAGCACAAAATACTCCCTCGCACCCACGCCTCTCTCCTCAGTCATTTATCCCGTCTCTCTCTCTCTCCTCTCTCTCTCCACCATGACCGGCAAGCGCTAAGCGGCAAAAGGCGGCCGGCGAGGAGCGGCGTCAACCATTAGCCAAAATAGCGTCGATGAATCCGCCGCCTCCAAATGTGGTCGCACTTAGCCTACCGGCGCCAAATCTCACCATCATGGAAGCCGTCACCCTCGAATTCGTCATCCCTGGCAACGGCGCCGCTACATCTGACCGCCTCCCTCCATGTCACCATCGGATCCGACGTCCCCTCCCCTCTGGCGGTTAGATCCGCCATGCCACCATCATATCTTCTTCTCCGATGATAGCTGCCTCCTGCTGCGCTGCCAACGAATCTTCTTCCTCGATGACAGCCATCCCCGCCGCGTTGTCGACGGATTTGTCTGCCCCCTCTAGCGTCCCACTCCTCGCCTAGCAATCGAATCCGGTGTCTACTCCCCTCTGGCGTGCAGATCCGTCACGGTGCATCTCCATCCTGAGTACGTCGCATCCTCGACTACATCATCATCGATGTACTTGTCCTCACCATAGGCCACCAGAGGTGCACGTTGGCTCTAGAGTGCTTCTCGGAGTATGCCGCCACCTGGGGTACTTTTCCTTTCCAGAGTACTTCTTCCTCTTCACCAGCCGTTGGAGTTGCACTTAGTCCTCATTGTCGCCCATCAAAGTACACCACCTGGAGTACAACAGCGCTAAAGCACTTCTACCTCGTCAGAGTACTTCTTCCTCTTCACCAGCTGCCGGAGTTACCACTACTACAGAAATCCACATTACGCATAGTTCGAACGCGTCATCACGCACGGTTTTCGAACCGCCTGAAATTATGGGTCGATGATAATCCAGTTATCACAGACGGTTTTGAACCGTCGCGATTATGCGATATCACGAGCGGTTTGTCATTAAAACCGCTCGTGATTATCCGATATCACGACGGTTTTGTACTAAAAACCATCTATGATTATTCGATATCACGACGGTTTTTATGACAAACCGCTCGTGATATTGCATAATCACTGCACGGTTTTAATGAAAACCGTCGTGATACTCCTCCCCAGCAGAATCTATTTACGCTTATAGCTAGCCTCAGAAATGCTAGCCATGCCCTCTCAAACAAGCGATAATCACGCACATAAACATATACAACTCACACATCTCATTTCATTTCGATACATTTCACATCTCAATTCATTTCACGGACATAAAACATCCAATTGACAACGCACTTCATTTCACAAACATAAAGCATCCATTTCGCAAATCAATTCATTGAGTTGAAATAAAATATCCATTAACAAATACACAATTGTAAAAGATCTACATCAGATTTGCACTTAGAATTACAATAAAAATCATTCGGGCGGTGGAACTCTCCATCCGATCTTACGACTTTTGACCACAAAAACCAAATGAGCTCTCCTCGAATTTTTGCAAAATCCGGTGTGTCAATGCAGATGTAAAGATGGACGCAACTGCCGATAGGAATATCAACGCGCATATATAAAACCGACATGTATGAAATAAATGTGGGAAGATTGACAAACCTTAGAATTAGTGATCTTGGTGGAATCGAGGAGTAGTCTCATATGGTGGCACATGTAGTATCCACATGTGTTGCCCGCTCCCGCCGGTGGCACCGCAAAAATATAATGTGTTAAATCAAGTGGCATTACTACTATGTGTTGTATATGATTAATTAATGTGTAGCTAGCGAATACCAAACTTGCGATCATGTTTCAAGGCCTTGGCCCCCGCGCCGAGTCACGTGTTTGTTGAACGTATGTGGCGAACGACCTTCGTTATTCGAAAAGTTAGATTAGTTATTCGAAGGAAAGAAAGAGTACAATGTACAATGTACGCACCTATCGAGTATTCGGCGATAGTGTGTACTTGAATTTGTTCTTACTTAGAGAATCAAGGTATATAGCCTTGTTCTATTTTGGTATAATTACAATTAAAATCCAATGGAAATTCTCATTGTATGGCATAAGAACAAATTCCTTATCTTGGTGAGCAAAGGTGCTTTTGTAATATAGTCCTCGATTTAAGGATGCATTCTCGATGATGGTATCAATGGCGACCAAGCGTGGGTCCAGAAACCAATTTGTGATTTCGATGATCTAGCTTCGATCAGCATGAATCTATATATAACATAGGAAAGCAACAAATTGTGACATATATCGGTATTACGTGAACAGAGACTTTGATTGTACAGACTTACAAATGTCCCAAAGATCGAACGAGTGAGGCGTCGAGAGCGTTGAGCGTGAAAAGATCAAATATATCGTCAAAGGTCACCGTGAAGACACACCCGAGCCGTGCAAGAAATGTTCCGCTTGAATTTGACAACTATACTGAAGCGCCGTTACGCCTCGCTTATTGGACACTTCCATATACCAAAGGTGGAATTTTTGGCAACCAAGTCCTAGTTTTTGGAGCTCTTCCGGACTACCATCTACCGAGCTAGCACGAATTTGCGGGCCAATGGCATGGACGGAATTCGCCATCATCCTTTGTCTTTGATTTGCCCAGCCATCGCCTCGATTGTGGGTCGACTTTATGCTAGTCGATCAGAATGGTATAGACGGTGCAAGTTGCTCGCGAGAATAGCACCGTGGAGATAGCACCGTGCAGTAGCCGTGGTTCGACCGCCTGTGTGGAGATGGCACCAGTGCAAGTTGCCGTGGTTCGCATCGCACTTCGGTCCTGCCACCGGTGAAGAAGCCTCGTGGAGATGTCGGTTTTGGGCCACCGGATGAATGTTCCAATGGCTCGTCCTAGATTCACGATCTCGCCGTTGGGGGCTTCTTGGCGGGACCACCTCAAAATTGGCATACACACCATCCACATTAACTTTTAAGGCTCGGCGCTAAAGCTTGACTGCACCATGGCCCCGATACTGCATTTAATATGCCCGCCCCAAGCAACAGATAAGGGAATGGAGCCATATCTCACTTGGAGCCCGCATGTCGAGGCTCCTACATAACGATACAAAATTAGCTACTCGAATAGGCCTACCAATGGAGCAAGCATTCGAGAGGTAATAATTATTACCAGGATGTCGCCCACAGAAATTTGGACTGGTTTGCGTCGGATTGGACGCGCAGCTACTCGGATGGTTGTGCGGGCTAGCTAGCACAGAGCGCGTGGTGGCGGCTCGCGACTTTCTATCTGCTTTCGCACCTCATCTCTCGATTATATCAGCCATCGAACCCATATCTCCTCTTTAAGAGATGCCTTGAGCTCTTCTCGTAGCCGTGCGCCACGCCGCTTTGTTTCTCTTCCCGCGCCGATACATGTCGAGTCATCTTGGAAACCATGTTTCCAAGGAACGTAAGCCCAAGGCCTCTCGACGCGCCGGTGCTCCTTGTTTCCAGTACCACGGAGAGCATATCATTCTCCCTTGTTCCTGGAATGATCCTGGGTAGATTGAAAACTCACTCTTCCCGCAAGAGCACGACATGTCATTTCAATTGCACGGTTGTGGAGTAATTACAAGCTACGTGTTCGATCGATATCTTACCAGCGCCGGTCACCGCTGATGTCAAGGGTTTCAAAGGTGATGTCCCCGATGTCGTTGTAGATGACCTTGCTCTAATCCAATTTCGAGCGCGGTCGTGGGATATTGGAAAACGGCGGGCGATGTCCCGTGCAGCTGCCACTCATCCTCCTTCATCCATCGCGCGATTTTACCCGCATACCCAGCTGTGCCAAGTCCGTGAGGGTGTGTATTTTTGCCCGAGGGCCTTGTGCGCCACACTTGTACTTTTGAAATCTTCGGTCGCTTTCATCGCCTTGAACTCTTCCCATTGTGGTTCCGAGAATGGGTATTTATGAACAAAGCGTCGTCCGTCTCCACGTATTTCTTGACAAGCGTGCTCTTGAAGTTCTTCCATGCTTTGCACGCCGCTTGTAGGTTTGTTGTTGCACAACGTCCGTGTGTTCTTCCGGGAACTCGAACGATGCCAAAATTTTGGTCCACACCACGCTTGAGTGTCGAGCACGTTCTTCCACGAATTGTATGTGATCTCAATTGCTTCGTGCAACTACTCCGACCATGGTTCGGAATGCGTTTACTACTTTTTGAGGAAGGATAGGGACCCCAGATGCATTCACCGCTGTGATGATCTGTTGGCCCTCAAGCTTCTTTGATAGCTCTCTTCCTTGGCGTCTTGATGTTGGAGCGGACGCCTCCGGCGATGATGTTGAAGAATGCGCAGGTGACATGTTGCTCATTTTGTGGGTCTATTAAGATAAGATGAGAAAGTAATCATATTGAATTGCAAGACAAGAGAGGAGTAGAGGGGAGGGGGTGATATGGACATAGAGAGGGGGTGATGTGCCTATCTTACCAATGTACCAATGTATCAAGTCCTTCTTTTCTCAAAAATTCAAGTCAATTTTATTACAAAAGTGCAAAAAAGACATTCAGATTCTTGGTGAGCGAGACATAGCCGACTTCTTGGTGGCGACTATGCATCGCTTCTTCCCACTCCTTCTCTTCATCTCTCGTCTCCTGATCACGACGCCAAGAGCGATGATTCATCTAATCAATCATCGCTCGCGACGTGATCCGCAGACCGAGATGAAGAGAAGGAGGGAAGAAGCAGATGCATAGTCGCCACCAAGAAGTCGCTATATCGGCCGCCACCAAGAATCTGGGAATTTGTTTTTTTGAACTTCAGACTAAAATTTACTTGAATTTTGTAATACTATTACTACAAGGTCTCTAAACAAAGTGCCTATCCTAGCACCTACTTTAGTTGCTAAAACTATAAACCAAATAGCAAAGTCCCTAAACAAAGGTCTATGAAGCAAATGACACAAACCGTATCCGGTTCATTGAACGGAACACTATAGTATGTCACTTGCTTCATTTGCTGTTTTTGTCTAGATACATGGAGCATTTGGGTGGAAAGATCAATCTGTTTAAATCAAAGCGCATGATCGCCAATTCAAGCATAGCATAGCATCCGAGGCCCTGCTGCTGTGTCTTGAGGAATGCCAAGAGCTGGTATTCAGATGGGTTATGAGAATAAGATTCATAATTTATAGTTTGAGGAATGCCACATCCAAGACCAGCTCTTGGGATTCCTCAAGACACACCGCAGCCTTGATGTGCCTCGATGCTACGCTATGCTTCAAATTGGCAGTCATGAGCCTGACGACACAATGTATTTCTTTCCACCCAAATGGTCAATGTATCTTTTGCAATAATCGCAAGATTTCTTTATCCAGATACACTAGAAAGAGATCAGGAGAGGAGTAGAGGGAAGGGGGAGAAGGGAGGGGAGGAGTAGAGGGAAGGGGGACCCAAATGATTTCAAACTATATACTATGTACTATATACTATATACTAACACAACAAGCAATATGTACCAATGTAAACTAAGCAACTGCAGTAAACAATGTACCAATGTAGTATGTACCAAATAGCAAATTAATTAAGCTATCATAGCGATAAACAATGTACCAATGTAATATGTACCAAGCATCAACCCTAAACACTAACAGTAAGCATGAAGCATCAACCCTAAATATGTACTAAGCAACTAACCATAACAGTATGAAGCATCAAGCATCAACCCTAAACACTAACAGTAAGCATGAAGAATCAACCCTAAATATGTACTAAGCAACTAACCATAACAGTATGAAGCATCAAGCATCAACCCTAAACACTAACAGTAAGCATGAAGCTCGGGGAGGGATTTGATGACCTTACGGTTTTGGTGACCTTAGGGACGCTGGAGGAGGAGGCGGCGGCGACGGAGGAGGAGGAGGAGGAGGCGACGACGACGGAGGAGGAGGAGGCGACGGGCTCGGGGAGGCGACGGAGGAGGAGGCGGCGGCGACGGAGGGGGAGGAGGCGACGGGCTCGGGGAGGCGACGGAGGAGGAGGAGGCGGCGGCGACGGAGGGGGAGGAGGCGACGGGCTCGGGGAGGCGGCGACGGAGGAGGAGGCGACGGGCTCGGGGAGGCGGCGACAGAGGAGGAGGAGGCTGCGGCGACGTCTTCGTCCGGGGAGGCGGCCGGCGAGGGCTGGGGAGGCACGGCGAGGCTCGGGAGGCGGCGGCGACGACGGCTCGGGATTTAGAATTAATCGAATAATCGCAGCGCACACGGAAAACCCTAGCGAGAGGGTATATGTAGGGCGATTATCACGCACGGTTCTAAACTTAGAACCGCTCAGATCTAACATATCACGACGCTTTTGAGTTAAAACCGTGCGTGATAGTTTATTATCACGCATTTGTTCTAAACTTAGAACCGCTCAGTGATATGTTATCACGCACAGTTCTAAATTTAGAACCGTCGTGATAAGCCTTTGCCGGTGTTGCAATTAAGACCACCAATAACTACACAATGCATTCATATCAACTACCAAACAAATGCATTCATATACAACACCAACCAAATGCATTCACACGTTGTATTTCTTGATACATCACACATTTTCACATATACATCTCAAAATTGACTACATCACACATTTCCACATATACATCTCAAAATTGACTACATCACACATTTTCACATATACATCTCAAAATTGACTACATCACACATTTCCACATATACATCTCAAAATTGACTACATCACACATTTCCACATATACATCTCAAAATTGACTACATCACACATTTCCACATATACATCTCAAAATTGACTACATCACACATTTTCACATATACATCTCAAAATTGTCACACATTTTCACATATACATTCTTATTGTACTTGCTTATTTCCTTTAAAAATTAGCCCTTCATCATGATCAATGCGTGCGTAACTAGTTTCACACGTTGTTCATCGTCGACCTTATGCCATTTCCAAAAGGAGGTAACTCGTCAAATTGATTGTATTCCTCCTCGCCCACTACATTCTCCACTCCGACAATTCTTCTTTTTCCATGAAGAACTACATGGCGTTTCTTATTTGCCGGGTCGAGTTTCTCAACCCATCGGCATCGAATGCATCTATGCGGACACCGCTGCTCGTTAGTGCTCTTGACATCCCGAGATCGCGATAGAATGTGTACCCATTTATGCCATATCCTTGCCATGTCACAACTTTAAATGTCGCCCTTTGCCAACCATGTCGCGTCTCACTCGGCGAGCTCCTAGCGATTTGCTCCTTCAACCATTGGTTGAACCGACGGTTGTGTTGCCTCATGATCCAAACATCCGCCGCTCGGATTCATTGTCGGCACACCCTTGTGCTGGTCCACATAAGGCGCCACTTCGGTCATGTGTTGCAACACCGTGAAATGGGCTTGAGTATACATGTCCATATCCGGGTGATTGCTTTCCTTCCGATAGTTCCGAGACCCTTCACCTCCCCTCATGACGAGATTGAGGACACCTATCGGTTGAATCGAGCCATATAATCGACACAAAACTCAATGACCTCTTCGCTTGCATAACCTTCGACGATGCTGCCCTCCGTCCGAGAACGATTCCGTACGTAGGACTTGAGAATTCCCATGAACCTCTCAAATGGGTACATGCTACGTAGGAATACGGGCCCGCACATTTTTATCTCCCACACAACGTGAACAATGAGATGGACCATGATATCGAAAAACGAAGGAGGAAAATACATTTCAAGGTGACATAGAGTCATCACCACCTCGCCCTGCAGAGCATCTAGTCCTTCGATCGATGACCTTCGAGCAATTGTGTTAAAGAAATAACATAGCCTCATGATTGTCTCTCGGACTTTGATCGGCAAAATATTTCTAATTGCAATAGGGAGCATCTGTGTCATCAAAGACATGACAATCATGAGACTTCATGCCATTTAACTTCAAATCTTGCATCGAAACAAGTTTCTTCACGTTGTCGAGTAACCGACGGAACTTTGACACCATGCAAGCACCGCACGATTCTATTTTCTCACCTTGGGCAGAGTGTAACACGCAGGGGAAGGTACGTTCGTGCATTATCGCGCATGTCGGTGCTAACTCAGGGCCGATGTGCATATCGGCCAAGTCAAGCCGTGCGTTGACGCCGCCCTTTGTTTTATCACGGATGTTCAAGAAGAGACCAATCAAGCTCGCCGCACACATTCTTTTCTACGCATGACGCCGATGCGATGCCGCACATCTAGGTACTCCCAATAAGGTAAGTCCCAAAATATTGATCTCTTCTTCCGTGTGTTCTTCTCATGAGCCCTCAATTTACGTCCCTTTCCGAGGACAACATCTAAATCCTTAACCATATCATAAACCTCGCCCCTTAAATGCTTTGGAGTTGAACCGTCTTCCTTCTCTCCGTCAAATTGTTTCTTCATCTTGCGGTATGGGTGAGCCCTCCAAGGAACCGGCGGTGACGCATGTAGACGGTTTTGCGTGAGTGTCTCACCACACACTCTCGGTACCATCTAAACAGTGAGTACAAGCTTTGGCACCTTTTATACTATGGCCCGATAGGTTACCAAGGGCAGGATAATCATTTATGGTGCGAAACAATAAGGAGCGCAGAGTGAAGTTCTCTCGCTTGTATGCATCCCATACTGTACCCTTCGTTCCACAAGATTTTTAGATCTTCCACCAACGGTGCTAGGAACACATCGATATCATTCCTGTGTTGTTTTGGCCCTTGGATAAGTATCGACAAAGAAATGTACTTTCGCTTCATACACAACCAAGGAGGAAGGTTATAGATGCAGAGTCACGCCATGTGCTATGTCGGCGCTCATGCTACTGAATGGATTCATTCCATCTGCACTCACCCAAACCTTATATTCCTTGGTTCTCGCACCGAACTCGCAAAACTCCTATCGATGTTTCTCCACCGCGCGGAATCAGCAAGGTGTCTTAGCATTCCATCCTTCTTGCGCTCCTCCGAGTGCCAACGCAGCAGCTTTGCCTCCTTTGGATTTGCATAAAACCTTTTCAAACGGGAATTATAGGAAAATACCATGCCACCTTAGCAGAGGTCCTTTCTTCGCCTCTGTTCCTCGCCATCATCCGATTGATTGTTACGTTTGTATCGGGATGTGTTGCACACGGACATACATGCATGTTTGCATACTCTTACTGGTAGAGGATACAATCGTTCGGGCATGCATGTATTCTTTCTACTTCCATTCCCAACGGACAAAGAACCTTCTTGGCTTTATACGTGGTTTTAGGCAACTCATTTCCCTCCGGAAGCATGTCCGCTAAAAGACCTAGCAACGCCGTGAAACTCTTGTCGGACCAACCGTTGCTTGCCTTCAATTTCAACAGTTCAAGCACGCCCGACAACCTCGTGTACTTGCAGCCCATGTACAAAGGTTTCTCTGAGTCCTCCATCAAGCCACGGAATTTAACATACTCTCTCTCATCATAGTTCTCTTCTACATCGCGAAGCATCTGATCCAGATTATCATCGTGCAACCTATCCGAATCCGAGCCACAATCGACATCACCGGCGGCATGTCATTCACTTCACCGCGATGTCATCCGGGGCATATCATTCACTTCACCGGCGATGTCATCCGCGCATATGATCATTCACTTCGCCATGACTGGTCCAACACGTATAATCCTTTTTGAAACCCCTCCGAATCAAGTGCGCTTCAATTTGCCCTCGGTTCTTAAACATCTTCAAATTCTCGCAGTCAGTGCATGGACAACACATATATTCCACCCCCTTATTCAACATATCCTCCTCGGCGGCTCTTATAAAAGCAGAAACACCATTAATGTACTCTTCACTCACACGACTCGCGGCATACATCCAACTTCGGTCCTACGTTACGTACATATATAACAACTTAGTATTAAAATCTAGAATAACTAATTATAACTACATATATACCGGCCACATTTATTATATTGAGACTTAATTTCCTAGCTCAATTCATATTACAAACACAATAGCTATTATATAACCAACAATTTTGCAAATTAATTAACCATCTTCAATAACCACTCATGGATTACTTACACCTAAATTGTAATGCAATTAAAAATAAATAAATTTCATTACTAACCATATCTACAAGAACCAGAAAGTCGAATCTTAATTCAAAGCTCAATCTCTGCCTCTTCCCACCAAATTAATCGGCTCAAATCGCTCTAGCTTCCTCCCGAGTGAAAAAGTGCGCAGCGATGGCTAGATCTGGATCGAAATGAAGACGATGCGGTGCGAGCGGCGCAATAAATGCCAGTAGTCATTATCACGCACGGTTTTAACTAAAACCGTCGTGATAAGCTTCATACCGAACGCCGCGCGTGTTCGATGCCGAACGCCGTGTTTCGATCGTCTAATTAACGCTCTCGATCATTATACGGCGCCTATATCATTAATGTTTGGGTATACGAACCGTTTGTGCTAAAGGTTAAATATGCGCCCTAATCCGAGTCTCTTCTACGTCACGTACAATACAATATACAATACAACATGGCTTCTACTCTCGTTCTTGTGATCATCTCCTTCCTCTCATCTGCTCATCACGAATTGTTCGGCCGGAACCTTACACAGCGGCCAGCAATTTGCATCCGAGCGACTTCTCGCACCGCCCTGCTCTCCTTCCCGACTTTCTTGCATCCGTCGCTTGACTGATCCTCCGCCGTCGACGGAGGCGTCTCGCCGCCGCTCAAGAAAGGGAAACAACCTCACCCCGGTTCTTCTCCACAATGTGCACAATGCGAAGAAGCTCTACACGCATTGCGAGATCGATGGATAGCCTTGCCGATCAAGCGAAACGGCAGATCGAGGAATCTTTTCATGCTATCCTGCACGACATTATGGATGTCGCGATCATTTGCCCAGCCGCACGAGGAAGTGCCGAGGACAAGGGCAATCTTAACGGCGTTGGGTTGATCCTCCAAGTCCCCAAGTTGAAGAAGAAGCTACGGCCCAAAAGAATACAATGGGAAACTCTTTACCCGTGCGACTTTTGTAATAAATTTGCCTCTAATTGAAATTAATAAATTTGCCTTTAATTTGTGACCTCTTCTCTCGTAGTTCGTAGTTAAGTTATTAGAAGCAATGTGTACTTATATATTAACCTCGATCTAGATTATGACAGACAAAGGGACATCACAAAGGTTCTTGTGAAAAACGTCATGAACATTCCTGACGGTTCTTAACAACAATCGGCTGTGATAGTCGACACAACACGACGGTTTTTAATAAAAATCGTCTCGTGATAATCTCAGATTATCACGCACGGTTTTTAATAAAACCGTCTCAGATATTCGATATCACGCATAGCTCAGCGGTAGAACCGCAAATGCGATACTCCTTTTTCCGCCACAAATACCACAGACGGCCTTCAAATTAAAACCGTCTGTAATAGTGTACATTACAGACGGTTTCACAAAACCGTCTGTGATTTGGCGTCTACTATTAGCCTTTCTGTAGTAGTGTACACTTCCTCCTCACCACCGGCTACCGAGGGAGCACTTCATCCACCAACCCGTACCTCGTCATTGACGCTAGAGTACTACACCTCATCGCCGGGCTACACTTTCCTCTTCCCTCCTCTGGCGAGTATGTGTAAGTGTATGTGTACAGTATGCATGCCAGAGCGGCCAAAGTGCTTGGTCCTCACCGCCGGCTGCCGGAGTACTCACTATCACACATTGGCTCATCACAAGCAGTTTGTAACCCTCTCTAGAGACAGTTTCTGAACCATCTTATTTATTGTGTCTATGATAATAAATAGTTATCACAGATGGCTCCTAAAACATCTGTGATAAGTCACAACACAGCTGGTTTTTGAAAAAACCATCTGTGATAAGTCACAACACAGACATTTTTTATTATGAACCATCTATGATATATTAGATATCGTAGAATCAGAAGCAAAGTCAATGTGAACATCTCTAAGATGTGTGAATGTGTTTTGCTTGCGTACTTACTGCGTGTGGAGACAGAAGAATATGTATAGTGGTTTTTCGAAACGGCTTCCTTTACATCTTTTTTTTTGCTCATGTCTTGTTTTAGGTATAAGACAGAGGGTCATAAACGCATCACATATCCTACTTCTCTCGCTCCTGTCTCGCGTATGTATCTTTGTCTCACTTTCTCTACCACTCATTCCGTTGTTCTAAAAGCTATATCTTTCAAATAATACTATTCATTTTCAAGTAAAAACTATCAGTCACGATTTAAAACTATTAGCCATAACTAATATAGGGCCTGTTTGGGAGAGCTCTACCACTGAAAACGTGGATCTGGAGCAGCAGCTCCACCGTGGATCTGGGATCCCACCATGGAGTGTTTGGCTTGTACAGCAGCTCCAGATCCACAAAATTGAGGTTTTGGTGGGAAAAGCCACTTTTGGTGGGATGTGGTGTGTAACCAGTGGCATTGGTGGGTAATTACCACCCAACTCCACAGTAGAGCACCCCTTGAGGAGCTTCATGAAATCCATAGATCTGGCCTTCAGATCCAGGATTTTGGTGGATCCAGATTTCGCGGAGCTGAGCGTTTGGGTAAAATTTCGTAGAATAGAGCTGTTTTTTATAGATCTGAAGCTGATAGAGCTCTCCCAAATAAGCCCATAAGCCCACAGCTAGCCGCGGGCCTCCGTCCACTCGATCCAGCAGGCACGTGCAAACTCGGAGTATGATCACCATGAAGCTAAGCACGAAGCAAACGTTGTATTAGTAGCTTCTAGTATCCAATACTTCAATCATAAATATACATGTTTTAAATATATATATATATATATATAATATTTAAAATATAACTTTAACAACTAATCTTGTACTATATTTATAAACTCAATAAAATTATAATATTATAAAATACTTTTCAAGATAAATCTGTTTTTATAATTTTTATGAATTTTTTAAATATTTAAAAGATATAAATAGTTAAAGTTTTAAAATTTGTCTATACGTACCTCAAAACGGTGTGTGTCTGTGCTAGAGAGAGGCTCTTAGGGCATCCGCAATGGTAATAGCTAGTACTAGCTATATAGTCAGCTGACGTGGAGGTGAGAGACAAAAGCAAAGACTATTTTATACTGTTGGACCCACATGCTCCTCTCTCATGTTCTTGGACTACGTGAAATAGATCAGCTATTTGCTCGTCGCTAGTGACTACTCTCTCTCCTACTTTTTCTTTACCACATCAGATCTAGCTAACTAAATAGCCAGCTGTTGGAGACGCCCTTATATCTCTGACTAATTAATGGGCAATGAATTAACGGATAAGTAGAATCCATTGAATTCGGCGAACTGATCTCCAAGCTCGCTCTACAACCTACAAGTGCTCCTATGGTAAAGCTTGTGCGTAAATAAATCAAGAGATAAGCGATGATGGATGACCTGTACCAACTCGTACGTCACTCCAGAAGAGAGCACACGTGGCGGCAGCAAAGCAAAGCTTAGCTTAGCTTGTCCTCGCCGTCAGCCAGGCCAGGCCAGCTCGCACCCAAATGGAAAGCCGTCGAGCCGGCCACCGCCTCCGACCCTTCGCTTCCCTTCCTTCCACGCGGCGGCTTCCCACACACACCGTGACACCTCCCAAGCACCGCCGACCTAATTTATTTAAAGCCTGCACGAAAGTTGAGTATACTCACTCTTCAGCTGAGCAAATCAGATGCGCTGATTAATTAAAGAACTGGCAGGCATGCTGGCCTTTAATTACCTTCAGAAACTGATCGAAATAATGGGGCGGGAAATAATGCTGCTACGTACACCTGTTGCGAGTTGTGACGTTACATGAGGGACTGGTGTGTAGGCATCCACGTCGAGAACGGCCCGCTGTATGTGTATGATGGATAAAATTTTGAAGCTTTAAGTATGAAAATATTTTATATCTTTGATATATTTACAATAAATAAGTTTTGAACTCAATCTAAACTAGGTTGAACTACTTTTGAATTTAACGTGATTATAGTAAACATATACCATAAATTAGCTCAAACTAGTTAAACTAAAGTTAATTTTTTTTCGAAGTTTGATATCTCAAATACACTTTTATGGGTATGTGAAGATATCCACATCAAACATGTTGCGAATATCAAAACACATCAACGAGTATTGATTTTAAGTGCTAGGTACCATCGTATATGAAACAGTTGTCCCCTCTCTCTATATATAGTATAATTAACGAGGACACTATAATACTTGGGCACCATAATTTAAAATAGGTATTTTCTCTATTGCGTGTGAAGAATTTTAAATTTTTTGGATATCAAGTTTAACTAGTTTACTATCTAATTCAAACAAGTTTGAACTGAAATTTGAACTGTATTTGCATTTTTGATGATAGTTTGGTTGTAGGTACGTGTTGATTTTATATAGAAATTAGCAAAGCAAGTGATCTAAATTCGTTCAAAATCTTTAAATTTGAGTACATTTTTCGAATGCATAGTTTCATTTCAATTGCTATAGACGGGTATATACCCTAAAACTAAAATTTTCAAAAAGTATACCCAAATTTAGGTGGATTTTGCGCATTTACAATTATAGTGCCCTCACACCATAGTATCCTATATATATGTCTGTGTGAGGGGGAGCACCGGTCATGTTTCCTATTATATGGCTTGGATCCGTCATGAATTGCCTGGTTTTCTAGTAGTAATATACATATCCACACTACTACAGAAAGAATCATCACAAACGGTTCGGAACTGTCATCACAGACAGTTTTTGAACCGTCTAAATTTATATGTCTGTGATAATAGATTGTTATCACAGACAGCTCTCAATCCGTCTGTGATAATTACAACACAGTGAAAAAACCATTTGTGATATTCAAGTATCACAGATGGTTCTTTAATATAGCCGTATGTGATATATCAAGTATCACAGACGGTTAATACCAAAAACCGTCTGTGATATGTCATATATCACAGACTGTTCTCGGACATAGCTATTTGTGATATCTTAGATATCACATATGGCTAATACTAAAAACCGTCTATGATACCTATTTAAATATCTATATTATTTCCTATTTTTCGGTTAGCCTTAGGAAATACTAGCCATGCCCTCTAAAAACAAGCAAATAGATCACATATATAGCACACGACAATCATTACATAGACCTCAACTAAATGATGTACATTTGAATGCATTATTTGATTAAGCACAATTGAGTGATTATAATTGTATCAAATATTTCAACATCTAATCATCGTCAGGGTAGAACTCTCCAGTCTTGTTTATGACCTCCGCTATCAAGATTTGGGAGAGTTTTCCTCGAATTTTGGTGAGTTTGTCAAGATCGATTGCACTTTTGTCGAATTCCACGTGCTGTCACTAGGAGTAATGTTAAGTTATATATATATATAATTGATAATCAAAAATAATTATTGGTAGGTTGACAAACTTCTGGATCATTTGTCTTAGCGTACATGATTTCCTCCATATGGCGGCAAATGTAGAATCCACATACGTTGCCCTGTAGCTGCTGGTAGCACTACAAAAATAAATTACATACATAGGTATTGTCAGTTCTAGAGGCATTATAAAGAAGTGTGATATAGGATTGTTGTGTTGTAACGGGTACCGAAAATCGCGTCCTATGTCGCAGTGTGGCGTTGGATTCCTTGTGTCTCCCTCCCTGGGCAATGTAAACGCTGAACGACCTACGTGGTTCTAAAAAGTTAGCATCGGCCATTGCAAACAAACGGAAGATTACAATAGAGTTATGTATAGAGGAAATGAGTTTACCTGTTAATTGTTTGTTGCACACGGGATGAAGTTGTGGTTGCTCCTAAGTAGAGAATCATGGTATATTACTTGCTCCACTTTGGTACAATCACAATCAGAACCAGTGACTCCTAGTCATGTATGTCGCCATAGTGATTAATTATAAGTTTATGTTGGGTATAAAATACAAATAAAACTTGTTTGGCAACTAGTGAAGCATTTACCCGTGGTTAAAGGGTACCATGATGTAGTCCTTATCACTGTGAGCAAGTAATCCTCTTGTTATGTAATCTTAGACAAAGGACCCATTATCGTTGATGGATTGCTCAGAGATCAAGTGTGGGTCGAGAAAACCCACTAGTTCTCACCGTCGCCGGACTTGTTGGATCATAGATCTATACATAAGCAATAAATTATGACATATATCGGTGTTACGTGGATGTGGAACTTGATTATATAATACACTTACAGTGTCCAACATCGTAGAAGTGAGGCGTCGAGTTCGTCGAGATTGAATAGTAAAAATAAGCCTTTGAAGGTTACGACGAAGTAGCCCGAGTCGTGGACGAAATGCGCCTCTATGTATCTCACAATGAATCCACTGTGCTAGTTTTATTTCATGTTGGACCTCTGCATGTACCAGGTATGTAAAGTTCCGCAAACCAGTTCAAGGCTGGGTAATTGTGACTCGGGGACCAATGACACTCTGAGCTTGAACTTCCATTCCCTGGTAGGCGCCTTAATCTTCTTTGATTCGGCTTTGGTGCCTCGCTTGTGATACATTTTTGGCGTCGCCTGCATGGGAGTCGATGCGCTGGCCTTCTAAAGAGGAGCTTAAGTTGGAGTCATAGAGCATTCTGTTTGATAGGTATGGTTGTGTGGAGATCACGACACGGAAGGGTCCAGGGTAATGTCCCTCTTGGGCCACTGGACAAATGTGTAGATGGTATCCCCGAGTGACATAATTTCTCTATTGGGGGCCTCTCTAGTGGGATAACCCTGAAAATATCATTAATCATGTCCACCTGGACCTTTGTGAAACCAAACCCCAGCTGGGCATCGTACACCAACGTCCCTAGCAAGCATGGATACACCAATCCCCGCCTAACGTCAACTGGAATGAAGCCAACAACCCTGATTGTGAGAATGCACGGCGTGGCCTCCTACATAACGATACACGATGAGCTAAGACATCAACCAGGTATGTCTATGTAGCATTTAAGAGATGTATATTACCTGGATATCGTCGATAAGTAAGTGGGTGTCGCTATGTTCAGAAAGTGGCGTGGACGCGCAGCTACTCCATCGATAGGTATTAATAACCGTCTGTCATAGTTGTGTATCACAGACGATACACGATCACGCTTGTAAAACCTTCTGTGATAATTGCAATACAGACGGTTCTCTATGAACCATCTGTGATGTAGCTGTTCAGTATAGCCTTTTTTTGTAGTAGTGCCATCTGGCAGACTCATGTTAAAACCACTATGTCTTGTTTTAAAGTGTTGTGTATTTTGGCTGAAATGGTACTGTAGCGGCTACTAGATTTTTCTAAAGTATTTATTAAAAGAAAATAAAGAAAAAAGTAAAAAACACTGATATATCTCTATAGATAATGCAAAGAAAAAAGTACGTTAAGAACTCAACATGTTCTAAACGGTTTTAAATTTTTAGAAATCAGAAGTTATCGCTGTTTGAAACATGACCTTAGTTTTTTGGGCTGTGGCTTTTAGCTTTTGAATTCTGGCTATTCGCACGAGAGAGTACGAAGAGAGAGAGTTATATGTGATTTTGACCGATATAGATAAAACTAGTATAATGTCTACTATAATTAACTTATAAACTTTACTTTAAAAATAAACTATTTAAAAACTAATTATTATTATAACAAAAATTAAAAGTCACAACCAACAACCCTAGAAAAACGGACTCTAATTTTTAGCAGTGTGGAGCGGCGGACAAGTCCACCCGATAAGCTAATTCTTCACTGCTGGCTCGCGCATCTTACACCCCCTCTGGACGTCCAAATGGCCATCCAGAGTCATCTCCTCTCTTCTTTTCACACCACTTGGAAGCATCCACCACCCATCCCCTCCTTTCTAGAATTCTAGTTGACCAAGTACAACTCCCCAACATCTCTTCTTCCCATGTTGCTTAGTCCCCAAGAACCAACAACCGCTCACTCAGTACCAACAAGCCACACCACCAACTTCCCGGCTGCTTGCTCACCTCTCTTGTATAAAACCACAACTAATTGGCCTACTCTACTCATCACACACAACTGCCTCAGTTCCCAAACCACCACCGAACTACTGTTCTAGTAGCAGTGTCCAAGATAAGCATGGCCGTGGAGACAGTTCTTGACGACGCGCCGATACCGTGGCCGGCGGCGAGCGACGACGAGGGCTCGGGGGAGGTGCAGCTGCGCTGCGCTAAGGCCGGGTGGGCCAAGCGGAAGCGCTCCAGGCACCACGGCCACCGCGCGCCCACAGAGGAGGAGCACCTCGCGCTCTGCCTCCTTATGCTGGCGCGCGGCCACCGCGCCCCCACGCCGTCTCCGTCGCCGCACGAGCACCGCTGCTCCGTTTGCGGCAAGGCCTTCCCGTCCTACCAGGCCCTCGGCGGCCACAAGGCGAGCCACAGACCGAAGACGCCTCCAGCGACCAACCACGCCGTAGACGAGCCTATAACGACGTCGCCGGCAGCTTCCTCGTCCACGTCGGGCGGCGGCGCGGGCACGGCCGGCAAGGTGCACGAGTGCTCCGTGTGCAAGAAGACGTTCCCGACCGGGCAGGCGCTGGGCGGGCACAAGCGGTGCCACTACGAGGGCCCCATCGGCGGCAGCAGCAGCGCCGCCGGGCTGGCGAACCGCGGGTTCGACCTGAACCTGCCGGCGCTGCCGGACATCATCATCGATCGTTGCATGCCGGCGGCCGAGGAGGAGGAGGTGCTCAGCCCACTCGCATTCAAGAAACCGAGGCTCATTAGCCCAGCTTAAATCGGTTAATCATAGTTAATTACAAGTAGTCTTGCCTCCATGTAAGCTGTACTGTTGGATTGCTGCGTTGGTGATTAGTTGTACGTACTTTGCTGGTGAAGTGTAGATCGATTGGTATAGCTAGTTTTGTGTATTTACAATTCTGTAGAATGATTCTTTCATTAATTGGTTTGATGCATGATAAACAAGTTGATGTGTTGTATATATATTGCCTCTACTACGTAAGTATCTAAAATCCATTAATTGAGATGTAAACGCAAGCACACTAGCTATCAGTCTATCCGATTCCATACATGTCGGCCTATGGTCCGTGCCTTTTTAGATTACTCTGGCCATCAGTCCATGATAAAGGTGCCTTCTTTTTCACTTATAAATTATAATTTATACTATAAAAACTAGTTTTAAAACTGTATATTTTTTAAAGTAGCATTAATAGTAAAATTGTAATAAAAAGTGTACTAAATTTAACTAGCTGTAATAGCTAAAATTACATATGACTATTTTTCTCTATATATTGTCTTTTGCGATCAACTAGAATTTAAAATTTAAGTTATAAATCATAAATCACAGTCTAAAAGAATCCACCTACATGATATTGGTATTATCATGTTTAATCAAATTCCACAACATTTGGGATATACTACTCAATTTGCCAACTCTTCTTTCACTTGTTAGTTCTTTTTTTTTTATGAAGTAAGACATGCATGTACGTACTGGTTAGCCAGCAACCTAGCATTTAATTGAATTCGTTGAGTATGACTACCCGCTACATAGGGCTGAAAAATGGACCCGGATAATATTTAGATATCCGGTTACCGAATCTAGATATATCGAATCCGGATACAAAACGAAATCGGGTATGTCGGATCCGGATACCAAAATCCTAGATGCGAATACAGATATAGTATATGCCGCCTCGGATCCGGATATCTGGATTCAACATATACGATAGCAGCAACTTACTAATACATACCTTTTACATTTGACTTCTAAATTGGACATATTATATATCCATTTTGATTATCTCAACGAGCCCGTTATCATGGTGGGTTTTAATTTGGCATTTTATATATTTTTATTTTGGCACCTCTCCAATAAAGCTTTTTTGTATGCTCTTTTAGCTAAATTTAATATTAAAATAATTCGGTGCCATGTTTTAAATAGGAGAGGCTATGAATAATTAATAGAATCCAAAAATTAGTTGAATCCGATCCAATTTTGACTATAATCTAATCTAAATTCATAGCTGATATTTGCCCAGTCTATATTCGTATCCGGCGTTTATCCGATTCGTATTTAGATCTGAGAAAAAATATAAATACAAATATAATTTAAACACTATTCAATTCATGCTCAATCCGTTTACACTCCTACCACTAAATCACTAAACTCCTCTGCTGGCAGCAGTTAGCACGGTCCACTGTTGGTCTAGTCAATTTTAGACTGCGTAATAATATCCTTGCATGTGGAACGAGCTCCAGGTCAACTCCCAACGCTGCCATGCATCATAGAGGCGGTTCGTATTTGTTTGCGCTTCTTAAGTTATAAGTTAATATTTTTTAAAATAATTTCTTTATTTCTCTTACTTCTATTTCATTTTGAAGATAAGACAGAAGAGCATAGGCGTATCACACATCTTATTCCTTTCACTTTCATCTCATACACGTATCTCCTTCATTTTTCTCATGCTCGTATATTTCTTCTAAAATCATTTCTTTTAACTATTATTCTTTTAAAAATTATTATTTTTAACTATTATTATTTATTTTTAGCTATAAACAATAATCGTGGCTGGTACCAGCGTCGCGAACTTCCATCACAGCTGGCACCCTCTTGGATCCTGTTTGTGTAACTTCACATTGTTACAAACTAAAAGTAAAGAGTGCCCAATGTGCAGATGCCTTCTCCAAACAGACTCTTCTTCATGAACAGACATCTATTCATACCACCCCCTCTTCATCTATAAATATGTACCATGTACTGCTTCAGAGTTTAATGAATGAAATCAACACTTCATTTGCAATCACTTGTTCCCTCTTGCAATACGTTATCAGCACATTTTCATTCACAAAGTGAAATAGCGAAAGAAAAACAGAAGGTATGAGATTTCCTGGATGTTCTTTCTTTGGTGGTGTGCGGCACGGCGCGGCGCGTCCACACGGCGAGCCATGGCCGGCGCAGCGCCGGAGGTGGCAGCCCGCGAGACGGTGCGGTCCGCCCGCCCATCCTCACGACGTGGTCCGGCGCGTCCTCACGGCGCGCGCGGCCCGTTCACGGCCCGCACGGCGGGCGGTAGGCGCAGCGACACGGCGGGCGGCTCGCCGCCGCGCGCTCGCGGCGGCCGGGAGGCCCGGCGACGAGGCGAGGCCGGCCGCGGCGACGCGCGGCGCGGCGTGTGGCGGCGTGGCGGCGGCACCCCCTTGACCGCAAACCCCTTGGCGGCGCGTCCTCACGGTGCGGTTATGCGCGGCGGCGCAACACCCGCAACGCCCGACCCACCGAGGCGGCTCGAACCGCAACGCCGCAGGCGGTGGCGGCGGCTCCGCAGAGGCGCGCCAAGGCCGGGCCGGCGTGGCGTGGCGGCGCCGTCCCCGCCGGAGTGGGCGGCGCGCCAAGGCGACCGCGGCGCGGCTCCTCCATGCGGCGGCTAGGGTTTGGGGAGTTAGGGAAACCCTAACTCCCCCTCCTTTATATATGCTGCCCATTTAAATGGCTTTGGCCCAAAAAGCCCCCACCTCCCCACATGGGCCCAAAGGCCGCACGGGCTTTAGCCTAGGTTTTCGGGATTTTGCATTTTCCCCCTTGTATTTCATAGAAAATGCAGAATTTTTCTTTTAAATCAATTACTATTGTAATTTTTGCAGTATAGTCCTTGTGCTTATTTAAAATTGTACCCGTTCATCAGTACTTTTATAAATTAGCATTTCAGTCCCTACAGGATCTGAAAATTATGTAATTGTTCAAATAAATGTGCATGCACATTTCTATAACTTTTACATATTTAGGATTATTTTATTGCAATTTATTTACAATATGAATTGCGACCATATTTAAATTTGCTATCTTTAGCAAATTTAAATTTCCAATTCCCGTTTAGTGCGTACCATTGTACTTAATAAATTGGAATTTTTGCAAAATATTATACCTACCATGTATACCATAATTACAATTTATGGCACTTTGCTACATTAATTTGTACGCTATGCCATACAATAAATTGGTGTTCACCACCAATATTGTGATTACGCAGTATTATAAATATAACCACATGTTATATTTAATCTAGGTATATATATTCATTCAGATTACAATACTCATATTGTTTTCCACATATTTTGCATTTTATTACAACATTACCATACGCATTAATTTATCTCATGTAAATTAATCATTTATGGTGTACTTTTCATGTAGGTTTTTAAATGGCTACCAAAGATTTTGAGCCCCTCGCTCTAGATGGTGCCAATTACCCTACATGGGCTATGGACCTCAAAATCAACCTAACCACACGTGGGTTGCAACGGGTGATATTTGATCCTCCAGCTGATCAAATTCCTCCGGATATTGTAAAATATTCCGTTTTGAATATCATACGGAATCACATACATCCGGATTTGAAGGCTGAATATTTGTATGAGGAAAATCCACTCACATTATGGTTAGCCCTCAAAAATAGATATGAACAGCAGAAAGCTGTTATATTACCTGAGGCTAATCATGAATGGGCACATCTTAGACTCCAAGATTTCAAATTTGTTGGAGAATATAACCATGCCCTTCATACAATTTGCTCCAAATTGCGGTTTTGTGACAAGGAACCAACAGATGCGGACAAAATAGAGAAGACTCTCTCAACTATGCTCCCATCTGATAGGGTCCTACAGTAGCAATGGCGTGCTGCAAATTACCAACTTATTTTGATCTTATGCATATCATGCTTCAGGCAGAAAAGCATGCTGAACTTCTTTTAAAGAATAATCAGCAACGTCCCATTGGGGCTGCTCCACTTCCTGAAGTTCATGCTAATCAAAATAACAAAAAGTTTAGTGGTTCAAAATACCACTCAAAGAACTTTAAAGGTAACAACAAACGCAATATGAAGCACAAACCGAGTGGATTCAAGAAAGGTAAAGGCGATCTTGGTAAGAGAGTTGACAAAACTAAAATTTATCAAAAATGTGGTTGCTACAACCATCCTACCAAGAAATGCCGCACCCCGATGCATCTTGTGAACCTCTACCTCTAGTCTTTGGCTCACGGCAAAAATGCTCAAGAGAAGAGATTTGAAGCACACTTCAATCTCACATCCAACAATGATGAAGCTGGATGTTCTCAACAGTTCCTTCAAGAACTCAAAGACACATGTGCTTCTACAAAGAAGGATGATTTCATGTGCACCGAGGACACCCTTGAAGAATTTCATTCTCAAGACATGTTGGAGATCTCAATTAGACTCCTAGTCTCATAGCTACTAAGTACTATATTGTTGTAATATAAATAATGTTGTCATCTATATTGTAAGCTTGTATGCTACAATCATATATCGAACATATTCGGTATTGCAAATAAAATTTGTATGTATTCTATATATACTATAAGAATTTCATTAAATTCTTCTTTTGTGTATATAGATTTTTGGAGTCAATTCAATGGAGGAGGAATTATGCCTTGTGGATAGTGGTACCACAAACTCTATACTTAGGGACACAAAATATTTTCTAACTCTTACTAGGAGGAAAGGAAATGTTTTAACCATCGCTGGACGCGATGCAACGATAGTAGGCTCTGGTCGCGCCTCTATCACAATCCCTATGGGTACATAATTGGAAATTGAGAATGCACTCTTGTATCCCGATTCAACACGTACTCTACTCAGTTATAGAGATATCCGTCAGAATGGTTTCCATGTTGAAACCCGAAATGACAACAAAGAGGAATACTCCTCTTAACCAAACACAACGGATATGGCAAACAAGTACTAGAAAAATTCCATCTTTAAACTCCGGATTGTACTATACATACATCAAACCTGTTCAACATATTGCGTACAAAGTAATTTTTCAAAACACTAACACATTCCAAACATGGCATATCGCCTTGGCCACCTAGGCATTGGAATAATGTGAAAAATTATTAGCAATTCAATTGGTCATACATACATCAAAACAAAATTTCCGGAATCCTCAGATTTTGTGTGCACTTCCTGTGTCACCGGAAAATTGATTTTAAGACCCTCTTATCTTAAAATCAGAGCTGAACCACTTAAATTCCTTGCACGCATTCAAGGAGATATATGTGGCCCTATACAACCATTGTGTGGACCGTTCAGGTACTTCATGGTTCTAATTGATGCATCTACTAGATGGTCACATGTGTGTCTTTTATCCACACGAAACCATGTATTTGCTAAGTTAATTGGTCAAATTATCCAATTACGAGCACATTACCCTGAATATCGAATTCAATCAATTCGAATGAACAATGCTGCTGAATTTTCATACCATGTCCTCAATGACGATTGTATGGCTCTTGGGATACAAGTTCAACATTCTGTTCCATATGTCCATACACAAAATGGTTTAGCCGAATCTCTTATCAAGATAATCAAGCTCATTGCAAGACCATTACTACAGAATTGCAACTTACCAACATCATGTTGGGGTCATGCAGTTTTACACGCTGCTGACTTAATCCAATTGCGTCCAACTGCATATCATAACACTTCCCCGCTATAATTAATACGTGGAAATCCACCAGATATTTCCCATCTGTGAAAGTTCGGTTGCGCTACATACGTACCGATCTCACCGCCGCAGCGTACCTCAATGGGACCGCACAGGAAAATTGGGATCTATGTTGGGTATAAATCTCCGTCAATTATAAAATACCTCGAGCCCCTAACAGGGACACATTTCTGACTCGACGCTGATTGCATATTCAATGAGGAACATTTCCCGGCATTAGGGGGAGACAACAAGTACCAAACTGAATGCCGAAATTAATTAGAATGTTCAAGGCATTCCCGCCTGCACTCCACGTACGCAGAGACCGAACTTCAAGTTCAGAACTCATTCATTTGCAAAACATTGCAAATAACTCCGCGATGCATTTACCGATTATAAGGGTGTCACAAAATCCTATAATCCTGCGAAATGTATCTGAAAGAGTGGAGGTACCGCAAAATACCACTCAACTCCCGATTCAAAATAAGAGGGGAGAAGTACAGCACAAATGGCGGATCTGACTTCTAACAAGCGACAAAGGAAACAAAAGAATGTAAATGCAGATCAACCTCAAGTTGATAGACACCAAAGGATCCTTAAACCCAGATCAACAGTGCACTCAATTACTGATCCTGGGACATCGGAATACCCCGACTCAAATGTTTTGGGAAATAACATTGAGTCATCAGGGGTCTAAGAAATTTCCACTAACTATACTGATTCTGGAGAATTATACGATCGTAAGACTACAATTGTCGACATTTATTTCTCCACAACAATTGCAAACAACCTTCAAAATGATCCAGATCCCAAGACCATGGCAGAGTGCAAACAGCGCTCAGACTGGACTCAATGGAAGGATGCAATTCAAGAGGAGTTAACCTCGCTCAAGAAAAGAAATGTATTCACCAATGTGATACATACACCTCCCAAAATATTCCCTGTCGGTTTCAAATGGGTTTTCGTCCGCAAACGGAATGAAAACAATGAGGTGGTGAGATACAAAGCAAGGCTTGTAGCACAAGGGTTCAAGCAGAGACCCGGCATTGATTTCAATGAAACTTGTTCTCCAGTAATGAGTGGAATAATATTCCGATACTTAATCTCATTGGCAGTGCAAAATCATCTATCTTTTCAGTTGATGGATGTAGTGACCGCATATCTTTATGGGTCACTTGATTCAGACATATACATGAAAGTTCCCGATGGAATTTCAATTCCGAATCCAAACGCAAATCGCAATATGTATTGTGTAAAATTAAACAAGTCTTTATACGGCTTGAAACAGTCGGGAAGAATTTGGTACAACCAACTAAGTGAGTTCCTAACCAAAAAGGGATACTCCAACAATGATGATTGCCCATGCGTGTTCATCAAAAGATCCTCAACAGGATTTTGCATTATATCTGTGTATGTTGATGATCTTAATATCATTGGTAACACACAGGATATAGATGGAACACATAATCATCTTATGACGGAATTTGAACTGAAGGATTTGGGTAAAACCAAATTTTACTTAGGTATACAACTTGAGCAACTTCATTCAAGCATCATAGTGCATCAATCAGCCTATGTCCAGAAAATATTGGAGAAATTCAATATGGACAAAGCACATCCATCGAAAACCCACATGGTTGTTCGATCTCTAGACAGGGACAAAGATCCATTTAGACCCCGAGAGGACAATGAAGAGCTATTGGACCCGAGGTTCCATATCTCAGTGCCATCGGAGCGCTTATGTACCTTGCAAATTGCACCCGGCCGGATATCGCATTTGCAGTAAATCTACTTGCTAGATATAGCGCTGCTCCAACCAAAAGACATTGGGTAGGAGTGAAGAATATCCTTAGATATCTTCAAGGCACTAAAGATCTCGGTCTATTCTTCCAGAAGAATAAAAATGTGGATTTAATAGGATATACTGATGCTGGCTATTTATCAGATCCCCATAATGCTAGATCTCAAATAGGCTTTGTATTTTTATACGGTGGAACAGCCATCTCTTGGAAGTTTTCGAAACAGACTCTAGTGGCTACATCCACTAATCATTCTGAAATAATTGCATTATATGAAGCATCACGTGAATGTGTATGGCTTCGCAGAATGATTAACCACATACAATAATCATGTGGTATAGGTGCTATCGCATCACCTACCATTATCTACGAAGATAATGCTGCTTGCGTTGTTCAAATGCAAACGGGTTACATAAAGAGCAATATCACAAAACATATTGCACCTAAATTATTTTACCCACATGAATTGCAAGAGAGTGGGGAAATAAATATTCTGCAAACTAAGTCTTGTGATAATCTCGCAGACTTATTCACCAAGTCATTACCAACTTCCACATTTCAGAAATGTGTTTGTGAAATTGGTATGCGAAGACTACGTGATTTGCAGATATCAGGGGGAGAAATCTCCTAAGATTTAACCCGTTCAATATAAATATTGTACTCTTTTTCCTTTATGAGTTTTCCCTCTAAGGTTTCTCATTAAGGTTTTGTCGGAACCCGGAGCAACGACTCCTGGATCCTCTGTGTAAATCGCACTAGTCCAGGATCAGCTAGTGCACACAGCGTACAACAAAGATAAATATCAACCATAATGACATTTATTAACTGAATATGGGCATGAATACCAAAGTTTACATCAACGGCACATAAGCCAAAATTAAGTAATAAGCAGCGGAAGAAAAACCGAAGCGGAAGAAGCCCATTGAGCTCGCCCACAGCAAACAACGGCGATGAGACGTGGCCTATTCGCCCGCATCTTCACCGTAGTTGACGTCTTCCTTCTCTGTGTGGAAAAAGCAACGTGAGTACAAACTTGTACTCCGCAAATCACCCGGGAAAATGCAATATAATGATAAAGGCTTCAATGGAATGCTTATAGGGTTAGTTTGCATAAAACATCATTTAAGAAATACAATAGATAGATTGAAATCGCAGAATTTAATACAGTAAGTAAAATCATAACTTGTAGTAGAAAGTAATACCGTCAGTGCTGGCTTCGACCAAACACCAACCTATCCACGGGCATCCCACCCGGACCATCTTTTTCAAAAGATCACGTATGGATTCCATCCATCTACACGCTTTCACTGCGCAACTCTGATGAATTCCATCCATTCACCAGATTTCAATCTCTCACGGATTCCATCCATCTGTAAGGTTTTCATCTCTCGTGGATTCCATCCATCCACAAGGTTTTCAAAAACATTTTGAAAAACAAAATCTAATCCATGAAAAACTTTTACTCAGCATGCCCATGACCGTGGGCATGGCTATCCAGGATAGATTATACACTCTGTAGAGGTTGTACAGCTTTACCCACAAGACACAATCATCCCGTTGTACCACTAGATTACACACTTCCTTAGGTGTGCGGTGGGGAGTCGTGACAAGGCCTTTACAATGCAAAGCCTTCAACCCGGTCGAGCCAACTCTAAGGTTTCACCCGATGAAGGAATCCACCTGCACGGGACCCCTCTTGAGCCTAGACGAGACTTCTCATGGCTTAACCACGCTCGCCCAAGTGAGACTTCACATGGCACCAACCACGCTCACTTTCAACCTACAACTTGACTCAGGTTGGGACTTCACAAATTATTCAGCCAGGGCTGTCCCATACCAGCCATGTGGTAGTACGATTAGGGCTTTGCAACAGTAGCTCACAGACCGGTCCTTAATTGACTTAGGTCCAACCACATACCCACGTGCACGACAATCAACCACTGCGGCTCCAACCAACAGGGCATGCCTGCACCCACCACTCTAACCAAATGCCTAAGTCTAAACCAGGTTTATATTTGTTTTCAAAATATTTCATAAACCTCCTTGACTCACCAAAGTCAAGAGTACATATCATTTTATGTAAAAAGGGTCATCATTTTATGCGAAAGATATCCCAAAAACAAATAATATAACTTCGCAGGGCTAAGAATTTGAATAAACTCTCTAGCCAACACTAATGTATTAACTAGAGTTTGAATCTAAGGTGACAAGGTATTGAGGAATTTCAAATTCAATGGAGGGATTAACAAGTAGGCAATAACTAAATTTAAAACTGAATTGAAATACGTCGAATAAAAATATGCATGCAATATAATTTAAATCAAAATAATTTTATTTTGAAAACTGGGATCAACATGATCAAGGAGGGTGACTTGCCTTGCTCTTCAACTTGGTTTGAATCTTCGTCGAAGAAATTTCCTGGATCGTCGAAGTCTACACGTCAAAATAACCCACCAAATTCAAATTGACTTCAAATATTTGAATTGAGGCTATAAATGGATAGAGGGGAATTTTTGATGAATTTAGAAATTTGAATGGGCCAAATCGGAGTTAGGACGAAGGAGAACGGGCTCCGGGAAGATTAAATTCAGAGAAAATGGAAAAAGGGAATTTTTGGAATTATTTTTCTACTGAAAAAGAGATATATGGCGTCAGCATTGCGTCAGCCAGGGATTTTATTTTTCGGCCGGATTATCTTTGAACGGGAAAAGAGGGGAGGGGCTAACAAGCGGGCCCATGGTCTATGGACTGGGTCTACGGACCCGGGGAGTTGGTGAGGTGGTACGGGGAAGGGGCCGGGCTGGCGTGGCGCCAACGGGGCGGGACAGCGCCGACGTGGTGGCCAACGGGCGCCACCTGGGCTGCCACATGGGCACGACGCGCAGCGTGGCGGCCGGCCGAGTGGGGCTGGCACGGGTCTCGCCGGCGTTCGGCGGGTGGTGGCCGGCGGCGAGGACGGCTACGGGGAGAGGAGGCCGAGGGGAGTGCGACGGTGGGGCGGGAAGTACCGGAGGTGGCCGGAGTAGGTCCGGCGACGAGGAGGACGGCGGTGCGGCTCGGGTGGTGACGGCGAGGTGGCTGAGGGGCGGTCGGGGTGCGCACGGGCGCGGCGAAGCTCGCAGAGGCGGTGGCGAGGCACGAGGGCGACCGGGTCGGGCGCAAATGCTCGTCGGAGCTTTTGCCGGCGCTCGGGGAGATGCCGCACGGCGCGAGGGCGAAGGAGAGCTCGGGGAGGGGGAGGAGAGGCGGAGCGAGGTGGAGTGAGTTGAGGCGGAGCTGGGGGACCTTTTTATAGGGGTTGGAGGGGAGGGAGGCCGCGAGAATCGCTCGCCGGAGGTGGAGGCGTGGTGGCGGCCGTTGCGGGGAGAAGGTGGGAGCGTGCGCGGGGAAGGCGGGGGAAGGAGGTGGCGCGTGGGCGCGGGTCTTGCGGCACACGACGGGACGGGGCGGCGAGCTCGGGGAGTGGGGGAGGCGCCGAAAAGGGCGGAGCCGACCAATGGCCGTGGTGGCGGCGCAGGAGGAAGAAGGGGGCGGGGAAGGGATGGCAGGTGGGCCAGGGGGCGCAGAGAGAGAGAGAGAGGGGAAGGGCACGGCTGACGGGCGGGGCCCGCGGGCAGAGGGAGAAGGGAGAGGCAGGGGGGCGCCGATAGGTGGGCCGAGAAGAGAGGAAGGGCGCGGGAAGGCACGGGCGGCCGGATCGGGATCGGATGGAGGAGGATGAGGGCGGGGGCAGACGGGGCGGATGGATTGGGGGCGACGTGGTGCAATCCGGGCCGGCCACTTGTCAGCCCGGGAGGAGGGGGAGGCGGGATGAGGCGGGCGGCCAGGATGGGCCGAGGAGGGAGGACGTGGGCGGCATCTGGCCGTCCACGTGGCGGCCAGAGGGAGGGGCTGGGGTTTCATTTTTGGGAAAATGATTTTGGATTTTCAGAAAAGCCTAGAAATTCCATTAAGCCTCAGAAAAATACCAAATAACCTCCAAAAATTCCAGAAAAATTTCTAGAACCTCCTGGAGACATTTTGGACTTAATAAAAATATTTCCAACTAATGTTGGTATTTAATGTTCATACTTTAAAATACTTTTTATTTCAAAAATACATTTTTAAACTCCAGAAAATCCAGGAAACCAAGTAAAAGCCAAATAAACTCTAAATAATTAATTTGACATAAGATTTTTATACAAAATCAAAATATCATTTTATTTAATAATACTTTTAGGTTTTTCTAAAATACTTTTCAAATACAACTTTTTCAAAAACAGAAATTCAGGGCAAATCCAAATTAAAACTTAGGCACAAAAATACTTATTTTAATTTAAGTTTTATTTTAACTCATTTTTATTTATTTATTATTTATTTTTTTATTTTAGCAAAAAAAATTTGGGATGTTACAGGTTTTTAATGAGGCAATATGACAACGTAATCATAAATATATTATATCTCTATTTTCCCCACAGGGGTTTTTAAGGAGATATAATCAAATATATGAAACACATTGGTCAAGGGGGAGTGTTACAAACTAAAAGTAAAGGGTGCCCAATGTGCAGATGCCTTCTCCAAATAGTCTCTTCTTCATGAACAGACATCTATTCATACCACCCCCTCTTCATCTATAAATATGTACCATGTACTGATTCAGAGTTTAATGAATGAAATCAACACTTCATTTGCAATCACTTGTTCCCTCTTGCAATACACATAACCTACCTCGCTTATGCTTGTGTCGTCATGGACAAGGCCAGGAGTTTAATTAATTTATCTATCTATTGCCAGCATCAGATGGTTATCCGTTCGAAGCTACTACTCCCTTCTTGACATCTTGGGCACGTCGACAACACGGAAGCTATCTTTCAATAAATCCTTCGAGTTATATAAAAGAGCCTGATCCTTGTTGATTAAGCAAAGTTGCAAATTACAATTACTAGTAAGGTGCCCGTGCGTTGCAACGGAAAACCAAATAAAAGTGATGCATACTATCAAATATGATCTCAAACAGAATAATAAATATCAATTTTATCTTACGACATTATGTATCAAGCAAAACATACATGTTCATACTCGTAAATAAATCAAGCATCATATTAGTGAAGCATGATAGAACAAGTATAACATACAACAATATGTACAAAAATGATAGGAAACAATATTTTTCCACAAAGATTCTTAATACATAAATAATCATCGACTGCCTTGGAGAATAACAAACTAATTGATAAATAGGACATCATGCCATAAACATTAACGGGAATTTTAAAATGAAACTGATACGCCATCCTTCTGGAAGACTTATCTTCATCTCTAGCTTATCAAGGAAAGAGAAAGCAAGCACACTCTACAAAATAGAAAACAAATAGTTAAACATCATAAATCCATTGTATGTTACATATAAAAGATATGAAAAGATTTAGTGAATTACTTACATTACTTAATTTCCAAACATTCTGGCAAGCTCATTGTTCCTTATGTCAACGGCATTCATGATAAAATTCCTTACATTCAAATCATGCAGTACTACATGGCGCATTTCTGTTTGAAGGGAGTATTATTTAAATTATATAAAAGACATACATACTTGCATATATTATTTACTTGTTTTTTACCTTCAAGCTCTTGTAGCCTATCATCTTGTGGTCCAAATATGAAATTTGTACAATCCATTGTCATTAAGCAACCTTTTCAATAATGTATCAATTTGATGAGGAACAGAAATAAGATAAAGATGATGAAATATTCGTATTAGTTGCACACACATACCATGTCGACTATTCTTTTTCAGCATTGTCACAGCTAAAACATTGTTCTGTTCCCCCGCAAGTCTCCATTGTGTTAGATACCGCACAATAAGTCCATCCCAAACGCGCACAAATAGTAAGTTCTCTCTGATGTATATACAAAATGGACTCAATTTATAATATCCAACATAAATTATTTGCTTTCATGAAAAATAGAAGCATTCTATGCAACTTGCCTGTCATCCATGAGGCATAATTCCCTCATTGGTATACGACGTGGGAAGCTGTTGATATGCCGTATTGGGCCGACATGTACAACCAAACCGACCACATCTACCAAAGTTGCAGCAATTGTAAGGATTATTCAAAGCAACAACACAAAAGTATATTAAAAAAAGCAACACAAAAGTATATCAAATAAGAGGCAGCATATGTGAAAAAGTGGAGATCTTACCAACAATTGACTTGTTTGGTTTTAAATAAACATCTTCAAAGTGTGTATATTGCATAGGGAGATCAGAAAATTGAATGATATTGCTCAGCTGCCTAACCGTAGTTTGATATGTGAACCTTAATTCAAGCTCCTTTCCAAGTAACCGGAATTTGTCGGGATTGAAGTCAACATTTACTGAGTGGACCTCATACAAACTTCCTTCGGCAAGTAATCGATCAAATCTATGAGATTGCCTACCGAAGCAAAATTCTTCCATTTTCATCCCCTAATAATAGAAATGCAAAAAAGCATATAAGTCATTGCATGAAATAATATTGGGTTGAAAATTAAAAGAACATATGGTGCAATGAATATTAAAGTAAATATCGATACATACATTCTTATCAGCAACTATAAGATGAAGCATAGATCCAGTCATAATCTCTCGAATTGGAAATTTGTGCACTATATGTACACGAAAGTTCCACTTGTAATGTATGCTGTCTGGGCCCAACTCATGAAAGTGGATGCACCTATAAAAGGTAAATCATCAACGACATTACTTTTTGTGTTAAATGTATATTAAGATAAACAAAGAATGAATTTAAGGAAAAATAAGAATATGCATAAATATATCTTCAAGAACACTCACCTAGACTGGAATGACATGTCGGCATCAAATAGAGCATAGACTCTTCGTGTAGAAAGGCTCCTAACCGACATCATGCTGACACAGCAAATAGTTTGTCAGAAAGAAATCTGATACGACATACATATTTTGTGTTAAACATTCCAACGAGACATACATCTGCACAAGAATGCTAGTTGCAAAAAACAAAGGATAACAAAGAAAACAATTTTACATTTACACGAAACATCTCATATGTGTTTTGAAGTATCATATGCGATTTGAAGTCTCTTGGGGAGCATAAAAGAATAGTTACATTACAACGCGACATTGATATCAATCGGATAAAACCAAGACTGAATTGTTCACAATCAAACTTTTCACGTTAATTCCTCTCATAAAATACATGAATTTATTCAGAATTAACCAACGTAGAGGATTGACTATCACTGGTTTTTGTCATTGCTGAAGATCCAAAGAGCACACCATATGAAATTTAGCCCTGTTCAAATAAATTACATTTAGGAACTTCGACAGGAATTAAGTAATTGCCAAGCATGAATTTACAATCGAGTGATTAATACCTCGTCTATGATGTGAGTACTTCTTTGTAGACGATGTTTTTTGTGAAGGTACCACGGGTCTTTCTAGACATACGCTGCTTGTTCTCCTTATCCGCAACGGCAAGGACCTTGATGTTGCTTCTGGTGGTGGCCCTAGATAGCGCGACGTATAGTTGCCCATGAGAGAAGACCGGATCAGGGAGGTAGACCCCAACATTCGGGATGGTCTGCCCCTGCGCCTTGTTGATTGTCATTGCAAAGCTGAGCCTAGGGCTGGACGAAAAACTCGAAGCTCGTTAGCTCGCTCGGCTCGTGGCTGGCTCGGCTCGGCTCGGCTCGTTAGGATAACGAGCCGAGCCGAGCCAAGATTTTAGCTCATTAGCTATAACGAGCCAACTCGAGCCACTCGCGAGCCGCCACGAGCCAAACGAGCCATACTTCCAGAATTTAGATATGCATATGCTGCTTCCATGGACCTAATTTGTACTCTATTGCATGTGTTAATGTGTAAATTTGTACTCTATTGTACCCAAACGAGCCATGCATGTGTTAATTTGTACTCTATTGTACCCAAACGAGCCAAACGAGCTAAACGAGCCAAACGAGCCAAACGAGCCATGCTTCCATGGATGAATATATGATGGAGACATTTTTTGGCCCTGCCTCACGAGCCAAACGAGCTAACTCGAGCTTTTTACGAGCCGAGCCGAGCTAGCTTTTTAGCTCGTTAGTTATAACGAGCCAGCTCGAGGCAGCTCGTTATCCTACCGAGCCAGACCGAGCCGAGCCGAGCCAGCTCGTTATCCAGCCCTAGCTGAGCCTGACCGGGATTTGCTTCCTCTTGAATCTAAACGGGAACATCTCGTCATCAGAGGGACATAGAGGTATTCGAGGGAGGAACACCCTCTTCCCGGTGTGCTGACCAAGCACAATCTTGGCATCAATTGCATTCTTTTGGAACCCCTGAACTACCAGTCTCGTCCCGTTGCATAGTCCATTAGCGGGATCGATATTCCATAATGATATCACGGACGCTTAATCTTTAGCTTAAGTACATGCGGAGGTAGCCCATTAGGGTCAGTGTGTTTAAGAATTCGGGAGGGTAGTAGTTGTGGGGATCATCCTCCGCACACTCAAAGCTATGGTACACCATCTCCTCCCGCGAAATAGGTCAATCATTTTCATATTGATCTTATCGATATACTCATTTCGGGTTGACAAGATGGCCCGATGTGATATAGTTGGCATCCGATAGGTTCGATCTAACATAGGGAACACACTATGTATAAGTTTATCGAGGTCTGTGTCCTTTCACGTATACGGCACACATATCTCGTCCTAAGCCGTACACAACCATCCTCATTGGTCTCCTCGGTACCATTGCCGACCCGCAATAGGTACTCGCAAACTCGTGGATCACTCGGGCCCTTAGGTTATGTACGAGCCTTAGCCGCCGCATGCATTCCCATAGATATGACTTACGCAGCGTCGCATCGCTTATCTGTGGCCTAGTACCTTACGAACAACCGAAGCACTGCTCAAGTCTCCACCGAACACGATTGTCTTCCCACCGAACGGCAAGTCGTGTCGATCCATGATGTCTTGCATGGTACTGTCTAGGGCCTCGATCGCCTGTCGCCTCGTCATGGATGCTTCGTCCCATATTATTAGCGATGCACGCTGAAGAAGCTTAGCGGTCCCACTCTGCTTTGTGAAGCTACAGATCGCCCCATTACCAATGTTGAGTGGGATCTTAAACCTCGAGTGCGCTGTCCTGCCTCTGGGCATGATGGAGGCAGCTACACCCGACGTCGCGGTTGCCACTGCAATCTTCCCATCGCCTCGGACCTTTGTGAGCAAAGCTTTATACAGGAATGTCTTTCCCGTGCCTCCCGGGCCATCAACAAAGAAGACACCTCCGTTGCCGTTGTCAACTGCAGATAATATCTCGTCGTATGCTGCCCTTTGCTCAAGATTGAGGGAGGACGACAGAGAAATATGGTCAGGGTCTACCTCGATTGTTGACTCCTCATAGATCTCCCTGGCCTCTCCATCGTTGCTTTCGTTCGACTCATCTATAGCAGGGAGAGGGAATGATGTTATGTCCTTACCCATCGACTGGAGCATATTTTTGATGTCCAACAAAACCATCTGCTCTACCGTGTGTGGGCATACATGGGAACGGCGGTAGTCGTCTGACATTCCGTCAAGGTGCTGTCCCCATAGCCCACGCACATCGCTTGGCTCACGAACACCAAGATAATTGCAAAGAGCCTTCGAGCGAGGATGGCATCCGAATAGCTCACCTCATCGAGCACTCTTCTAGGGTGTTGTCACCTCGATAAGTCCCTCTTCTCAGAAATCTCTAAGAATGGGTAGACTACACTATCCACTGTCCTAAGGTCTTCAAAGGAGGTGGCGCCAGGTACGTGGTTTAGTAGTACCCTGAGATAGTACCGCTCCCCCTCGTTCGGGTGGGTAGACACAATTCTGCCAACTTGTGTTCTTTCTGTCCTATTTTTCCACTTCTTCGGGACTGGCTACCAAACAAATGCTGCTGGAAAATCCCTGTACAAGATGCCTCGAGCCTCCTCATTTGCTCGATTCATCTCAAAATACTCTGTTAGCATGGACCTCTCGACGCCATGCCGGGCGACCACATCATGAAGATCTTGACCTGCGTGGAACGAGACCATGTGCATGTTCGGTAGATGCAGCTGCATCTGCAACACTGGTGGGGAGATCTTGCTAAGGTCAAAGCTATAGATCCTCCAAAGAGCTTCTGGTGGGGTAACCCACCTAGCATCCATGTACTGCTTGATCTCATCGATGTTCCCGTTGCTATCGAGCTCATCAAGAGAAACAGATGCTCGGTCATGGCCCCTGTAAACATACTTGAAAAGGTACTTCACGGCCTTTATGCTTGAGCAAACCTCAACATTTATGTGGCAGTTATACTTCCTCAAGAGGTAAGGGTTGTATGGCACAACCCACCTGTTGTCAAGCATCTGTCCTCGGACCTTTGCACGGCGACCATCGTCCCGTCTCCTGTACACTGGGTACGAATCCTTGCCTTGTAGTGTAGCTGCGTTGAAAGTGCGTGGGTAGTAGTTCTTGCATCTACCATCATGCATGCACACATTTTTGGGATTTAGGACTCCGCAAGGGCCATGCATCATGTGCTTAACGACCATCTCGTACAGCTCTGGGTACTTGTTTTTGTCTGGGAGCTCAGCAGAGATGAGACAGTCGTACTGCTCGGGACAAGTGAGCTTGTACCTTCCCTTCATGATAAGAAGAAAGTGAACATGAGGAAGTCCCCTCTTCTGGAACTCAATAACGTACACATAAGCAGCTACTACGCCAAGGATATGCCTCTTGAATAACTGCTCCTTGAGGTCCTCCAGCTTGGCTCTGAATACTCAAACGATGAGATCAGGGTGATCCTGTGGTGTCTGTCCAGGCTCTAGCTCACGCCTTATCTCTTCCCAATTTGGGTTGCAGGTCATAGTTAGGAATATGTCCGGCTTTCCATACTTTTGCACCACGGCCATAGCGTCCATGAACCTTCGCTTCATATCTCTATCTCCCCCAATGAATGATGCTGGGAGCACAATCCTTTTGCCTACAACATGCGCACGGCTCTCTCCAGACTCTATGCTATCAACCAATCCTTTATACAAGTCTGCACGTATCTCCTTCTGGTGGCGCCTAAAGTAGTCCAGTCTTGTACCCTCCACCTTGATGTACATGTCGACCGCATACTGCTGGAATAGGCGCTTGTCGTATAATAAGGCATTGAATATCCCGTGACACTTTTGGAATTTGTAGCAGTAGTAGTCTCTTACAGACATGCAAAGTCGATTATTCGAATCTACGCACATGAGTGGGACAAAATGTTAGGTCAAGCATAATTAAGCAAGACATCAACAATGACCAAATGCCATGTTTACCATAAGACTAACCTTGATCCTCGTCACTACCCTCGTTGTTACTATTTTCACATGCTTGGATTACAGCTTCAAGGGGCACACCATGCTTTGGAATTTGTGGATGCCAGCCGAGCTCCCCTCCTGGGAAGAACATTGGATACGATAGAGGGTCATAGCATCTGTAGTACAGCTTGATACTATATTTCTCATTATTATTACCGTACAGGATTACGCTACGGTTGAATTTTTTGCGCAACTCGTTGCCCTCAACCCACACAGCGGCCACCTCCGATGTTATCGGCCTGTTGTAGACTCTCTGGTCCATCTTTAAGTCTGTGTTTAGTGAGACACGATATTCCTCGAGGTTTTCAACCTGGCCTAGGCTCCGGAAAGTTTGCGAGTAAGGGTTGTCCCGAAGAATGTGTACAAGCGTCCTCACGACTTCCTGGTCGAGGCTAGGGAGTAACGAAACCAGTGATCGAGAGTGGGTCGTCATCGTAGAAATAGAGCTCCGGATGCTCGGAGCGAGTCACTCGAACCAAAGGAATGTACGTTGTGGTAAACTTGTCCATGGGCTCTAAATGTGTACACCTGCACCTCATGTTGGTGTAGTTGTTATCAAGACTCACGCCTAGAGTAGTAAAGGAGAAGTGACCGTTGAAGAATCTAATGTTGTCTTGAAAATGCCCGCATCGATCGCACTTGACCGAGCCTACGGTTACGTGTTGGCTCTGGTTCGACACTGATTTTACCATTTCGGCAAAAAACCCTTTGACTCATCTGGAACTTCTTCGCGCGCGCGATGCGCATACCGCTCAGCTTCAACACGTGCGTGCTATTGGGTATCTTGCTGTATACATGATCGTAGGGATCTAGGACATTTGATCCGGCAGGACTGGCATCAGCTGGCTCATCATAGTCCGTGTCTTCCATTGTGTCGCCATCTGCAAGTATTTAAAGGGAAGGGGTGATGATAGGTGTTGGATTCTATAGATAAGAGAGACAAACGATGTTTCAATTACCTCCACCAACGAACATGTAGTACTCCTCATCCATATCGTCCTCAACAATGGTTTCTAGACCACACATCATGTTGTGTGAGTAGGATAATAATTGTTCAATTCTATAGTTGGGACGATAAATATGAATATAGTTATTACCATCATCTGTAATAAATGATTGTGTTGAGAGATCAGCAGTAGAGAAGCCGTGCGAGATCAATGATGGATTGACATCCGATGAAGCTTCTAAATGTGGGCATTGCATTGCAATTGATTTGGTGCATGGGGTGTCTCTCCTGGTTGCGTAGCTTGCATTACGTTCATGAAGCAATGCTTGCCTCTCCTCAGATGTAATGCTTCGCCTGGCTGATCTTCGACGAGCATTAATCTCACCTCGCTCCTCCATTGTTAAACTTTGGACATGTGCTCTACGTTGTGCTCTTCGACGGGCATTAATTTCTTCCCTTTGTTCGGGTGTTAAACTTTGACGCCGTGCTCTTTCACGTTCTCGTCTTGCTAGCTTTTGCTCTGGTGTACGAGCTGCATACCTACGTCTCGCTCCATTTTGATCAGATATAATGCGAGCCTCTGCTTGACCATGACTTGGTTGTGTTTGCTCTGGTGGTATGGTAGCAGAACTCGCTGCCACAATGTGGTCACGATTCCTACCTAAAGTTTATAGGGCATCTAATTAATAATTAATAGAATGTGCAACAAAGTGCCTACCATTAGAACATATGTGCATAAAACAACCTACCATTTGAGCAATCGCCTTGTAGCAATACCCCTGTCGTGACGGTACTACGAGATGGAAATGTACACATCGTATGTGTTTGATTAGGCGCATCTTCATCGTCTGATGATGAAAAACTCTGGCATGCAACGTTGGATGCGTCACATATAAAGAATCCAGTTGGGGCATGTGGTATATTGTTGGTGCGCGGTTTCTTTGGACCATGACATCCATCCACCACTGTTTCCACAATAATCCATAAAAAACACACACATTTATTTAGTACACTCGAGTGTTGTAATATAAGTAATATTAAAAAAGGCCCAGCAAAATTGCAACCTTCTTTTCCTTTTTGTGATTGGTTTGGATGATGCGACATCTTCACTAAAATCCTTTGTGATCTATGGAGAAACCGATGTATAGCCCAAAGAAAATATCACTGCCATCAATTTGGTCAGTAAATATTTGACCAAGTTAGGAAATTACTGCTTTCAGATGTTATCCAAAAAGATCTATGCCTCATATCGTTATTATTTTTTTTTCACCATGCAGGATACAAGGGTATCAAGAAAGAACAGACATACAAGAGGAGGAACAGGAATAAGACCTCCCTTGGGATTCATGCATAAGGCCTCTCTTGGAAATTTCATGCATAAAGCCCCTCTTGGAATTCAATCAATTCATTTCACAGTTAAATAGCTATGTTTCATACATGGTGCGGCATCTATTCAAACACCAGCAGCATACAAGGGACACCAATTTCAACAATGCCTCAATGTACCAGCAGCATCCACTATATCCAGTGCAAAGTGCCAACAAGGACGTTGAATTTATTAAAAGAAGACAATGTAAAAGGTGGTGTACACCTGACAATAAAAGATACACAAGTGTATAAATATGTTAACTACCATCAAGTGGTTTTCTAATAGCTCTGTAATATATGCTGCCTTGAACCATGCAATTTGTAATGGATTTATATGGCGGTGACTATCAAAAGTGACATAGCATGAAGGGGTCGCAAATTTGACAAATGACCGGAACCAAACATATTAAAGACTAAATAGTATTGAACTAACAATCAAACCACCACATGATTATTGTAGCTTTGGCAGCCAAGAATAAACAGTACGCTTGCTCTAAAAAGGAATTGCAGCAAAGATATTGCATCAGAAAACAATTATGTTGTGCCCATACCTTGACTGGAAAAGTTCCTGGAGGCACTTTTGTTGTAAGTAGATTTCTTAAACGACGAATTGCCTTCACTTTGTTTGCAAGAATATCAAGAAGTGGCAAGAGCTCCTCTAATCAATGCTATTCCTAGTATTGTACTATCAACAACTGATCAATGATGAAGTTAAGTACAAAAAAAAGTATTTCTATATGACAAAACAGAACATTAAAAATGTTATTTATATATGACAAAACACCACATGATTGAACAAGAGAGAGTCTGCATGCATGCACTCTTTGACTTGAATTGATGGGAAGTGTAAGTCAAACCAACATTTCAATCCAATACCATTACATGTTTTCTACATTTTTGCAGACTAACGAATAGTAAATTAACGAAGCAAGCGTGAAGACCATTCGCGTGAACCATGAGTACATGATGCTTTTTGTTTCTTATGCCAGAGCACTGGGATTACGAAGTTGCTGCAGCTGGTTCAGGAACCAAGAGTTACTGATTCACTTGGACGGTGAATGGGGAGAGAGGACATTTAGGACAATACAAGTCAATTTGGATAATGTAGGCGTGAACTATTGAGTTCACAGTGCTCTTAGTTTCTTACAACAGAACAGAGGAACTACATGATTGATGCAGTTGATGTGTGCACCATGAGTTGTCGTGGTCTTGTGCACTTGGATAATGGGATGACAAAACATTTAGAACAATACAAGAAAGTCAGTTATTCAGTCTGGATCATGATAGGAAGTTTGCCTGTTTACTCACACTATACCAACTTACCAACCGACATTCATGGACATGTTAAGAGTTACACCAGAGTAAAAAAAGGGTGGAAAGCAAAAGCATTGTAAACATAGCTTTTCTAAGCCTATATCATCCTCCAAGTTATAGGATGCTATCAGGATGTTGAACTGAAATCAACCTAAAATATGTTAAAATTTGGCTATATCAATTTATCATGTTTATTTGCTGTATCCTAAGATCCCAGTGCTAGAATAAATTTGCAGCGCTGGCTGCTGCCTGGATACAGATCAAGGAACAACATATGGTCCTTTACTCCTGAATATAAAAAGGCCAACGAATCATTATGACATGTTCCTAGACAGGCTAAAAACTATTTTAGTGACCACATGCTCCCTTGTAGCATTGGTTGCAACATTGATCAACTCAGTCACAGTCCCTATGCAAAAGCACAGTACATCCCTATTTGAACTAATTTGATAAACAATGCAAGAAGCAGCAACTCAGTGGGACCAAAATAGCTTTCAATACAACTACATAGGATGTAAGCGAGCAACTAATTCAAAAGCTTAATCAGGTTGGCTTTTTATATGGCGGTGATTTTTCTTAACTATCAAAAGTGACATAGCATGAAGGGGTCGCAAATTTGACAAATGACCGGAACCAAACATATTAAAGACTAAACAAGATTGAACTAACAATCAAACCACCACATGATTATCGTAGCTCGGCAGCCAAGAATAAACAATGCGCTTGCTCTAAAAGGAATTGCAGAAAGATATTGCATCACAAAACAATTATGTTGTGCCCATACCTTGACCGAAAAGTTCTGGAGGCACTTTTGTTGTAAGTAGATCCTCAAACAACGAATTGCCTTCACAGATATGGAAGTCCACTTTTGCTGTTCAAGATGATTCCATGTTTGTGTGATTCAAAGTCAAATAAGCCAAGTTTAGAAGCTGATCTGTAATTGCCTAGAATGTAGAGAACTTCATTTATGAAAAATGCATTAATTGGAATTTAGCCCAAAACCATTAGCATGGATAATTTGGAATCTGACAATTTATGAGCTGAAATCATCAGAATCAAGTCATGCCGAAAGTATAAGATTCTACTTGGTGTAACCTCAGGTTCACTGCCTTGTAGTACCATATGGCATGTTGACACCAAGATGCTAGCAGGATTAATTCTTACAACCATCAAAGTCATGCTAGTAGCATCAAGTGTGATGGTGATGGAATAACATGCAAATTAAAAGGTATTTGAATAATTGAATATACTGCTATTCTGTTGATAATATTTTCTGTATGATATATACTAACAAAATTTAGCAAACCTTATTGTACTGCTGGTTTTCAGGCTTGCCTACTAAACCTCACATTTCTTCTGCCACTTGTACATGGAGGGATGGCACAGCAATGGTAATTCTATTATGTATCTCTTCTTACTTTTATGTGAGGAAATATTGATCAACTAAGGGCTTTGTTGGTTATAAGAAAAGAGAAGAAAATACTAATACTGTAATGAAGTTAGTATTACATTGTGTTTGTTGTACGATAATATGTTTATATGTATGGAGAATTTTATTGCAAAAAGTTAAGTTTGATTATGTAGTAGTAAGATGTCTTGAACTCTTTATGTACTTCTTCAGGATAAAATTTGAGTTTTATATTGAGGTTATGATATTATCTTGAATGTCATGTTCTTTTAGATAGTGCAGTAGTCTGGTTTTTGGGTGCATCATAGCAAATTGGATTGTCTTTAAGTTGCTAAAGTTCTGATATGCAACGCATAAGTTTTGTTTGCCATGTAAACATTTTGTGAACTTCAATGAGTAGTAATAACATTTCCATCCAATTTCAATATTTATGCAGGGATGCTACACCAATGCACTGTTTTTTCCCCTCTCTTAGTAACCCTTTTAATGTTTCAATTAGGTGAAAATTGGATATTTGGGTATCCTCTAGAGAACATGCTTTGGCAATTACTATGGTAGTATGTCTGATTATGTAGGCAAAAGTTTTTCATTCTCGAGTCTGTAAATTCATATTCTATTCTCCCTAAGCAGCAGTGGACCTTAGCATGATTCATTCAAGCATTTTTGCTCAGTTGCTAGTTATGTACTTTTAGTCTTTTATTGGTTATATACTTTCTATTTGAAGTTTCATATGCTTCTCATGTGGATTTGAATTCCTTATTGTGCTATAAGTTGGTGAATTCTATAACATCACTATCATATTTCTATGTAGGCATCATACATTTCTTGGTCGTAATAATTGGACCTGCCCCATCTGGTTTTAAGTACCGCATTTGTGAACCGATGGTAAGAAAAGTAACTCAGATATCATATCTGTAGAACAACTAAAATGTAGAACAAGAGCAAAAGCATGTGATATCTAAAACTAACAACATCATATTTTAAAAATCATGAAACCACTGTATCACTATTATGAGGAAGTACATCAATAATAAAAACACAAAAGCAAACGAGCCGGCCTTGTCAAAATATTTCCCATACCTTTGAGCCAAGCGGGTACGCCCCCTTGGCCGGCCAGAGCCCACTCCGGACGTGATGCAGCGGAGCACGTCGATGACCAGGCTGACGGCGTGATCGGCGACGTCGACCAAGTAGACCCTCCCGGCGTTGGCGACGACGACGCCGCGGCACGCGCACTCGGCGAGGTCAATGTGTCTTCCTCCCAGACCGTCCCAAGGCACCTCTTCTCAGAACACAGAAAGTAGAGATGGGAGACCGAGAAGAACCTAAGAAGGAGAACGAGAGGAAGAAATAGGGAAGCATGTTACCTCAATGCAACTGCCTGCCAAACACGTCCACGCTTGCAACCGCCGATTCTTATGCCACGTTCGCCCATAGAACTCCTCACTTTGTAACCACCGAGGCTGCAGCTGCTCTGGCTCCACTTTGCTCTCAGCTGGTGCACACCACAACCCACGCCCCATTTTTGTTGCCAAGGTCGAGTGGGAGGGGGAGAGACGGGGGAGGGGAGAGTGGTGGCGCGGAGAACGGGGGGAGAGGACTCGGCGGCGGCGCGGAGGAGTGGGGGGGAGGAGGAGGCGGCGCGGGGGGAGGAGGAGGCGGCGGCGCCGCGGGGTGGGAGGGAGGGGAGGAGGCGACTGCGCGGGGTGGGGAGGAGGCGGCGGCGCGGGGTGGGAGGGAGGGGAGGAGGCGGTGGCGCGGGTTGGGGAGGAGGAGCTGGCGGCGGCGGCGCGGGTTGGGGAGGAGGAGCTGGCGGCTGCGGCGCGAGGTGGGGGAGGAGGAGGCGGCGGCAGAGCAGAGGACGAGGTGGCGGCGGAGGAGGAGGAGGGAGGGGAGGAGGCGGCGGATAAATCAGAGGGAGGTGGCGGCGGAGAAATTAAAAGGGGAGGCGGCGGCAGAGAAATTAGGGGAGGAGCGCACGGGTTCGGGGGGGGCGGAGAAATCAGTCAGCAAAGATAATTAAGGAGTAAAAATAATTAAGAAAAGAAAAGATAATTAAATCAGCAAAGGGGTGGGAGGCCGTACCAACCACCAACTCCTTCTTTTATATAGTAGAGATAATCAATGATAATGCTATATAACACCCAACCGTTGGATGTGCTTTTACAGTCGTGCCCAGTGCCCACTCCCCCTTCTCCATCTCCTGATGAGACCGTCTCCGCCGCCAACGAAGTGAGCATGTGCGTGAACGCCACCACGGCCGCATGCCCCCTTTCTCCTCGCTTGAGGCAAAGAGGGAAGTTGGCGTAGGTCTGGCGAACCTCGCCATAGCCAGTGAGGAAGCGTGGAGGCGACTGTAGCCATGTGAATAGAGACTTGTTCTGTTTAGCTTTTCAGTGAATTTTAGCCTTTAATTTTTCTTAGCAATCATTACTCATTAGACTAATAAATTATAATTAAAAATCATAAGCTGTAGCCTAAAACAACATGCCCGATTGCATAGGTTTAGGAAGCATTCTTTTATACTATGATTTATAGTTTTTGGCTAAACTTTATTAGTTTAATAAATAGAGATTGCTAAAATAAGGCGTAGCTAAAAACCAGTTGAAAAGCCTAAAATAACGGACCCTTAAAGACATACTGAATTAATTTTAGGGGGAGAGGGGAGTAAATTTTTTTTGTGGATAATTCAGTTTTTCAGGCATGATTCTTACACTTCGATATAACAATTCTTTGGATAATTCAGCTAACTATTAGTGTATTACCATGTAAGTAATGAACAAAGAATATAAATACAAAAAGGGCAACACATGTACCTAGTTTATCTATTATTGTTCTCTGTATGTGGTTTACACGAAATATCGTAATGCATGGCGAGTAAGGCACACGCGTAAGAAAGTATGGCACACCGCAACTACGGCTATGAATACGGGTGGATATCGAGCTGGCTCGATTCGGCTCGGTAAAACTTGTTAGTAAGGAAGCTCGGTTTGACTCGGCTCATTAAACTAACGAGCTAGAAAAGTGCCTTGGTTCGACTCGGCAAAAAGCTCGAGCTCAGCTCGTTAGGCTTGATAAGAATATTGAATGCTTGATGTACTCTACCAACTACCAAGCCCCCACCCAATCCCCCAGAGATTCAACGAGCAGTCGCGTTGCTGCAGACCGAGATGGCACCATAGCTGACCGATGCGCCCAGCTCGGCGGCGCGGCGACCATCAACCCGCACTTCCACCACCACCACCTCGCCCCGTGCCACCACCACCCCTCGCCGACAGCACTCCTCTCCAAGCTCGCCTTCTGGTCCGTCTGATCCCTCTCGCTCCTCCTCGCCTTCCTCCTCCTCTCCTACTCCATCGCCCCCACCCCATGCGCCTCCCCCAACTCTCCACGTTGCTCCCTCACACCTCCCCATCCATCGCACCTGTGGTAGTGCCGCCTAAGAGAAGAAAGTGCAGGCCTCCGCGCACGTTAGGAAGGCCAGCGGGCGTGGCCTCTTTGTCCTCGTCACCAGTGCTGCAGGCTTCGTCAGCTGCCACGCGGCCACCTGCTATGCCACCGCGGCAACGGCATGCTCGAGCTCAGGCTCGAAGCGGCACGTGTGTCGGACCCACAGCCGGTGATCATTTGGGCATCGTTGTCTTCAGTGTACGGGCTGATGGAGGCGGACGCCTACGAGGAGGTGCAGCTCTATGGTCTGCGGCGGCCGGCGGGTTGTGGAGGTCTAGGGTTGAGGCTGAGAATGAGATTGAGAAGAGGTATGGGATCGAATCGAGTCAATAGAACTGAGAAGGGGAATCGGTCAGACTCTCATTGTTGTTGCATTGGGCCATTGCCGTTGGGTTGCCTCCCTCATCGAACTGGGTCAATCGATAGATCGAGCCTGTCGAGCGGCTCGCAAGCTAGCTCGGGCTTAGTTTGTTACAGAAACGAGCTCAAAGCCTGGCTCGGCTCGGCTTATATTTGCGCTGAGCCAAGCCGAGCTGGCTTGTGAACCACGAGCCATTTTGCCACCCCTAGCTATAAATCAGACACCAGTCTCGTTCGATAAAAATTTTCCTATGGCAAGTGTGGCAATATTTTGGTCCCAACCAAACACCTCTATGGACTTTTTTCTATTTGGAGTGAGTAGTACTTTTTGAGCTTTTTCCTCCTATGAGTCTTGATTTTTGAATTTTTTAAATAACCTATTTTTATTACGAATTACAGTTTTATACCTGCTTTTTTATTTCACACTAATAACCTCCGTCGCTCTACCATTGAGCGACTTGGGCTAGTCGCCCAATTGTTGGGTGCCAAGTGTCCAAGTTGCTCACTGGTTGAGCAACTAATCCTAGTCGCTCAATGGTGGAGCGATAGGAAGGTAACTCGCGAACCAGTTGGACTATTTAAAATAATAATAATATTTTTATTAATCCAATGTAAATAATTGTGGGGAATAAATGACAATTTTTGTAGGTAATATATTTAGCAAATCTTGTTTGCAGGTTATTATTTTTTGAAAATAAAAGTGCACACAAGGCAGGAATCTATTTGTGTTTTTATAGATTCTCAAGGGTATGAAATCTATTAGACTCGCGATAATATTTTGTAATCATCATTTGTTGTTGTGCTGCGATAAATTTCTGAAGAATTTTGTGAGGACTATTGAGATAGCAATGATTCGTAAGTACGAAGCGAAGTTATATTACAATGCACGAGGGAATTCATACACAAGGAATACAAGTACAAAAAGCACAACAAAGGCCCTCTACTCACCACCCGCTAAACCACCTACAGCACCTCCTCCGTCGTCGCCACGTCCCACCCCCGATTGGTGCCCACCCGTACGACCTCGCTTGGCCTTCCTCAATGCGGGGTGTTGGCGCCCCGATAAGGTGAGGCACTCAAGAGCCCTGCTGACTCGTGCTCCCAAGGCCTTAGTGGTCGACTACACCGGTGCATGCATGGCAACTAGGGCACCACTGTGATATGACCCAAAAAGAACATCAATGGGTGCGGGCTGTGGTGCTCCCCTGACCTCCCTCGGGTCGTCCACGAAGAAGTCGGACACATCCTTTGGGGGGTTCTCATGTGGGGATAGCTCAACTCCCCACTGGGGCGTGAAACCTGCAAGACAAATATTATTTATTCGTGCAGCATATTGACACGAACAAATCTCAAGAGACGAAACGTACCTTCGACGTGGGCCATGGCGTGCATCCAAGTGTCATACCCATCGTACCTGCCCTGCCCGAATAGCTCGGGGAACAATGAATTCTACCGTAACGCTGGTGGGTAAGGGTCCAAGATCGGCGGTGGTGGCGGCGCAGGGGTAGGCATGTGCCCACCCTGACCCTCCAGGCTGGTTAGGCACTGGTGCGGTATGTGCATGTGGCCCCCTGGAGCCTCCTAGCTAAGTTGCAGGATGTACCAACCTCGGTGTACGTGTCGACGTGGCCACCTCTGGGAGCATCTTGCACGACATCAGAGTCATAGCATGCCTCGCCCTAGTGTAGGCCCGACGGAGAGCCTGCAGCAGCTTATCACACATCACCTGCAAACCGTGGCCAACCCTATCGAGGATCGACCCTGTGTCCCTCGCAATCTTGGTGGCGATGTCCGTTTGCAAGGAGTGCATGAAAGTGTTAAACTTGTAATTGTCATAATCATACTCAAACATTTTGAAACACAAGAATACCTACCGCAATGAGCAAGTTCTGTGCGAGGTATAGAGGGTATGCATCGGTCCATGCTAGTACATGAGTGGGGAGGGTCAACGATATGCACTAGTCTGGTGCATGTTTGTGGAACGTACCAGCGTAGGTACTCATCATATAGGCTGGGGTCGTACGGTGCACCCTCCTACATGTAGTCCTTGAGGGCGTCCGCCCACTCCTCCAGCTACTACGTCATCTTCCCCGCCAGCTCATCCTACCACCACCCTTCCTACTATGCATGTGAAACGTACCAATGCAATTAGAAGGCATCGTAACAGAACTCAAAATATATAGGGACATGTGTTGTGTGTAACTCATGTGTGGACTAAGTCAGGCACCCAATTCCCGGCGAAGACTGGAACAACCTAGCAGAGGCCGAACTGGAGTATGACCCTGTGTACCGCGTAGTTCTCGATGAACACATTGAAGGCGAGCTTCTTCCACATCAACCAGTACGCCTAGTCGCGCTAGCACAGTGAAGACAGCCTGGCGGGAGTGCACTCCTCCATCTCCTAAGCAGAGTATGGCTCCCAACGCACGTCGTCGGCAGTGAGGTGGTCGAGTTGCTCGACAAAGTGCTCGTAAACATGGGTAACTTACAAGTGTGCAAATTGTGCATGCGAGTTAGAACAATGGTTACAACGGATGACCCATAATATACGTATAACAAAGATCTAGGAGAGTACGTACCCGTCTATGGTTGGCTGGTCCACCATGCACTCGTGGTACATGTCCGCGCAGTACAGACTGCTGTCGACTAGCATCAATCGTCCAAGGGAGAAGCGCTCGAACGACCACAACTGCAACAGGAGGGAGCAGCCTGTAAGCATAGAGGTCAGCCTCGTGTCACACATACCACGGTATGTCATGGCAAATACGGCTGATCCCCAACTGATGTGCACCTCCTCTCCGTTGGCGATGGCCCTCGCATACCCCACGAGGCAGGCATCGACGGAGTCACCGTGGCTACTAGTAAATAGTACATAGCCAAACAGCCATAGCAGGTATGCCTCGAGATGCCGCGACACCTGGAACTGGCCGACTTCTGGGTCTATCCACTCAAGCTATGCACAAATGAAATATTAGTAAGTTCGTCATATGGCAAGAATAGTGCATTGCTAAATAGGAAAAATGGATAGCATATGTATCCAAAACTGCAAAAGCCACTGTAGGGGTGGGCCATGCCTTTGTCATGTTGGGAAGACGTAGTACGCTGCCGTAGCCTCGGCCGAAAGAACCCCCTCAAACCTTCCGAGCAGGTCATCACACCAGTTGATAGGCGCGTCCGGCAAGAAGGCAGCGGTTCCCATGTAGGCAAGCCAAGCAGGACCACAATGTTCTACAGAGTGGGGGTTATCTACCCGAATGGGAGGTATAAGGTGTGCGTCTCGGGCTGCTACCAGTCCACCAGAGCTGTTAGCAGCAACCGATCGAACATGAACCATCGTGACCGCTCCGGGGCAACGTAAACCTCCCTATCATCATCGACCAGAGCGCCGTCCTCGTTAGTGATCTCCACCTTCCGCGTGAGAGGTAGAAGGCCGGGATCGCTCAGCCTACAAAGCACAAAGAAGTAAGTACATAACGAAAATATGATAAAAAGAAGTGCCACAGTTTGCAAACAAACATGTTTGTCTAACATGGGTCTACTCTCCAAGCTCGACGAGATGTCCACGTACGGACCACCCCCAACTGAGTGGCCTCATCCCCACCCTCACGATACGGGACATGACGGCTAGCACGGTGCTGCGCATCGACGTGCCAGTCCAGCAGGACATATGGCCAGTCCGAACCATCAAGGTCACAAGCCATACTTGCAAATCAATTTGATGTTAGCAATTATGACACAATTAGTGGTTTAATTATTTGTAGCGTAGCTCCGAAAATTCTAAAAATTTAGTTGCATTATTGCATTACAACTATTAATAACTAAATTAGAGTTAGTTCTAATACTACACTATTTACAACTATTAACAATATTCGACGTACCTGACACAACTACATGTATAATGATTTTAGTTGATAACCTACCATTGTTGCGAAAGTACAACTATTAGAAACTAAATTAGCATTAGTTCTACAACTATACTATTTATAACTATTAATAATATACGACGTACCAGATACAACTACACATCTAATAATTTGAGTTACTAACCTACCTTGGTTTTAAAAGTAAATATATGAGGAAGACTTGACACAACTATACATCTAATGATTTTAATTGCTAACCAACTATGGTTTCTAAAGTAAATCTACAAAGAAGTGTAGGGGACTCAACGTCGATGATGCACATACCTCTTCTCTCCTCTCCTCTTTTTCTCTCCCTCTCCTCTCCTCTCTTCTCTCCCTCTCCTCTCCTCTCTTCTCTCTGTTCGGCTACGGCAAAATGGCACTCGGTCAAGCACATGCACGAGATAAAGACCCCTAGTCACTAAATGGTGTGGAGACCAGGGGATAGTCACCCAATAGTTGGGCGACTAGGGGCTAAGTCGCTCAACCATTGGGCGAGTAGTAGCCCAACGTCTAGTCGCTCAACCGGTGGACAATTGGACACTTGGTGCCCAATGATTGAGCGACTAACTCAAGTTGCTCAATGGTAGAGTGACAAAGGATTATTAGCGCAAAAATAAAAAAAGGTATATTACTGTAATTCATAATGAAAAATAGATTATTAAAAAAATTTCTCGGTTTCTGCACTGGGCGAGGCTTGGAAATAGACCTGTCTAAATGGGTGACACAATACGAGCCTGTCAGGCACAGTCTGTTTAGCCCGTCAGCTTGAACAGGTCATACCATACCAGCTCGTGGGCTGAGGCGACAGCCTAGGCACAGCTCCGTGGGGGTTCGTGCTATGCCGGTCTAGCACGCGCCAATTTAGCCCAACGGGCCAGTAGGCCCGGCTAGCCCATAATAATTAAAAGTATATGTATATTCGAAAATGACATAATAAATTATAGAAATGTAATAACGAGCTTTATTATTGTTTAAATAGTTACCTCGTTAAAAACTTTGCTAAGTAAAAACTCAATTTGAGAAAACCTTACCAAAGAAAAAAAGTACAGTCTATAGCTCAACATTAGAAGTAAAAAATTAGAAAAAGTGCAATGTAAATATGGATGCTCTAAGAAGTGTCGGTGTCATTGGTGTCTTGACTACCTTCGTTGCTGTCTAGATAGACATTATTGAATGCATGTTCCAACTCCATATCTACCACGTAGTGTTGAGATCATGCATCAGCTTATTCCTAATCTTTTACTGTGAGAAGTACTTCGACAATCTTACTCATGAGATTTGTTCTTCTCTCCTCCAATATTCTTTTAGAGAGACTAAAAGCAGACTTGGAAGAAACCGTTGAGACATGAATAGTTAACATATCTCATGCTAATATGAATAGCACCGGATATGTTTGCTTGTGCTCACGCTACTAGTCCAAAATATTGAAGTCCTCTATATGGAGTTGCAAAGAAAGTTAGATCAAATCTATGTTTGAGGAATCTTTAGGATAAAACTTAGTAAGTTTAAAAACTTTATTCTTGTTATATGAAGCAAAAGAATCAACAGGATACAAAGATACCGTGCAAAGAAGTAGCTCTGTATTAACTTCATCAAACCTATCATAAGAAGCAAATATATTAGTAGGAAACAAAGATGCATTAGAATTTGAATATCAACAGTTGTAATAAATTTAACCAACCTACTATTGGGCTTTTGAAGTTGCATATCAATGACATTTAAAAACATTTCAATATTGAAATGGTGAAAATTCTTTACTTTTTCAAAGAAATGTTTTGGTCTTCCTATAGGTACATAGAAATCATCTATATTAGGAACTTTGATGCGATGCTTAATACAAGAAGAACTGGACGAGGCGGCCTCTACTGAAGAGAAGACGAGGGTGGTCTGTAGTTGGTAGGTGGCGGGTTGGCCGGCTTGGTGGCCGGCACCTGGTGGCCAGTGGTAGCTGCTAGTTAGGGCACAAGTCTAAAGAGTGAAGTCAAAAGATAGGGATTTGACCGATTGGAGAATTTGGGTTATTGGATAGTCGGTTGGGGACGAGGGAATCCATTGATTCTCTGGTGCCGGAAGCTACTGAGATGTGCATTGGCTGTTGTGTTGTTGGCCTGTTGGGCATGGCTTGCTGGCCCTAATGAACTATGGGTTGCAATTAAAGTTTTGAAGGAGTATATTAGTATGTAAGTATATATTTTGCGCGTTAATGAGGTGTGTGTATATATATATATATATATATATATATATATATATATATATATATATATATATATATATATATATATATATATATATATATATATATATATCAGAATTTTGTAAAAATATTGGAGGTGCAGCTACACCATGTACCTATTGTGGCTCCGCCGCTGACCAGTGTGATATGTCACCAGCAGCCACCCCTCTGCCCTCGGAGCATGTGGAGGTCGCGTGTAAGCACCTGCTCGAAGGCACTCTCCGGCAAGCGCTGCCTCCCAGAGCGACGCGAGCTTGCCCCTGGCAACCTCTTCTGATGGCGAGCACGCGCGGCGGGCACCTTGCACGAGAGACAGTACACGGTGGCAACCAAGGGAGCGGAGGTGCACAGGCGAAGTGGAGGGGATGGGGAGGACGAGGAGGCATGCATCAGTGGCGGCGGTAGGAAAGTATGGAGGTGGTAGCAGGCGACGAACACACATAAAGAGGGGGAGCAACGGGGAGGGCGAAGCTGACAGGGAAGCGGAGCATCGATCATGGAGGCGGGAGGAGGGTCACGGCCATATGGACTCATGGGCCGCTGCCCGGGCCCTTATCATGGGCCGTAAGTAAGCGAAAGAAAAAGATCCCTACCCTAACCTACCCCCTCTCGCGACTTCTCCAGTCCTCTAGTCCCAGCCCCGCCCCCGCCACCCGCGCCCTTACCTGGCTTGCTCCCCCGCCGCCGCCGCCGCTCCGGATCCCCGGTCACTCCCGCTATCTTTCCTCGAGGTAACCGCCCCCTCTACGATCCAGTTTTCGCGAGCGATGCCACTGTCCCTGCGTGCTTGGATGTGCCACGGACTCGATGCGTTTCTCACTCCCTTTCTCCGTGTTTGGGCAGATGGAGAGGGTGCTCAAGGATGACGCCGTCGAGGAGAAGGGCGAACGCGCCAGGATGGTGAGACGACCCTCCCTGATCCGTTCGGTCTCTTTGTTGGTTTCGTTCGGTGGTGCTTTCCCAGCCGGGCAGTGATTTAGCTTGGCAAGTACCAAATCAGAAACCTGACTGGTCGCCGCGCGTACTAGTTGTGGCTTAATAGGATCATCTAGCGGCTGCGGCCCTGCAGCCTGCGGACGCTTCGCTGTTGCGCAAGTGCTTTTGAAACTTCTCAGTGTGCAATTAGTTTTGAGGCTTTTGTGACGAGATTATGAGATGCAGTTTTGTAATTTGTCGGCAAAGGACTGCAGTGCACTGATCCGTGGTTCATGCACTCTTTCAGACTGCGAAAGTTACATATTTGATTCATGTGTCGTACTTTGAACTAAGATACTTCTATTCCAAACTGGCCCTACAAGAGTGTCATTTCGAGTTTTTTTTTGACCTTTTTTGTTCTACAGCTTTCTTATCTATTCTGTTCTGTAATTTCATCTCCTTGCAGGCATCTTTCATTGGTGCTATGGCAATTGCAGACTTGGTCAAGACCACATTGGGACCAAAAGGAATGGTATGCTCCTTAGTGTTTGAAGTACTACATGATTTTGCTTATGCTTTCACAGAGAAATCTTATACCTTGGATAAAATTGGCAATCATTCAAGTGGTAAAGTATTTTTCAAAATTTTTACATGTGACCTTTTTTTTTTGGTTCAGGACAAGATCCTGCAATCAACTGGCAGAGGGCGGAATGTTACTGTTACAAATGATGGGGCTACAATTTTGAAGTCTCTTCATATCGACAACCCTGCTGCAAAGGTCCTTGTTGGTATCCTTTCAGTTGATTCTGTTGCTTGATGATTATCGTGCTAAGATGCTAGTAAGTCATAGATGAAGTGGCGCAGTGATGACTTTTCTAGATCTCGCAATATATGTATCTTATAGCTCTTGACATCATTTGATCTGTTTGTTGTATTAATGTTCTTTCTAAATCATTTGATCTGTTTGTTGTATTAATGTTCTTTCTAATGCAAAGAAAGTTAGTCCTTAGTGAGTGTTAGACATCTCAAAAGTTCAAGATGATGAAGTTGGTGATGGAACAACTTCTGTTGTTGTTTTGGCTGGAGAACTTTTGAGGGAGGCTGAAAAGTTGGTTAACATGAAAATTCATCCGATGACTATCATTGCAGGTAATCCTCATTCTTCCAGTTCCAGGCGTACCTTTCAGGCTAACATCTTTTTTAAACACAATTTATTCAATATGTCATCCCTAACATTTGAAAATTGGATAACTCTTAAGTAATTACTGCTTCAGTACATGCAAATTAGTCTTGCTTGAGTAATGATATAATAACAAATCACGCAAATCAATCAGGCATGTGAAGTCTGAAAAATGGCTTTTCATGCTTAAATACTTTATTGAAATGTAGCTTGCTCAGCTTAGGCTACTTTCAGATTTTCCAAGTTAGACTGTAACCAGAAACTAAAAGTGAAGGTAGTGCACTTGTGCATTGATGCCATGTTGGTAATGAACAACTATAGTGTTTGTCTTTGTTTTCTGTTCCTTCTGGCTTTCTGTGCTTTCATTTCTAGCGTCATTTGATTTCCTGTTTTGTACTGAGATGATACACACTCTGGAACACTGTCTGCAAAGCTGTAACTACTCTTGAGGTTACACTTACACATCTCTAATACTTCATTTCTTCGTGAAACATTAGGTTACAGAATGGCTGCTGAGTGCGCTAGAAATGCTTTGCTACAGAGGACCATGGACAACAAAGAAAATACAGGTGACATATTTTCTCTTACATCGTTATATAACTACATTTAAACTTTTTTAGTATGTTCAGACTATCTTTCTGTTAATAATTAATAATGTTGAACAAAATTTAAATATAAGTTTCGATTAATCCTTTTCTTGACATGGAGATACGTTTCGCTTTTTCTCCTTTAAATATCACTTCCTGGAGTAGTAGCACGTAGGATCTGGCATCACTGAAATCTAGTTACGTTGGTTGAGAGTAATTTTCAGTTTAATTCATAAATTCAATTGCACTTCTTATGTTTTTTGTTTTATCTCAAGAATATGCGACAAGGCACATTAATATGACAATAAACCTCCTTTGGTGCTGCAGATAAGTTCAGATCAGATCTCATGAACATTGCTATGACTACCCTTAGTTCAAAAATACTCTCCCAGGACAAGGAGTACTTTGCTGAACTTGCAGTTGATGCTGTCCTAAGACTTAAGGTATTCAGATGGTTGGGGTGGAAGTTGTGACACATATCTTGTTATTCAACTTCTGTTTCTATGTCTAGGATGTTGTTTGAAGTCTAGTTTGTAGTTCAGTCATGCTGTCACATGATGATGATAGAATATTGATTGATATGCACTAAACCGGTGGCAGGGTAGCACCAACTTGGAAGCAATTCAAATTCTGAAGAAACCTGGAGGATCTCTTAAGGATTCCTTTTTGGACGAAGGGTATGCTTCTTCAAAAGCTATATTATGGGAAACTTTATTCTTTCTTATCCCAACTTTTGATGACCTTTAAGCTAGCTATTAGCTTCTAATACGGTAGTAGTGTCTTCTAAGTAGTTCACCAATCAACACTGCACACCCCTGTGCGAATACTGAGTGTTCATGGAAACACTTGTATACCAGTTCCCAACTGGCACAACCATGATCCTAATACTGCCATCCGCTTAACGTTCTGATTTCTGTTTTGTAGGTTCATTCTTGACAAGAAAATTGGCATTGGGCAACCAAAGCGAATTGAGAATGCCAAAATTTTGGTTGCAAACACTGCTATGGACACAGATAAAGTTAAGATTTATGGGGCACGTGTCCGGGTTGATTCAATGGCTAAGGTTGCAGACATTGAAGCTGCTGAAAAGCAGAAAATGAGAGAGAAAGTTCAAAAAATTATTGCTCATGGAATCAACTGCTTCGTCAACAGGCAGTTAATCTATAACTTCCCTGAGGAACTTTTTGCTGATGCTGGCATACTCGCAATTGAGCATGCTGACTTTGAGGGCATTGAACGGCTAGCTCTTGTCACTGGTGGTGAGATTGCATCAACTTTTGACAACCCAGAATCCGTTAAGCTTGGGCACTGCAAGGTCATTGAAGAGATTATGATTGGGGAAGACAAGCTGATTCATTTCTCTGGGGTTGAGATGGGGCAGGCTTGCACCATTGTTTTGAGAGGGGCAAGGTATGTCTTTGTGTAGCTCTTTATCATGTACGTTAACTTTATAATATTTAGGCATTTTATGTGCCATATATTGAATATATGTGTTTTTGTTGTCTACAGTGAACATGTGCTTGACGAGGCTGAGAGGTCTTTGCATGATGCCTTATGTGTGCTTTCCCAGACAGTAAATGACACCCGTGTCTTATTTGGGGGTGGATGGCCTGAGATGGTGATGGCCAAAGAAGTGGATGAACTTGCACGAAAGACCCCTGGGAAGAAATCTCATGCTATTGATGCTTTTTCGCGTGCCCTGCAAGCCATCCCAACAATCATAGCTGACAATGCTGGTTTGGATAGTGCTGAGCTTATCTCTCAGCTCCGAGCTGAGCACCACAGGGAGAACAGTACCGCAGGAATTGATGTCATCACAGGCAGCGTAAGTTCATGGACACATTGAGTTTCCTTTAAACTTGTGTCGAGCTTGAAACTGATATTGTGACCTGCAGGTCGGAGACATGCAAAAGCGAGGGATATCGGAGGCGTTCAAGGTGAAGCAAGCCATCCTTCTGTCGGCCACCGAGGCGGCGGAGATGATCCTCAGGGTCGACCAGATCATAACCTGCGCCCCACGCAGGAGAGAGGATAGGATGTGATCATTTCACACGAGCTGTCCCAATTTAGGGTTATGTATGTTTGCCAAGTTTTGGGGGGTTACCGTGGTTCACGAGTGTGTTTTAAGTTGATTCCATTTTCGAGTGGTTGTTAACCCCTAAGCAACTGGAATTTGTCTCTTTTTTGTGGAACCAGCGTATGCATGTTGCAACTGTCCATCTATCTAGGCTTTGGCTATAATGCTGTAGCATTTGGTTGCGAATTGCGATGTACGCTTGTCTTGTTACTTGAGATGTGGCTGCTGCTGAAGAAGGCGCAGGGTGCCTCTCGACATTTCTATTTGTTTCGTTACCAGCTTACTTTTGAAGGCGGAATTCTCATCATGCAAATTGATCCCGTAGCTGCAGACTGCCGAGCAAGACCAAAATCGTAGGAGGCTTTGAGCTCTAGAGAGAGCGAGAGACCGTACGAGACGAAGCCTCAACTTGTCACGGATCAGCATTCCCTCCTAGGAATTATTGATGATTTTTTACTGCAATGCAAAGAGGTGTGTTTGATCCTGAAGTTTTGGCTACAGTTGATAATTTTAGTTACGGTTAATAGCTTTTATACTTTTCAAGTTGATAATTTTAGTTACGGTTAATAGCTTTTATACTTTTCAAGATGCAAACGTGGATATCATATATAGTTTCAGACTTAAAAGCCGTTAGTGCCGTTTTGATTTTAGTTGATATTTTTTACTACGGTTAATAGCTTTTATATTTTTTTAAGTTGATAGAGATGTCGATAGCATATACAGTTTTAGAGTCAAAAAATCGTTTAGAAAATCCGTTTTAAAAGATCAGATTGTTTTTTTGACTTTTAAAAAGCAAAAAATTTCAAAAGAAGGGGCTTTTGAAAAACCCTTTAAGTATTTGCCACTCGTGCTGGGACAGGGTCAAGAATCCTCAAATGAGGATCTTTACCGTGGCAAAATCCTTCGTTTCCTCTTTCTTCCGCGGTTAACCCAGCAAGCAGGTACACGGTTCGTGCCTCGGCAATTGGCATCGTACAACTCCTCGGTGTTTCCTCCCCATGAGCCCCACCACCTCTAGCCCCAAATAGCCACTGCTTCCGCGTGCATCGAGAATTCCCAGATCGTTGGAGAAGCAGGAGTGCGGGTGCCCCCGGCAAGCCGTCGTTCTGTACGTAGTAATCTCTGCTCTCGACGCCATTTTCATTGCTCTACCACTAGTAGCAGCTTGATTCTATTCTGTCATGGTCATGGAGCCTTGGTTGTACGCCTTTGTTCTTTTCTTTCCCCCCTTTCCGCGGACTCGTCCGGCTTGTTTGTCGATTCGTTGGCAGAGGCGTCACAGCTCGAATCGGTGGCTTTGGGATTCTGCGGCTAACCAGTACTACCAATCCTGCCCGTAAGCTGTTTGAGACAATGTCTAGACGAGTCATGTTGATAGCATTCCCGTTCTTGTTTGGAGGAGTTTTTGTCCTGTGTGCAAAGCGTGATTATATATTATAGGCTACACAGAAAGTCGTGGGATTAACATAACGATGGTACGTTTCAATCTCGAATGCGGTAACAGTGGCATGAGCTGTTCACCTTGATGACGTTGATCACCGAAGGTCCAACTTTAAAATTTGAAATTGGGCGTATGTGCTTTGATTAGCGTATTCTTCTAGGATATATATGCATTTATACCAGAATGAAGTTTACATTGTACGTCACATATCAACTTTTTACAAATAGGCATTGTCTATGTTTGTCATTCCCCTTGTATTATCCGTTGTTTTTTGTACAGTAGCCTGTTCACCTTGCTGCATGGTGTCTTAGTGCTCCTCACTATTTATTGTGGTTAGGAGGTAGCATGTTGCTTCATTCATATGATCTTCCATGTCAAAATCTGGTATAAATTAATCGGTGGTTCTCACTCATATGATCTTGGATTCTTGATCAGGCAGCGTAATTTGAGACAGCATCTGTATACTTGTTGGCACAAGTCCTATTTCTCCTGAATGGAAACTTGAGGACAGTAGAACTTTCACGCTGTTTGAGGCCAAGATATGTGCGAGGGTCATATGAGTTTTGGCTGTCACCTTTCTTTCTTTTCCTCCATCTCTAAGGAATTTGGGTATTACATTGTAGGCATGTTCTTGTAAATTGATCCATTGCTAAGGATTTTTGTCAACGCTGGATGTATTGGCTAATAAATGAGATCAACACATTAGTGTATGTGTGCTATGAGGAATGCTATGCTTTAACTGCAAAGAATTGTGTTTCAGAAACCAGGAGGTGCTTAAAGCAGATTGCCCTGCAATTTGACAACTGAACCTCTTATCAACTCTCCATCGCCAAAGAGGCCAAGGATCACGATGGCACTTCGTCGGGCACTGGGATGGTCAGAAGGGGAGGTGATGCGGCCAGAATCAAAGCCCTGCTCTCGGTTGATGAGACAGACTGCTGGTATCTTTTCTGTTGGTGGTGCCCTTGCTTTCTGGGTGCTCTGCCGCCTTCACTATGGTCAGTTGGTGACTGTCAATAACCATCCATTTTCCATAACCATCCATTTTTTCCATTTTAACATTTGGTATAATGCATCTTTGATCATTAGATCATATCATCGGTAGTTATCAAGGTTATGAATCTCTGTGTTGCTATCCAGATATAACCGTATTGTTTTTAGTGTTAGTCCTCTGAAGCAACTCAGACTCAAACCATTTTGCTGACCCAATGTTTATTTTATAGGTCCAAGAATAACAGTTCCAAGGAGTCTGAGGTGGGCTTCATGTGGAGCAATCTCTATGAGCTCGACATCAGCCCTGCTTGTGCGTCTCTTCAGCCCGGAGTGCGAACCACAGAATATAGCAGCTTATGACAAACCTGAATAGGATCATGAAATTTAGGGTCAGTCTGCAAAAACTTATGTGAGTTTGCCGATCCATTTTTATTTTGTATATGTAGCCTTCCCTGAAGACGTACTTGGCTACTACTCTTTATATTTGCATTACTGGCAACCATGGATGATGTATTGGTCTCCAAAATTGTGAGCTGGTACCTCTAGGATCTATATTGATCTCCGATATATGCTTGCGAATAGAAATAATATATATTTCTGAAATTTATTTACTTAACCTGGAAATGACTTCCATGAAGTTAGAAGAAATATTCTGAAGCGCTGTAACGTGCAGCAATTGTTAATAGTAGGCCTTCAAGGCTTGAGTCTGCTTGTTTTCTGAGTTGTGTTTTCCTTCAGAACATGGTTGTTTTGAAAAGAAAATATTCTTTTTTTTCTTTTCATAAAACTGTTTTTCTTACACGAGGTATAATGTAATTTTGTGCACTCAATCACACCTGTTATGCCAAATCCGTGTAGAAGATGAACATCACATCGGACTAGTTTGGATCCAAATTACTGTTATTCCGGGATCCATCTCAAACCTCCGATCCTTCAAATACTAGCAATCCAGTTCATTTAGGGTTGGACTCCGCGGCGGAGCTGACACGACCTGGATCTACCGATCTAGCGGTAAAAGCAGCATGCATCTGATGCATGCAGGAGGAGGAGGAGGAGGAGGTGGCGCAAGTTGGCGAGGTGGTGGCAGATAAGTTGTTGCCTGGCGGCACCAACTTGAGGTCACCGCGTGCGTCAGTTGGGCGCGCGGGACAGCTGCGCGGAGGCGGGGAGGGTGCACGGCCAAGGCGTGCAGCGTGCGCCAAGTTGCTCGGTGGCGCCGACCCAACTAGGGGTTTTAGATGTTCTATTTCTTCCCATAAGAAAAGATACACACACATACAATATATATATAAAAGCAATCCAAAGGCAGGGAGGTTTGGTGCCCAGACACCATGATACCCTGTTATTTATACTATATATATATATATATATATATATATATATATATATATATATATATATATATATATATAAGAAAAATACTTTCAGAAAAAATTTCATTTGACAAATGATTCGGGAGAAGCCAAATGAAACTAATAAAATTCAGTAAAAATCATGAAAATGCCATAAAAAAATTAGAACAAATTTTTATGGAGTGATTCTTGCGGTTTTGGTTTTCAAATTTTCCAAAAAATCTGGGTTGCTACGTACACCATGAAAGAACAAGAACAGGCCCAATACCATCAAATCCATTTGTTGATGAACATGCCAAACTTCTTTCGTCTTCCTCGCGAGAGACAGCCACATAATTGCCGATGAAAACAGCAGTCGGAAGTATATTTTCAAGGATCTCCATAGACATGTAGAATTCGTGTCTCGGTAGCTATGTTGTTCGTCGAAAAAAAAAACCACATAAATTTTTATCTATATTCAACTCAGTCCAGTGTTAATCTCCAGTGTACCGATTGCCATCGTTATTGGGTAAGTCGGTTCGGTACAGGAATCTAAAACTTGCTGGAGAAGAACATGATAAGAACTAACTTGACGTTGGAAAAACAACTGAAGAAAGTAAGGGCCTGTTTGGGACTGCTCTGCTCCAGTTTTTCCAGCTCTGCTCCACCAACTCCACCATGGAGCAGCTCCACTGTGGAGTTCCTGGAGCAGGTGATCTTGTTTGGCACGCAGCTAGCTCCAGCTTCAGGAATATGAGGTTTCCCTGAGAAAGGTCCAATGTGCTTCTGAATGATGTTTGGTGTATGTTTTGATGTCTGCGGAGCATATGTAACTGAATTTTTTTGTTGCCAATTGAAATATGATGTAAAATATTATAATCGCAATTAATTTATTCGAGAAAACCAAAAAACAAATATTTTGGTCAAATAATTCCATCCTTTTGTCCCATAAATTACAACGTGCTTGATAGATAATTAACAAAGTCCATAATTCGAATACAAATAATTATCCATAGATAACTAATGATAGATAATTAAAAAAGTCCATCATTCGAATACAAATAATTGTCCATAGATAACTAGAGAGTAGTGGCCAATACATAATTCTAGTTCCAAGCTAGAGAAAGAGCGGTGGCCAACTCATCATGGAATACATCCGTAGTAGGAGCATTCGGTTCTGTAGTAGACCCATTTGATGTAGTTACATATTTGTGATACCTTTTAGGTATCGTTGGAACAAAATTTGGATCACGGTCGAACCGAGCGAAGTCCAAGTCTTCACCGCCATGCTCACGAATGAAGTTGTGAAGGACCAGAGTAGCCACAACAATCATTTTTTGCTTGAACATCGGGAAGGGCGGCATTTTGTAGAGAATTTGCCATTTCATTTTTAGCACTCCAAATGATCGCTCAATAACATTGCGGATGGATGAGTGAACACGATTGAACCTTTCTTTAGGAGCCTTTGGTTCCATTCCTCTATGCCGCTCCGGCATATGATACCTCTCACCTTTATAAGGACAGAGGTACCCTGGACGATTAGGATATCCCGCATCGACAACATAATATTTGCCTATAATTTTGGAACAAAAAAATTATCAGGTCACATTTGTAAGCATTTGAACAAAAAATAAAGTGCATGTTCATATTCGTAATACCTTTTGGAGGGTGTGGAAAAAAGCTTTCGTCCACTCTTATTGCATTGTACAGGACACTAGTATCATGCATAGATCCCGTTGTCCCACGACACATAAGTGAACCTCATATCAAAGTCACAAACTGCTAGAACATTTTGAGTAGGTATACCAGACTTTCCAATATATCTTACTTGATCATCAGGTGGTAAGGAAACTCGAATATGAGTGCCATCTAGAGCACCGATGCAATCTTTGAAATGTGGATATGCTCTACAGTTATCTCTTATCCTCCTATGAACAGTTGGGAAGTTGGGGTTCTTTGGTCTAATAAAATCTTTAGCCATTTCCATCAAAGCATTGAGGACCTCATCAAATTTCCTATGAACAGTTTCACCTGAGTGCTTGAACCGGTTTTGTACTTTTCTATTAGATTCATTTCCAGCACATACAAATAAGAACATTGCCAACATCTCATGAGTGTTCATATGTAGGGATGGTTTCAGACCATACCTTCCAACCAATAAATCATGAAGGTCGTAGAACATCTCTGTGCTCATCCGGTCGCGAATGACACTCACCCGGTGTGTTCAATGTCTCTAGCAACCACCCCATACCACTAAGGTTTGATGTCCTAGGTGGATTTTTGTCAAAGTATAATTCAACATAAGCTGCAGCAAGTTTAGCACCACCCATTGCAAGATTCCAAAATGCCATGCTCTCATTGTCAGAGTCGCTTTGGTCACTACCAGTTTTGTCACTCTGCACACAAAGACAAAAAAAAGGCCATACAGGTTGCCAATTAGAGACAAATAGCAATAAAGAGACAAAAAATGGCCATACAGGTTGCCAATTAGAGACAAATAGCCATACAGAGACAAAAAATGGCAAAATAGGTTGCCAAATAGAGACAAATAGCAATACAGAGACAAAAAAATGGCCATACAGGTTGCCAATTAGAGACAAATCATGGTTCAAATAGCAATACATAGATCCAATTAATGGTTCAAATAGCATACAGGTCGCCAAATAATTGTTCAAATAGCATACAGGTTCAAATTGCATACAGGTTGCCAATTGAACCTAATAAAAAAATTCTAGCTTCCATATTTGTCATTGTGCCTCTCCCTAAGCCAATTGAACCTAATTTCTCTAGTAGGAAGGGTCATGAACATTTCCCTAAAATCCTTCTTCACAAACAATTTGGGTGGCAATGTCATGCTCATCTCGAGCCATACTCCGCACTACACCCGAACATGCTCCATTACTTCCCGATTGTGACCCCTTCTTGCTTCTTTGTAAAGGAACTTGAACAATCGTATCTTCGAAATTGCTTCATGAATAAGAAGTGCTGTGCTTGACTTTGCCTTTTTCCTATCAACAGCAGCAACACGAGGTTTTTTATTTGGAAGCGCGCTTGGAGTGACCTCCTGGACCTCCTCATCCCCCACATTGTTGACATCAAATGGGTCACCATGGGCATTATTCTCTCCATCTCCATATTCACTGTCTACATCAAAAGGTTGCTCTTGAGTACTAGGGATAATAGGATTGTCACTCATAGGGTTCCAATGATCTGCTTCCTCATTTGTAATATTTTTAAACATTTCCCTAAGCAAATCCTCATTTTGGAGAGGCTTTTTCCTAAACTTGCCACACCCTGGAATATCCTGTAAAAATAAAAACACATACATCAATACATATATCAGTACATCAGTACATAATTATTGACAGTTTGACAACACTCATATTTCTTGCCTTCTTCTACACTCATTCTCCATGTCAATTGTTTTTGTCGCATTGTTCCAACCAGTACCTGTTTGCCTCCTCTTCAACTTTAGCCAAATGGACCAATCAGCCTTTAATTTATCCCACTTGTTCTTTATTTGAGTCTTTGATAATAAGATACCGGTCAGCTGTAAAAACCTATCTGACACCTCGGTGTAACCTACAGAGTTCAAATGAGTATTTGGGCGATTGCCTCTACTAACTTGTTCAGCCATCAGCTCACAAGCTATTGTGACATGTGCATCGGTCCATTCCATTTGATCACCCTGACCATGATATTGCAACAGTATGTTCAAGCATTCAAGACGATCTATTGAATTATGCAAGCACTATGTGGCACGGTTACATACTGAACAGGACAATGACTTGACTTTGTCATAATAACTTGGTAACAAGTCATAATAACTTGGTAATTCATCTTCCAGAATACTGCAGATGAATTTGTTGTCCTAGATGAAACATAGCAGGTTGGTGTCACTAGATCTTTGTTTTGTTGATAATATTAGAGACATAATCTGTTACTGGTAGTTTCCTATATTTAATGGTGTATTGCGAAATTTGACCTTAGTAACTTCTTTTCAACTTTTCAGGAAATTGCACTCCTGAGTCAGTTTGAACATGAGAATATAGTACATTATTATGGAACCGACAAAGTAAGTTTCTCATCTTGTGATCGTTCATCGCTTTGTTTAAATACTATGTGCTACTATTGTGCTGTACTTGATTTTGCAAGAATTTAGCTAGTTCATGATGATCTAGGCTCACTCCTGTGGACACATCAAGACATGAACGTGCAGATGCTAGGAAGGAGCAATACCTGTTCCTCTTTCTTCTTCGTTGGTGGTGCGCGTTTCTTCTTCGCTTGGGCGCCAGCAGCCTGGGCGCCTGTTGTGCCTTGGGCGCAGGAGCTCAGGCGCGCTTGGGTGGCTACCCGTGGCCACTAGGCGCGGGCGGCGCCACTGGCGGCCAGCAATGGCGCCGGCGCCACCACGCGCGGGCGGCGGCGCCTGGCGCCAGCAGCCGGGCTCGTTGGAGAGCGGCGCACGGGCAGCCACGGTCCCGCTGGACGGGGCGGCGGCGGCGCCACTCGAGGAGGCCGCGACACCGACCCTCGGCGCCGCCGAGCTTCTCGAGTCGCAGCGGCGGCACCAGCAGCTTCAGGCGCAGCTTGGGGAAGACAAGACGGAGGAGATTTGGGGCCGTAAAAGAGGTCATCCGTTAGAGGATCATCGATCTATCACCTCCGTCCATCACCTCGTCGCAGAGCTCGCCGTGGCGCCGGAATCGATGGCGCGCAGTTAGGGTTGGGAACGCACGAACTCGCGGGGCAAGAAAGAGCCGCTCGGTCGAACGAACAGAAGGGTCGAGTGGGAGAAGGGGAGAATAGAACGAAACGTTACCTTGTATAACTAGTGGCAGTGGTGGGTAATTACTTCCCAACTCCACGAGAAGATACAAAACGCTGGTTTCTGGAGTACCCCTTGAGGTGCTCCAGGAAAAACGTGGAGTTGGCCCTCAACTCCACCTTTTTCTTGGAGTGGAGTTTCTGGAGCTGGACCTTTTTGGCTGGGTAGTTTAGGAGCGAAGCTGCAAAAGTTGAAGCAGAGCAGTTCCAAACAGGCCCTAAAGAAATATAAAAATACCTATGGGAATCATGGATCTCCCGCACACTCAACACCGGTGGGAACGTCGGGACAGAAGGGAAAGTGGGCTGCGGAAGATTGACCGAGTTGTGGCCTGCCTAAGTTTTTTTTTTTGAGAGGAACCTGCCTACGTACCTAGGAGCAATATGCATTGCCGCTCTAATTTTAGTAGGTCATCTGTACGTGCTGAATTAATGAAGCCCATTCGTAAGTGAGTCCCAGCTAGCCCAGCCGAAGCGCACGGTACGGCAGAAATACTACCCCGTCCTATATGCACCGGCAGCAAATCAAACACTGCCTCGGCTAGCCAGCCATGCCACTATGCCAGCCATTGGTTCACGCGTTCTTGTGTGTTGGCTGCCAAGCCAGCTAGCTAGCCCCACGCCCAGGCACAAGGCCGCGCGCCCGCTGGCGCACTTGGCCACCGCCGCCGCCGCGCATCGAAGAATCAAAGCACCGAAGGTGCTCCTATAATATCCCGAAAATACCCCTTTAAAAATTTGTGCGTAAATAAAAAAAAGAATATATAAAAGAAATTAGGATGAGTGATATTTTAGAGAGGTGTTGGTTTTCTTAAACCGGTTGTATGGGGGAGTTGTTCTTGTTGAGGAAGAACGAATCAATCACAGAATCACAGAAGAATAGATTGAACACACAGAGAGATAGAGAGAACTCCTGGTATTTCTTTATTGCTTTTCATTCATGTGTACATAATATGCTGGTATGGCTCCCTATTTATAGACTACAATGAGGTGTTCACCATGGGCCGCGGGCTGCTGGCCCAGGCCTAGGTTTCTTGACACTCCCCCCTTGGGCACTCATTCAACACGTTCATGCCTCACTAAAACTCCATAAAAACCCAGTGGGAAAAATTTGGAGAAAGAGCACATGATATATGTGATGCTGCGATGCACGAATTGCCTCATTAAAAATCTTGGTCGAGAAACTTAATGGAAAACTCGTCAAGGGAAAAAGAGTACAATTCACTCAATTTCATTTGGTCTTCAGGACTTTATTCCTTTGGGTACTTAATCTTCATGATCAAGATTTAATAACGGGCTTGAGAGAATTCTCCCCCTGAATTCTGCACTTCTCTAAGTCTCATCATTCCATTCCCTCACACGCACCTTTCAAAGCTAGATGTGGGGAGTGACTTCGTGAACAAGTCTACATGACTTAACGTGCAGTACTTTAATCTTGTCCATCTTTTGCAATTTATGAGCATAGAGGAACTTGGGGTTGATATGCTTACATAGCCCGTCTGCACTTGTGCAACGCAAGCTGCATTATCTTCATGGATAATTATGGGGGTTTGCACAATGTTCATTTCACATGACTGCTGGATGTGGTGAATCGTTCAGCGGAACCAAGCGCACTCTCGTGCGGCTTCATACAGTGCTATAAATTCTGAGTGGTTCGTCGAAGTAGCTACAAGGCTTTGCTTAGACGATTTCTAGGAAATTGCAGTTCCACCATATGGAAATACATAGCCTGTTTGCGACTTAGTAGTATGTGGGTCAGACAGGTACCTAGCACTTGCATAGCCAATCAAGTTCAGATATTGATTTTTTCTGTAAGACAATCCAAGGTCTTTGCTTCCTTGGAGGTATCGGATGGTATCCTTTATACCCTGTCAATGCCTTTTGGTGGGCTCTGCACTGTACCTTGCTAACAGGTACACAGCAAATGCAATGTCCGATCTAGCGCAGTTTGCTAAGTACATGAATGTTACCACTGCACTCAAGTATGGGAATTCCGGTCCCATGACTTCCTCCCCCTCTTCCCTAGGTCGGAAAGGATCTTTTTCTTGCTGTAAAGACCTTCCGATCATCGGTACTTTTGATGGGAATGCCTTCTCGAAGCCGAACCTTTCAAGCACCTTTTGGGTGTAGGTCGACTGATGTACCAAGATTCCTTCAGGGACATGCTCAAGCTGCAGGCCTAAGCAAAACTTGATCTTGCCCAAATCTTTCATTTCGAATTCTAACTCCAAGTAGGAGCTTGCTTCTTTAATATCTTCGGCTGTCCCGATAATGTTTAGATCATCTACATACACAGAGATTATACAGAATCCATTCTGGGATCGCCGTATAAATACACAAGGACAGTCTTCATTGTTCGTGTAGCCTTTCTTGTAGAGAAAGTCGCTTAAGCGATTATACCACATTCTTTCAGATTGTTTCAGTCCATACAGTGACTTTCTGAGTTTCACACTGTACAGATTTCTATTTACTCTGTTGTCGAGACCTGAATATGCAAATCCGGACTCTCTGTGTATACTGCACTAGTCCAGGATCACGCTAGTGCACACAGTCAAACATAGAGGTAATCATCACCACAATCACGATATTAAATAAGGAAAACTCAAATTATAATCAATATCCAAAAGTGAGACCTTATGGTCAAGCTTACAATCTCAATAGCCTTAGGGGCTTAACAAAATTTAGCAGCGGAAAATCCAAAATGAAACGTAGTGGCCAATCGACATGCCCACGGGCAATCGAGTGGGAGCGGCCTAGAACGCGTAGTCGCCAAGCACTCTCCTCCTGGAACCTCCTGCCGGTAGTACTCCTCATCCTCAATCGAGCAACATAGGCGTAAAGCCGTGAGTACATTGGTACTCAGCAAGCCGTTTGTAACAAATGATGCAATATAGTATGCAAGGCTTACCAATGGAAGGCTGAAAGGTTAATTTGCATAAACAACATTTGAAAATACCATAAATAGATTGAAGGCGAAAAGCAAATAAAACAATAATGAATAATAATCAAAGGGATAGAAGTAAACTACTTATGGACCTCCCATCCACAAGCCAAACCAACCCACTCATGGACATCCCATCCACAAGCCAAACCAACAGTGAATTAACTATCCACCGACCAGCTACAAAGTTTTCAAGAGTAACTATACCTCGTGTGAAATCACCGAGCATTGTCCATGACCGAGGACGCGCTATTCGAATAGTTTTACACTCGCAGAGGTCGCACAATGTACCCACACGATGTGATAATCCTCACGTTAAAGACAATCACAACAAAGCCTTTACAATGTTCAATTCCAACCCAATCCCGCCGCTAGGTTTCGCATCACACCCCCTTGCGCCTCATGGAAATCAAGAACCATGTTCATCCCAATGAGATTGAAATTGAAACATCCCAAATTAATCACCAGTCCGTCCCATACCGACATGTGGTTTGCACGGTAAAGCTCGGATCAATGGCGCACAAAGTTAAGTCCTTAAGTGTTCTCGCGAGACTACCACATCCTCGAAGTGCTCCAACACTTTCCCCTTTACTGCACGATCATTCGCCCGAGTGAAAACAAATTTTGTGCAACCATCGCCAATGACGCACCAACGTCACGGCACAAATTTTATAACAGTGGCACCAACCACGTTTCAATATATCATTAAGTCAAATTAATTAATCACATGCGATGATGAATCCAAACGATACTAAAAGCATGGCTAAGCATACTAATCGTACCATCCCAATTGTGATCGTAACATAGCATCACTAGTAAGTTTCCCAACCTATGGTGACAATGGCAGCATGGCATTCAATTTTAACAAGGAGGGAAATACTCAATTGAGGTGATAACTACCAATTACAAGGTTGGTATAAAAGTAGCGATGCAATGTAATTTAAAACAAAATATTTAAATAATAGATTGCAAACTGGGTTCAACATGATCAAAGGACACGACTTGCCTTGGCCTTGCTCAGCTTGACGGCTCTTGATCTTCAAATCCAACGGCGGCTCCTCGAACGCGTGATCTAACGAGAGAAAACGACACAAAGAGACAAAATAAATTCAAATAAAATACAAATGAACTCCAAAAATTCTCAAACCTGAACCAAAAGATAGAGCTCAATTTTAGATGAATTTAGGAAAAGAATCGGGTCAATCGGAGCTAGGACGAGGAGAACGGGCTCGGAAAAATAAATCTACAGAAAATCGGAAATTGGAAAAGTGCACTATGTCGTGAACCGTGCACGGAGACCGGTCTCACGGTGGACTCGGCGCACGGAACAAGGCGGCCGATCAAGCCGGGCGCAAGCGCTTAGGTGACGTGGCGGTGATCGGGCGACACGCAGCGGTAGGGTCGACGTGGCATGCCGGGCGTGGCAGTGACGTGGCCCATGGCGCACGGGTCCACGGACCATGGTCGACGGTGGGCCCGCTTGTCGCGCTCGGCGCGACGGTGGACCCGATCCACGGAAGGCGAAGGTCGCGCCGCGCGGTGCGGACGACGACGGACGGCTGCGGTGCGGTGGCGTGGATGCATCCGCCGCCGCCCAGATCTGAACGGCGGCGGGATCAAGCGGCTCGGGCGGGGCGGCGGTGGATCGCCGACGCGGGCGGCGCGCTGCGTGCGTAGCGCGCGACGCGCGCGCGCTGGGGCGAAGCGGGCGAGGCGGCGCGGCGCGGCGCGCGGTTCGCCGGCGAGGCTCGGGGCGGCGCGGGCTCACCGCGACTAGGGGTGAAACGGTCGGGTTAATCCCGACCGATCCGCACCAATCCGATTGGTACCGAATCCGACTAGTACCGAATCCGAGAAAAATATGGGTTAGGATATGGTAACAGCAATATCCGTCCGAATCCGATACATCTTCAAGTTTGATTTCAGGTTAGTGCTACTATTTGACGTTTCATTTTCTTTTGCAATGGTAAAATAAAATCTTCCACATCAGCTATTAAATAGTAACACCAAGTCAGTGCATCCTACTCCATTTACTGCACTGTATGCATTCCTTACAAACAAGTAGGGGTGCAAACGAAATGGGTTAATCCCGACCGATCCGACACCGAATCCGATTGTTACCGAATCCGATTGGTACCGAATTCGGAGAAAAAAATATGGGTTAGGATATGGTAACAGCAATATCCGTCCGAATCCGACCCGTTTTCACCCCTACCGGCGACGTCGACGACGACGGCGACGGCGGACGGTGGCGCGAGCGGATCTGGCCGGCGACGGTCTCACCGGCAATGAGGCGACGGCGGCGCTCCCGCGCGCGGCGGCGGCGGCGGCGGCAGAACCGAGGGCGCGGGCGCACGAACCGAGGCGGCGTTGCGCATAAAAGCACGCGAACCGAGGTGGCCCGATCGGTCCCGGCCCGGCGCGGAGTCGGAGGCGTTTTGGGACACGCGTACGGCTGGGATCTCGCGCGGGAGATCGAACGGTCGCGATCGCGTGCGGGCGGCGGTGGGTTAGGGTTAGGGTTTGCGGGGCGCGCGCGGGAGAAGGAGCGGCCGAGATGGCGCGCGTGCGCGGCGAACGGCTGGGATGACGACACGCGGCGGCCATCGAGCGGGCAACATGGCGCGGCGCGCGCGCGCGACGCGCGCGCCGCGTGGGGCGGGCAGGCGCGCGGCGGCGGTGCGGGCGCGGCTGGGCGGTTCGGTGGGTTTCGGCCCACCGGCCGGTTCGGCGTTTTCTTTTTCTTTTCTTTTTCCAGAAATTCATTTAAACGCTTTTGAGCTCTAGAAAATAGCAAATAAATCCAGAAAAATCCCAGAAAATACCAATAAATTCCTTGAGACACCAGGAACTCAAATAAAATAACTTGGCAAATGTTAATGTTTAATTTAATCATATTAAATGCAAATAAATTCTGAAAATTCCTTTTAAGCTTTAATTAATTTCAAAAACAAATCCAGAAAATTAATTTTTGAAAATTGAGCTTTATAAACTCCAGAAAATCAGGATGTTACAAACCTTACCCCCTTAAACGGGATCTCGACCCCGAGATCTGGGCTCACTACTAGAATAGGTTCAGAAACTCTGCCTTGAGATCTTCTTCGCGCTCCCAGGTGGCTTCCTCCTCGGAGTGGTTGCTCCACTGAACTTTGCAAAAGCGAACAACTTTATTCCGGGTGACTCTCTCTGACACATCCAAGATTTTGACAGGACGCTCTTTGTAGGACAGATCCTCCTGAAGATCAATTGCCTCCACTGGTACAGCCTCCTCTGGCACTCTCAAACACTTCTTCACCGGGACACATGGAAAACATCATGTACCCCATCAAGGACGCAGTAGCTCCAATTGATAAGCAACCTCCCCTGCGTTTGAGTCGAACGGACCGACATACCTTGGTGCAAGCTTCCCTTTGCTGAAACCTCTTCACACCTTTGAATGGTGTGATCCCGAGATACACAAAATCATCGCTCAAAACTCACTCTCGGCCCCGTATCCGCAGTAGCTCTTTGCCCGGCCCGGGCGGTCCTCAACCTCTCCTGAATCAAACGGACCTTGTCCTCACCTCTTTTAAACAATCTGGACCAAACACCGACCTTCCCTGTCTCCTTCCAATTGAGAGGGGTTCTGCATTTCCTGCCATAGAGGGCTTCAAATGGTGACATCTGCAAACTTGCCTGATAACTATTGTTGTAGGAAAACTCTGCAAAAGGCAAACAGCTGTCCCACTTAGGTCCATGATCTAGCACACATGCTCTCAACATATCCTCAAGAATCTGATTGACTCGCTCTGTCGACCATCATGTCAGGGATGGTATGCGGTACTGAAATTCAGATGCGTTCCCATAGCCTCATGGAAACTACCCCAAAACCGAGAAGTGAACTGAGACCCTCGATCTGACACTATTTTCTTGGGCACTCCATGCAAACTAACAATTCTTGACATATACAACTCTGCCAATCTGTCACCGGTGTAGGTTGTCTTTACTGGAATGAAGTGAGCAACCTTGGTCAATCGATCCACGATGACCCAAATCGAATCATAGCCCTCTTTGGTCTTAGGCAGACCGACTATGAAGTCCATACCAATCTCTTCCCATTTTCACTCGTGGATTTTCAACGGTGAAGCAAACTCGCCGCCTCGATGCTCGCCTTAACTCTCGACAGACATCACAAAGTGCCACATACTCAGCGATCTCACGCTTCATGCTAGGCCACCAATATTTTTCTTTAATGTCCTGGTACATCTTGGTACTGCCAGGGTGTATCGAGTACAACGACTCATGAGCTTCTTTTAGCAACAGATCCTTTAGCTCCTTTTATTGGCACGCACAAACGTTGCTTGAACCACGTGGTTCCTTGGGCATCCTCTGAAAATCCCGACTCTTTCCTTCACTCATACTGCCTCGATACGCTGAAATGCCCCATCATCCGTCCGAGCCCGATTTAATCGACCATCCAAAGTAGGCTGCAACTCCATTGCTGCCAAAAATCCTTCCTCAACCAATTCCAAACTGAGCCTTTGGAATTCCTCATGCAAAGCTGGCTGACTCTCCTGAACCATCACTGAATTACAATAAACCTTTCTGCTCAGAGCATCTGCGACTACATTGGCCTTCCCTGGGTGATAATGGATTCCAACATCATAATCCTTTATCAACTCCAACCACCTCCTCTGCCTGAGGTTAAGCTCGGACTGGGTAAAGATGTATTTCAAGCTCTTGTGATCCGTGTAAATCTCACATCTATTACCCAAGAGATAGTGCCTCCAAATTTTCAAAGCATGCACTACGGCTGCTAGCTCTAAGTCGTGGGTAGGGTAATTCTCCTCATGCGGTCTCAACTGTCGTGAGGCATACGCTACCACTCTCTTTTCCTGCATCAGTACACAACCCAAACCCTTGCGTGAAGCATCACAATAAATCTCAAAATCCTTGTTTAAATCTGGCAATACTAGCACTGGGGCTGTGGTCAAACTCTCCTTCAACTTCTGAAAGCTTTTCTCGCACTCAAGGCCCAAACATATTTCTTTTCCTTTTGAGCAATTGGGTAAGTGGCTTGGCTACACTGGAAAATCCTCGATGAAACGACGGTAATAACCAGCCATACCTAAAAAACTCGACTGAGTCACCAAGAAGGTGACTGCCAATCCAAAACATCCTTGACCTTTCCGGGGTCAACAGCAACTCCCTTTGCGGACATCACATGGCCTAGGAAGGCGACTTCCTTCATCCAAAACTCACATTTGCTAAACTTGGCATACACCTTGTGCATCGTTTCTTTCAATTACGGTGGCAAATCCCTTTAGTTTTTTTGTCTCCGATGTGTGCGCACACATCCATACCGATGGGGATGTTCAGATCCATTATGCCCTTTTCTGAAGGTGCCATACTTGTGCCAGGTCTCAACTGGCTCCCCTTCTCATTCTGGGGGACTTCAGTGATCGGCTGTGATAAGTCCTTCTTATCTTTCTTCACCAGGCATCCGCGGTTACTAAGGATTCGAGGAACCGGAGTTCTCATCCTCTTTTTATTTTTTTGAGGCCTCTGGACAAGATTAGGGATACCTTCAATTTTCTTTGGTATTTCAACCCTCTCCGGTGCAGTGCGTGCAGGCACATGCGACTTAGTCACGCTCTTCAAATCACTAAAGTGATCAGGTAGTTGATTTGCTAGTTCTTGCAAATCGATTGTCTTCTGGACTTCTATTGTCTTCTGGACTTCTCTTGTCTTCTGGACTTCTCTAGTGCGCAGGTTATCTGCATGGATTCCCGAGGCTTGCCACGTAATTTCCCGACATTCTTCATCAAGGGGTTGATTTCCTCTCCCTAATGTTGGGAAATCTTCGGTGGTGTCTCTTGCGCTAGTTGTATAGGTGAATGGATGTTGTAGGCCGAAAGTCTAAACCATTCTGGGTATGGACATGCGGTACCGAGTGCTCGACTGCAATTCCCATCGCCATGTAATAATCATCAAATGCCTTTGAAGTAAAGTCGTCGGCGTTGTCCATTCTGATGGACTTGATGTGATGCTCAGGAAACACATTTCTGATGCGAATGATCTGCGAGATCAATTTTGCAAAGGTGTGGTTTATTGTGGACAACAAACCCACATATGACCACTTCGATGAAGCGTCAATGAGCACCATGAAATACTTGAATGGCCTTGAGATGGGCTGAATGAGACCGCAAATGTCTCCCTGGATGCGTTCCAGGAATGCAGGTATTTCATCCTTCATTTTCAGAGTGGAGGGTCTAGTTATTAGTTTCCCAGTGGCACATGCAGAGCACACAAAATCTTCATGATTCGAAAAATTCTTCACATTAATATTATGCCCTTGGATTATTGATTATGTTTCTCATCATCCTAAGACCTGGGTGGCCTAATCTATCATGCTAGAGACAGAAGAGTTCAGAGCTTCTAAATACTGTCTTCGGGGACAGTGCAGGCTGCGGGTGGCTTAGTGTTGGTATAATATAGCCCAGTTTCTAGTGAAGGAAGTTTTTCTAATGCACTTTTCCATTCTCTTCGCGATTTGTAATGAGTAGTGTTTCCTTACCGTACTCTTTTTTAGTCTCAACGTGGAAACCGTTGGCGTAAATATTCTTAAAACTTAGAAGAGTTCTAACCGATTCTGGGTACAATAAGGCTTCTTCAATGACCAAAGTTGTGCCCATTGTGGCTCTTCCCGAACCAATTATACATGCATCGTTTCTGGCGATTGTCGTAAGGTTACCAGTGCTCTTACGAATCGACTGAAAATACTCAATGTCTTTTAAGATGATATGCGTTGTGCCGCTGCTAGTTAAGCACACTTCCTTCATAGGGTGCCACACGTGTTCTAATATAGGGTATTTATTAACATGTATGAGAAGGCAATCAACACATAAATAAAATACTCCAATATCAGAACATATCATGCCATCATAAACTGAATAAATGAATGAATTCTTCAAATATCATCCAACCATCACGAGAAAATAACAATTCTTAAGTACCATCCATGCAAATTCTAACATATTCTTCTACACAAAATAAATGACAATTAAAGTCTAAATGCATTCTGTGCACTAGACTTCTTCTGCTATTCTCTCAGGGGTGACATTCTCTTCAAGAGAAATCATGGCGGTGGCTGTTTCTAGGTCGAGAGGGGTTGCTGCTGTCGTGATGGTTTCAACCTTCACCAAGTCAGCAGACTACTCGAACTCTCCCCTCGCCGATGCAAAGTGGGCTTCATGCGCCCTTTGCCATCCCGCTTTGGCTTGCTGGCCTTATTCTCTTGTGGAGCATCCGATTCGCCTTTACGGCGCGCCTTACCCTTCCTTCCCCTTTTCTCTATCAAGGGCTTTCGCACCTTGTTGCTCCCGGCGTTGGCTTCACTGCCAGTGGAGCTCCCAGATGGCTGAGTGATTTAGTTCTTGCGGAGAACTTCGTCCTGAGCTTCCGCAACTTGCATCATATCAATCAATTCGGCATATTCCTCATAGCCGTCTTGACGATAACTGCGTGCGGATTATACTGCATTGGGGTGGAAGGATTTTCTCAATTTTCTGTATTGGGGTACAAATCCTGTGCAAGGCAGAATTGTTTTCCCTGACCGTCTTAAAGTCGGCAAACCTCAGTCTGATCCACTCTTATTCTGCTTGAGGAAGAATGGTGTACTTTAGCCTCTCAAACCTGCTTCTTGAGTGCGGTCCAGAGTGCTAGCGCGCTCTTCTCCGCCATGCACTCATTCTTGAGAGTGAGGCAGAGGTGGTGCCTGAGAAAATGAAGTGCCTGATCATTCTCCTCAGGTGTGGGTTGGGCGTCATTCAGTCCGCCAAGTCCAATAGCAGCGCGAAGCTTCTTGGTTCCAAGCACAATCTCGACATTGGATGCCCATGTCAGATAGTTTTGACCATGCTGGGCCGGCTCCTCGAACTCCCAGTTCGTGATGCTAGTCATCTAAATGTGTATAAGTCTACTACTGGTAGACTTGCACGGAATAATTCACTGCAGGTAAATAAATGGTACAAAAGGTTCCCGCAATGTTTCAGAATTTTTTATGCATTTTCTATTATTTTTACTGCTAATTCAGTGATTAAAAGCAATTTTCAGTAATTACAATTAACCAAAGCAGTAAATAAATACAAAAAATAATAATGGCAGAAATAAATAATCTTCAAATGCTAAAATAATTCAAAATTCGGATTCCCAATGCCCTTTTATGCTAGAATATAAAATTTCAGTAAATTCTGCAATTCCAGAGGGTTTTTACGCAAATTTTCAGTTCACAAAAAAATTCACGCAAATTTCTGATTTACCGAGGGGTTTTCTGCAAGATTCTGGACCCACTCGTAAATTGGAGGGCTTATACATAATTTTTGAAACTACGAGGCCTTTTCTGCAAAATTCAGGACTTATATGAAAAGTTTAAGGGCCAATCGGTAATTCCCCGAAAACCGGAGGGTTTTTGTGCAAAAAGTCAGGCGCCGACCCTCTCTTTTTTTTCTTTTTCATGCCGGCCCGTTTGATCCCTCCTCGACCCATCTACGGACTGCCCCCCTTTCTTCTTTCAGCCCACCAGCCGACTTCCCCCCGGCCCACATACGGCCCACCTCCTCCCTCCGCACGGTTAACACGGGCAGGGGTAGGGTTTCCCTACCTTTGTTCAGATGGGGTAGCGGCAGCTCCGGAGTGGGCGGGGTGGCGCGATGCCGACTCCGGACGGCGCGGCGGGAGGTGCCGGTGCTGCGAGCGCGGCGGCTTGGGGCGGCTACTAGCCTCGGGTGGCGTGGCGCGGGCGTACGGGGCTGCACGGTCGGCCGGCCGGTGCTCCATGCGAGGCGGGTCTAGATCGGGCGGTGGCGCACCGCGTCGTGCGGGCGAGAGGAGGTCAAGGCGACGCCATGCGGGCGGCACTAGGAGGTAAGGCGGCGGCGCGCTCAGGCGGGAGGCGAGCTCGCGGCTCCGGCGCGGTGAGCGAAGGTGGGCGAGGCGCGGCGAGTGGCGGCCGCTCACGGCGCCGCCGCGCGAGGAGGCGCTGGCGCCGGGCGTGCAGCGGTGATTCGTTCAAGGTAGCCGGACCGAGCGAGGCGAGGCGGTGCGGCGACGGGGAAGCGGCGCGGCGCGCGCGCTGCGGCGCGCGTACCGTGGAGACCAGCTGCGGGCCGGCGAAGGGGCGTGGCCGACTTCGGGCGGCGGTGCTTCAAGCGCGGGATGGAGCTCAAGGCAGCGGTGGCGCCGTGCGGGGCTCCGGCCGGCCTTTGGACCGTAGTGAGCTGCGCGCATACGGGCGCGGTGCTCGAGTGACCGCGGCCGGACTTCGAGGTCCACGACCGGCTACGCGCATGCCGGCGCGGCGGCTGCGCTTGATTTCTCCTTTTTTTCTTTGTTGTGCCGTGCAGAGCAAAACAGAGAAAGCGATGCCAATTTTTTTTCGTACAGTGATCATACAAAAATTTCCTTTTTTCATGCAATAGCTGTGCAGAAACTGAACAGGAAAGCAACGCATAAAACTAATCTACGATGCAATCAACATCTACCCCTTTTCACAATCTACCAATCAACATTGTGCCGGCGATTTCAGATCTGCTCACGGTAGGTTTGGGGTGGATTTGCATCGTTCTAATCTATAGTACAATCAACATCTACCTTGTTTCACAATCTACCGATCGGCATTGTGCCGGCGACTTCAAGTCTGCTCGCGGTAGATTGGGGCGGATTTGCATTGTAGAGATTCAATCTAGAGCGCGAAAAGAAAATACAGATTCAAAAGCGATCTAGAAAATTCAATCTGTGCTTCGATGATTACCTCGTTCACCGGAGCGAAGTCATGCTGATAACGTGTTGAGGAACCGTCGCTGACGACCAGTCCGAGCGATTCCTCTGTTTAGAACAAGAACGAATCAATCACAGAATCACAAAAGAATAGATTGAACACACAGAGAGATATAGAGAACTCCTGATCTTTCTTTATTGCTTTTCATTCATGTGTACATAATATGCTAGTATGACTCCCTATTTATATGCTACAATGAGGTGCTCACCATGGACTGTGGGAGCTGGCCTAGGCCCAGGTTTCTTAACAGTTCTCATGCCTAGATATAAAGAAACGTGGGAGAGAGATCAGCCCAGAAAACCAGAAAGTTAGAAGCCCTACCCGCATTGTTTTCTTTTTCGGGCGTCACCGCCGGTTCAAACTGCGCCGGCTCAAGCCATCGCTTTCGCCAGCCGTCGGCTGCCTATTCACCAGTGCAACTAGCAGCAGCCACCGCTTTCAGGGAGCGTCTCTCGCCTGTTTGGTCTTCGCGCGGCGCGCGCCCATCGCCGCCAGTTGCTGGTTGCTTGTGCGTTTCCCGTGTTGCCCGTGAGGCCACCAACGATGCCAGCCGGCAATGGCCACGCGTCGGCTCCAGCACGAGGTACCATGTTGCCGGTCGCTCGGTTCCCACCCACGCATGCGCTAAGGTGCGCCATGGGTACCATGCCGAACCGGGAAGAAATCGGAGGAAGGGAAAATAGCAGTGGTGGTAAACATCCAGAGAGAGGGAAAGGAACAATCGAGAAGGGAACCGTGGTCTGGATTTTCATCTTGTGGATAACGACATAGTTTTCTCTTCAGTTGTTTATTTTAATTAGAGCTTAGAAATCGATATTATAGATGGTGTTAGCAGTTTGTTCATCGGGAAATTTAATAATTGATCGGTTTAGTCTATTATGTTATTCTACTGTAGATACGGATGTTGTATGGCTATAATTTGAGAATAGCCTCTACTAGAAAGTTGTAGAATCATGTCTATCAGATGCGTAGATTTTGGGATATGAATTTTGTAAGCCTGTTGTCTAGTAAAATTGCTATGTTTTGGCAGCATATATTAATCTGTAGATTAAAAATAGAACATACAGTAATGTAGGGATCTAGTCTACATGAAAAGTGTAGGTAATTTTTTAAGGATTCTAGAGAGTCTAAGAACATGATTTTTAGATGAGTAGAAAGGAAGTTATGAATTTTAGGAGACTGTTGTTTAGAATCGGGTTGCTGCTGGACACAGTTGTGGGAAAACATTAATTTGATTAATCTAATGGCAAAATTGAATTTTGGGTATAACTAGAAGTGGTAGGTAACTTACTGTAGTTTCTAAAAATATCATAGTTCAATATATTTGCATGTGTAGATTAAAAGATATGAAATTATTAATTCTATTGTCCAGAAGATTGCAGATCTCTCTTTTGGGTTAAAATCGGGGGTCTAGATGATTTAATCTGGATGTTTGACAACTAAAAAGTTGTAGAAAAATTTATATAGATTTCAGAACTGGCATGGTTTGTTATAATACGATGTGGGAGTTAGAAGTTATGATAATTTTATTACCGGGACAGCATGGGAGACTGTTCGGTAAGGAGGGAAAGTTATGGATTTGGGGAGTATGTAGGAGCGTTGTCGATTATTTGGTGCCTTATATTGCCGTGGCCTGTATTGAGAATTAATTGCTGTGGGAAGAGTAGCGTCGGGTGTGTTGTCACCTTCAAATCATCTCAGTCGTCGCAATTAGAAAGGCAAGTGAATGGTACAATGGTAAATCGAGTGTTAAAATTGATGTTTGACTGACTGAATACTTGCTATGATGATTTATATGATTATTCCTATTTTTATATTGCTAATATGTTTATGATAAATTGATGATGATGTTGACAACTTTAGAAGAATGATGAGTATATCAATTGTCAGTGAAGAAAGATAATAATCATTACATTACATTACATGTTGAGCATTTATAATGAAAAGATGTGATCTATGGGAGTGGGAAGAGGTCCTCATATGTAAGATATGAGCAATGAGGTTCCTGTATGAAAAAGGACAGTTAACTGGTCTCCGTACTAAAGAGTGTGGGCATGAGTGAAAACCAACAGATGTTACACTCCGCTATACCGGTATAAGCAGAAGATGAATTGAGACATGAACATGAGCATTGCATTGCATTCATGAAAAGCGAAAAATGATTTGAGATGATAAGACACGTGAATGGAAACTGATGAGAACGAATATGAGAAATTGAGTTAATAATAAATGGGTATGAATTATTAATAAGATAATGTCTCATTTATTATTCTACTTTGTACTTACTGAGTCGTGGACCCACCCTTACTTATTTGTTGTTTTTAGGTGATTGTTAAAGGCGGCATGCATTGAGTGGAAGTAGAATATGGAACCATTGCACTTTTATAGCTCTTCACTCCACCTAGTTATTCATCACTTTTGGTCATGAATAATTTAGTATCTTTCTTTGTAATAAATAATTGAATAATTTCTGGTTCGTAATGTTGCCATTTGGTGCGTTCCTTAGTTTAGTCTCATTTATGATTCCTCTTGGTAATTATTTGGTTCATATTAATTTCAATTTATGGTTTAATGTGTTGCTAAAATTTATGTTCATTATTATGTTGAACGATTAACCTTGAAGCCTAGGTGTTGGTAATGCTTGTTTATTGGTTAAAATTGGTAGTGGTAGTAGTTGTAGGTGACATCTTGGAGTTTTGTTAAGTCAGGTTGTTACAGTTGGTATAAGAGTAGGCATCATATCCATGGTGAATAACTTAACAACTTATTTGTTGAATCAACTAAAATTTTTACATAGGTTTGGTAAATTAATGAAACTAATAATCCTAATAATAAAATAACGTAGAAAAATTAATGCTGAAATTTGATGTAGGATAATTAAATTAAAAAAATTAAAACTTGACACACTAATGCACAGTAAGATGGGATTGGGTCATGCATCACATTTGCGTTTCTGTTAGCTTGTTTATTTGATAATGAATAATGAGTTGTTGCTTAATTGAGTATGGTATGATTGATATTGTTGTGCTTGAGCTGAGTTGTTAGTTGTTCTTTCTGGTGTTCAGTAATGGTAAGGGGTAGAGGCTATGAACGTGGTGGAGGCCGCGGCTGTTGTCTTGTGCGCAGTTCGACGGTGCCACCAACCTTGACTAGGGAGGTCTTTGGAGTGGCGGGTGAGGAGATTGCTTCAGCTACTCTACCAGTCGTTGGTGCTCAGGCGGTGTTGGCCGCCCCTGTTACAAGACCTTCAGAGGGAGGTTCATGGTCTTCGTCAGCAGGTGTAGGCAGCTCCTCCTGCTGTAGGTGCACCTGTTGCTGACCCTGGTGCTGCACTGGCTCCATCGGAGGCTAGGACCAGCCTTCATGAGTGGATGTCCCTCCGTTTGAATACTTTTGATTGAGCAAGCACACCAGTCTAGGTGATAGATTGGCTTCGTTACATGGAGAGGCAATTCAGAGCTTTAGAGATGACCTCTCAGCAGAAGGCATGCTTTGTAGCCTTTCAGCTGAAGGGTCAAGCAGACATATGATGGGAGCTAGGACCCCCGCTCAAGGACCGATCACTTGGGAGGATTTCATCGAGTAGTTCATGGCAAAGTTCTACCCGAAGTTCTTGCTTGAGAGGATGGAGCACTCCCTGTCAACCTTCGTTTAAGGAAGAATGTTTGTTGCAGAGTACGAGGCAGGGTTCAATAACCTAGTTTGCTTCGTGCTAGCTGTGGTTGGCATGACCGTGAGAAGGCTAAGATATTCCATAGGGGACTCAATTAGGAGTATCACCATGTCTTGGGAGTGACCGGTCCGCATGACTTCAACTCTGTGGTTGATCAGGCCAGGGGTATGGAGTTCGAGAGAGAGCTCACTAGGGAGAGGCAGGCCTCTAGTGGTTCCATTCCTTCTAGTTGTTCTAGCGGTGGACAGAAGAGGAGCATTGGTGGAAGAGGCGAGTCTTCCCAGTGACTCATTTCCAAGAGGTTCCAGGGGGCTAGTGTCCGCGTCATTGACTCAACCTTTTCAATAGAGGTTGTCTTCTACTTTAGCACCATGCCCTTCTTCAGCATCACAGGCGATGCACCCTGTTCTAGGCTAGGGCATGATTTGCTTCAACTATGGTGATGGGCACTGTGCTTCTGAGTGCTCCTGGTCAGTCAATGTGGCTAAGCGGGCCACAAGATATTGGTGTGCAAGCAGAATCCCACTAGCACCATTAAGTGGGAGCTAGTTCTATAGTGTCTTCTACCACATCTTCTTAGGGTTCACTTCAGATGCTGGTGGCCGCTCTAGTACCACAATATCCTCCAGCGTTTCCTTCAGCACCTTCTGCTGCGTGCTATGGAACCCTACACCATCTACACCGCCTTTGATTACTGCACCTCCAATTAGCCCTTATTGTTCCACCGTCGAGTGTCGAGGCTTCTGCCGCTCCGGCGCCATCTGGAGTCTATGCCATGGCTACACCTGAGACAATAGGTTGTCCTGATGTGATGCCAGGTACTTTACTTGTGGATTCTCATAAGGTCTTTGTTCTTTTTGATTTCGGAGCTACCTACTCATTTGTGTCACTAGATTTTGCTATGAGAGAAAACCTGGGTATGCAATAAATTTCTTAATCAGTTCTAGTTAGTTTTCTAGGGGTCTTATTTCTAGTTCCACTTTTGTTTGGGTTGTTATGTCACCATTGATGATGAGGATTTCACTGCCAATTTGATGGTGATTTAGCTAGCACCTTTTGATGTTATTCTCAATATTGACTGGTTGTTCAATTATCATGCTAAGCACTATTGTTTTTGAAAGACTGTGACTTTGCAATCTCCGTCTGAAGAAGAGTTGGTATTTTAGTGTAGTGCACAATCAGATTCTCACTTTGTGTTGGCCAGTCTGATTACTGGCCGATGTGTGTAAAGGATTGGGTTGCTTTGGTCACTTGTCGTGATGCCGAGTTCTTTTCTACACATCAAGGAGATCCCAGCAGTTTATGATTACCCTGAGTGTACCCTACAGAGCTTCTAGGAATGCCTCTAGAGCGAAATTTGGAATTCTGGATTGATCTTGTCCTTGGTACTCATCCTATTTCCTTGTCTCTATATCGTTTGGCTTGACTCTTGTAGGATGAGTTGAAGAAGTAGTTGGATGATTTGCTGTCCTAAGGGATGATCCGATGTAGTGTCACCATGGGGGCTCCTATACTCTTCATAGAGAAGAAGGATAGGAGTTGGTGCATATGTGTTTTTTATCGCGCTCTCAATCAGGTGACTATCAAGAATAAATATCCTTTGCCCCGTACTAAGGATGTATTTGATCAATTGAATGAATCTAATGTGTTCTCTAAGATTGACCTTCAGTCTGGGTATAATCAAATCCATGTACGGGAGCAGGATATTGAAAAGACAACTTTCTCCACCAAGTGTGGGCACTGTGAGTACAAAGTTATGTCTTTCGGACTAACTAATACCCCTACTATTTTTATGGAGACAATGAACAATATGCTGCATCAGTACCTTGATGTCTTCATTGTGGTGTTTATTGATGATATTCTGATTTATTCTAAGTCTGAGTAAGAGCATGAGCGGCATTTGAGGCGTGTTCTCGAAACTTTAAGGAAGAATCAGTTTTAGGCCATGCTAAAGAAATGTGAGCTATGGATTTCAGAAGTGGGAGGTATTTCTATTGATTCTAGCAAGATCTCTTCAGTGGTGGACTAGAAGAGGCCGTCCAATGTCAAGGAAGTGAGGAGTTTTCTAGGCTTAGCAGGATATTATTAACGCTTTATGAGGGTTCCTCTATTATTGCCAGGCCGATGTCTCAGCTAACACAGAAAGGTATAAAATTCCAATGGATAGATGATTGTGAGTGTAGCTTCTGTACTTGAAGAAGTTGGTGACTGCTCCTGTTCTTACTCTCCCTAAGCCAGGGAAGCGCTTCACGGTCTATTTTGTTGCTTCTCGAGTTAGGCTTAGATGTGTGCTCATGCAAGATGGCAAGGTGATTGCTTATGTATTGAGGCAGCTGTAGAACATGATCAGAATTATCCTACGCATGATTTAAGGCTTGCTACAGTGGTCTTTACTCTAAAGATTTGGTTCTATTATCTGTATGGTGAGACTTATGATATTTTCATCGATTACAAGAGCCTCAAATATATCTTCACCTAGAAAGGTCTTAACTTGAGGCATATGAGGTGGTTGGAATTGAATAATGACTATGATCTCATAATCCAGTATCATCTAGGCAAGACAAATGTAGTTGCGGATGCTCTTAGTCGTAAGGCAACACCCACTACTCTAAGTTATCCTATTGCTGATTTTGAGCGTATGGATATCTCCTATTGCTTTGCAGGCACCTTCAAGGTGAGACTTGCTTCTTGAGTCTGCTATTCTCGAGCAAGTGCAGGAAACACAACAACATGATTGGATGCTCCAACAAGTGAGGAAGTGTCTGGAGGAGGGCAAGAAAGGGGATTTTAGCATAGATGAGTTTGGTGCGTTGCGGTTTAAAGGCCGTCTTTGTGTGCCACAGAAGGCTCAGGTCAAGGCTGTTATTCTATAGGAAGCTTATCGTACACCGTACACTGTACATCTTGGTGAGACCAAGATGTATCAAGATTTGAAGAACAATTTCTAGAGAAAAATGATGAGTGTAGACATCGCTCAGTATGTGGCTTCCTGTGGCATTTGCCAACAAGGCAAGGCAAAATATAAGCATCCAGTAGGACTATTGCAGTCTTTGGAGGTTCCGGTGTGGTCGTGATGATATATCTATGGATTTTGTAGTTGGTTCACCTCACACGCAGCGAGGGAAAAATGCTATTTAGATTGTGGTGGGCCATTTCAGCAAGTCAGCACACTTCATTTCCATCTGCACAACAAATACGGTGAGCGATTTAGCTCCTATTTATGTGCGAGAGATAGTGCGGTTACACGATGTGCCTAAGACTATTATTTCATATCGTGATGCAAAGTTTGTCTCGAAGTTTTGGGAGAGCTTGCAGAGTGCTTTGGGCACACAGCTTCATCTTAGCTCCGCATTTCACTCTCAGACAGATGGCCGGTCTGAGCACACTATCCCAACACTTGAGGACATGCTTAGGTCCTGTATCTTGTCATGAAAGGGGAGTTGGGAGGATCACCTGGCATTGGCAGAGGTTTCCTACAACAACAGCTATCATGCTAATATTCGAGCCACACCATTTGAGGTCCTATATGGGTGAAGGTGTAGGTCTCTGTTGTGCTTGGATACCATTGGTAAGTGGGTAGTTCTAGGTACCAATTGGGTTCAGAAGATTGTTGACCGAGTGATAGAGATTAGGAAAAATCCGCTTGCTGCTAAGAGACGACAAAAGAGTAAAGCTGATGTGAGGAGGCGGGAGTTGGAGTTTGTGGTGAGCTTAGCCTCAGATACATTGGGCCATTCCCGATTGTAGCACAAACTAGGAAGTTGGCTTATCGCTTGGACCTTTATGTGTAGTGTGCACAATGTATTCTATGACTCCATGTTAAGGAAGTATCTAAGAGATCCAGATCATGAGATACTGCTAAAGCCATTCATCATTAAGTAAGACCTTACTTTTGAGTCCTGGCCAGTGTGGATTGAGGGGGAGTCAGAGCGAGTTCTGAAGCACAAGACATTGAAGTATGTCAAGGTGCTTTGGATGCATCAGACCTAGTGGTAAGCAACTTGGGAGCTGGAGTCTCACAGAATTTTTTGTACGGATAATCCATTTTTTATTCGAAATTACAGAAATATACCCGCGGGAAATTTTTTTTTACAAAAATAGGGCTCCAGTCGCCTAATGGTTGGGCGACTGGAGCCTTTCGCCCAACCAGACTGCGACATCTAATAAATCTACCAACCGTTCGGCGATTAATTGTAGTTGCCCCACCGTTGGGCGACTGCAATCCAGTCGCCGAACCGTTGGGTGACTGCAATTAAGTCGCCGAACCGTTTGGCGACTGGGGGCGATATAAAAACCCAACGCGCTCAGCCGACGCCTTCCATTGCACTGTTTTCATTCGGCCGCGCAGGGGAAGAAGAGGAGAAGAAGAAGAGAAGAAGAGAGGAAGAAGGGAAGAAGAGAAGGGGGAGAGAAGGAGAGGGAGAGGAGGAGAAGAGGAGGGGTAGAGAAGGAGAGGGAGAGGAGGAGAAGAGGAGAGGGAGAGTGCGATTTTCAGGTATTTTTTTGTGTTATTTTTGTTAGTGTTAGAAAAATAGTTTAGAAAAATTAGTTTAGATAATGTAGTTTAGAAATTTAGTTTAGAAAAAATAGTTTAGATAATGTAGTTTAGAAATTTAGTTTAGAAAATTTAGTTTAGAAATTTAGTTTAGAAAATTTAGGTTAGAAATTTAGTTTACAAATTTAGTTTAGAAAATATAGTTTAGAAATTTAGTTTAGAAAATATATTTTAGAAATTTAGATGTAGTTTACAAATTTAGATGTAGTTGAGAAATTTAGTTTAGAGAATTTAGTGTCGAAATTTTGTATAGTATTTTTATGTATTATTGTAGAAAATTTAGTTTAGAAATTTTGTATACCATTTTTAATACATTATTGTAGAAAATATAGTTTAGAAATGTAGATGTAGAAAATTTTTTGTATGTATTATTGTAGAAAATGTAGTGTACAAATTTAGATGTAGAAAATTGAGAGTACAATTTTGTATAGTATTTTTGATGTATTATTATAGAAAATTTAGTGTAGAAATTTAGATGTACAAAATTTAATGTTGAAATTATTGTACAAATTTTGCAGGTATGACTCGTGCTGGACGTGACTCCGACTGGCGGTACCCGCTGTTGGACGAGCACGTGGACCGCGTGCATCGTGCTTCCCGTCGTGTGCCGGCACCAGGGAGCACGGACGAGCCGCCTGAGCTGGGAGTGGTCCGGACACGCACACCTCGCGTGGCCTGGGGACTCGACCCCCGTTGGACTGCCAGGTTTGCACTACGCCAGCATTTAGTGCGACCGTAAGAACGTTCCGTGCTGACCTTCACTTTGTTTGTAGGCTGCGGGATGCCGGGCTACTCCCTCTTGCCCGGATGGTGCAGGCCACGGAGGAGGATGGAGCCGCTTTGGCCGCAGGCGGGGACGAGGCGGGCGGGGAGCGATCACGACGCTTCCCGTTCGACCGTTCCCTACTGACGACTTTGGTGGACCGTTGGTGGCCCGAGACGCACACTTTCCACCTCCCATTCGGGGAGATGATGCCGACCCTACAGGATGTGTCCCTGCTCCTTGGCCTTCCGATCGCGGGAGGCGCTACCTTCCTACTGGAGGACCCGGCCGACTGGCGCGCTGACCTACTCGACAGATTCGAGGGGGTCGTTCCACCGGCCGATCACCACCACATCTTCGAGGAGGATCAGACCCATGGGCCGACGCTGAGGTGGCTCACAGTACCGGGTACGTGGTATTTACAATCGATCGTGTCTTCGAAGCTCTTATTTGTGGTATTACGTACTAATAACAACTTGTTTGTATTCAGGTGGAGCGCATGGATCCACAGGCAGACGATTACCAGGTCTCGCGCCACTTGGAGGATGCGCGCCTTATTGCTTATGCGAGGGCGATCGCTGACGGCGAGCCCCCCAGGTCAGCTGGGGATCGGCCGAACTTGCTGCGACGTACCGCGCCCTGTGCGATGAGTGCACGAGGATCAAGGCGAACTCGATCCTGATGGGCTGTCCCCTGCTGCTTCAGCCTCGGACGACCTGTGCTAGCCGACATGGGTCCGTACGGGCCCGAGATGTATCCAGGGGGAGACGTTGACCGGCCGACGATGGGTTCTCTTTAGTGCCGTCGACGAGTAAGTATTATCACAGTCAACTATTTCTTTCTTAGTGACGATCGTCATACTAAACAACTTGTCTTTCTTGCAAGTACAGTTCACGCACGTGCAGGTCACGCGGGCGTACCAGCCCTTTGTGGAGCAGTTCGACCGCCTCACAGCCGACGACGTGCGCTGGGACCCTTACACAGATACCGCAGTGCGGGCCCGTGCTCCTGATGGGCTGTCCGCACTTTGCTAGTGTGACCGGGCTTTCTGGCTCACCCGCCGGAAGCTCGTGTACCATATCTACATGGAGGACTACGCACCCCAGCGAGTAATGCGGCAGTTTGGGCTACAGCAGGCGCTTCCTGTACCAGTCGGACCATCGCTTCCGCGGAACGTGCACGCATGAGTGATTGTTTCTGCTAAATATGTACATACTTACTACTGTGTTCGCAAGTACTCACATTACGTAATGGTTCTATACGCAGGCATAACGCGAAGGGAGTTAAAAGAGGCACGGACTGGTCGACGAAGATGTAGCCCTGGGTCGTGTAGTGGGAGGGTGCGCTCGACGACCGCGTGGAGGAGCACCACCCATACGACAGCAGGGACTACGCGGAGTACCTACGCTGGTACCAGGGGCGGACACGTACCAGGCTCGTACATGTCGTAGACCCGCCTGCCACACACATCGTCGCTCCGACAGACACATACCCCGTGCACCTCGCGCGCGACGCTCACATCGCGGTACGTTACATGTAATTTCAAAGATTCCCAAATGGCAATGTCGTTTCGATGATCGACCATTTTATGTCTTTGTATCCAGGCTGACGTCGGTGCTGTCCTATGGACCGAGTCCGCCTCACTACTGGAGAGGGTCGCCACTGGTGCGAAGCTGACCCACGAGGAGGGCGTCAGCTTTGTGCGTCGGGTGGAGGCCGGCACACCCACGCCCAGCGCTCCGACTGGTCAACCACCACTGCCACCCCGACCAGCGTGGCACTACTCCGGAGGTAGTACGTGGACACGTCCTACACCACCTCACCCGGAGCAGCCAGGGGGTTCAGCCTGGGCACGACCTCCTACACCACCTCACTTCACGCCTCCTCCGCACATCCCCGGCTTCCACACGCAGGGGGTGTACGCCCCTCCTCCTACCTCGATGGCACCAGCTACGGGTACGCATCGTCCGATCTCGTTTTTATCCCAAGATGACATGCAACGAACTAACGATATTACTATTGCAGGTACTTACCAGCAGCACGGCGTCTCCCCGGGCTAGGATGATGTGGACCAATTTTTTGCGGACTGGCCCGGGCAGTTCTCCGATGCAGCACCGGAGGTTCTCTCTGGCAGTGCCCTCCCTGGTGCACCGGAGGGCACACATCCAGAGGTGTAGCTGACTCCACCAGCGCAGGGGCAGGATAGACACCCTCCTGCTCGTTTTACTTTTTCGGAGCATCGTAACCCGTTGCACCGGAGGAGGGCCAAGCGGGGCCGTATGGGAGGACACGGCGCGGTGACGGGCACACCAGGTGGCGAGTGAGGGTGCTGCGGATGCTATATGTTATGCATGTAATGAAAAAATACGCGGCATGTTACTCACAGTTATATTATGAAGTTTATTTAAATTCAAACAAGTCTATCATCTCTTCTTTTCGCATTCAATCATTCATATACCAAGTCGTCTCAAAAATTAACATACCGATTCTCCGCACACGAATTATCATCGTATGTCACTTAACAGTGTATGTATCGATCGTTCTCCAGTTAATCTTTAATAAAAAAAGTTTCTAAAAATTTTTATGCACCTACAATATACAATAAACATAAACTTTTATTACAACTCTACCGCATTTTTTACCAGTTTAAAACTACAAAATTCACAAAATTCACGGGGGATTCATGCAGTCGCCTAATGGGATGGCGACTGCATGAAAGTCGCCTAATGGGATAGCGACTGCATATAAGTCGCCGTACGGAAGAGCGATTGGATGCAGTTGCACCAGCGTGCGGCGACAGATATTGTGTCGCAGTCTGGTTGGGCGAAAGGCTCTAGTCGCCCAACCATTAGGCTACTGGAGCCTATTTTTGTAAAAAAATTTCCCGCGGGTATATTTCTGTAATTTCGAATAAAAAATGGATTATCCGTAGAAAAAATTCGAGTCTCACAAGCGTGAAAAGTATCCAGAGTTGTTCGCTTCAGGTATGTGTGTGGTTCTACCGCATTTCTATAGAGTTCAGGGTCAAATTCTTTTTTGGGGGGGGGGGGGGCTAGAATGTAATATCTTAGAAATACCCTCTAAAGAATCTATGCATAAATAGAGAAAAGAAGATACGAGAAAATAGGATGAGTGGAATTTTAGAGAGGAGTTGGTATCCTGGAACTGGTTGTACGGGGTTGTTGAAGTGTGAGTCATTCTTGTGTTAAGATTAAGGAAACGTGGAGGAGAGATCAGCCCCAAAACCAGAAGATTACAAGCCCTAACTGCATTGTTTTCTTTTCTGGGCGCTGCCGCCAATTCAATCTATGCCAGCTCAAGCCATTGCTTTTGCCAGCTGAGGTTCACCTCGGGTGCCTTGCCGAATCGGGAGGAAACTGAAGGAAGGGAAAACAATAGTGGTGGTAAAGATCCAGAGAAAGAGAGAAAGGAAAAATTGAGAAAGGAATCATGATATGGGTTTTTGTCTTGTGGGTAAAGATATAATTTTCTCCTGTGTTGTTTATTTTAATTAGAGTTTAGAAATCGAGATTATAGAGGGAGTTAGCAGGTTGTTTGTCGGGGGAATTTAATACTAGATCGGTTTAGTCTACCATGTTGTTCTACTATAAATTTGGATATTGTATGACCATTATTTGGGAATAGCCTTTACTAGAAAGTTGTAGAGGATTTCGATATCTTTCGGTAGAATTTTTATTCATATCGATCGAATGAGTACATTTTGAGATATGAATTTTGTAAGTCTATTGTCTAGTAAATGTCGTGTTTTGGTAGCATGTATTAATGTGTCAAATAAAAATAGAAGATAGAATAATTTGGGGATCTAGTCTACATGAAAAGTGTAGGTATTTGTTAAGGATTCCAGAAAGTCCAAGAACATGATTTTTAGATAAGTAGAATCAAAGTTATGAATTTTGGGAGACTGCTGTCCAGAACTAGGTTACTGCTAGACACAGTTGTGGGAAACATTAATTTGATTAATCTAATGGTAGAATTGAACTTTGGGCGTATCTAGGAAGTGGTAGATCGATAATTTCTTTTAGTTTTTTAAAATATCATAGTTCAATGTATTTGTATGTGTAGATTATAAAATATGAAATTATTATATCTGCTGTCCAGAAGATGATAATCTGTCTTTTGGGTTAAAATTGGGAGTCTAGATGATTTAATCTAGATATTTGATTATCTAAGAAGTTGTAGAAAATTTGTATAGATTCCAGAACTGGTATGATTTGCTATAATACGATGTGGGAGTTGGAAGTTATGATAATTTTAGTGCCAGGATAACATGGGAGGCTATCCAGTAAAGAGGGAAAGTTGTGGGTTTTGGGAGCGTGTAGTAGCGTTGTCGATTATTTGTTACCTTGTATTGGCATGGCTTGCATGTTGTGCATAATTTTTGACGAATTTTATGTTGTTAAATTATGTCACAAATTTCATGCAAAATTGCATTTTATCCTGGCTCTTTCAGTGAAGATGTTATTTATGTGAAATGACATCATTTTGATGTAGCTTGTTTTCGAGAGACATCCGATTGTTTTGTAAGGTATACTTGAAATGGAATTGTATTACACGGACATACAATGTGAACAGAGTATACATGAAGTCATGGTTCATTCGACCGCTGCGGCCTTTGACGACGTAGGTGATCCTTGGAGATGGTAAACCGTCGGGAGGGTGGCATGCATCTTGGAGCTCATACTGCGAGGCCTGCGTTAGAGGCAGGGCTATGGACAACTGCATGTAGGGGTACTACAAGGCCTGCGTTGGAGGCGGGGCTACGAATGACTGCATGTAGGGGTACGGCGAAGGGCCAAACCAAGTGTGGAACTAGTCAGTCGAAGATGGGTCAATAGCATGTGTAGATGGTATAGTGGGTTAGGGCAGGCGATGTGACATTTGCAGTGCGTCCTACTGTTGGAAGGTACATACCTAGAGAGTGCGAAGTGCTGATGATGAACCCTGTCTTGGATGACCGAGCTGCTTTGTCCAGACCTACGGATTTTGTGCCATGCGTTATTGCGATGTAGTTTGGAAATATGTTTTGTTATGTATGTTACAATGGACCAGGGTATGTGACTGTGCGGATGATGATCCCCTAGTGTAATCACTGCTGTAGTGCTGCACGGTGTATGGTCCATACATCTGGGTGAATCGAGCGTCGCCCTCGTGTAGGCTGAATGGAGCCCCATGTGCGAACGTGGGCAACACATCCTCGCGATGCGGCGAAGAGTCAAGGTCACTGTCTAGGATCGGTTTTTGTTGGCCCAACGAGGAAGCCCATTCATGCATTTCCCTCCGTGATGAAGATGGCTATAAGGGAGTGTTGTTCACTACCAAATGATGCAAGAACAAATGGTGGTGAGAGGTCCTTTACAATGGAGGGCACGTATAAAAAAAGAGATCAACATCTATGAACTCCTGTACTACTGCCCCGAAGTGCATAGAGAATGAATGACCATAGCTAGGATGACTACCAGAGTACGATAGCTAGGTGCTGCGGTGGGAGGCATGGAGGGCGGTGGTGGTGGCGCCTGTCCTCGGTGCCCTTGTCATGCCATGGAAATGTCACTGTGCCAACCATAATTGATAGACCTCAGTCCCACCCTTGTGTCGTCGTAGATGGAACGCATCACACCTGGGATTCATTCGATGGTAGTGTTCCTCCCACGATACAAAGTGTCAGCAGCGTCGCGGTGTTTGTACTATAAGGAAAACGAGAACCAGTTAGAAATGTGCCGACTTGGAAAAATTGTATGAAGATTGGCTTATAGCCTCGTCCTAGCGTGCAGCCCGGTAAGCATCTGGACCCGCTCGTACGGCCTCATCATGCGTGATCTCTGATAGACGGTGTGGCGCCGGTCCAGTAAGCCTAGTCTGGTGCACGGAACGTACCACATCAAATACGAATTGTACGTGTCCACGTCGTATAGCTATGCCTCCTGCACAATGTCGATCGTTGCCCGGTCTGCCCACTCTGTCGTTTATAGTAGCTGAGCCTGGGTCCAGTCGTTGCTCTTCCGCCCTTTCATTTTTTGCCTACAGGTCAGTATGGATGTAGCAATATCAAAAAGAGAGATGCAGAAATAGGGCAATAGACAAAAACAAATGAGGACACACTTGTGCGCTTGCTCTCGAAGTAGTCGTCCCCATGCCAACGACACTTGCTGGTAGAGCTCGAACTGTCTGAGGACCCGCTGTCAGTTGTATGGCTCTACCATGTGTGAGAATACCAGGTGGCAGGTTGTAAGCCAGTACTCCCGACCCTAAATGCACTAAGAGGACAAGCCATAGGGGGCTATGTCAGTAAGGAATTGTGTAGTCTACTTCCACTAGATGACCTCAATATCTTGGAGAGTCTCAAACTGGTTAGCATGTGTCCAACGTGTGCCCATTGTGGGCCTGTCTACGGGGTCCCCACTAGCACCATCAGTGTACAACTTGGGGCTCAACTGAAAAGGGTGTAGTCGCTGCGGAAGTACAGTCAGCCAACCAGAAAATTGTCCTAGGACCACAGCTGCAGCAGGGTGTAGCATGCCGCAAAGATTGGCTCCTCACCGGTGATGCACTATGAGGCATCACACAAGCCTCGATACGTGGTGCAAAGCACCGTGGAGCCCCAACTGTACTGTGGCACCTCGTCAGGCCACACGTCCGCCAATGACTTAGCCAGATGGATGTAGCTAGGGTAGACGTAGTCTCCCTTATCGTAGGAAATAGCACCCACCCAAATAGAAACAACAAGTATGCGACGTAGTGTGTGCGCACCATCTGCTAGGTCGCGTCCACGAGGCACGTCATGCACCACTACAGCCACGAATGTGGCATCCCCATGATCTCTCTGCGATTGGGTGACCGAACCGATCCTCAATTCGTACCTTCCAGTCTGGTCGCTTGGGAGAGGGCACTTCTACAGAACCGTGTAACGTTAAACTGGTGAGCATGGTAATGTCCTCTAGAGTAATGGTCATCTCCCTTAGCAAAAGTCGAACATGTGGGTCTCCGGATGCCAACAGTCCATGAGCGTAGACAATAATGACGTGTCCAACTGGAACATGTGTGGTACATCCAACATGCGAGCAAAGTGATGAAGGCTAGAGGGCTGACCCCGGACGCCCACGCACGACAGCAGTGTTAGGCATCCCAGCGTGGGTCAAGGAGCTCGTACGCGGGCTGCTCCATGTCCTGTCGAAAGTATAACATCAAGTTAGTCTGAGCTCAAAATGTGAGGTAAAATTTCATAAAGATAAAAATTGATTGTATGCCATTTATTAAAGACAAAATTCACTTAGCTAAATTTTTAAATTTTTTTGTTGCATCATTGGGGTAGTGTACAAGTCAATTCTAAAATTTCATGAGCTCACTCTTCCATTTCATTCATTCTTTAAATGCCTCTCCAAAATTAGCCTATTTGACCTATTCTGTAAACCGGGACAAATTCACTATATGAAAATGCAAAATCCAATTTTTTTTGCCAAAACATGACATCTTACAAGTATGTCAAAATTTTCCAGAATTTTTACACCTCATTTACTCTCTTTTCTTAATAGTACACTTATTTAGCCTCTAAATTTCGAATCTCAAAATTTTCTACCTACAGTGACATCAAATATTTTTCCTAGCTCACTCACATATTGAACAACACCTATATGATTTTTAATAATTTTTTGAGATTGTTTCTTATTTTAAATGAATCGGGTCTTTTCTCTTTTCATACGGACATTTCGATCCATCTAAATGTTGTTAATTTATGAAAAATCACAAAAGTGCACATATTGTGATTTCAATATTACTTACATTTCCTAAATTGTAAACCATTTGTTTTCAATATTTTCAACGTAATTATGAAAGTTTACCCCTTCATTCAAACTAACCTCAAAAATTTCACAGACTGTCCAACATTGACTTATACCATTTCTAACTATTTTTTATCAATGGTAAACTATGAATAATTAATCATACGACACAGGTACCACCCTAAAATTATAAAATTACTGATAACGGTACGTCATAATATCACAAGGATATTCACTTTTAAACATAAGGGTAATGCGACAATTGGCCATTAGTTAAAATCTGCACTTCTTTTAACCAAAATGCTAAATAGCATCACAAACATCATAGAAAATACTCAAGCATATAAATATTTGTAAACACAAATATTATACAATGTTGTCACCATGCAATGTGAATGAAATTTACCTTCTCTTGATGCTCGCACGTCCAGATACTCGCCTTTGTTTCTCACTTCTCTGTCTCTCCGTGTTTCGTTCGTGCCTCAGGGATTTGGTTGGCTTCTGAATGAAGCTGCGGAGACGCTGCACCATTTTATGGTCGACTAACGGATGCCACCGGGGAAGGGCCATGCCGCACGAGATGACGCCTGGCGGGCGCGCGTGCTCACGGGGGGAGGGGCCGGTTGGAGGGTGGGCGTGTGGCACCTCGCGCGGCGGGGGGCCGTGCTATGCTTTCCACGCACGGCTTGAGAGAGCAAGTCTTATAATACAGCCTTTAACTGGCTGTATGGATACTTATAGCCTATTTATCAGCTTACTCATATAGTAGTTACAGCTAGCTGAAGCCTGTATGATCTACCTCTTCTTCTCACAAAGTTCTTGGTTCGTGTGCTTCAGCTGGCTGTAAGCTTACAGCCCACCTCTCTTCTCTCTCCTCCTCTCTCACCTCCACCTCAGCATACAGCCAGCTTACAACCTCTTATAATACTTGCTCTGAGCGCGCAACATTGCCTACTGTGGGCCCACCCACCTCGTGCTGTCTACGGCCACACCAGCTAGCCACGCGCACTGCCAGCCTGCGCAAATTTCCTTGGCACGGTCCCTGCCCGCGCCAGCCACGTCGCGCGGCACCCGACCGCGCCAGAGGGCCAACTACAGACTTGTCGTCTGCTAGGGGCTAGTTAGGGAAAAACTGGCAACAGGGGGGCAGATGGGCTCGTCGTGTGAGTGAAGTTACTGTCAAACATATGTAGGCTTACTGTCAGTTGTAACACTATAAAACTAGCAGTACACTATATGTATTTGACAGTAACTTCACTCTCACACGGCAGTAACTTTTCAAAGTTTGGACCCATCTGCCCCCGTTGCTGGTTCGCGTAGGTGCAGAATGTATATATATATGTACATATGTATGTATATGTACGTATTTACATACGCACGTACATATATACATATACATATGTATGTATATACATACGTACGTACATACATACATATTGACAAAAACACTTTGCACTTGATGGGTTTTTGTGAAAAGTGCAAGGGGTTTTCCGCAAAAGCGTTTAAATGGGATGGGGTTTCCACCCATCTCCATCTGAGCTATATAATCTAGATCGGACGGTCTACGTCGCCATTAGAACCTTAGTACTAAAATAACCATTAACCCTATATATGTTGCCATATACAACATGCATTGAACTTTATTAATCCATGGGACTAGCACAATGTTTCTTAGGCCTTTCAAGCTTTTCAATTTATAGCTTATGATTTTTTCTAAAATAAATAAATGGGATGACTTTTTCACTATATTTTCGAAGTGGTTTATCTGGACGGTCTTTTCGATGTAAGTTATCGGTTTATTAGTATTTGGCTTGTTCGTATAAATACTCATTCTACGGGCAAAAACCATCAGCCAAAAAGCATGCCCTTAAATGCAGTCAACCCTTAAATCCCATGACATCGCACTTACGTATCCATTTGGCATCGCCCCCGTTTCAAATGACACGAATACATCCAAGCGTAATTTCCCATCCATGGTGTGGACTGGAGAACAAGTCCACAAGACAAACAAATCAAAGCCTCTCCCCTTGCACTTCACTATCCCTGTGACAATCTCTGGAGACCAAACAAATCAAAGTCTCCTCCCCTCCTCTTCTCACCACTTGGAAGAAGCACCCACTTCTCCTGGCCGTCCCTCCTTTCTAGTGGATCAAATACAACCCACTCTTCCATTCCAAGAACCAATCATCGCTCAGTCCCTCGCTAGTCACCCACTTCCCTGCTACTACTCGCTACTGGCTCACCTCACTTCTCCTGTGCTGGTATAAAACCACCACAAATTAGCCTGCTCATCAAGCACACCAATCTCCCTCAAACCACTAACTACTACTCTTTCTTTGGCCACAACTCTATTCCACTCTTCGCTTCTTTTCTCTTGTAGCAGTGTCCAAGATAGGCGTGGCCGTGGAGGCAGTTCTTGACGCGGCGCCGATGCCGTGGCCGGCGGCGAGCGACGAGGAGGGCTCGGGGGAGTTGCAGCTGAACTGCGCCGAGGCCGGGTGGGCCAAGCGGAAGCGCTCTAGGCGCCACGGCCACCGCGCGCCCACAGAGGAGGAGAACCTCGCGCTCTGCCTCCTCATGCTGGCGCGCGGCCACCGAGCCCCCACGCCGTCCCCGGCGCCGCAGGAGCACCGCTGCTGCGTGTGCGGCAAGGCCTTCCCGTCCTACCAGGCCCTCGGCGGCCACAAGGCGAGCCACAGACCGAAGACGCCGCCAGCGACCAACCACGCCGTAGAGCCTGCTGCGACGGCGCCCTCACCCGCCGCTTCCTCGCCCACGTCCGGCGGCGCGGGCACGGCCGGCAAGGTGCACGAGTGCTCCGTGTGCAAGAAGACGTTCCCGACCGGGCAGGCGCTGGGCGGGCACAAGCGGTGCCACTACGAGGGCCCCATCGGCGGCAGCAGCAGCGCCGCCCCGGTGGCGCGCCGCGGGTTCGACCTGAACCTGCCGGCGCTGCCGGACATCATCATCGATCGTTGCATGCCGGCGGCTGAGGAGGAGGAGGGGCTCAGCCCACTCGCATTCAAGAAGCCGAGACTCATGATATCGGCTTAATCGGTTCATTAATCATAATTAATTACAAGACTTGGCCTCCTTGTTAATTGTACTGTTGGATTGTTGCGCGGTGATTAGTTGTACTACATATATTCCTTGCTTGTGAAGTGTAGATCGATTGGTATATTTTTGTGCATTTAAAATTCTGTAATTAATTGGTTTGGTGTATGATGAACAAGTTGATATGATATACGCATGGGTATTATCCTTTTAATTTGTCTTGTTTAGTACTCCGTCCTGTGCAGTTAACAAGTTTTACACTTTAACCATTAATATAAAAAATAGTACGAATTGTCATATGAAAACCAGTATATTTGTCATCAAAAGTACCCCAATCTCATTGTATTTTTAATAGGTTTTACCAACATATGCCTGACTAGTGACTGCTAGTAGTAGTTGGGACTGACTACTAGCAGTAGTTTGAGTGTAGCTAGCGTGTAGTTGCTTGCCGTGTTGGCCAGTCTTGACCGGTGCGGCTGTGAGGTGTGCACCCCCAGCCCCAGTTAGTTTAGTTGGGCTTCGTCAAACTACAGCTCCAAACTTACATTTTTCCAATCTTAGCCACGAACCTTTCATTTGGGCTTTTTTTTTCGGTGGCTTATGGCTGAAAAGCACTGTAGCTGGCTGAAAAGCACTGTAGCTGACAGAGACTTTTTTAGTATAATTAAATTTAAAAAATTAAAAAAATATAAAAAATATGTTAGCCCATTACGTTTAATACAAACACATACGGGAAAAAAAGAACCGGCAAAAAGCTCAACAAAAAGCCAAAAGTTCAGAAAAAAACGAAATTTATGAATAGTGAAAAATAAGCCGGAAGTCAGAAACTGAATCCCAAATGATCACACCCTAAGACCAGGCCACCTCAGTAAATGAATTATTGAACAACAACTAAGTAGCCTAACCTTTTAGATCACTCTGCCCATGAATATATGAAAATAATATCTAATTCCTTATATGGGATTGGTATTATTAAAAATATACTTTAGTGTATAGTATACAATCCTTATGATTTGTAACATTATATTGTTGTAGAAATTAGAAATTCATACATATTTTATTTTAAGAAATGCTAGTGTTGTATATTCGGGGTCGTATTGTTGCTGACGATCAAGCACAAGCACACAAACAAGAAGAACAAGATGTACTCCCAATGCCTCTTCTCAACTTTATTGATTGAATTTCTATGCGTATGTGCAAAATCAACCCACTGCCCCCCTATTTAAGGGGAGACGAGAGGTGAGGTAGTCGAATAACTATCCATGTGGGACTAAACTATTCCTATTATGGCATATGGGCCTTAGGTAAATTGTCCACATAATCAGACCTTTCAGAAATGGGCTCATATACAACACTCCCCTTGGACACTTTGCCAACATCACGCAGGGCGGAACTAGCCCAAGCCCAAGCCCTGGGCTGGTCCAGCTACTCTTAGACCGACTCTTGGACTAACTCCATTTTTTTTGTGATTTTTCATAAATTTTACATGGGCTTTAGTTGCCAGGCCTCGGGCTATAGCCCAAGTAGCCTGAGGTCTGGTTCCGCCACTGACATCACCCTCATGCCTCATTAAAAACTTCTTCCGAAAACCCTGTGGAGAAAACAACAAGAAGAAAAGAGTACATAGCCCACGTTCTTGTTATTACACATGTTGCCACATTAAAAACCTTCAATTGAGAAAAAAAACTAGTGGGACAGAATTAAGAAAAAAGAGTAAAAAAATTAGAAAAAAGAGTACAACATCTTTTCATCCCATTGATGAATACGAAGAAAATATATCTCCCATGAATACAACTCTTTGTGTCGTCTCTTGCCAATGCCATGAATATGCTTTACAAAGGTAGAAGCTAGCAATGCCTTTGTAAACAAATCTGCAAGACTGATTTTATTTATTTCTATATTCCCTTCTCCTATTGTTTATGGGGATAAAAATATTTAGAGAGTATATGCTTTGTTATATGAGTTTTGACGTAATTATTCTTCATCTGTGCAACGCAAGCATCATTATCCTCATAGAGGATTGTGGGAGTCTGTGAGACCATATGGATTTCACCTCGTGGTTGTGATAAGTAATTGATTTTTGGTTTAGAAAGATTGCAGAATTTGAGTTTGGTTTTTGAAAGTTTGCAAAGTTATCGGATTTTTGTCATCTCTCTAAATCGGCAGTTAGGCTGGTCTAACGAGCCAAGTGGTGGCGGCTAGACCAAAGATCCTGAGAGGTTAGACTGGTGGTGATTTCTGGTCGAACTAGACAGTGGCAGTGGTCTGACTAGTGGTGAGGTCCAACCTACTTTGGTTTGAGTTTGTGTTATGATCTAGCTTTCTATTATATGTGACAACCCATCTAAGGTCATCTAGATCATTAACAACTCATGAGCAAGAATAGATCGTGATTTTTCTCTTTTGCCCGGTTTTGGTGCAACTTTCCTTCAAACAAAAATGGTTAGAACTTTTGCAACAATTTCATTAATCATTGATTGGAATATATTTCTGACATCCTACAGAAAGTGTATACCAAATTTCAAGTGAACTAGAGCTTTGATTTGAGAGTTAGCTCAATTTGTGGTTTTACCCTGGTTTTGGTGTAGCAGATATTCAAGAGCCAATAGATCCTAATTTTCTTAGGTTATTTCTTGATCTTTGGATAGGATAAATTCTTAAGGTCATGATCTAGTATTTGTTCAAGTTTTAAGTTTTAAGTCATTTGGAGTTGTGGATCAAAAGTTTCATCGATTTTTGGGGTTTAAATTAGTGCTGAAACAACCCTGCTCCCATGCTGAATTTGTTGTTCACCAAGTCTGATTGCTACTATTCACTGGTATGACTAGTACTGCTCATCTAGTTTGTTTGCTACTGTTCATCTTATTAGACTGCCCGAGGCATGTCAAAGCATGTTTTGCTCAGTTTTGATTGGATCTTTCCTTGTGATTATTTGTCTCTGATCTTCATAGCTCCCATAGCTACTAGAGTGAAGAGTTTTGCTTCCGCTCAAAAGAAAAGATTTTGTAAAACCTCATAATTAACTTATGCTCCTATTCAGCCCCCTCTAGTCACCGTTTTTGGTCCTACATATGGTATCATAGTATGATTTGCTCTTTAAGTGATCTTAATTGAACATGAGCATGGTGGCTAGTGTGAGTTCTTGCGGGTCTTTTGAGTTATCTTCTTGCAACGTTTTGGCCGATGATCTTGATGAGGTTAGTGACCTTTGGGGTGTTGTTGGCCACTCTTCTTTGAGTTGTCCTAGTTTTAGGGCTGAGATGCCTTTGGAATCCAAGAAGGAGGACATTCGAAGGCGTCCTCAAGCCTGTGACATAAAGCACAAGAAGCCCAACTATCGCAAGTTCATCAACTGGGTCCTTGCCAAGGATGATATTTGACTAAAGCTAAGAAAGGTGGGCAAGGAGAAACTCATTGAGGATGTTGTCTCTCTAAATTCAAGAATTGATACTCTTAACAATCTTGTGAATGGTCTAGAGATGAAGAAGAGTGAATTGCTTGATGAAATTTCTAGGTTCAAATCTCCTTTACCTTGTGAGTCATGTGATTCCTTGCATGTTAAAAATATTAAATTAAGAACTTCTCTTGCATGTTTGAAATCTGAAAATGAATTGCTTAGATCAAATGCTTCTATGCTATGTGATTCTTATGTTGCCTTACATCATAAGTTTGATTGTGATAAGTTAGAATCAGGTAATTTTAGACCCTTAGCTAGGAATGAATATGATTCTTATGCTAACATGCTTGCTGAAATTGAGAAGCTAAAATTGGATTATTCCACATGTGTATAATAATTTGAACTTGCTAGAGCTAAAAATAAAAAAATAGATTTTGAGCTTTTTCAATTGTCTTAAGCAAATGGATAATGCTAGGGTCAAAATTGATGAGCTTAAGTCTAGCCTTTCGAGCATGTATTTAGAAACTAAGAAATTACTTCATGATAATTTACTCTCTTGTAAAAATTATGCTAGCTAATTAAATGATGTTGATGCTATGCATTCTATGCACATTATCAATGCATCTTCAATCTCTAGCACATTTTACATTGCCTTGAAGAACATGCTTGATTTTTTTGAAGAGAGTGTACGATGATGTGAGCATCAAGTCTTGTAACTTGTATTGCTTTCCAATATGAGATTAATGTTTTAAAAGTTGATCTTGTCTCTTTGCAATTGGATTTGGTTTCTACTCATGCTTCTTTTGAATCACTTGATGTTGAAACTTGTGCTATTGCTTTAGATAGCTCTTGCTTGGTTCTTGATGCTTCTTGTGACTCTTTTGGTGTTGTCCAATGGACTTCTAAAGACAAGGGTGCTTCTTTCTCACATGATACTACATCTTTTAAAGAAAAGTATTATTGCAACTTTTGTAAGAAGGATGGACACATTGTTGAGTTTTAATTTCGTCGTGTCAAGTATGAGTGTCGAGTTCAATGTTGAGCTTTTAGGAACATACATCGCCCATCTCATGTCATGTGTGGACCTAGTGTTGACATGAGGCATTTATGCTTGTCCAAAGATACTTCTCCTTTGAGCAAGGATGGTGCTTTGTCCCTCTAGAACGTGTCTCCTAGTCAACCTTTGCACCATTGGTCATTTTTGGGAAGGATGTGCATCATGTAGACTTTTGCTTTCGACATACCAAATGCATGCATTGAGCCAATGCTTCTAAGTCTCTAAGTGTGCATAGTATTTCTCATAACATGAACACTCGTGAGCTTAGCATTGAGACTCACTTTGTTGATGACTTCTTTGACACCTTTTCTAGTAATGTTGGATAGCGTTGTAGATTTGGTTATCATGGTTTTGGTTTTAGTTCATGTTCTATCCTAAGAAAAGATTTTTGCCATTTCTCAAGTGGTGAAACTCGTTTTCCCCATCAAGGTGTGCATCTATGGCGAGGAGGAGTGGTTCTCATCTTAGTGCTTTCAAGCAAAGCATTCACCGCTTTCCTAGAGATAGCACTCGTTCTCCTTATCGAGTTGTCGACTCGTGGTGTACCTCTAAGAATGAATTTTCTTGCATGAGCTATTCATTGTAGTATGCTAACTTGCATGCTTCTTGTGTTGGTGTGTTTAAGTTTTGGGTTCCCATGAACTTGTTTACTAACCCTTTGGGACCCAAGATTTGAGCAATTTCTTCTTCCTATGTGTAGGTATCGGGATGCGGAATGGAGAAGATGAGCTTGATTGGATTCTAGTCTTTTGCTTCATTGCATGATTGAAATACTTGATGGTTCTCCACTCTCTTTGATGGCCTCCAAGAGACATGTGCTTTCACATTTAGCGTTTTCACCTACTTTGTAATCTATTCTATACCTTTATACTCTCATTTTCATATTTGATCATAATTGACATATTGTGCCTATCCATGTGCTCTCTTGTACCATATTGACATATATTGCTCATGTTATATTTTTTCATGCCTTTATGTATATTTTCTGGTATGTTCATGAGTTTGTTAGTTTTCATATTTTGTGGATATATGAGTTTTATTCTCATGAGCATGCATTATTATTGCAATATACTATATCATGCCTTTGCTAGTTTTGGGCTTCATGTATTCATGTGCTTGCTTGATATGTATTTGCATGATTTGTTTCATGGCAAAAACTGCTGTGTACTCATGCTTCCAGTGCACTCAAACTACCGCCAAGCATCCGATCGCGAATGGAGGGCCGCAATTCAGGCCGAATCCCCACTCACACTTAAACTCAGCTTTTGCAAAATAGAAAATCTAAGGAATGGTATTTCGTCCACATGCCATATGACGGTATATTTCAGAACTGTTCGATCTGAAGTAGGTGCACAAATCTCGGAGCATCGGTCCCACGCCTAACACATTCACCCTACGTTCTCCTCGCCAGACCACTCCATTCCAGCATTCCCATTCCATTCCCCTCGCCATTCTAGTCTAAGCTAGGTTTCCGACTGCCCGTGCTGCGTCATTCTTCCTCATCGCCGCTCTACGTCCACCTCCTCAGTCGCGCGTGTGGAGTACATGCGTGTCAGGAGCCCTAACTCACCGATGCGCTCTTCCTCCCCAACACGCTCCTCCCCGGCAACCAAATCCACACAGATGGCAACACGCTCCTGTCCGGTGACTACATCCAGTGTAGGCAGCCCCCTCGCTGGTATGTTCTTACTCACCGATGCTCTATTGCCTGGCCACTGTAGCCCGCTTCGTCATGATTCTACCAGTATTATCCTAATGCTGAATTTTTTTACCATGTCTAGTAGCTTTTCAATGGTTTGTAAATTTTCCAATTGAAAAATGCTAAAAGTTGCAAGTGAGAATAAGCAATGTTTGCTCTCTGATTACTCTATGAATTTTGTGATTGAACCCTTCTTTTTTCGTAATCTTTCTTGTTACTATATGTGCCCCTAAATTTTTGTGATCTATATTTTTGATTGAAATACTATGTGTGCCTCTAAAATGTTGATTTGTTACTCTATGTAATTGCTATTAAAAAAAATTTTAATACTCAACGAAACCTAGCAAAAACTTGAATAATATGTGTAGAATCTTTTGATGTGGCATTTTACAATTGTGTTATATTGCATTTGTGTTTTTTTTGCAGGTATGGATTCTCCATCTATTGACACTGATTTTGTTGCAATTCTGCCTAAAAAGTTTAGACGCTTGCCTCAGATGAAAGTGAAGGATCCAAGTACGTCGGCACTATCTAATGCAAGTCAAACGCGTGGTAAGCATGCACGCACTATTGATGGAAATAAGCACAAAGAACCTGGTGTTGATTCTAAGAAGCTTAAGTAGCCCAAGCCTACACCTCAGGGCATTAAGAAGGTACATTTCCAGCTAATTGTATTCGGATTTTGCCATTATAAACTATTTTTTTGTTCCCCCGAATAAAAAATAATGGTGTTGTCATTAATTTCGATCCTAGTATCTTACCGATGCTCTCTGCATTGTATCCCATCAATAGTCAAGTCTTTTTCTGAGGAATATAAAAACTTTGTTAGAAATATGGGATTTGGAATCCTCCTATCAATGGAAGGATGTGAACTACGTAAGGGTTTGACAATTTGGTTGATCAATCAAGTTGATTGTGATAAAGGCACTTTGGAGGTTAGTGGCAAATCCATTCGTATCAAGCCCTTGGTAGAGAAGATTCTAGGTGTTCCATGTGGTCCTGTTAAAGTTCCATATAATGTAAGTATGGAGGATTCCCTGAAAGTCAGATTCTCAAATGGAGGGTGGGGACAATCTGTCAACTTTGTCATTCCTGAGATGATTAGCGACAGAGATGAGGAATCTTTTTCAAAATCATTTATACTTGTGATGCTTTGCCTATATTTAGCACCCAACACAAATCATAATATCAACAGATCTTTCTTGGCCACACTAGGCGATGTTAACAAGATTAGAGAGATGAATTGGTGTGGCTTTATCGTAGACTACTTGATCCAAGGTATCAAGGATTTTAAAGCATCGAAAGCAACTAATGTGCAAGTGAAGGGGTGGGTTCACATCTTTGATGTTAGTCAGTTTTCCATCTATTATTTCATCCTTATTTTTTCATCCAATCAAAAACATGGATTCATTTTTCTGTAACTACTTTTATTTTTTGTTTTTGCAGATTATCTACCTTGATTTTGCTTGTCCAAGGGGCCTATCAATCCAATTGGGTTTCCCACGATTGAAACATGTTGTATCTACCCATCTGAAATTGCTATCATCTCTTGACGTGAAGTATTCAATGGGGAAGAACCGCATTGAATTTGGCCGCCTTAAGGTATCATATAGTGCATGATGTAGACATGCATATTTTTGTAACTAGCAACTTTCGATACAACTTGATAACCAGCAATAATTTTGGCTAGAAGAGATTTTAATTGATTAATAGTAGGGGGTCCATGCATTGTAATAGAACCAATTAAAAGATGGTTATTTTTATTTTTGTATGTACGTGAATTAGCTGAAACCATTTATGCTGCATCAAACGAGGAGGCAACACATAAGATACTTGAAACTACAACTAACGTGCATACCGAAGCCGTAGCATTGCTATTTTGTCACTTTTCCCCCTTATTCTCTATTTTCCTATTTTTTGTTCCCTTTTGTGTATCTTATTGTCTCTAACAAAAAAAATGATATAGGCATTGCTTGAGCCCTCCCATAATGCCGTCATTGGGAAAACTGATGTCGGTGTTGCATCAAATGAGGATAAAACACATAAGATTTCTGAAATTGCAGCTGATGTGCATAACGAATCTGGAGAGGTTAGTGTCGTGTCACTTTTTTCTCAATCTGTTCTTCATAGCATGCAAAAATGGATCACATCATTTTTTCATTTGTCCCATATGTGCACCTGACTGAGTAACAAAAAATTTGTGCTACAACCATTTCCTAAGCCCTCCTATGATCATGTCATTGGCAAAGCTGATGTTGATGCCTTGGGCATAGATGGCACTATCTTGGATGATGATACTGCTTTGCCTAAAATAAATTTGGCAATTATTCCTTCCCATGCCGTACTCCGATTTAGGTACGTCATTTATTTTTCTATCCTTAGAACAAGCTGAAACTTTCATGAACATTACTACGATTCATTGTATTAACCATGCTGAATTTTATTTGCTATCAGGTGCTAATCCTTGCTTTTTTTGTTGTGTGCCTATATCTTTTTTGCAGACAGATGATATGACCAAATTGTTTGACAAGTTAGACATGAAACTTCAATCCAGACGCTCTCAACTTGTCAAAGATGCCATTTAATATCTTGAGTCACGTATTGTAGCATCTGACACAGAAATAATTGGTGAGTTCCATGATGAGCTAACGAAGATGGGATTGTACAAACATCATTCTTATACTGTTGCTACCGAAGCTCCAAAAGACAAACATTTTGCTACTGTTGGCGTACAATGTGATATTGGCATGTGAGGTGTTGATAGTTCACCCAATAATGGTGCTTGCAAGGCAGATACGGTGCTTGATGAGGTAGTCAAAATTGGTGCTATGCTGCCCAGGAGGTGGTTGAAACCAACGATAATGCCAAAGCAGATGAAGTTGCCACAAATGCAAATGTTGGTACTGAAAGGGAGGCAATTGACATTGATGTGAACATTCAACAGGAGGCTAAGGATATTGGCTAGGTTGTTGATGATCATGACAAAGGGGAGGCTAATGATATTGGCAAAGTTGTTGATGATGATCATATTGAGTTTTAGCTGGCTATTAATCAGTTGCATCCAGCACTAATCAGCCCCACTAAATCAGATTTGCAAGCTGAAATGAACGAGCTAAAACTTGAGCTTAGCACTTATAAGGACCATTTACCATACAAATAGTCTTTTTTTACTACCTGTTTATTTTTTATATTTATACATGAAAATGTTGAAACTATATGGAACACTGTTTATTTCAAAAAATTCATATTGTCAAATGAAACTTGTTCAATAGTACCATTCATGACATATCTTTAATAAATCCTCATACGAACCCGTATGAAACATCATGAAACTTTGGTAAACTTTTTCATAGGAAATCTTTTTTTGTGGAACTTCTTGATTGTCACTTTTTTGTTTAGCACATACCCTTTCTTTTTTTTCTTACACGTTCATTGTCTTCATAATTTTGCAGCTTGTTCTACTATTCAGTTACCCCTAGTGTTAGAAATTGAGGAATCATAGGAAACTCCCCAGCCTATTCTCAAAAGTTCACATCACTGACTGAGCCAATTCTCAACTGTAAGCAATTCCCTGATCCTGGGATTGTACCACCTACCACAAAACTGAGGGTGAAAAGGTACAAATAAACTAGTGCAAAAACTGAGGCTATTGGGCAATTGGTAAAGGGCAAGTCTACTGTCTAGTCAACTATCGCAAAAACTTTCAAGGAGCATGTTATGTGTGAATTTATGAAAAATCCATCACAAATGAAAGTAATTGTTGGGGGAGCCCATGTCACAGCTGAGGAGTTTGTAAATGCTTTATGGCCCAGGAGGGGTGAAGTATCCAATAGCTTTACGTGGCTATGTGCGCAAGCAATGATGCTAGACTGGGAATCCACCAATAAGATCATTATAGATCCAATAGCTACTATGAGTAATGCACACATTTTTCTTACATAATTTGCTTTACTTGTTTTCATGTGTTCCTATGACATGCATTTGTCCATTATACCATTTTTTGTCCATTGGTTATGTAGACTCAATTGATCACACCATATATGTGTTCTAGTGAGGCAAAGATTGTCGCCGCTCTTTCGAAGGTTCCAATACAGTAACTTGAATGGATATGTGTTTTTCTTCCTTGTGGTTTCAAGTTCACACATAAAAGTTTCATCGCACTTAATATTCACAAGTCTATCATTTGTTTTGTGAAAACTTGTAGGTATATATCACAATTCTCTGGGATCAGCATTGGAGCTTATTTGTTGTTGATTTTCCTAATGAGACTGTTGACGTTTACGATTATTTGAGGACACCAGAGGCACACAGATCTATATACCAAGTAGTATGGCACAATGTGGTGAGTTCTCATGCAATCATGTACAATGTTTTTTCTGTTTTATTTTTTCACATCAATGTTGTTATTTCTTGCATCAAACAATTTTTTCTTGGGTATCAATCTACAACAAGTATTGAAAAAGTTGTGAGGTGACCAAATTAGAGTTTATGATCTATTCAAAGTTGTGTACCCTGAGCATCGAATTCAAGAGAACATGTTTGTTTCATCACCACATTTTATTCATTCATCATAATTGTTTTCCATGGATTTATTTGCGTTAACTTTTTTGATCTGTTTTTTCGCATCTATAAATGATAGCCATAGTTGCGGGTTTTGTGTAATCAAAATGCTTGAATGTCACAATGAAAGGAGTTTGATTGGTCACAACATGATACTGAACAAATGTGACAATTTTTAAACACCTCTTGCCCTTGATATTGAAGATTCACGCTTTTAACATTTCACATTTTCTCTATTGTAGTCTAACATGGAAGAGTACAAGAAAGAACTTGCTCATAGGCTTATATACCATAGCTTCAATGATCTGAACCCACGCCAAACATTCCTTACAGAAATTTCTTGCCCTTGATTTTGAAGATTAGCGTTTTTTACATTTTAAATTTTTTTGTGTGGCTTACGACATCCTGGATGAACTGCTACATGTGAGCCTATAGATTTTGGAAGTGCTCATCAATATAATTACTTTTAGATACATAGTTTTTGGTGGAGCTTCAAAGTTAAAATCTTTCTTGTAAGATTTTGAAGACAATATTCAACCTGCTGTTCAACTAAAAAAGGAGTGGAGGAAGAGTATAAACTATATATTTCGGGGTTACCAAGAAATTTCTAATCATATAATTTTTGTTGTGTTCTGGTTAAGTTTGCTTGGATTAGTGGTAAAGAGGCCTTTCAATGGGATGGGATCCCTGTTTCTTTGGTAATTTCACTAACAACTGGTTTGTGTTGGGGGGGTGATTCTAATTATATGATCATATTGTTTAGTTTTGCAACTTTTGCTTGGGCCATATAGCAATCCAAAAGCAAGATGACAATTGAAACGGTTGTTTCATGTTTAAATTTCATAGTGTTTCATATAGTTTCATCAAGTTTCAAGGGGGGTTTATTACCTGATTGGCTAGGTTTCACATACAAATTTCATGTCGAGTTTCATGGTGTTTCATATGGTTTTATCAAGTTTCAAGGGGGTTTATTGCCTGATTTGGTTAGGTTTGACATACAAGTTTCGTGTCTAGTTCCATGGTATTTCATATGATTTCATGTTGAAGTTCCTTTGTGTTTCACGAGATTTCATCAAGTTTCAATGAAGTTTATTGACTGATTTGACTAGGTTTCATGACTAGTTTCATAGTGTTTCATAGAGTTTCATGTTTAAGTTTCATTGTGTTTCACGAGATTTCATCAAATTTCATGAGGGTTTATTGACTGATTTGGCTAGGTTTCATGTACACATTTCATGATTGGTTTAATGTTGTTTCATAGAGTTTCGTGACCAAGTTCATGTTTAAGTTTTATAATGTTTCACAAAGTTTCATCGAGTTTCAAGAGAATTTATTGCCTGATTTGGCTAGGTTCCATATGCAAGTTTCATGTTATTTCATATAGTTTTCATGACCAATTTCATGTTATTCATATAGTTTAACCGGGTTTTATCAAGTTTCATGGGGGTTTATTTCCTTATTTGGATAGGTTTTAGGTACAAGTTTCATGGCGTTTATGCAACACTATCACAAGTTTAATAACGAATAGTCAAGCTGTATCACCAATCAATTCTATCACAATCCATACACAGAGAAGTAGACAATATTATGACAAGTTTTATAAGCAACAGACAAGTTGTATCAGCAATCAAATATACCATAATTCATGCACAGAGCATTACAGACATGTGTTCCAATAAATTCTACCAAAATCCATGCAAAGAGCATTGGAGATAACCATGTTTTTTTGCAACATTATCACAGTTTCATAAGGAACAATCTAGTTGTATCAGCAATCAAAAGGTTGTGGTTTCCTTCAGAGAGCCTTGACTTCCTTGCTTTGGTGTTTTCTTTGCCTTCTTTTTGTCCATGCTTTTCTCACTATCAAAGGCATAAGATCATATTCTTGTTGCGTTTTTTGGCCGGCCTCTGGAAGCTTTTTTTGTAGGATCTTTAAATGTTAGTGTGTTGCTCCCACCCACAGAGATCTCTTTTCTAGTGGTGCGTATGTTGGTTTTAGGAGGCACATCTTGTCGAGATAAGTTGATGGCGGATAGTTGATTAGTTAAACCATCAATGGTCTGAAGGGTAAGCATGCACCCCTGTTCTGTCTTACACACCTCGCTGGCTATATAAACAGACTTTTTGCAAACTCTAGCATACTTCAACTTTCTACTTGTAACCTCATTGATATCCATGGGAACAAAATGCCTTCTGCTACTGTATGAACCATTTAGTGTCCACCCCTTGATCAAATACATTTATGGGATTTGATTGACATTCAAATGTATCATCACCTTTAGAATGTGGTTGCACAATATACCATCCCTCTTAATTTTTTTACACACATAGTTGAATAATTGTTCTTCCAAATTAGCATGCACCAATTATTTCCTGTTCAAAAGTCCCCCACACGCATTTTGGACGTGATAATAACCAAGGCCTGGGGTTCCATCACTCAAAATATTGTACATCATTGTGTTCATGAGCTGCTCCTAAACCTTATCAAATATAGCACGGGTGTAGAATGTGGAAGCCTGCTTTCCTATTGATATCTGGACCATAGTTTTGCATCAGTTTGGATAGTCAGATACCTTTGACCATCATCTCTATCCAAGCAAGACTGAATAAGTTTCTCATATTGCCTGATGAAGTTTCTTATCGAGTCACCTGGATGCACAACATCCTTGAATAGTGCATTCATGCCCTTGCTGCACTATGTAGTGCTCATGAAAGGAAATAAACAGTCGATAAAATAGTAAGGCACCCATTTCTCTCTAACCCCATGCAAGTATTTCATATATTTATATTCTGCTAGACCATATAGGCCAATTATCTCCCACCATCTTCTTTCAAACTCCTTAACCGTCTGTGAATCATCAATGCAAGATCTTAGGTCATTTTGAAACCTTCCAACCTTGTCAGCAAACCTTCAAGTTTAAACTTTGCGTTTCTATATGCATGCCACATGTAGCTCCTATGGGCAGTGTTTGGCAACACATTTACTATTGCTATCTCCATCGCTTTATCTTGATCTGTCATGATGCTCTTAGGTGCATTGCTATCCATTGCCTTTAGAAATGTTTCAAACAACCATTCAAAGGTTTCAATCATTTCATCCTTGAGAAAAGCACAACTAAATAGCATAGTCTGTGCATGATTACTAACCCCAATAATGGGTGCAAACGGGAGCCGATACTTGTTTGTGCAGTATGTTGTGTCAAACACAACACAATCGCCAAACTTGTTGTATGCTTCCTTTGAAGCTCCATCCACACAAAAGAGATTGGTGACTGTGTTACTACTATCCAACTGCATACTGTAAAAGAATGATGGATCCTCTACTTGCAACACCTAAAAATACTTGATGGTGGGTGCCATATCGTTATACTCTTGTGCCTCATAGATGTCTGGAGGTTGCTGACGTCTTTTTTTTATGTAGGGGATATTCCTCATGTTGCTGTACAAATCAGACAAGACAGACATCACTCTTCTTGTAGGTTGTTGTTTTCATGCAGTAACTCTATAAGTTCATAATCATCATCAGTGGCGCGCCTATGCGACCTGATGAAACGAAGCTGAGAGGGGCTCAAAGGGGGGGTGATTGTGTTCTAGCTCAACTATGCTGACCACTCACTTCTCATCCCTCTTAACAATCACCATCCAGGCCTTGCAGTCGGTTTTGCGCAGTTTGTGAGCGGCTGCTATGGCTTCCTCCATCACCCTTTTTAGTGCTTCATTTAGAGTGGCAGGCAAACTCATATCTGTTGTAGTCCCCTATAACTTGGCTCTTGGTGTTACTTGAAACCTTTGTTCCAAAGCCTGCAGTAAATGCATAATCATTGTAATACTTTTGTGCTTCTTCTCTAGTGAAGAATTCCATACCAACATGGGGTTTCACAGGCAACGAGCTGACACAGTCTGCATCTTCATCGACCTGATCAATTTCTTCATTGAATGCATCTCCCTCTCTCTGATCATCACTGTTCTGATCAGTAATTGTGGCCAATAATGCTTCTGCAAAGGCATCCTTCGATTCATTGTCTTGTGCTGCACCAATCTTCTGCAAGGTAACGTCATGCACATACACCAAACAGATAAATTTTAGCTGTGGTATCAAATGAAACATTACAGAGTAACACTAAAGTGAAAGAATCCCAAATAGAAAGAAGTCAGGCATTTCATTGAACACGTTGCATGCAAAGCAGGATTTGTTTGGGGGTAGGGTAGTGAGATGAGCATGAATCTTGCCTGAGACATGGTGGTCTCACAAGCTTCGAAGGACGACACAACGTCGCTCATGCTCTGTGCGACGCAGGAGGAACAATGGCATCGTGCGCGCTCCGTGCGGGCGAAGGAGGAGGAAGGAGGGCACGGTGTCGCTTGCGCTCTGCGCGTGCAATGCAAGAGGAAGGACAGCGTAGCATTGCTCGTGCTCCGCGGTGTCGCTCGCGCTCCACGCGGGCAAAAAGAAGGAAGGACGGCGCGACGTGATGTCACTCACGCTACGCACGACGTAGGAGGAATGACAGCATTGCCCGCGCTCCGCGCGGGCGACGAAGGAGGAAGGACGGCACGGCGTTGCTCGCACTCCACGTGTGCGACGCAGGAGGAAGGACGGTGTGGCATTGCTCGCACTCCACGCGTGTGACGCAGGAGGAAGGATGGCGCCGAGGTTTTGCTCACGCCAAGGAGGACGGTGTCACACGCGCTCCACGTGCGCGATGGAGGAAGGAGGATGGGGATGATGACGGACTCTGTCTGGAGATAAAAGTTGGAGACGATGAACGATTTCATGCTATACTGTTCAGATCAGGTCTCAACGGTATAGCGTACGAGAAAATTGATATTATGTCACTCCTTTGGAGTGGCTTCAATAAAATACCACTCTCTAGATGGCAATTGTAAAAGTGTCATCCAATACATGATTAACTCTATGATATTCCATTTTTGGAGGTTTTAGCCATTTCTTTTTCATTTTTTATTTTTTTCTCCCAAAATTGCATAGCAAATGTCCATTATACCCTCCCCTCCTTCCAGCGAGAGGGCTTCCACTGCTCGACTCATATCTTTGGAGAAATTGCTAGGCATTTGTTAAGGATGAGATTTGAAAATTGTCGGAGACCGTAAGATAAGTGCTTATTCTTTCGGTGTGAGGACATTGAAGTTTGAACTAAAAGGGAAAAGAATCCGCAACCTCTCACGTAACAAAGAAGCGGTCTTAACCAATGAACTAACATGTGGTTCTTAATTGCCTATACTCTAGTGAAGTGGTTAAGAATACATGTTTCATTTGTGGAATCGTTCATTCGTTCTTTCTGGACATTCTCCTATTCTTGTGAATTATTGGTTTTCTTTATCTGGATCATGTTGGTTCTTATGATCGAGCTTCCTTGTGCGGTATCACGCAAATAAGAGTCAACGTTTGGCTATCTTGGTAACAACAGGAAAAAACACCCCAGTGCTTTGTCATGTTGTAGCCGATTGAGTCTCCAGCATATGAGTCGAACGGCGGAAGCCCTCTGCCTGGAAGGAGGGGAGGGTGTAATGGACATTTGCTATGCAATTTTGGGAGAAAAAAATAAAAAATGAAAAAGAAATGGCTAAAACCTCCGAAAATGGCAAATCATAGAGTTAATCATGTATTGGATGGCATTTTAACAATTGCCATCTAGAGAGTGGCATTTTATCGAAGCCACTCCAAAGGAGTGGCATAATATCAATTTTCTCCTCCCCTCTCACTCCCCAAATCCCTAACCCTGACAATTCAACAGTGATGCGAGCTGCTGGACGGCGGTGGCGCGTGCTGCAGGTCGAGGGCGGCGGCGCGTGCTGCAGGGCAAGGGCGGTGGCGTGTGCCCCACCCCGCAGCCCAGCGCCTCCGCGACGCGCGCTCGAGCCAGCGGCAAGCTCTAGCGAACGTTCCACTATGGCAAGCTAGCGCTGGTCTGGAACACCACTACCCCCTCCTCCTTCCTCCCTAGACCCTGGTAGCAGACGCCGTTGGAGAAGGAGATGCTGTGCCACCGAGAAAACAGGTGGACTTCATGTTGTTGGGTGTGTTGTTGCATGTAAGACTTGTCAGTTGTAAGCATTTTTTGTGAATTATGGTGAGATGAATAGATGTGAGGATGGTGTTTGCTTCTGTGTGTCGATGCCTTCTCCCCCTCGGCAATGTTATTGTAATTTCACCGAACTATTTACATTCTGTAGTTGCATAGCAATGCTTGGCATTTTGGGAGTGTCCAAAGTGCCCTCTGTTTTAGGAAGCATTTCTGCATGTTTACGTTTAGTCTGTGACTTGCAGTATTTCTGGTTCGTGAGTTAGCACGATGGCCGGGTCTTCTGGAGTCGTAAGAAGCGGATCATTTTCTGCATGTAACCAACAAGTAATAGTTGTTGAATAAGAGGAGTAAAACCAACTGCAGTCAGTTGCGCAGCAAAACTGAGCGTGTGTTCTGTTCAACTAAGTCTCATGGCTAAACCAATGGTTGGGAACATCAGTAAGGTCATGAGAGAACTGATCAAGATGGATGCTGATGCTGAACTGTGGCCAAGATTGGAAAGAAGAACCGCCACACCAGCTTGCTCAAGTATTTGCAGGGTGTAGTAGAGAACCCCATTTGTTCCAGCAAACTATACAGGAAAATACTCAAAAGTGTAAGTGAGGATACAATCAAAGCCTTATCTATTCACTCTTCAAGAGGAATTACGATTTATTTAGCTATTTGAAGGTTAATTTCATTTGTATGTGCTCATATCTGGCATATAGACACATGGAAACATACTTCCACACAAACAAAACTGAAGAAATAAGTAAATCTTTGCCTGTTGAAGGATATGAATTCCAACACCAACTAACAGTGCACACCTCACACTAGGTTCAAACAGACCTTTCCAGTTTGGACCTTTGGTAGCTGCTTTCGATGGATGAATCATGGCTGGATCGCCATACGATTGTTCCATAAGATCCTTGGCGTAGAGTGCTGGCTGGCATACCAAAGCAGAGGCATGTATGAACTTACTACCTTCAGGAGCAACATCCCCACCAGGAAGTGAAACAACTGAGGCCTGGAGTGGACGAGGAGGGGCCATCGGCACCAGGGGGTGGGGGTCTAGCCGAAGACGGCCACCCGAGCTCACCTGAAGGGTAGGTCCGCCCCTGAAAGTGTACGTGTAAGTTGAAAGGGAAGATGTATCAATTCAGTGCTTGTGAAAGACTATCCAAGTTGTCTTTGTCATAAACAGCGAATGAATCAACTATATTGAATGATGCCATGCAAAAAAGTAAATATGTGTTTATCTCATCAAACCTATCGTTAAGCTCTCGAAGCTACCTATCAGTGATACTAAAAAACATTTCAACATGGAAGCGATAGAGATTCTTGACTTTTTCGAAAAACCTTTTGGATATTGCAACCAGCTTATAAAGACCATCCATTTTAGCAACTTTGATGCTATGTTTCACACAAAAGGAAGTGACATCTTTAAGAAAAATTTTCCATCTGTCATCCTTCTGCAATAACTGCAATTGAGTCTTTATCAAATAAATGAGATTAATAGCATTAACAATATCTTGTTCCCTCTTTTGCAAATCATTATTTTAAGTCATCTGTGTACCCCAAATATAGTTAGGAACACATGTGCCATGAAAACAAACTCAAATGATATCAACATAGTTTAAGCTCATATAGCCTCTCTACTTGAAGAGTGGTCTTGTCCAATATTAATAACTCACTAGATTGAAGGATATAAACAAATAACATGCATAGCAAATTTATAATGAGATCCCCAATGAGTATCACCTAGCCTACCCAACCCTATCTCTTGATCCAAACCTCGACCAGTTTCAATGTCACCCAATTCTAATGTGAGAGACCATGTGGAGTTGACCCTATGTGTATGATGAGTAATTGACACTTGTTTTAGAAAGTTTGAGTTTGCTTTGTGTGTTTTGTGTCAAGTCGTAGCATAGTGCAGTCTGGCGCAGTCAGGAGTGGTCGACATTGTCGGAAAGGCTTCGATTTCATTGTATCACCTAGGAATCGGCCATATGGACTTTTGATTTGCTCATAACGATGTGGTTTGTGGTCGTAGTCTATGAGCGTTGCATATTTTGTGATTTCAATCTGTCATAAGTAGGTTACGACCAGCAGGGATGTTTTGCGAGTAAACTTTTCTTGTTACAGATTTTTGTTCATAATGTTTCGAGCAGTGCTATGTGATGTTTTCTTGTCTGTGATGGTTGCAGGACTTTGAGGCTAAGTCATTGCGAGGCATGGGATGGCCAGACTAGGCACAGGCGGTGCTGAGGTTAGAGCGGTCGGGAGATGCCGAAGACGGTGAGGGTTCAAGGTGGTTGCAAGGTAGGACAGCAAGGCAAGAGTAGAAAGTGGATTCGGTTGGAGATAACGAGTAAAGTGGAGGTTGTTGGAGTTAATGGGTAAAGTGCTGAGTTTGTTGGAGCTAATGGGTAAAGCAAGATGTAAACCCGATAACTTGAAGCTATAAATAGGAGGGTTGTTCCCTAGTGAAGTAGTTAGTTTTTGCCTGGTGACATGCGTCATATTTGCATATATTTTGCCATCATTTTACCATATTATTTTTCACATTTTTGGATCATTTATCATCATTTACACGCTTTTCTATAATTAATTGCTCAATTTGGATTATTTTACATTTTTTGTACTTTTTCGCAGGCCGGCGCGATCGAGCCGCATAAACAATAAATCTGAGCTTTCAGGACTGCTCCATACAGATGTACGCGTCGTCACGGATGCGTAGGATCAAACCGCGATGAAAACGGAGTTCTGGAGGTCTAAATCAGAAGAAAACACTAAAGGGGAAGGACTCGGTTGCAATTCCCAGAAACTTTGAGGACTAATTCGCAAAATGACCAAAATTCCCCACCGGCTACAAACCCTAGCCGCCACCTGCGGGGAGAGCCGAGCCCGGTTTTGGCTTCTGCCTCTACCCCCTGTTTGCTTCCGCCCCCTATTCTTCTCCTCCAAATCCGGCCGCCGGCGAGCACCGGGCCGCAGCTCGTCGGTGCGCCCGCCGCTTCTCATCCTCCACCGCCCACCGCGTCGCCATAGCCCGTCCGCATCCACCGCTCCATCTCCACATCCACGGCCGCCCCGTTGCCTTCACCACCGGCGAGCCTTCGCCGCCTCTCCGCCGCCTCTTCCTCTCCTCAGTTCGGCCACCTGCGCCACCAACGCCACCGGGTGTCGCCACTCACCACCTCTGGCCGCCCCTTCTTCTCCACATCCGGCGCACCACCATCCCCAGAACCACCGGCCGACGCCTTTCCTCACCAGCCAACGCCGCCATCTCCCTGCACCTTCTCCGGCCGCCGCAAGCTCTCTCCCCTGCCCACATTTGCTTCTCTTCCCTCTAGCCCCACTGCTTCTCCCCAAATCCCCTTCGCCGCCACTCCTCCATCAGCGCCGCCAACCCAAGCTCCCTCTCTGATCCCCATTTCGCCGGCGATCTCTCCTCCACTGAGCCCCCTCTGCATCCTCGGCCGTTGCCTGTCTCCGCGACCACAGCACTAGCCGCCGGCTCTTCTTCATCAACATCGCCTGTCTCCGACCACCTCTGCAGCACCGACATTGTCGGCAGTTCTTCCACCGACCGCCCTGCTTCCTTTTCACCGACCTAGACGGCATCGACGGCTGCATCCTCCGCATCTACTTCACCGGCATCACTTCCCTGCTTCCCCAGCTACTGCTCAATTCCTGGGTTTAGTTTAATTTCTTTCCCTTCTTTTCTTCAGTTCTTAATTACAGTTCATGTACCTACTATTAATCTGAAATTGTGAGATGTGAACTGTGCGGTATGCATGTGTTCAGTGGATTTGTGATTACACTCTGTTAGTTTGTTTCAGAATTGCTATAAGTTCATCTTGCCGGTAGTTTAATTCTAGAGTTTGTGTGTGATCTGTGTTAGTGAGTATGGCTAGTATTTGTGATTTCTGCTGTTGTTAGTTGTGTTAGCTTGTTAGTAACCCTGTCAGTTGATCTTGTTAGGTAAATCGTTTTGTGCCGTAGTGTTGTTTGGGTTGCGCAGATTAGCTAGCGAGCGATTGTTCCCTTTCCCTTGCTGTCTCGACCCTCTCCTTGCTTCTCGACATCCCTCTTTTCGTCTATTTAGCGGTCGGTCGGTAGTTAAGTCGTGCGTGCATTTGTAGTCTTGTGTTTTGTGTTGTCTTGCCGACACCGTCTAGTTAGCCGTCGACCGTCTTCCCCCTCTTTCTCTCTCGACTCCCTCCGTGCTTTTGGACTCCCCCTTCCTTCTTCTGTCTCGCGGTCGGTAGTTAGTTAGGTCGTCGGTCGGTAGTCATCTTGTTCGTGTAGTTCGTTCGGTCGTATGACATCCATTCGTACGATCATTCGTCCAGTCGTCCTTTGTTCGTTCGTTTATTTAGTTCGTTCGTCATTTCGTCTGTGCGAATTAGAGTTCGTTCATTCGGCTAGTTTGGTAGTCGTTTTAGGTTTAGTTTCCTTCCCCGTTTGGATTGACTTAGCTTTAGCTGAGCACCGGTAGCCTTAGTCTAGTCCCTGTGGAGAACACGACACTCGCCACTATTTTAGTGGCAGCCCGTGCACTTACGGGTGTGCTATTTTTGCACGATCACCTGGTTTTTTTCTGCGCAAGTTGTGTCTGGAGAGCACGGTTGCTCATGTGTGGAGTTTAGCTTTCGTTTTTTTATGTGTGTTGCTCAGGATGTGAGACCTGGTATGAAATGGCTGTAGACAATTTTGTTATTGCAATCATCCATGTCTATTCCTCAATCTTTGAGCCGTTCTTTCTGTGATGTGATGATCACTTGTTCTTTCTGTAATGCAATCGTCCATGTCTATTCCTCAATTTTGTTAATGCAATCATCCATCCTCAGAATGTGAGACCTGGTATGAAAAGCAGTGTTCCTTCCGAAAGATTGTTTGCTACAGATTTCCCCTATTTCTTCTTTGTCTAGGGTTTACTGTTCATCATTGGCAGAGGAGTTTTGTGTTCTTGGTTCCTGTTCATTCAGAGGATGAATTCTAGATGTGTTTAAAGTCCCATGACCAAAAGATGCAAGAATCTCAAGTTATGCAGAAATCAGACTTTTCGGTCATGAGCTCTGTAATTACTCTGTGTTGATTTCGATCTCTCTTTCTTTTTAGAGAAGAAGTCAAGCATCGTGAATTTTCTTAGCCAGAGAGTGATTCTGTTTTGTTTAAAACCTTCTGACCAAATGATGATTTTTAGTGATCATACGCTTTGTCTTCGGTTTTCCTTTCGGCAACACGAGTATTTACTGTTCATCTTGTTTTCAGTTGCTCAGTTTCCTCGTTCCAGTTGGTGTTCGTTCAAGTGACTCAGTTGTTTTTGTCCTCTTAGTTTCAGGCAATCAATTTCTCTATTGGTTCTCCTCCTTGGTTCAACTTTATCTATTCGGTTTGATAACTCTGTCTGCTCTCTGCCGGGTGTCTAATTCTCGGCTTTCCTATTCATTCTTCACACCTTTAGGCTTTTGCAGTCGATCACGTTTTTCTGCTCTGTCTATTTTCCTACTGAGCTATTCTTTCAGTCTGTATTTTCTCTTCCTGAGGTCGGTCGGTTGTTTTGTTTGAAATCTTGATTAACTGACATGAGAAGCAATGCGATTGTTTGATCTTTTCTCTGTTTTTGTTTCATCTTCACAGTAGTTACTGTGCTTTCAGTTTTCCGTCACTTCTTTGCTTTAGTCTGTTTTTGGTCTATGGCAACTAAAATACAAAACCAAAATTGAAACAGACTCTGTTCCCGGTCAGATCGAAAACACTTCGGCGGTCCGACCGCTCTTCCTTCGGCGGTCAGACTGGCTTTGCTTCGACGGTCAGACCGCTAACACTCTTGCGGTCAGACTGGCCTCAATACTTGCATTCAGTTGCTTGTGAAACGACCCACATTTTAACCTTAAGCAACGAATTATAACGTTAAGCGTGATTAATTATGTAATTAAGAATATAAAAATATGAGGAAATTTAAAATTTTCTACGTAATCGTATAAATTGAAATCAATGAGTGATAAAATAATACGTTGTTTTACCATTTCATCGACAAGGGCAAATGTTAAACTGTATAGACTAAAGCGAGAAAGAAAATTTAGTTGCGCGGCTGGTAGAAGTATTCAACTCAATTAAATTATATATAACAGCCCATTGTAAAATAGTAATTAATTGCCATCCGCATAGGTTAACTCAATAACATCCATTGAACAACAATTAAGACTTATATCAAGTCAAATAAAAATATTACAATTTACATTACATGATAGCGACAATCTGAATTACAACAAATATACAATTCCATATCTCAACCAAATAACCATCTCAAGGACTAAGCAATTGCGATACAATGGTATTCATTCAGGAAGTATATGAGGTAATTTTACACCAAGTCCATCTCGTACATAAATATTGCATTCAGGATAATTGAGGATAAAAAATTACATTTAGATAAATTACATTATCCGGTGTGCATCAATATTAAGAGAAAGCCAAATTACAGTTAGATCATCTTATACATTAAAAATTGCCACCGAATTGCCATCACACCGTCAATTCACTTGTGATTCCATTTGTAATTATAATATCGAAAAATACCGAACAAAAGTACAGATAAAAACAATTGAAGCAAGGAAAGAAGATAGAAAGTGCTGTCAGAGTCCGAGAGGTTAAATTCGGGCGGGGTAATGCGTTCACGGAGATACCTGACCGTCCGGGGGCCAGTCGGCACCTCTCACAACCATAGGAACATCATTCGGCATAAATAAACCTGAAATTGATACCATAGCAACTGGCCAAGTGCCCAAAACCCAAAAATATCAGTTGGCCGCTACAGTAATGCTGCAGTAAGGGACAACATACCTCTCCTAATAACCTGCCACCTAGCCACATAGAGGACAGCACAACATCGAGAAGACACCGCACAGCCCGAGTCAAATATCGCGCACAGTTACCAGAGAGGGCAGAAAAAGCACGGCAGAGCCGTCTCCCACTACCTCTCATTCTCATTTCTCCCGAACCTTCCCCATCCCTCTCAAGCCAACAGAGAAACCCCACCACCGAAGCGAGGCTAGGCGAGCTGACCAAGCACACAGCGAGCTGACCCGGAGCCAGACGACGGCGACGGCAGGAGGCAGACTGCAAGCCCAAACATCATCAACCCTAGAAGGGACACACACCAGGTGACCTCCATCCCACCACAAGAAGGCGACGGCTACAAGCCAACCTTCAACCTTTCTCACAGCAAGCCGACCAATCATCAGTGGAGGTAAACCACACCAGACTCATGGCAACATATTCCATTTAGCCAAGGTAGTCACTATTGAACTAGAGACAATAAGTAAACAAGCCCAGTAGAGCACCATGAATCCACTTAAAGCATACCACCGGAGGTAGAAGAGAAGGAGTAGAGGAGGAGTAAGCAGAGCTTACCGAAGAGGGCGGTGGCTGCGTGCTACCACCGGCCGAGCCACACCTCTAGCTACCACTGGGTACTCCCCCGGCATACGGGCGGCGACTAGTCGGCCGTGGTTAGCCGGGGTAACGCGCCTCCCAACCTAGCACCTCATAAGCAAAATCGGTAAAAATCAAAACAAATAGCAACCAAAGTACGCACAGATCGGGTCAGATTGGGGGAGGAGATGCCAGATCCGAGCCCTAGGCCACGGATCTGGCCGTGGAACCCATGCGGCGCGGAGGCGCCGAGAGGCGGCGCTGGGGGTGGAGGAGTGAGACCCGGGGGCGGAGGCGTGAGACCCGAGGGAGGAGGCGTGTCGACGGGGCGGCGCGAGGGGGAGGCGCGCCGGCGGAGCGGCGTGAGGAGGAGGCGCGTAGAAGAGAGAGCCGGTAAGGGAGGCGCAAAGCTCGGGGAAGGGGGAGCCGAACGGTGAGGCGTGGCATTGCGGCGCGGGAGGCCTAGGGCGGTGCCGGGGTGAGGAGAATCGGAAGGGGAGAGAGAGCGCCGAGAGCAAGAGAAGGGTAGGAGTTGAGGCGTCGGTGGAAGGAGGTGAAGAGCAAAAAAGGGAAACCGAGAGAAGGTGGAAAGAAAAAGAAAAATAGGGACGAAAAAGGGGAAAGGTAAAATAAATTAGGAGAAATAAAAGAATGTGCTGGTTAGAATTGCTAGATTTAGAGATACCCATAAGGCAGCATTATAGAACCTAGTTATAACAGAGTTGTCGAGGTTAATCAAATTAATTGAATATACTAAAGAACCCCGTAAATGAATTTTAGCCGCAGCAACAGTATAGACATTCTTGTAGAAATGAACTGAGAATTATTACAACCTTCGATGTCAGGATAATACCTTAGACTATTATGCATACAAATAACGTTGAGCGGATTATAAGTGAAGCGAGAAGCTGGAAAACCCTGCAAGCATACGTGGTAGGATCTACTCAATTAATTATGTCTTGTTATCTCATCGACACCATAGATTAAGTCAGAAGCCCAGAATATTTCTCAAGTTTTTATAATAAAGGTAATACCGTTAATGGATTAAAACTGATCTGCGTGTATATGAGAACATATGTATTGCTATTTAAACTGCTCAACGACATATTTAATTACTCAGACAATTTAGTTAGTAGCATTTGAATCATAGAAATCCACCCCTAATTACTTCAGATCATTAGAACAAATTAATTGGGTCCGATGAAGTAAAACATGCATGTCGATTAAACTTGTATTCGTATGGATTAAATTAAGGGACTGTAGCTTTAAACCATTTTGCTGTGAGTTTCAATAACCAATTGGTTAAATCCACCTAAGTAGTAGAAAACTCTTGATCGATAATTACGATGATTAGAATAAATGAATTACCAACGGTCGATTAAAACATAGCGTTTACCGATTTAACCGATGCATTGCTAATTAAATCATTCGGGGTTGTAACTAAATACTTACTTAACCTGAACAGTGGTAAACCATAGAACTTTTCTAGTAAATATTCCTGGATATTAAAAATAAATTAAATGATGCCTGTAGGCTGGAAATGGCACAGATGCAAAGTAAAGGATCATAATTTCATTGAGATCACTGTTGCGTATTTAAATGTCTAGTTAATTGGTATTAGCCAATTATAAATTGTAGAAATCAACTAATAAGTATTCTAAATTAGTGGAATAAATTTCTAACCCTTTGAAGATCTAAAGCTATCTGCGACGAGTAGAATAGCACGCGTTGGTTTACAACAGTACGTGTCAATTTAAGATTACGCGAAGCGATTAAAATTATACGCGACGATTACATAGTAGTTAAGCTTTAAGAATATGCAAATAACTAAAGTAAAAGTTAAATAGGCCTAATTTCATACGCGAGATTGACTAGATTAATATTAGCCGTTATAATTATACATGCATTTAGTTAATCCCGTGTAATTGAAAAAAATTGCTAAGAATTAATAAAATGCCTAGCATACCTACTAGATCAACCATATCTCATGACGTTAGTGCGATGTTATCGAATGACGAGCACCGAAGTTAACCTCGATTACCGGGATTGGGTTAAATGGAGTTACGCCTTACATTAGGAGCATAAGCACATCAACCCATCGTATTTTACTTTATTTTTGTAAATTAAATTGTAGTCAAAATATTTAATTGCAAACGTCGATCCAAGCTATGGGAGTGACTTCACCTGATCCTACTTGAGTCCGAATCTATGGTTGAAATCTAGGCAAGCTCATTCTTCGATCATGCACGTAGATATGTTAAAAATATGTGTATTTCCAGCAATATTAATAATCCTAGTTAAATGCATGAAAACCATTGTTTTAAAAAGAAATCAGAGAATGAATATGTTATGATGTTATGATGAGTAAGATGAGAAAAGAAAAGAGGAGAAAACGAAATAGAGAAAGTAAGAAAAGAGATGAACAGTTGTGGTACTGCTGAGAGGAGCGCAGGCCCACAAGCAGAGATGTATACGGTGGGTAAAGAGGTTCAGGGAAAGGATGTAGAAAGGCTAGGCGGACCTCTTTACATAAGGTTATAATATAAGGACTTACCCCATTTTCACTCGGATAGGGAACCATAATTATCGTGCCAGCCAATTCCCGTTTTGGACGGGCAGAATTTAGTATCCCGTTATGTTAACCAGTCCACCACATTGGGTAAGTATTTATGTGTGAGTAAAGAGATGGATGGAGCTCAGGACCAGTAATGCGAGTCTGGAAGTGAGTAAGTCCCAGACGCTATATGCGTTTGGTGGAGTGTTGGGCCGGGAACCGGTCCAACCAAACACTATTGGAAGTCGGTGGAGCCCAAGTGAGCGACTTGGTACATCGATGGATAATAGATGGGCTGGTGGATGGAATAACGTAGTCGGAGAAAGGTTCTATACTCTGAACTGGATTCCATACCTAAGGCAGTGTGGAAGAACCTAGTTAAGAAGGTTCAGAGCAGCTTTGGGTACAGTGGTACAAGCCTGCGCAATGCTCATAAAATCATGAATTCATGCCAGTTCACTGGAATGTGAACTGCGGTGATCGCTAGGGATCGTACCTTACTGGGTGAAAAATAGAAATTGTTTTGGGAATTAAAAAGGAAAGATCAATTATTTTTGTAAGATTATTTTCAGAATAAAGAGATTAGAATCTGGACTTAAGGACATGAGAGCATACCAGTGCATTTTTGCTAATAAAGCTTGCTGAGTACTTCTGTACTCACCCTTGCTATTATCCTCCTTTGTTTAGGAGTATGACAATGCAGAGGATAGCCAGGATCAGAAAGAAGCTACGTGGATGGAATACTGTGGATTCGGGATACAATGGGTATCAGGATGGAATGCTGTGAATAGGAAGTAGTTAGAATATTTCTTTCCTTTCTAAAGAGTATGTTGTTCAAGCCCTTGAAGCGTTGTAATAAACTGTAGCCCTGCGTGGCGATATTCTTGTAATATCGTGTTTTGTCTCTATTATTGTTCTGATGGCTTATTATTCGTTAGAGCGATGTTCTATCGGCTAAAACAAATAATAATCCGTTGACTAGCATTATTACCCCATGGTAATAACGCGGGTCATCACAGCTTGCTCTCTGGACTGCTTTATTTTTCTTGTCTCATTTTTCCTTGCTGTTTTCTGCTCTTTTTCAGTTTCCAGTGAGCATTTATCTTCTTGCTTCATAGTTATTATAGCTATCGGAGAAGAAGTTCATGTGAATACTTGGGGCGATTTGAAGGCACCATTCACCCCTCTCTGTTGCCATTTCGGTCCTACAAGTGGTATCAGAGCCAGTTAGCTCTTCTCTATAGATCTTAACCGGTCTGTGAGCCATGGCAACAGACACGTATTCCACCTAGCCCCCTATCTTCGATGGGATCGACTATCCCTTTTGGAAGAGTAGGATGGAGTCTTACATATAGGCTTAGAGCTATGCTATCTAGAGGAAAGTAAAAAACTCGCTATGTTGTTCCTGCCGATGAGAACATCAAAGTTGCGAATATGCCAGATGTTGAGGCAAATGCTAAGGCATGGAACATTATAATCCAAGGTCTTAGTAGAAGTGAATTCGATCGCATTTCTCATCTTTCGTCGGCGTACGACATTTGGGTGACCCTCGATGCATACCATGAGGGCACTACCCAAATCAAGACCATACGATAGGACCAATACAAGCGAGATTACAACAAGTTTGAAATGCTCGCTGGTGAGTCCTTAGATGAGTGTTTTGCGAGGTTTCACAAAAATCTTGAGCAACCTCCGAGCAATCGGTCTCACATACCCTGACTCGGACAACACTCGACAAATGCTTTCTGCTCTTGATTTGCGAGTTTGGGAGATGAAGGTGACCACCATCAAGGCATGACCGATCTTTCGACTTTGACTCTTGATGCATTGTATTCACGCCTCAAGACTCACAAGATTGACATTGTCTCTCGTAAGTTGAAGTCACAGTCGATGGTGTTGGTCACCAATCCCAGCCCTGCTTCCGGAACATCTTTAGATGGTGCTTCTAGATTCTCTCTTGCTGCTCTTTGTGACATAAGGATGGTGTAGTGAGTTGGAGAAGGAAGTAGAGAGCTTATCACGGGAGCTTAATTCACTTAGATCTACTCCCTCCTGTGATGATTGTGATGTTTGTTCCTCTTTACTTGGAGATATGGAGAACTTAAGGACCTCTTATGATAGTGTGCTTTCCGAGCTTGACATGCTTAAGTGTAACATCCCAAAAATTTGCTTTCTGAAAAATTTAAATTCAAATTAATTATTTCAAAGTATTTGAGTTTTATTTGGATTTGCCCTGAATTTCTGTTTTGAAAAAAAACTGCATTTGAAAAGTATTTTAAGTAAAACCTAAAGCTATTGTTAAATAAAAAAAAGATATTTTGAATTTCTATAAAAATCCTAATTCAAATTAATTATTTGGAGTTATTTGGCTTTTATTTGGTTTCCTGGATTTTCTGGAGTTTAAAACCTATTTTTTTGAAAATAAAAAAATATTTCAAGTATGAAAATTAAATATCAACATTAGTTGGAAGTATTTTTATTAAGTCCAAAACTTATCCAGGAACTTCTGTGAATTTTTCTGGAATTTTTGGAATTTATTTCATATTTTTCTGAGCTTTATTGAATTTTCTGGTAATTTCTGAAAATCTAAAATCAAAATAAAAATTAAAACTCCCTCCCCTTCCATCCGGCTGCCATGTGGACGGCCGGATCCTCTCCACGTCGCCCGGCCGATCCCGCCTACCCCGCCTCCCCGCTGGCCACGTGGGTGGCCGGGATCCTCCCGCCCCCACACGCTCGGCCCATCCCGCAGCACGCCCCACCCCTTCCCGCCTGCCACCCGACCCCACCTGTCGGCGCCACTCTCCCCCCTCTCTCTCTCCTCGGCCCCACCCGCCAGCGCCTCCTCCCTTCCGCCTCTTGCTGCGCCGCGGGCCCCACGCGTCAGTCACCCCCGCCTTCTTCCCCGCGGGCTTCTTCTTCCTCCCACGCCGCCTTCTTCCATCCTTCTCTCCCCTCTTTCCTTCTTTGCTCCGGCCGACCAAGCCGCGCCAAAGCCGGCCTCTCCTTGCCGCCTCCTCTCCGGTTTGGAAACCGCGACCGAATCCCCCCTATTCCGCGCTCGCTTTCCTTCCTTTCCCTCTCTCTTTCCTTCCTCCCCGTCCCTTCCTTTTTTTCCGGCCGCTATCTCCGGTGGACAATTAAGCGCCCGTGCCCCCTCTCTGGCCCCTATAAAAGGCACCCCGAGCTCCGCCTCTCCTCGGCCATCCTTCCTCACCACTCCTCCCTCTCTCCCGTGCGCTCCACCGCCCCCGCGCCGTGCGCACTCGCCTCCGCCGCCGTCTTGGGCTCCGGCGAGGAATCGCCGCCGACCCGAAGCCTCTCGCGCCTCGACGTTGCCTCCTCCGGCTTCCCCGCGTCGCCGCGAAGCCCGTGTACCCCTCGGCCGAGCCTCCTCGTCGCCGGAGCCCCCTCGCCGCCGTGACCCGAACCGAGCCGCCGCATCTTCACGCCGCCGCCCAACTCCGGCCATCCCCGGTAAAATCCGCCCCCACCACCGCACTCCCCTCGGTCCCCACTTCCCTTTGCCTCCCTCGCCGCTCGCCCGGCGCGCGGGCGCGCGTCGCGGCTGCCGGCGCCTCCCTCGCCACCGCCACATCAGCCAGCGCGCTGCGTGGCAGCCGATGTGGCGCCATGTCCTCGGCCACCTCGGCGCCCCCTGCCCCGTCAGCGCCATGCCCGCGCCAGCTGTCTCCCGTGCCACCTCAGCCGCCTCTGCCACCCGTGGACCCGGTCCATAGACCCGGGGTCCACCGGTTAGTCAACCCCCTCAGGGCTGACGTCAGCGTGGCGCAGTAAACCAATTTTTTCTCCGTTGAAAAATAAATCAGTTGAAATCAAATTCCCTGCTGACGCAATAAATCCAGAATTTCCTTTAGAAAAATAATTCCAGAAAAATCCTTTTTCCATTTTCTCTCTTTTCAAACTTCCCGAAGCCCGTTCTCCTTCGTTTTAACTCCGTTTGAGCCCATTCAAATTTCTAAATTCATCAAAAATTCCAAACTATCCATTTCTTCCATCCTTTAAAATATTTGAAATTTATTTGATATTTCAAAATTCAAATTTCAAATTCCAATGCCCAGTTTAATTTCAAAGCCTCAGTTCCATTCCAAATTTTCTGTGCACTTTCAAAATTCAAATTCAAATCTTGCAAAATCTCCATAAAATCCATTCTATCTTTCTTGGTCCAAATATTGTCTCAGTAATTTCTTTTCCCAACCGATCTTCCAGATATTCGTTTTCCCTCGTGTGAACCCCAAATCCGTTGAAACTTTCTGCTAAATTCTTCTAAAATCATAATCTATCCAAATATGGCCTCTATTTGAATTTTTGATTTTATTTGAATTTTTGTTTGTATTTATTTATTTTGTTGCTTCGTCTTTTCTCGCGTAGATTCCAACGTTGTCGACGATCTCTCCACTCCACAGCAAGAAGACCTCGAGAGCGTGCAAGAAGGCAAGTCTCCTTTGATCATATTGAACCTATGATTTTGAAATGTTTTAATTATTTTAAATTATGTGCATTGCTATTTACATACAAGATTAGTTCAAATCCTAAGGTATTAGTTACCCCAACTTTGTTATGCCCTCGGTTGAAATTGAATGCCATGTACCCTTGTCTCCTTAGGATTTCCTTTGTCTCTTTAATGAGATTATTATATTCAGTTGTGAATAATAGAATGGTAGTATAATGCTTAGTCATGCTATGTAATACCCTTGAAATCTTGAAAATGGGAAATTATGATTTGTTGTAATACCCTTGTGTTTATAAATCTAGTGGTGATTGGAGTTGCCACTGATCTTTTAAACTAAAATAAAATGTGGAAGTTGGTTTAGATTAGGGTGGATGGTTGGTTTGGATTGGTGCAGGAAGCACGAGATCTTGTAAAGTGTATGTTCCACCCTAGTCAACTAAGGACCGATGCTTGTGTTTGTCCAGACTGAGCATTAACCGTACAACCACAAGTCTATATGGGTACGACCTAGCTGACTAACTTATAATAGTCTAGTTTAGGTGCCACCAGTGGAAAGTGGGTGCCAGGGATGGACTGATTATTCACAGTGAGGGACAGGGATTTACTGTACTCATACGGCGCAAGAGGGGCTTCGGTTGGGCGGTTAGCCTACTGCGGTGAAACCTCGTGGTGGTATCTAGCTAGATTAGAGTAAGGTAAAAGTTTTGTGATATTTTATCCGGTCTCATGCCAAAGGAAGCATGTTGACTTTTAGGATAATTTATCTCTTGTGGGTAAAGTTGTACAACCTCTGCAGAGTGTAAAACTATTCGAATAGCCGTGCCACGGTCAAGGGCGGGCAAGGAATGCATTCACATGGTAGATTTCTGGTTTTGGTTTTAAAATCAAAAGTTTTGTATTCGAGAGTGGAGGGAACTCTTGAAGGGAATCTGCGATTGGAGCCGAGAGGGTGGATGGAACCCGCGCTTTAAACTTGACCAATTGTAATTGGTTGGCTAGTGTTGGTAGATGGAACCTTCACTAGAAAGTTAATGATAGTTTCTGCTAAAACATTTACTTTATTAAATTGATGCCTTCGAAAATAATTAGTAGTAATTGAATTTAAAATATTGCTTTGTGCAAAAGAACCATATAGCCTTCCTTTCTCAAGCCTTGCATCTATTGCATTTTTCCCAAGACTTGCGGAGTACTTTATGTACTCACATGCCACACTCAAAAATAAATCTCAGAAGAATACGAAGTTCAAGAAGGTGAGTACGACTACTTCACCGGTGGCTTCGACGAAGGATTTCCGGAATACTAGGTCGCGCTTCCCCAGTCAATTGCCTGTGGCGTATTGATGGGTCTTCACCGAGTTTATCTTTTGCTTCCGCTGTGTTTCGTGTGTGCGAGGTCTTGAAACCTCAATTGTAATAATGAGACCTTTCGGTCTGTACTCTTTAATATTGTAATAAAGCGTTGCTAGTTATATATTCATTTCTGTTTAACTATGTGCACTAGCTTTGATCTGGGACTAGTGCAGTAATACACAGAGGGTCCGGGTTCGGAAATCCAGGGTCCCGACATTAAGGTGGAGAATGTTAGTCTGCTTGCTGAAATAGAGATGATTAGGGTTGCTTCTCTTTCATCTACTGTTGAGACTACTTCTTGCACCTCATGTGAGGATAAGGACAATGCTTTTAGAGGTCTTTACACTATGCGTGTTGATTTCCCTGAAACATGTGAAAGCTGCAATAACTTGAAAATGAACTTAAAAAAGGCAGACCATAAAATTGCTGAATTACAAGCTTCATTGCTAGAGCCTATTGTTTCTTGTACCAACTGTCCAAAATTAACTTTTGAACTTGAGTCTGTATCTAAGCAATTTCAAGAAATGGTTGATCACAACAAGAAAATGGCTCAATATGCTTCTAAAGACCCTGTTAGCTCACCATGCAATAATTGTGAAAAATTAAAATCTGAACTGGTTGCATTGAATGACAAGTATGTGAAGCTAACTAAGCACCTACTAGAGAAGCCACAATCTGCTTGTGATGTGCGTGCTGTGGTGGGGGAGAAGTCTAAGGAGATGGTAGAGACACTTAGGCACAAGGACCAAATGGTTAGAAGTAGGACTGTCCCTAGTGTGTCCTGCGAAGCCCTCAAAGTTAAGGCGACTGTGCACAAAGAGAGACATGCACATGCTACTCATTCTTCTGCTGTTGGTTCTTCTTCCTCTCCTTCTGCTGTCTCTTCTTCCCCCTGTTCTTCTTGCACTTCTATCTTTTGGGAGTGTCAGTATCTTATGAACACTCTTGAAAGATTTGTTGGAGGCAAGAAGAAGCTGAATCTTATTCTAGACAAGTCCAAGATTTGCAAGTTTAATCAAGGTCTAGGATATGATTTCTTAGAGGATGTGAGGAAGCATCCACCTGCTATTCTTAGGCCTATAGTAGCAAGTGTGATCGAGGTCAAGCCCAGAACCAAGAAAGTTGAGTTCAAATATGCGGGCTTTGTCCAAGGAATCTCTGACAGTAAGGTGATATCACCTGCTACTTCTACCTCCCAGAAGGTGAAGTATCATTGTACCTTCTATCAGAAGGATAGACACAAAATTGAGAGATGCTTCAAGCATGCCAAGATCGCGGAGAGGGATCGTGTTCATGCCCTTAGGCGCATTCAGGGTCATCCCAAGACTCTGAGTACACCTAAGACCAACACGAGGTCTAGAACTGATTCTTCTAAGGTGTTTAGGCAGCGTCGAGGACTTGGTTTTTCTATTTCTTCTAATTTATGTCGTCGATTTGCTTCTGGTCAGGATATTCGCCGTCCTGAGGGTAGATCTCATTTTTCCTATCGAGACAACTATCCGCAGTGTGATCAGCATGTTGTTGTGGATCAGACTCGCTTCTCCATAGCAGTCAGACCCAGCAACAGTTTCAGGTCTGCTCATAGACCTTTTTGTGTTCTGAGTGACGGAGAGTGTAGGTTAGGTAGAGGTTAGTCGTTTGTGACTACTTCTTTTGCTCGTCGTGTGACTCAATACTGGGTTCCAAAATCTATTATGATTTATCCCAGTACTGAGCCACAGCTGCTCTCTTGTTGACTCAGGTTCGCCGGACAGGGAAGGAGAGGTTTGGCTCATTGACTCCGGCTATTCTCAACACATGACCGGAGACTCCCGTTGGTTTTATTCCCTTGTTCGAGCTCGAGGAGATGAGACGATCACCTTCGGAGACGCCTCATCTGGACGCGTCTTCGCTAAAGGTACTGTGCACATTAATGACTCTTTCATTCTTAAAGATGTTGCCTTAGTGAGTAAGCTGCAGTACAATTTACTTTCTGTTTCTCAGCTTATCATGACAATTTTGAGGTAAGTTTTAAGAAAAATGCTTGCAAAATTCTTGATTCTTCGGGAAGTCTTGTTTGCGGGATCTCAAGATATGGGAGGATCTTTCATGATGATTTTGTTGAGTCTTCTGGCGATCCTCTCAGGTGTTTAGTTACTTCAGAGTCCCGTGATCTCTCCTTCTGGCATAGGAGACTTGATCACATTGGCTTTGATCATTTGACCTGAGTTAGCAACCATGATCTCATTCGTGGGCTGCCCAAACCCAAGATGGTCAAAGATTTAGTTTGTGCTCCTTGCTGGCATGGCAAGATGGTTGCCGCATCTCATCCCCCAGTCATATTGACTATGACCGATGCACCAGGATAACTCCTTCACATGGACACAGTTGGTCCAGCTAGAGTGCAGTCGGCGGGAGGGAAGTGGTACGTTCTTGTCGTGGTCGATGACTTCTCGAGGTTCTCTTGGGTGTTTTTCTTAGCCTCGAAGGATAAGACGTTCAGTCATTTTTGGGGTCTTTTTAGTGGGCTTTTTGTTGAGCTCCCAGGTGCTTTACGAGTGATTCGCAGTGACAATGGCACGGAGTTCAAGAATTCCTACTTTGAGAAGTTCTACAATGAGACAGGTGTAGAGTATCAGTTCTCTTCTCCGCACGTCCCCTAGCAAAAATGGCGTCGTGGAGAGAAAGAACCGTACCTTGGTTGAGGTGGCCAAGACGATGCTTGATGAGCACTCTACACTTAGGAAGTTTTGGGCTGAGGCCATAGTCACCGCGTGTCATGTTTCAAACAGAGTTTTTCTGAGGGCACACTTGCATCGCACTTCTTATGAGTTGAGATATGGGCGAAAGCCCAATGTCTCTGATTTTCGCGTGTTTGGTTGCAAGTGTTTTATTTTGAAGTCTGGAAACCTAGATAAGTTCGATTCACGATCTTGTGATGGGATTTTTCTAGGTTACTCGACTTCTCGCGGGCGTATAGGGTCTGGAACTGTGAGTCTAGCAAAATGGTGGAGACCTGTGAGGTGACATTCGATGAGGCCAGTCCAAGGACTAGGCCCGTATCTCAGGTTCTGTAGATCAGTCCGAGATCATCTTTGTGGATGATGAGGAGGATGGAGATGAAGGTTGCTTACCTGATCCAGTTCCTCCTCCCCTTAAGATGTCTACTTCTTCCACCGCACCTCGAGGAGATCAGCCCATTACTTCCACATCTTCTGGAGCTAGTGGCTTTGTTCCTACCTCGTCAGCTCATGAGGTAAAGGCCACTTCTTCTTCTCATCCAGGACTTCCCCGACATATCCTAAATCATCATCCTTCAGAGCAGATGATAGGAGATCTCTTCGAGCACGTCACACTGTAACAACCCAGAAATTTGAAATTTGAAAATGTGAAGCTTTTAAATTATTTTGCAATGTATTCTCTTGAGAATTTGAGTTTTCTTTGGAGTTTCCCTAAATTTTGGTTAAGGTTCCAAAACATTGAAGAAATTCATGGAGAATAAAAACAACATTAATAAGCCATAAAGAAAATATGGAAGTAAAAGAAATCTATAATTTTGAATTCGAAGCTGAAAAGAAAATCCATCATAAGGAAGGAGAGATTTAAATTAAAATATCAAAATTTCATTTTGAGAATAGTATTATAAAGGGCAATAAAAATAAGTGAAACACAAACAAATATATGTATATACACATACATATATGTATACAAAGAGCTTAGAGCAAAACATAAAATGTATATACAAGGATATACATGAAGGAATAAATATATATGCATATAAAAATAAACAAGTAATTAACTAGCTAAAAATATATACATATGAATATATATAAAAAAGGGAAAGAGGAAGTCAAGCCAGCCAAAACGGCCCGGGCCAACCTCCTCGTTCCCTTCCACCGCCCAGCCGGCCCAATTCTCTGCCGAGCTGTCCTATTCCCCTTTCTTCCTTCCCCGACCCCGTCGCTTGCTCCTTCCAGGGCCATAGCTTACCCCGCTCGCCTCACCGCCGCAACCCAGCTCGCCTCCGCGCTAGCGTCTTGGACCGTCGGTCGCCGACGTCTTCGGACCAGCGGACGCTGGCGCTTCCGACAGCGCCAACCGGGTCCCACCGCCGCCCCGACAGCCTTTTCCCCTGCTCGCTCAACTCCGTCGCGTCACGCATCACGCACACGTGCCCTCTCCCTGGCGCTCAGCACGCGCGTCGCCATCATGCCCGAATCTCTCTCGCGATCTTGCTGCTCTGCCACCACCGCCTGCAACGCCGCCTGCACCTGCCACCTGCTTCCGCCGCTTGCTGATGCGACCGCACGGGCGGAGTTCTGATGTCAGCCCCGCCTGCTCTACTATAAGAACCGCCGAGCCCACCATCACCCTCCCCACACTCCCCTCACCCCCTCCTGTCGCCCAATTGAGCTCCCGTCCTCCATAACCTCGCCGGTGCGCCTTCTTCCCCACGGCCGGCCACCGAGCCTTTCCCTCGATTTCCTCTGAGACAACCTAATTCCCGCTTCCCGAACCATCTCCGGAGCGCTACGAACTTACTCCCGGCCTTCCCCAAGCTTCCCTTGGACCGTACTTCGTCGACGCCGAAGTCCTCCCCAAGTCGCCGCCGGTCCGCCTCGGCGCTCCCCGGTCCCCGTCACCACCTCTTTCGGCACCCCCGCAGTCCTAGCAATCTGTTTTGACCATCCCCGACCCCTCTCCGGCCGCCCCTCGCCGCCGGCACTGCCGCCTCCGACCTCCTCTGTTTTGCACCCCTGCCACTCGGTTCATCAGCAAAATCCTCCTCTTACCGGGTAGGTAACACCCGAGGCTTGACTGGTTTACAGCGCTGGCGCTCAATCCGGCCACCCGTGTTCGATTCCCCCTTTCCGCAGTATTAGAAGTAGGTTTTAATTCTTTTGCCAAAGAATTTTCAGTAGAGGAAAAATTAAGGGGAAAATCAAGGAGTAATCAATGAACGATACAAAATTTAATAGGGCATAAGTGAGCTTCTTAGATGTTTAATCGTGGCTTAATCATTAAATACTAGTAAATAACCTGCCATTATTAGGAATCTCTCACTGACATGTGGGCCATGCCCCTTCTTAAATACTAGTTGGTCCCACATGTCACAGGCACAGAGAAATGGGGAGTAAAAATAAAAGTAAAATTTAAAAATAGAAAGTGGGACCCACCTGTCAGAATTTTAATATTTTTTGGATTTAATTGGACTGACAATTTTAAATGGGCATAGCTTATTCATTTTAACCCCAAATTGAATGAAACAAATGTCTAAATTCATCTAAATTCAAGATCTATCCAATGTAACCGAAACCATGATTTTTGAAACTCATTTGAATTTTTGGTGATATTTTGTTTGGTTTGCTGATTTTTATCCTAATTTTTGCGCACGTAAAAATAGCGTACGAGGCTCAAGAAGAGGAAGCCGAAGCTGAAGCAAACCCCGGCGCTCAACACCAAGACCCCCTATGACTAAGGCAAGTCAATACTTTGATCATGTTGAGCCTACATTTTATGCAAATTACTTTGGTTTAAATTATCAAATTGCATGCTGTCATTTTATATGCAAATATACATTAAATTTAAGATTCTAGTTATATGACCATTGTTTAACTTGATTAATATTTGTAGGATTGAAAATGGCAACAGGGGGTGAATGGTGCCTTAAAAATTCCCCCTGTATTCTCAAAGTCGGATACTTACTAGAACGCCAAAGATTCGATTGACAAATGAGCTAAAGACAAGCTTGGGCGAAAAAGGAAAGAAACAACAAAGGAGTTCAACCCAAAATAGAAATCTGTAGCAGTTCAGGGAGCAGCCAAAACAAAGAAAAGTTAAACACTGACTGGAAACTAGGCGAATGATCAAAATCTCAAATTTATTGCCAGCCAAGAGCAGTCTTTACTGCCGAGAACTGAGTGCAGGATTGTTCAACCGGTGCCCAAAATGCAATCTGATCGGCAGCAAAGAACTAAGATCGCAAACTGAAAACGGAGGCATAACTACAGTACCGAAACCATCTAAAAATAGTAGAAACACAAAGCTGGCTGGCCGAAATCATTAGATGATAATGGGCTGCACCGAAACCAGCAAAAAAAAGCAGAAACAACAAGATGGATGGCTGAACGTATTAAATGATAATGAGTTGCTAATTTGACTGAAAGCAAAGTAAACCGAAGACTGCAATCTCAGCCGAAAGCAAACGAGACAAACCAGAAAACAAAACTAAACAGCAAGGACAGGGACAAATGCATAACTGACGAAGACAGTCTGGAGCCTAAAAAGATATAGTAACAACCGACTAAAAAAGAGAGCATAGACTGAAAAACCAAATAAAAACAAGGCTCAAATTAATCGGGTGGAATTCCTCTTCAGAGAATGAGTCATTCTGAGAGAACAATCTGTTTGATATATACAGATATCAAATTTCAACTCAAAAATATCAAAAGGTTTGCCGAGAGCAAGTTTGCAAATCAACTGAAAATAAACACTAACAGAGAATACTCCTGCTGCTAAAAACAAAGAGAAAAAGATTGCTTAACCCTGGCCAAAAGACTTCAAAAGAGCACAGACTGGAGAGCAAAACAACTCCTCACCAAACACCAACTGAAAAGAAAAAGAAACCAAGAAAGAAAAAAAGAGCACACAGAGGCTACAGATTGACGACACAAGAAGTACTAAAAAAACTGGAACCAAGGTTGGTTGATCTGTTGATGTTTCCAGGACACAAGAACAAGATTCCAAACATAATAACAAAAGAACCTTAGGAATCAAGAAAAAGCAAACAATGAAACAAGAAACCAAAAATTGAACTGAAATTCAAAAACGAGCAGAAAGAGAGTATGACCTTCAGGAACTTTAAGTTTCTCAAATCCCTTGTACAAACGATTCTTAGTTATGACAAAAGAAGACTTCAGAGCGAGAAACACTCAAGCCTTAACAACATTTCACCAAAAGAAACAGAAATGCACAAATGCTCTACCTTCCCGCACAGTAAGCCCTAGCCAAAATAGAAACAGAGAAAAGAACAAACTGAACCGAAAGAAACATAACTGAGCAAACATAGCAGCATCACAAGACACCATATGACACACAGAACTCAAAATAAATGCTGAGAAATGAATGATTGCATTATCAAGGAGTTCTTACAACCATCATACATCATCCCCATACGCATATACGCAAAAAGGAGAAAACAAGAACTCACACCATCTCAACTCATTTTCATACTCTCAAATGAACACCGGCAAGGAGAAACAAAACACTACTGCTGCCTACCACTCATGCAGACAGGGAGAGCAAAGAATAGAAAACCCTCACACACACTCTCACATTTCTCTCTAGCCTACCCCTCTCCTTTTATAGCCTCCCACTAACGGGTTTACAACAGCCTTTACCCCCTAACTCAAAACAACTCTTGCGCTTTATCCATTAGCTCAAAACCAAATCCGCTTCCTTTTGTGCAGCCCTGTGCTTTTACCAAAACGCCCCTCCTGCACCTTCCGGGAAGCTTCCTTATTTCTTGCCGCCCAAGCCTCGCAACCACCTCGAGTCCTCGCCGTCTTCGGCACATCCCAACCGCTTCGACCTCAGCACCACCTGTGCCTAGTCCGGTCATCTCGTGCCTCGCCACGACTCTGCCTCGATGTCCTGCAGCCATCACAGATAAAAAACACATCACATAGCACCGTTCAAGATACAGATAACACAAAGTCGTATTAGAATTAAATGCTCACACCCAAAATAGCCCAACGACCGGTCGAAAAGAAAACAGGCGTCCTAAGCTCGTCCGACCGCATTCGACCAAGTCCAACCACAGTCGCCTGCACCATGCAACGACTTGGCTCGAACCACTCAAACCAAACTCAAACTATCTAGAACATGTGTCAATTACTCATCACAAACATGGGGTCACATCCACATGGTCTCTCAATATTACACCTCCTTTGGAATATTTGATTATGTGAACCTTGTTACCCTAGTAAAATTATAATAGTAACTTTTGAAAATAAGTCCGTAATTATACGCCATGCTTAGTACTGCATAGATACTCGAGGGCGCTGAAATGCCCCAAGCATCATTATCATTTTTAATCATGAGAAACTGATTTGGGAAGTCATTGTGGTAATGATTGGTATATTTTGATATGATTATTTTATGCTCCCAAAATCCCCAACTTGCTTGAATATCTGGGCGGATGTTATGGGGGCTGGTATGTGGTGCAAAGGAAGCACAAATTATGGAATGTGGTAGAACCTCCCAAAAACCACTAAGGACTGAATCTTGTCATGACCTCTTGTGTAAAACAGTACAACCACAAGTCTATAAAGTACAACTTGGCTAAGTAAATTTATCGAAACCCCCGGACTCATATCACCGGTAGTGGATAGGAGTGGATATGCAAGGGCAAGGGGAGGCCTAAAGGGACACCGAGTGGAGGGTGAAGTTTCCCAGTCGTACCAGCGTTGGGGGGAGTGGAGCCCAAATAGCGCTAGTAGCCGTGGTGAACATCCCGTGCAACGTATGGGACCCACCGCAAGTGGGAGCGGCCCATAGGGTGAGATGACAAAAGGGACTAGATACTTTGAAAAGTAACTGTGATGGTCTGCTTAACCACATGATTAAGGAATCGTGTGGGGCAACAAGTTGATTGTCTCTTGTGGTGAAAGTGTACAAACTCTGCAGAGTCACAACTATTCGAATAGCCATGCCCACGGTCAAGGGCGGACATGGGAACTTAACCAGATATAGTTCTATTTCAAAAACTTTATGGGTGGGAATGAAAAAGTGGACGGCAGTGGAAAGCCCTGTTTGAGTTGCCCTGGGTGTCGTCCCAGTGATAACGTAAGCGGCTATAACACTGAAGGTCTAGCTAGCATATGGTGCTGATGCCATGTAACAGTGGATGGACTCTGGATTACTATTATTAGCGCATTTTCTTACACATTATGTTCTTGTTCAAAACTGCTAAATCTCATGAAATTTCTATATATTATATTTTTACATAATACTTCTCACGAAGTAAAATGTCAGGAAGAATAAATAGAGTCGTAAGAAAAGAAGATGGTTGTTTGGGGTAAACGCATAAAGATGTGGGTGGATTCATGTCGGTCATAAAAAGGGGAAAATGATAGTGTGTATTCTGGGAGAGATGAATTGGTGGAGCCTAAATGAATACATAGGCTAGAAAGATTATTTAAATTATTTGTGGAGAATTAGGGAGTGCAAAGGTAATTACTGGATTACAACACTAATAACTAATATAAATTCTTGGAAGATGTTGGCGATAATGGGATTAATAGGACTTTATCAAATACTAGATGGATGAATTGAATTTTTAGGAATATTGGAGAAATGATAACAATTATTGGAGTATAATCTTGATCAATAATATTCTTGGTGGATGTATACTAGTGAATCGTAGACTTGATCACTGATATTCTTGGTGGAGGTATACTAGTGAATTAGTTAGAGATAGATAATGGAAAATAAGATTGATTATTGGAAGAGCAATTTATGGTTTTGGATCAATAACAAAAGGATTGAATTGTTAGAAAATCCCGATACGAATGATTTCGGTGGATTTAAAAGAAATTATGTTGAATAACTATTAGAATTTAGAAATGAAGAGTTGATGATTAGCATCCACAAGAATTGGATTGTTAGGAATTTAGAATTTTGAAGAGGTTGGTGGATCTGGAATAAAGAAATTGATAAATAGTGAACCCGAGATCGGATCCATGAATTGGTAGAAAAATTTAGATTCATATGGGAGCTAGTAACCTCGATGTGATTAATAGAATGTTTAGACAATGTAATGGGAATTGTTTGATCAGTGGATTAAATAGATGATTACACTCGCTGTTTGGAGTCTTAGACAACAATCAATAAAGAAAGTGTATCTTCGATGGATTAAGTCAATTATGGCAATCGCTGTGTGGAGTTTTAGGCAGTAACAATAACACTATAATTAAATAATAAAGCTACTAAAAGCAATTTGTGGCAAATAAAATAACCCGAGCCTCTCCTTTGATAAGCCATGCATACTATTTAGTTGCATCCTGTGTATTGGCTCGCGGAGCACAGTGGTTTGTGCTCACACTCGCTCTCACAACAAATCCAGAATCAAGAACTAGATCACTACGCTTCATCAACACTATTGGTCCTGATGGTAAAGAAGATGAAGATATCAACGGCTAGGTCACGAACCCCCAGTCCGCTGCCTATGGGCATGTCCTGAGGGTCCCACCTGTATGCTTCGTTCTTCCGCTACTGCAATTTAATGATTTCGGCCTGATCGGCCCATGAGTAAGTCTATTATTATATTTATGCTTCCGCATGATATGTATATTGTTGTCCATTACTATATCTGTGAGCACTATCTACTGGTCTAGGGAATAGTGCGGTGGAATCACAAAGGATTCCGGATTATAAAATCTGGGTCTAACACACATGCTCAAAATCTGGCTTGTCTCACTTCTGTCTCCATTCTGCTTTTGTCGCCAACTTTGAGCCCAAAGATGTATGTCATGCTCTTTCTGATGAGTTTTGGGTCAATGCCATGCATGAGAAGTTAGAGAACTTTGAGAGGAATTTGAGAGGAACAAGGTCTGGTCGCTTGTTGAGCCCCCTAAAGGTCTTAATGTCATAGGTACCAAGTGGGTTTTTAAAAACAAACAAAGTGAGGATGGGGTAGTCATTCGAAACAAGGCTAGACTGGTAGCTCAGGCTTTCTCTCAGGTTGAGGGTCTACATTTTGAGGAGACCTTTGCTCCTGTAGCTAGGCTAGAGGCCGTTAGAATCTTGCTTGCATTTGCAGTGTCTAAGGGCTTTAAGCTGTACCAGATTTCGAGAACCCTAAATACCCAACCATATCTACAAGTTTTCCAAAGCCCTGTATGGACTTAAGCAAGCCCCTAGAGCTTGGTATGAGAGGCTTAAATCCTATCTGTTGAGTCATGGATTTGAGATGGGTAATCTAGACAAGACCTTGTTCATTCGCAGGCATGGCAATGACCTTCTACTCGTCCAGATTTATGTGGATGACATTATCTTTGGCGGCTCTTCTCATGCTCTTGTTTCCTAGTTCGCTGATGTCATGAGTACAGAGTTGAGATGAGCATGATGGAAAAGTTGAACTTTTTCCTTGGCTTCCAGATCAAGTAGACTCAGGAGGGTACTTTTTTGCATCAGGGCAAGTACACTCGCGACCTCCTGAGACGCTTTGACATGAGTGATGGCAAGCCAGTGTCAACTCCAATAGCATCATTAGTTTCACTTGATCCAGATGAGGATGGCGAGCCAGTTGATCAAAAGGAGTACAGGAGCATGATTGGCTCCCTCTTGTACCTCACGGCCTCGAGGCCGAACATACACTTTTTCATGTGTCTGTGTGCTTGATTTCAGGCCTCTCCATGCGTATCTCACCGCTAGAAGATGAAGCGCATCTTTCGGTACCTTCGAGCTACCATAGACTATGGTATCTGGTACTCTTCATCGTACTGTCTTTCCCTCAGAGCCTATTCCGACGCAGACTTTGCCGACTATAGGATAAATAAGAAGAGCACTTCTGACACTTGCCAATTCATTGGCACTTCTCTCATTTCTTGGTCTTCTAGGAAGCAATCTAATGTTGCACAGTCCACCGCAGAGGCTGAGTACGTTGCTGCCGCTAGTTACTGCAGTCAGGTACTTTGGATGGTCTCGACCTTGCGGGACTTTAGGTTAGTCATAGATAGTGTTCCACTCTTTTGTGATAACACTTCTGCCATTAATATTGACAAGTACCTAGTGCAACACTCCAGGACCAAGCACATTGATATCAGATATCATTTCCTTAGAGACCATGTGGAGAAGGGTGACGTAGTGCTCCAGTTTGTAGAAAGTGACCACCAGTTGGCCGATATCTTTACCAAGTCTTTAGATAGCTCGAGGTTTTTGACCTTGCGGGGAGAGATTGGGGTGATCTGTCCTTATGTATTGTTGTGAGGGGGAGCTTTGTGCTTTATGTTTTATCTTGCTTATATGCTTCTGTCTCTGTTTGTTGCATTGCATAAGGGTGCATTCGGGTTAGTCCTTCTAGCATAGATTAGAGTGGTTTTCTTGCTTAGTTGCTTAGACTTCTTCCTCTTATCTTATGATTCTAGGATGCTGCTTATTAGTTGTGTCTATTCTCACTAGGTTGAGTTCACTCACTTATTATAGGTCTAGCGAGGGTTGGGCCACCCTTGGGTAGGCAGGGAACGTGTTTACTCTCTAGTTTGTTAGAAGACCAGCTAATAGTTCTAGAGTCATATGGGGTAGATGAGAGTCAGTCTGAGTCATAGTATTCTCTATATCTTATCCATGCTTTAAGGACTGTCTTTCCTTTTTCTTTGCCAGCCTCTCGTATTTATTGCTTTGGTTCAGAGGAGCTCATTGGGAATTTGCTAGATCTTAATATTGACATAACTCAACTTGAAGTAAAAGTGCATCTTTGATTGAGGGGGGCTGGATTTTCTTGCATTTCATGTCTTTTCAGCATCCAGCATAGTAATATAACTACATGGAGCCTTGATTATTATTCTTTTATGACTAGATTAATCTACATTACATCTTGCCATGATCTGTGTTAGGGTGCTTGATTTATCATGATTTTATATGTGTAGATGAGTCTTTTCCATGATAGGTTGATTAAACATGCACAACTTGAATTAAACTGTGTCAAGTTAGAACTTGTGCTTAGTCTATCTCTAGTTATCCTTTTATAATTCATGCCATGTCAAATAGGCTGAGTTGTGTCTTGAATCTGTATTGAGATTTAGATTGAGTTATGCTAGTTTCTTGATGAATCATGAGTTAGTACAAATTTTCTGTTCTTGAAAATGCAAAAATATCTCTTTTGTGCGAAAAAACTGATCTCACCAATTCTTTCTCATAAGACTGCTTGCCATTGCACTAGACATGAACTCAGGGGGAGTTTTGATTGACCAAGATCATTTCCTTAAGCTTCTGGCTTGGAGTGGTCACATAAGGCTTGAGATCTAGCACATGACTAAATAAAAAATGGTTGAAAACAACCATAGATCTCTCAAAGAAAAATCATGTCAAATGTACTAAACTTGCTAAAATTACAAAAACTGCCAAATACTTGAACAAATGTCTCATTCTTGAACTAATAGCACTCTAAATTGACTCAATGTTAGTTTCTTGATTCCACTTAGAATATTGACATGGCTTCCATCACCCTTGGATACCTTTAGCTAGACTATAATCTTGGATGACTTGACATGCTAAGAAATTCGACTAATTTTCAGATGATGATTTAATTGGTTTAACTTGTCTATACATGCATTATCATGATCTAGATAGCATTCAATTGTGTTATGGCTTGGTGTAATACTCAAAGAACATTTTGGATAATTTTCATGGCTCTTAATGCTTAAAATGAATAAGATATAGTCATTTCAATCAAATCATGCTCCATTTTCTTCCTTGTATCTTCATGATTTTATGGCCAAAAGAGGGAGAATATTGGAGAAAAAGTCCTTTCAAGGGAACCTTCTGGAGCTTTGGAGAAAAATTTGCTCTTTCTGTTTTTACTCCAGTGTTCTCTTTGGCCAACATGGTCTTGACTCTCTCTGTCCTTCTTTTAGACCATGTGTGACTCTCTTTCAAATTAAAAAAAGGGGAAAACAAACAAACTCAACTTTATGCTTTTTCTGTGTTTGTTAATATACTCATCAAGGGGGAGATTGAGAGACCATGTGGAGGTGATCGCATGTGTGTGATGAGTAATTGACACTTGTTTTAGAAAGTTTGAGTTGTGTGTTTTGTGTCAAGTCGTAGCATAGCGCAGTTTGGCGCAGTCAGGAGTGGTCAACATCGTCAGAAAGGCTCCAATTTCGTTGTATCACCTAGGAATCGGCCATATGGACTTTTGATTTGCTCATAATGACGTGGTTTGTGGTCGTAGTCTATGAGCGTTGCATATTTTATGATTTCAATCTGCCGTAAGTAGGTTATGACCAGTAGGGATGTTTTGCAAGTAAAGTTTTCATGTTACAGATTTCTATTCATAATGTTTCGAGCAGTGCTATGTGATGTTTTCTTGTCTATGATGGTTGCAGGATTTTGAGGCTAAGTCGTGGTGAGGCATGGGATGGCCGGACTAGGCACAGGCGGTGCAAGGTCAAAGCGATCAGGAGTTGATGAAGACGGTGAGGGTTCAAGGTGGTTGCAAGGCTTGGACAACAAGGCAAGAGTAGAAAACGGATTCGGTTGGAGATAACGGGTAAAGTGGAGGTTGTTGGAGTTAATGGGTAAAGTACTGAGTTTGTTGGAGCTAATGGGTAAAGCAAGATGTAAACCCGGTAACTTGAAGCTATAAATAGGAGGGTTGTTCCCTAGTGAAGTAGTTAGTTTTTGCCTGGTTTCTTTTCTACGTGAGTTGTGTCTGGAGAGCACGGTTGCTCATGTGTGGCGTTTAGCTTTTGTTTTCTTTTGTGTGTGTTGCTCAGGATGTGAGAGCTGGTATGAAATGGCTGTAGAAAATTTTGTTAATGCAATCATCCATGTCTATTCCTCAATCTTTGAGCTGTTCTTTCTGTGATGTGATGATCGCTTGTTCTCTGTTCTATCTCGTCTCCTTTGGTTCACTAGTCAATGTTTGCTTTCTGGCTCTCTAGTTCTTTCGTTTTGCCTGAGATTTGTTTCTGCTCTGAACTGGGAATCTCCTCAAAGCCCCTTGGCTACCTTATCCCCAAGAGCGAAGATTTCAAAAGCAGTATTCTTTTCAAAAGATTGTTCGCTACAGATTTCCCCTATTTCTTCTTTGTATAGGGTTTATTGTTCATCATTGGCAGAGGAGTTTTGTGTTCTCGGTTCCTGTTCGTTTAGAGGATGAATTCTAGATGTGTTTAAAGTCCCATGACCAAAAGATGCAAGAATCTCGAGTTATGCAGAAATCAGATTTTTCGGTCATGAGCTCTGTAATTCCTCTGTGTTGATTTTGATCTCTGTTCTTTTCAGAGAAGCAATCAAGCGTCGTGAATTTTCTTAGCCAGAGAGAGTGATTCTGTTTTGTTTAAAATCTTCTGACCAAATGATTATTTTTAGTGATCATACGCTTTGTCTTCGGTTTTCCTTTCGGCAACATGAGTATTTATTGTTCATCTTGTTTTTAGTTGCTTAGTTTCTTCGCTCCAGTTGGTGTTCGTCCAAGTAACTCAGTTGTTTTTGTCCTCTTAGTTTCAGGCAATCAATTTCTCTATTGGTTCCTCCTTCTTGGTTCAACTTTATCTATTCGGTTTGATAGCTCTGTCTGCTCTCGGCCGGGTGTCTGATTCTTGGCTTTCTTGTTCATTCTTCATAGTTTCAGGCTTTTTGCAGTCGATCACGTTTTTCCGCTATCTATTTTCCTACCGAGCTGTTCTTTCAGTCTGTATTTTCTCTTCCTGAGGTCAGTCCGTTGTTTTTTTTTGAAATCCTGATTAACTGACCTGAGAAGCACTGCGATTGTTTGATCTTTTCTCTACTTTTGTTTCATCTTCGCAGTAGTTACTGTGCTTTCAGTTTTCAGTCACTTCTTTGCTTCAGTCTGTTTTTCGGTCTACGGCAACTAAAATACAAAACCAAAACTAAAATAGACTCTATTCCTGGTCAAACCGAAAACACTTAGGCGGTCTGACCGCTCTTCCTTTGGCGGTCAGACAGGCTTTGCTTCGGCGGTCAGACTGCTTACACTCTTGCGGTCAGACTGGCCTCAATACTTGCATTTGGTTGCTTGCTCTCTGGACTACTTCATTTTTCTTGTCTCATTTTTCCTTGCTGTTTTTGCTCTTTTTCAGTTTCCAGTGAGCATTTATCTTCTTGCTTCATAGCTATTATAGTTATCGGAGAAGAAGTTCGTGTGTATACTTGGGGCGGTTTGAAGGCACCATTCAGCCCCCCCCCTCTGTTACCATTTTGGTCCTACATAATGCTTCTACAATCTGCTGAGTTTGAGCTACTCGAAGCATTTCTATCTTTTTACAAGACATACCAAGAACATTCAACAAATATGTAAGTTGTTGAAAGAACCAAACAAAATCACTATGCTCTTTAGCAATAGCATCAAGAATTAATTGAAGTTGATAAAAAAAGCAATGAATATAATAAATAGAATGAGATTTATCCATAACTAGTTTCTTTAGACCATTACTTGACCCTTCATATTACTAGTTCCATCATATCCTTACCCACAAACCATAGATAAGCTCAATAAATGATCCATAAGCAAAGACTCAATTGCTAAGCAATAGTGTTTTCAATATGGAGAACACTGACAAACCTCTCAACTACCCTTGTTTATCATCATAACGCAAGCAAAGAGTCAGTTGTTCTTGTTGGTACACATCACTAGAGTCATCGGTAAGTATTACAAAATAATCATCACCAAGATCATCTATGATAAGCCTAGTAGTTTCTTTGGCACAAGAGTTGATGATATCTTTCTGTATCTTATGAGAAGTCATTCGACTAGTCTTTGAAGCATTTTTTAGAATGATCTTGTTAACTTCTTCAAAATTTTCTACTAGCCAATTTAAAAGCTCAAGAAAATTTATTTTTATTTTTTGAGTCTACACTTTCATCATGTCCACGACAAGTCAACCCTTGACGCAAAATAAACCTCAAGCATTTAAGTGAATAGGTCAAGCGGGATTTATACATAGCCTTCTGTTGTTTGGAGTTTGAAGCAAAAGATTCTTTAATTAATGCTTTAGGTTTAATAAAGAAATCGTATTCTCTTTAGCTTCATTGTGGGTACTATCAGCACCCTCAACATGTCTGTCAAGTCTATTTTTTATGGTTCTAATTTCTAATTTCTCCATTCACAAAACTATCTTCACCAACATAATTAGTTTTATACTTGAACAAATAACAAATGAAGTAAAAGGCAGCATCTCATTCCACACTATACTCAAGCCAGTTATATTAGTCAAAGCAACTAGCTAAGAAGTGACGCATACCTCCAATATTTTTTTTTGAAAAATTATGTACCCATGGTTGACATGGCCCCAATGCAATGTATCACCTTCTCATAGTATCTTGTTCATTAATATCATAGCCTGTGATGGAATCCTCTTTGCATGATCATGCGGAAGCAAATCAACATCATAAATGGCTTCATCATCTTCTGTGATTAGGGACAATGGTGAGTCTATCTCAAGTTTTGTGCTTGCACCTACCTCAGCTTCTGTGCTTGGCGTATCATTGCCATTGTGTGCATGCACTACCAGTTGCAGCATATTGGAAGGAGAATTGATCTGATTCTGAACTTGGCTTTCAACATAAATCAATTTTGGCATCGAGGTGGAATCTATCTTCTTTGTCTTTCCTTCTCTCTCCCATAAAGATTTCAAATCTACAGACATCTTCTTTACTTTTCAAAGCTCTAAGATTTACAATTCATAAAAAAAAACAAGATTCACTGATCACAATGCAAAATAACACAAACAAAAATGGTGATTTGGGATTTGGGTTTGCCTGTTCAGGAATTGGGGATTTGAGATTCACTAGTGGCGGTGTGGGTGTGGTCAACTGGGGACTCTGGATTTGGGCACACCGGCTCACCTTCTCGGCCTCCCTGGCTAGCTATTGCCGGTGGCGCCCAAGCCCTACATGTTCTTCCTCTGACCCTTAGGTCAGCCCACTGCCGCGCACGGCCGCTATGGCCTGCGGGCTTGTGCCGCAGCATCGCTACCTCCTCGCACCCCACTCCCGCTTGCGGCCTGCTGTCTTGCTCGCTAGTGCATGCCGCCGCTGTTTGGCCCACTGGCCGCTTGTCTCCTCCGTGTGGCGTGCGCACGCCTGTGGCACATGGCTGAACCACCGAGTGACGGAATGAGTCGAGCTAGAGAGAGAGAGAGAGAGAGAGAGAGAGAGAGAGAGAGAGAGAGAGAGAGAGAGAGAGAGAGAGAGAGAGGGATATTGGGGACTAAATTCATTAATATTTTAACTTTATTGTTAGATAGACGACAGTCACTATAATCATTTGGCAAAAAGACGACAGTCACTATAATCATTTGGCAAAAGAAAATTAAGCGTATATACTTAGCTCCATCATTTATTTGGACGGCAAGCACTCACCTTTTAGTTGGTGGCGAGTCATGACGCCATCGATCTTTTTGTGTGGTCAGTCCAAATATGTGCGCTATGTATGGTCCAAATCCACCCAGCAGAATGCATGGAAATCCCGGGGCTTCCTGCATGGCTTCACACCTTCCCCATAAAAAACTTTTCACCACATTTCTGTGGAACGTTCCTGGATTCGTCTGCGTGCATACCTGCACGATCTTTGCCATCTAGATGCACGAGGATATAGCAAAACTGATGTGGCATGCATCTCGACTGAAAGTAATTAATTAGTAGATCGAGCCTCAGAACGGCTGCTTTGATTGTCTGAATGTGCTGATTTCTGGTCGGGCAACTAGAAATACAACCCGCGCTATTGCGTGACGTTGCATGTCATCGCAGCATGTGACCCCTTCTTCTATTTATTTTTATTAAAGAAAAAGGGAAATGATAAAGCGTTAAATCTTATGTTGTGTCTGCGTAAGTGCGTATGCTATCTTACTGGATAGACAAATTCGAAACTCAAAGAATGAACAAAAAGGAATAACTGAATGATTCAACATACAAAACAATGTTGCATAAAAATACCACAGACACATATTCATCTCCATATACAGAAGGCACATGCACCTAGAATTGTTTTACGAATAATCCATTTTTTATTCGAAATTACATAAATATACCTGCAACAAATTTTTTTACAAAAATAGGCTCCAGTCGCCCCCCCCCCATTGGGCGACTAGAGGTAATCGCCCAACCACCGCGCGACACCTTGGCAGTTTGGTAACGGTTGGGCGAGTTATTGCTGTCGCCCAACCGTTGAGCGACGGACATGCCGTCGCTTTACTGTTGGGCGAAAGAGATTCCTGTTGCCCAACGGCTGGGCGACAGAAACGGATTAAAACCCAGCGGCAAGCCCGGTCGCGGCTGCCGCTGTTCATTGTTCGCACATTCGTTCGGCGACATGAGAGAGGAGCGGAGAAAGAAGGGAAAGGAGAGAAGAGGAGGAGAAAGGAGGAGAAGAAGAGGAGGGGAAAAAGAGCGCGGGATCTTCAGATTTAGGTATTTTTTTCGAAAGTTTCTGTAGTACATCACATTTGTAGTATATTTGTATAAAATGTCAGAGGTAGTAAAATTTAGTATGGAAAATTTAGTATAGAAATTTTTATCAAAGGATTTTTTAGTGTAGAAATTTTAGTATAGAAAATTTTAGTACAGAAAATTTTAGTATATAAAATTTTAGTATAGAAATTTTAGTACAATTTTTAGTTTAGAAAATTTAGTATAGAATTTTGTAGTATAGCAATTTTAGTGTAGAAATTTTAGTACAATTTTAGTATAGAAAATTTAGTATAGAAAATTTTAGTATACAAAATTTTAGTATAGAAATTGTAGTACAATTTTTAGTATAGAAAATTTAGTATAGAATTTTGTAGTATAGCAATTTTAGCATAGAAATTTTAGTACAATTTTTAGTATAGAAAATTTAGTATAGAATTTTCTAGTATAGCAATTTTAGTATAGACATTTTATTAAAAATTTTAGTATAGAAAATTTAGTATAGAAAATTGAGTATAGAAAACTTTAGAATAGAAAATTTTAGTACAATTTTAGTGTAGAAAATTTAGTATAGCAAGTATAGCAATTTTAGTATATTTTAGTACAATTTGTAGTATAAAAAATTTAGTATAGAAAATTTAGTATAGAAATTTTTAGTATAGAAATTTTAAGTATAGAAATTTTAGTACAATTTTTAGTATAGAAAATTTAGTATATAATTTTCTAGTATAGCAATTTTAGTATAGAAAATTTGTAATATACATTTGTTAGTATGGAACATTTTTAGTACAAAGATTTTAGTACAATTTCTAGTATAGAAAGCAAACGTAGTGTAGATCTAGCTAGAAAAAGTTAAATATTTGTTATACTAAATTTATTAAACATGTAATTTTACAAAAGTAACAACATGCGTATGAAATCTGCATGCAGGTATGGCGTGTGACTGGCAGTATTCCCTGTTGGACGAGCACGTGGACCGCGTGCATTGCGCTTCCCGTCGTGTGCCGCCACCGGGGAGGGCGGACGAGCTGGCTAAGGTGGGAGTGGTCCGGATGCGCACACTCGCGTGGCCTGGAGACTCACGCCCGTTGGACAGCTAGGTTTGCACTACGCCATCGTTTTAGTGCCGCCGTAAGAACGTTCCGTGCTGACCTTCACTTTGTTTGCAGGCTCGGGATGCCGGGCTACTCCCTGTTGCCCGAATGGTGCAGGCCACGGAGGAGGATGGACCCGCCTTGGCCGCGGGCGGGAACGAGGTCGGGGAGCAATCACGACGCTTCCCGTTCGACCGCTCCCTGCTGACGGCTTTGGTGGACCGTTGGCGGCCCGAGACGCGCACTTTCCACCTCCCATTCGAGGAGATGACGCCGACCCTGTAGGATGTGTCCCTGCTTCTTGGCCTTCCGATCGCGGGAGGTGCTGCCTTCCTACTGGAGGCCCCGGTCGAGTGGCACGATGACCTGCTCGCCAGATTTGAGGGGGTCCTTCCACCGGGTGCCGTGGGTCAGTACTACATCTTCCCGGCGAATCAAACCCACGGGCCGTCGCTGAGGTGGCTGGCACAGTTCCGGGCACGTGGTCTTTACAATCGATCGTCTCATCGAAGCTCTTATTTGCGTTATTATGGACTAATAACATCTTGTTTGCATTTAGGTGGAGCGGATGGACCCAGAGGCGAACGATCACCAGGTCTCGCGCCACTTGGAGGTGTACTTGTTGTGGCTGTTTGGCTGGGTGCTCTTCACCAACAGCCACGGCAACAACGTCGACGTGCGCCTCATCGCTTATGCTAGGGCGATCGCGGACGGCGAGCCCCCCAGGTCAGTTGGGGATCGACCGTACTTGCCGCGATCTACTGCGGCCTGTGCAGTGCGTGCTCGAGGACCAAAGCGAACTCGATCCTCGCGGGTTGTCCCCTACTACTGCAGCTGTGGTCGTTCGAGCGCTTCAGCCTTGGACGACCATTACTAGACGACACGAGTCCATACGGGCCCGACATGTATCAAGGGGGAGACGTCGACCAGCCGACGATGGGTTCTATTTGGTGTCATCGACGGGTAAGTCATATGTCAATTAGTTATTTCCTTTATACTAACGACGGTCATACGTAACATCTATTCATCCTTGCAGGTGCAGTTCGCACATGTCCAGGTCACACGGGCGTATCTGCCCTTTGTTGAGCAGATCGACCGCCTCATGGCCGAAGACGTGCGCTGGGAACCGCACTCACAGGCGGTAGTGGAGGACCGTGCTCCCGATGGATTGTCGAGTCTGTGCTGGCGCGGCCGGGCTTTCTGGCTGATGCGCTGGAAGCTCGTCTACGACATCTTCATGGAGGACTACTCACCGCAGCGAGTGATGCGGCAGTTTGGTCTCTTCCAGGCTGTGCCGGTACCTGTCAGACCTGCAGTGCCGCCTCCTGTGCACGCGTGAGTGCCCGTGTCTTATAAATTTGTACATACTTACTACTTCATTGGAAATTACTAACGAAGTGGTCTTACAAGCAGGCACAATAGAAAGGGAGTGAAACGCGGCACGGAGTGGACGGTGAAGATGCAAGGGTGGGTTGCTCAGTGGGACGGTGCCCTTGATGACGTGGTTGATGAGGACCGCCCCTACGACAGCACAGAGTACACGGAGTACCTGCAGTGGTACCAGACGCGGACACATACGAGGCTCGTACATGTGGTGGACCCGCCCCCTGCACACCTCCCCGCTCCGACAGACACGTATCCCGCGCACCTGGCGCGGGATACGCACATCGCGGTACGTTACACGTATTTTTGAACATTCACTACTGCCAATGCTATCTTGGATAATTAACCATTTTATGTCTTTTCCTTCAGTCTGACGTGGGTCTTTTGCTTCCTATCTTTTTTGCTGTATGTGAACCTATTTGGTAAACGTACTACTACTACTATAGCTAATGGTGCTTCCATTTTCATTAATTTGAAATATAGTTGCGAGCCGTAGGCCCAATATTTGTGCAAATCAAGTACATTCATCTAGTTAGCATCCATAAGGCAACTAATTCTGATAGTGAAAGCAACTCAATGTGCATGTATAGGAGGAACACGGCGTAGTGCCCTTTAAGGTGCAATAAGATGCACTGATGCAACAACAGGAATTTAAACAACATCTGATAGGATTATAACAATCCTATCATGTTGTTAACTGATATTCTATCCAAGAAGAAACAACTAACAATAGTAACTGCAAAAAGAAGTCTTAACTGCAAGTGCTATTCGTCGCAAATATTTGCATTTCACAGCAAATAGATCGTCAGATGATAAACCAAGCACATTGAGACATTCTTTTATATATATATATATATATATATATATATATATATATATATATATATATATATATATATATATATATATATATATATATATATATATATATATATATATATATATATATATATATATATATATATATATATATATATACACACATACATACAGCGCTTATTTTTTTGCATGCATACTTGTGCACACTGAAAGTTATTTATGCGATGAGTGAAGTTACTACCAAATACATGTAGAGTTACTACCAATTGTGTAGTGTTATAACCGATGAGAACTCTATATATATTTGCCAAGAAATTTCAAGCAAGATTTTACACTGCACATTTGAATAGTAATTATATATATATATATATATATATATATATATATATATATATATATATATATATATATATATATATATATATATATATATATATATATATATATATATATATATATATATATATAGGACGAGTGTTTCATGCACCTTGGTGCCTAGGCACCAATATCAATACCCGTTGATTTGCTTTGAGATTCATAACGCTTGATGTGGGTATCTTCATATACCCATAAAAAGTATATTTGAGATGTCAAACTCAAAAAAATTAAATTCAACTTCAGTTTAATTAGTTTGAACTATTTTTACGGTATATACTCATTTGAGTCGCATTGAACTCAAAAGTAGTTCAAATTAGTTTGAACTGAGTTCAAAACTTACTTACCATAAATATATCAAGGGTATAAAACATTTCCATACCCAAACTCAAAAAATTATCAATCATACACGTGTATCGGACGGTTCTTGATGTTGGTGCCTAGGCACCAAGGTGCCTTATGTAATTTTCCTATATATATATATATATATATATATATATATATATATATATATATATATATATATATATATATATATATATATATATATATATATATATATATATATATATATATATATATATATATATATATATATATATATATATATATATATATATATATTCACAATTGTAGTAACTCTACACAATTGGTAGTAACACTACACTATATATATATATATATATATATATATATATATATATATATATATATATATATATATATATATATATATATATACACACACACACGCTGAAAAGTTACTGTTGTGCGTGAGTGAAGTTACTGCCAAACATATGTAGTGTTACTGCCAGTTGTGTAGTGTTACAACTAATAGTAACTCTATATGTGTTTGGCAGTAATTTCACTTAGCACGGTAGTAACTTTTCGGCGCGCATTTTACATCTGCATGTGGAATAGTAATTATACACACACACCAAAATTTTACATTTTTAAAGCTCTGGCTAAGAAAGGCACTGGTGAAATACAATCATCTGAAGTACTGCTAAACTAATGGACTTTATGTCTTACGGAGCAAGAGCATCATGGATGTCGTAGTATGAAATGTTCAAATTTTGATCCTTCCTATGAAAAACAGGCCTAGGTGATACCAACTCCAGCATTTATGGTACTGATATAGGATATGTACTGGTTTCATAAATCAATTGCTGAAACAACTACAGTTCTTAGTGAACTGCTTTGGAATTTTCCCCAAGAAGAGTGAGCCAATGAAATGCCTACATAAGAATTAATGAATAAGTACAGTGGCTGATGTAAGCACACCAAATTTGTATATGCAAATTTTGAACAGCTAGGATTTTCATAATTTTAGTCTAAACTGGCCTAATCAGACAAATATCCTGCCATCTGTCCCTTGTTATCATAGCTACATTACTAAGCCTGAGTATATTCAATCTATTTTTTCGTAGTCTCTAACCATAAGCTCCTTTTCCCTTCAACAGAACAAATAAGAAAAAAAAACTATAATCTAGTTACATGTAAGCACATAGTATTTTTATCCATTCCCTTTCTGTTGTTTAGAAAACTTAACTGAAAAACTTATGAGCCTAGGTTAACTGATAAAAGAGAAACTTACACACAGTGGAAGTACTGAACCTATGAAATAATTAGCCTTTTATTGATTACCATGCTTCTAATATCGAAAAAGAAGTGGCATTGAATGGATTATTAGTTTAACAAACTGAAAGGATGCTTTCATTTCAGCTATCAATTCAACAGAGAAATCACCTTTTGGTCAAGTACATGCAAAGTTTCAGGTGCAGAAACTCATATAAGCACTATTTTTCATCTTGTTATCTTAATGCTCCATGGAAAATATATCACAACAGACTCACTAACCCAACACTTGACTTACTTATTAGAAAAATGATTCTTCACTTTTTTTATAGTAAGTTCGAAAGCATTAACTACTAACTGAAAGGTAGCATGATTGATTAATAACCATATATTCGGAGTATCCCTAAAAGTGTAGCAAATATATATAAGTCGTGATACCAATATTATCAAAGCTGCAAATTATGAAATTTATAGTATCTTGAAGTCTTCCGTAACAAATAAAATTAGAAAGATATAATTAGTATGAACTTGTGAGCACAAATTACTTTTTTAAAGCTACTACACAAAAATCATAATCTGTGTTGGAACTACCTGCTACCATCTAGATATCAGAATCTCACAAAATTCTGGAGGAAAAAGGAGAAGAGAAGAAGAGAAGAAGAGATTCAGTAGCGCATGAATTGGGATTGAAAGGGACCGGCCTGCTTGTTTAACAATTTGCTACCACAATTACTATTTTGAAATGCTATAAATTAACCTATCCCCGTGACTTATACGATCTCATTTTGTCTATGCAGTGTAATCGCAATTTTGTCAGAAACTACAGCCCTGTACTTTGAAACATATGAAAACCAAACCTAAAATGACATCTTTACACCACCACCATACCATATCTAATCCCATGTTGTAGCCATTTTTGTTAGAACGGAACCCAAATCAAGCCCAATTCAAGCTTCCGTAGCCCAAATGCACTGTAAAGCTCCAAACTTCGTATCCCTCACACCTCTCGAACACAAATAGAGATCGAGATCGATCCCTTTCCTTCTCGTTCGTGGTCTGGCGCTTGGACTGCACACAGGCGGCAGGGTCGAAGTTTCGGTGTTGAACAGGGGCGAAGCCAGCGGGGAGGCTTAGTGAGGCTTGAGCCTCACCTCCCCCGGCGGCGGAACCCCCCCCCCCGGCGAGCGCCGCCCCACCTCCCCGGCGAGCGGCACACCCCCACCCCCGCCGGCGACAAACAACACAGAGCAGAATCCACTCCATAAACAACACAAAGCATAGCGGCAGCCCATTTCCAGGCCCAACAAAATTTATCTAGCCCACCAAAACACCCACTGAACAAAGCGATCGGCTCCATTTACTCCCCATTTCCACTTCCCAGACGGCAGCAGACCTAGAAAGACCAGTCGGCGCCGCCAGCCCGCCACAACGCAAACACGCAGAGGCCAGATGGAGGGGTGTTGGGGCGGCCGGCGAGGTGCGCGCGCGCGGTAGGCGCCGCGCGGAGCCGGCCGAGGAGGCTTTGCCGATCTGCGGCAACCGGCGGAGAAGTTGGAGCGGGCGGCGAGCCGACGAGGGGGCCGAGCCGAGGCGGGGGCCGGATCGGGCGGCGAGGCGGCGCCCGGCGAAGTCTGGCAGCGCGCGGGTGCCGCGAGGAGCACCGAGGAGCGAGGCGAGCAGCGATTGAGTGAGACGTGAAACAGTGAGAGAGACAGAGTGAGCAGGCAGCCGCGGACGAATCGAGAATATAAACTATAAAGCGTTGGCGGTCGACGCGATTGCGCTGTCTGCGCCTGGGTGGACGAAGCGAGGAGAGACGGGTGTCACGAGAAATATAGAATTGAGGCATTTGCCGGATTGTGGCCTTCAGGTAACTTTTCTCTGATCTATTTTATCAATTTAGACATTTAGTATTTTAGAGTTTAGATTTTAGACTTTTAGTGTATATAGATAGGTTTTAGATTTTAGAGTTTAGATTCCAAGGCATGAAGTCGCGTAGAATGCATTTGCCTGTGATTCAAATTTGCCTCGTGGTTCAAATTAGCTTATTTGTAGTATGTTTCATAATTCATATGATCTAAATTTTCATTATTATTCACATGTTTATATTATATCACTATTTTTCATATGTTTCATACACAGGTGATTTATTTCTATTCCGTACTCATAGCAGAATAATTATATATTATTGGGTATGCGCTTTCTATTGTTGAGGTACGTACTTTGTATTTCTCTGTTTTTCGTTGTTTGCCTCTAGGACTCCAACTGTGTAATTTCTGAATGAATTTGAAATTCTATAAGAGTATAAGACTATATTTGTGTCAACGTAGTTTAGTCCGACAAATAATTCAGCCCACCCTCAATTTTAATCCTGGCTTCGCCACTGGTGTTGAAGATCTTGATCATGTCGGCAAGCTGCACGCTCCTGGCGTCAACCGCCCCGCTCACCGGGAACATGATGGAGAGGACTGCGAGCCGTGACCTCGAAGACTTGGCACAGAGAAATTTGATGATTTGCCCCACTTTCTTTGCAAACAGCTGATTTGCCCCATCTTTGATATGAATTGATTATTTACCCCATCTTTGAATTTTTATTTGATCATTTGCCCTCTTTATATTTATAAACCATTTCCTATTTTTGTAATGCTAATTTATGTTGAAAAATTATCAAATTGCCCACGCCATCTGATTTTCCCATCCCGTGACGCCGAGCCGAGTCCTTCTCTGTCAAACGCCATCTCCCGATTTTTCCAACTGATAAAGCAAGTAAAGCACTCCTGCCAAGTGCCAAATCAACCATACAAGACTAAGCGAATTCACATTTCATTAAGTTCAAGCAGTGTCACTATTTTCTTTCAAGAAATACGTCAGGCGTTCTCTTTCAGGGCCAAAGGCATCAATTTTTTTTAAAAAAAATGCAGTTCATATCAACAGGAAGTACTAAGCACTCAATATGGCGCCGCAAACTACAAATCAAAGCTAGACAAAGAACAATCCAAATTACATTCAGATATATCTGAACTCTTCTCTGGATATTGATTGCAATGTTTTCTCCGGAACCATTCATTGCAAATTATTAGTGAATTGTTTCCATGATCCTATGCCAATAAGCAATAGCAGCTGCGGATTAGAAACTATGCTCAGCGAAATTCCCAAGAACCTAAAAAAATCACACGCACACACACACACACACAAAAAGAGTCCGTACTATCACCATCCTCCTACGCTGCCGCCGCGGCTGTCAAATTCAACTCAGCCCCAGACGTCGCTGGCGCCATCGATGTCACACAAGGCTTCGATTACATTGACGAGGAGTCGTCGGAATCCACACGGCTATCTGAATCCGTCGGTGCAACCGCAGGCATCGCTGGCGTATGGCGCCCCGACTACTTGGCAGGAGTGCTTTACTTGCTTTATCAGTTGGAAAAATCGGGAGATGGCGTAGAGAAGGACTAGGCTCGGCGTCATGGGATGGGAAAATCGGTTGGCATGGGCAATTTGGTAATTGTTTAATATAAATTAGCATTACAAAAATAGGAAATGGTTTATAAATGTAAAGAGAGCAAATGATCAAATAAAAATTCAAAGGTGGGGCAAATAATCAATTCATATCAAAGATGGGGCAAATCAGCTGTTTGCAAAGAAAGATAGGGCAAATCATCAAATTTCTCGGGCGGCGTCGCGATGATGGAGCAGCGACAGCTCTGGCGTGGGGAGGAAATCGCACCGGTGCGGCGTGGTGAGCTTCCAGAGGCGGTGTGGGGGTACGGTGATGGGGTGAATCAAGCGGCGGCGGTGTCTAAGGAAGATGGGAGTGGGGGCGAGATGAGGTGACCGACGGCAGAGGATCGGGAGATGGAGGCAACGGTTAGGGGAGAGGCGCCGGAGTTTCGGGCGAGGCGGCGTGTTTGAGTGGGGGAAGTAGACAGAGGGAGCATAAGGGAGCTGGAGGAGTTCGTCGGCGGCGATGTAGGCCGCCCGAGATGATAGATTGGAGCGGCGGCGCGGTAGGACCCAGGTGTTCTAGTTACCGGCGGCGCGATTGGAGGGAGAGGGAGGTGGAGCGGTGGTCCAAGCAGAAGAGGAGAGCAAGGAGACGGCGACGGGGCGGGGGCGGGGGCGGGGGCGGGGGCGGTGGAGGCAGAGACGGACGGGCGCCACTGCCCAAATGGGCCGCCAGAACGACACGGTCCGGCCCGAACAGGGTACGCCACAATTAGCCTGATATGGCTGATCCGGTCATCAATGGCCTGTTAGAGCAACTCCAGCAGTAGCCCTCAAAATAGGGCCCCTACTTTTCATTTGAGGGCTCTCCCTACTTTTGAGGGCCCTGTTTTTTTGCATCTACTCCAACAGCACCCCTCAAATCTAAGCCCTCAAATTCATCCCACAACACACTGACACATGGGACCCACTCCTAAATCAGGTCGGAGGCGTCGGGCGGAGACGTCGGGCGGAGCGGCGGCGTTAGCGGGCGTCGGCGGCAGCGGCACGGGCGTCGGGCGGCAGCGTCGGCGAAACGTCGAGACGCAGCGTCGGCGGCGTCGAGGCGGCGGCGGCGGCGACGACGACGAGCGGCGTCGTCGCCGCGGAGCGTCGAGCGGCAGCGTCGGGCGCGTCGCGAGGCGTCGGATTTTGGGAGGAGGCGGCGGATTTTGGGGTGGAGGCGACGGCGGAGGCGACGAGAGCGGGCGGCGGAGAGCGGAGCGCGAGGCGAGGCGGCGGCGAGCGAGCGCGCGGCGGCGAGCGGCGGGGCGAGCGGGCGGGGGATTCGGCGGGGGGGCGAGCGGGCGGCGGGCGGGGGAATCGACAGGGGGCGGGGAAATTTTGGGGGGAGGCGGGGAATTTTGGGGTGGAGGCGGGGGAAGTTTCATGAGGGGGAAAAAAACAGGAAAATGAGGGGTGGAGGGGGAGCCCCTAGGAATGAGGGGTAGGAGGGTGATTTGAGGGGCTCCTCAAATTTGAGGGCTCTAGTAGGGGCCCTGCTGGACCTCTATTTTTACCTCAAGCTCTCAAATATGAGGTTTGAGGGCTCAAGTAGGGGCCCTGCTGAAGTTGCTCTTAAGCATAATGGCCTGATCTGGTATTGTCCTGATGCTGCCCTGTCCGTAACCGTTGCTCCACCATTGCCGCCCGCAGCTGCCATTGCCGCCAGCGCAAGTGGACACCTCGGTTAGGTCCATATCAGCGGGGTCAATCTTGTTTATGAGGAAGCAGAGGAGGTCCCTAGTCTACAGGCTCTCCAAGTTGAACTTTAAGAGTCTGTCCAAGCCGTGCATAGAGAACTCGGCTCACTGGTCAAGTGCGAGCATGGATATTGTTTACATGAAGATGGTAGGGGTGCATCAGACGGTAGCCGCGTACTGTTCCTTCTTGTTCCGCTACAGTCTGCATAGAAAAGGAACTCAAAATCTAAATAATGTTAATATTGAATGTATATTTATCCTTAATGCCCAACGAGTATATTTTTACTATGTTCTAGCAATATACACACTATGAAACTTTTACTGTCACAGTGTATCAAATTTACCACATGTACCATGACATTTTACTATGCCATAAAAAATGTTACTGTACAATAGATACAACTTTACTATGATACAACATAACTTTTACTATCAACTACGTTACCTCGATGGGGTCATCTGTGGTTTTCCTCTTGCTCCTTGTGGGTTTCTTACTAGCAACTTTAGAGGGTGCAGATGCTTGTGGTTCATGTGGGGACACCCGGATTTACCAGGAATATCCGTCTTCACGCAACTGTATAAGATTTTAGTTGTGCATAGATGATAAATAACATGCTTACGATTACAATACCATAATAGAGTTTTACATAAAATATGACGTAACTGTCGATTACAGAGTTTTAAGATTTTCAAGCCAAACTTACTTATATTACAGACAAAAGACACACCATAGGTTACGCATGATTGTAGGCTCAACCTAGAATTTGTAATCTTCACCATCATAGTACTTATCATCTGCTAGCATATCCTCTTCACATTATTCATTGTCAAAACTAAAATAAGCAAGAATGAGTACATTCGTACTCAACAAACCACGGTGGTAAAGTTTCATAATGCAACTAAGGATTTCAAAGAAAATGTCTGGCAAGGAGGGTTTATCTTGGACCTATCATTACTGCTACCCATAGTTTTATTTGCAAAGCATTTTGATTTGAACCAAATAAAGTTAACAATTGTTTTGAGTAGGGGCTTTATGATTCAACGTCATGAACAATACCACATTTAACCCTCAAAAGACTACTTATGCCTCAAGTTTAGGAATCACCCCACAACATAGCTTCATTAGCCGAAAGCACAGCACATTCGGATGATTCAGGTTTAATCTCTACAGAGAGTGCTTAGCTTTGCCCATGAGATGTCTTCAACTTGCAATCATTGAGAGACAACAGAACCGTTCAAAAGTCCCACAACTTTAGTTTCCATCCGGTAGAAGTCAGTGCCATTCTAGCCATCAGGGTCATACCAAGTCTACAGTATGTCGTCTGGTGACTACTTACATGGGTTCTACTGTTGTGTAGCTCGATAAGTGGCACTCGAAAGTCCACTCCGGCTCACCCTCAACTACTAGTATCAATCTCCTACTCGAAAGGGAATATAGCCATAAATTATTACTTACTGAGAGAAAAAATAAAGAAAGTCTAATTTTTCATTTAAATAGACCTCTTTTATGGATCGAATTAAAACAAGTAAGAAAGGTCAAAAGTGGAAATAAAATTTTGAAATAAACATTGTAACAAAATATATGTAGTTTTGAATTGAAGACACCATTAGAAAGGTAACAACAATGATACACAAGTAAACAGAAGTTACAATTAATTTGGAAAATTAAAAAAATCTTAAAATTTAGAGCATTTGATGTTCAGAACTATAATTTCAAAATAAAAATGTGCTATATTTTTAAAAAATGGATTACAAAATTTGATAATATTATAAATAAATTATTCAAAATATGTAGCCCGTTCCTGAAACTTTTCCATGCACGCATGCGCTTGTATAGTAGATGATTGGTGGATAGATTGCGTGTGGATATCGCGAGGCATGGGCTCTCGAGTAGCCCCATGCATCAAGCATGTGAAATTTGTTACAAACAAAAAGTAAAAGGTGCCCAATGTACAGATACCTCTTCAATGTACAGATGTCTTCCCAATGAATAGACACCTTTTATACCACCCCTTCATCATCTATATATATGTATCAACATGTATAGAAATTAATGATGAGAATCTACAGTTCTTTTGCAAACACTTGTTCTCTCTTGCAATACGTTATCAGCACACAAAAAATACACAAGTGCAACTCAGAGAAGAAGAACAAAAAGGTACGGCACACAAAATTTGAATCTCTGTTTGGCCACTGTGCAAACAAAAACCGCCGGCCGATAGCCTTCCCCTCCCGCAGGGGGCACTGCCGTCGTCGGGGCTGCCCCATGGGGTGCCGACGCCATGGCTTCCGCGCCCGCCGCGGCCCGCGCGCCGGTGTGACATGTGCCGCGCGACCGGCGTGGCCGGCGCGCCTCGCACAAGATGGCCCGAGCCGACGGCGTGGCGTCAAGCCCGAGCGCCGCTCGGCGCCCAAGGCTCGACGCCAGCCAGCGGTGGCGACCCGTGGCGGCGCCGGCGGTGGTTGAGGCGGCGGGTGACGGCGCCGAGGCGGTGCGGCGAGGCCGGCGGCGGCTAGCGCCCGGCGGCACCGCGGCTGGCGACGCCGTGGCAAGGTGGCGCCGCCCATGGCGGCGGCGGTGGAGCCCCGCGGGTGGTCACGCGCCGAGGTGGCGTCACGGGTGGCGGCGACGCCACAAGGCGGCGGCGGCGGCCGGCAGATCGACAGCGACGCCGCGGCAGCTCCCACGATGGCGGCGGTGCTACAAGGCTAGGCGGCGGCGGCGCTCCAAAGGCGGCGATGGTGGCTGCACCGAGGCGGCCGAGGCCGTGGGCACGCCGCGTTGGGGGCGTGCGCGCCGCCACCTCGAGCGCATGCACCGGCCGCGGGTGATGCACCGTGCCTCGCCACCGCGATGCTGCGCGCTTGTGGCGTCGCCGTCGCGGTTCTTGGCGCAGCCGCCGCCGCTCTTCGGCGCCTCGCGCGGCGCTGCCGCCTCGTGGCGCCGTTGGGCGCGGCGCCGCCGCGTGCCGGGCGGGCGGACCGTCGCGCCGGCCGGACTGCGGCGTCGCGGGTGCAAGCGGCGGTGGTGGTGGCGATGCTGCGGCAGCGCGAAGGTGAGGCTACGGCCGGTGCGGGGATAGAGATTCACAGTGACCGAACAGAGATTCACATTTGTTCGTGCCATACCTTTGTTTTTTCTTCTCTTTCACTGTATGTGTGCTGATAACGTATTGCAAGAGAAAAGTCACACATGTTTGAGAGTAAACTATTGCTTTTCTTATTGCTTTATGAATCTGTACAATGCTTTATATAGATGATGAATTGGTGGCATAAAAGGTGCCTTTATGAGAAGGCATCTGTACATTTGATATAACTGTACATTGGGCAGTTTTTGTAACTGGTGTTTAACACTCCCTTGACCAATGTATCTTCACATGATCACCTTGATTCATCATCTTGGAATAACTCCTCCAAAACCCTGTAGGGAAAAATATGAGAACCGATAGAGTAGATATGCCATGAAAAACTCCTTTAAAACCCAGTGAAAAATTTTAAGGAGAAAAATGATATGGCATATATTTGATTATATCTCTTTAAAAACCCTTGTGGGAAAATAGAGATATATTTATGATTACGTTGTTATATTGCCTCATTAAAAACCTTGATGAGAAACCTTAGAGGGAATAAAGAGAAAAAGAGTACAATATCTGTATTTGAACGAGTTAAGTTTTTAGGAGATTTCTCCCCCTGACATATGCAAATCACGTAGTCTTCGCATACCAATTCCATGAACACATTTTTGGAATGTGGAGGTTGGTAATGACTTGGTGAATAAGTCTGCGAGATTATCACAAGACTTAGTTTGTAGAATATTTATTTCCCCACTCTCTTGCAATTCATGTGGGTAAAATAGTTTAGGTGCAATATGTTTTGTGATATTGCTCTTTATGTAACCCGTTTGCATTTGAACAACGCAAGCATCATTATCTTCGTAGATATGGTAGGTGATGCAATAGCACCCATACCACATGATTGTTGTATGTGGTTAATCATTCTGCGAAGCCATACACACTCATGTGATGCTTCATATAATGCAATTATTTCAGAATGATTAGTGGATGTAGCCACTAGAGTATGTTTCGAAGACTTCCAAGAGATGGCTGTTCCACCATGTAAAAATACAAAGCATGTTTGAGATCTGGCATTATGGGGATCTGATAAATAGCCATCATCTGTATATCCTATTAAATCCACATTTTTATTCTTCTGGAAGAAAAGACCGAGATCTTTAGTGCCTTGAAGATATCTAAGGATATGCTTCACTCTTGTCCAATGTCTCTTGGTTGGAGTAGCGCTATATCTAAGGATATCTGAGGACGCGGTGGAATAGCTTCTTGGCCTTCCCAAAGTCGCGGAACTTCTTCTTGCCTTGAGGGTGTGCTGGAGGCTTCTTGCTGCGGTTCTTGTCGGTGTAGTCGTTCTTACCCGAACCGCCATAGTCGTTCTTGCCCTTCTCCAGCTTGGGGCAGTTTGCCCGAATGTGGTTGGGGCCACCACACTCAAAGCAAATGACGGGTCCTCCCCTCTTTCTGTCCCTCCTTCTCTTGTAAGCATGGGAAAACTTCCGAGCTAGGAGGGCCAGCTGCTCATCCTCGAGCTGCTCTAACTGATCATCAGTTACGTCACAGAGAGCAGCAAGGGAGAAACCACACAACGAATCAGCAGAAGAACCAGAAGCCAAACTGGGATCGGTGACTAGGGCCATCGACTGTGACTTCGACTTTCGAGAGACAATGTCAATCTCGTGAGTCTTGAGACGCGAGTACAACGCATCAAGAGTCAGAGTCGAGAGGTCCGTGGTGTCCTTGATGGTAGTCACCTTCATCTCCCACACACGCAGGTCCAAGGCAGCGAGCATCTGTCGAGCGTTGTCCGAGTCGGGGTATGTGAGACCGACCGCTGGAGGTTGCTCAGAATCTTTTGAAAACGCGCAAAGCACTCATCAAGTGACCCACCAGCAAGCATCTCAAATTTGTTGTATTCACGCTTGAACTGGTCCCGTCGAACCGTCTTAATCTGGGTGGTGCCCTCATGGTATGCGTCGAGGGTCACCCAGATGTCGTAGGCCGATGTCAAATGAGAGATACGATCGAACTCGCTGCGGCTCAACCCCTGGATTATGATGTTCCTTGCCTTCGCATTCACCTCAACATCAAGCATGTTTCCAGCGTTGATGTTCTCATCGGCAGGAACAACATAACGTACTTTGACCTTACGCCAAATGGCGTAGCCCTGAGCCTGGATGTAGGTCTCCATCCGACTCTTCCAAAAGGGATAGTCGATCCCATCGAAGATCGGGGGCTTGGTCGAGTCTTGATGCATGTCGCCATGGCTCACGCACCGGTTAAGATCTATAGATGAGAGCTAACCGGCTCTGATACCAATTGTTGGACCGAAATGGCGACAGAGGGGGGGTGAATGGCGCTCAATTAAAAACGACCCCTCAAAAGTATCCACAATATTCTCTACTCTCCGATAGCTATTAAAGCTATAAAGAAGAAAAACAGTGAGCAGTTCAAACTGAAAAACAGCACACTGTAAAAGCTAAAAAACAGCAGAAAAACAATGAAATTGACAAGTAAAAGCTTGTTCTGTTCATGCCAAAAAGAGAGAACTTGAACCAAATACCAAGAGGGCTAAAGGAAATAGAGAAATCAAACTTAGAAGCAAGAAATTCAGAATTTGGACAAAAACCTGAAAAGTACAGAGGGTTACCCAAAAACTCAAATTCCCATTTCATCTTTGATCATTTGGCTATGAAACTTTGAGGATAGGTTAGCAATAGCCTCTGGACCTCTCATGCCAAGTTTCATGCCATCTCGTGAAGGGAAACGAAAATAACACCAAACCCTAGAAATTTAGAAAAGGGCTAAATCCTGAAAACTCACAGAGCTTCCACCAAAAATCAAATTACTCCTCAATCGTTGATCCTCTGGCCATGAAATTTTGAGGGAAGCTAATTGATAGCCTCTGGACTCTCCATGCCAAATTTCAAGCCATCTCGCGGAGAGAATCAAGAACAGCCTCAAACCCTAGAAATGCAAACCATGAACAGGGGAAGTCCAAAATACAAATATGAGATTAAATGAAGTTGGCTCTTGGGAAACTTGATCAAATGATCTTGAAGCACTATCCCATCATTGAGCAACCCATTTTGGACCTTCCCAGCAAGAGAGAACTCGAAAATCAAAAAGTCAAGAAATCTCTCAAAAGAAGAACGAAGAACAGAGAAGTGCACGAGAAGAAACTTCAGTTTTCATTCATTTGAAGCAAATGGAATACAAAGGCGTCCCGATACCGTGGACATTAGAACAAGAGGAATGATTACAAGCTCTCAATCCATCTCCAATCTCTCTCAACTCAAGAACCCTCTCACTACATGCTTGGAGTGGATGAACACACGTACAAAGACACAGGACATAGAGGGAACACTACTCTGCCTCCTCCAACCACTCTCAACAACTAAAGCCTAAAGCCAAAGCAAACCCTAAAGCCCATTTTGACTAAAGGAAACCCTAAAAACCCTTGAAGTGCTCAAGTGGGCATGCAGCCACCACCTCATATATATATAGCCCTTGGGTAATGGGTCTCCACCCCGTTACGCCCGCTAAATCCAACGGAGCCCGCTCCCGCTTGTGCAGCCTCGCAAAATTCCCGATTCGCCCCTCCTGCACCTTCCGGGAAGCTTCCGCGCTGCTTGTCGTCCACGACTCGCAACCACATCGAATCTCCGCCGTCTTCGACACATCCAACCGTTCTGACCTCGACACCTCCCTGTGTCTAGTCCGGTCACCTCGTGTCTCACTACGACTCCGCCTCGACGTCCTGCAGTCACACAGACAAGAAACACATCAAATAGCACCGCTCAATACATGAAAGCGTAAATAGCATTATACTTACCACAGATGAAGTCCAACCTGTCGATTCAAAGAAACAGCAACCTAATCCCAATACGACCAAGTTTGACCAAGTCCGACCGAGCCCGATTGCGCCACGCAACGACTCGACTCCGAACCACTCAAACCAAACTCGACTTTCCTAAACCAATGTCAATTACTCATCATACACATGTGGTCACCTCCACATGGTCCATCACGTATAAAGACTTGTTCAATTTTACACAATATATATTGCGATTTGCATTCGGATTCGGGATTGAAATTCCATCGGGAACTTTCATGCATATATCCGAATCAAGTGACCCATAAAGATATGCGGTCACTACATCCATCAACTGAAAAGATAGATGATTTTTAACTGCCAATGAGATTAAGTATCGGAATGTTATTCCACTCATTACTGGAGAATAAGTTTCATTGTAATCAATACGGGTTCTCTGCGTGAACCCTTGTGCTACAAGCCTTGCTTTGTATCTCACCACCTCATTGTTTTCATTCCGTTTGCGGACGAAAACCCATTTGAAACCGACAGGAAATACTTTGGAAGGTGTATGTATCACATTGGTGAATACATTTCTTTTCTTAAGCGAGGCTAACTCCGCTTGAATTGCATCCTTCCATTGATTCCAGTCCGAGCGCTGTTTGCACTCTGCCGTGGTCTTAGGATCTGGATCATTTTGAAGGTTATTTGCAATTGTTGTGGAGAAATAAATGTCGACAATTATAGTCTTACGATCGTATGATTCTCCAGAATCAGCATAGTTAGTGGAAATTTTTTGGACCCCTGGTGACTCAATGTTATTTCCCAAAACATTTGAGTCGGGGTATTCCGATGTCCCAGGATCAGTATTTGAGTGCACTGTTGATCTGGGTTCAAGGATCCTTCGGTGTCTATCAACTTGAGGTTGATCTGCATTTACATTCTTTTGTTTCCTTTGTCGCTTGTTAGAAGCTGTATCCGCCATTTGTACCGTACTTCTCCCCCTCTTATTTTGAACTGGGAGTTGAGTGGTATTTTGCGGTACCTCCACTCTTTCAGGTACATTTCTGGCAGGATTATAGGACTTTGTGACACCCTTATAATCAGTAAATGCATCTGGCATTTTATTTGCAATGTTTTGCAAATGAATGATTTTCTGAACTTGAAGTTCAGTCTCTCTGGTATGTGGGTCTGAGGCAGGAATGCCTTGTACATTCCAATTAATTTCCTGGCATTTAATTTGGTACTTGTTGTCTCCCCCTAATGCCGGGAAATGTTCCTCTTTGAATATGCAATCAGCGTACCGGGCCGTAAACAGGTCCCCTGTGAGGGGCTCGAGGTATTTTATAATTGACGGAGATTTATACCCAATATAGATCCCATGTTTCCTGTGCGGTCCCATTGAGGTACGCTGCGGTGGTGAGATCGGTACGTATGTAGCCCAACCGAACTTTCGCAGATGGGAAATATCTGGTGGATTTCCACGTACTAATTGTAGCGGAGAAGTGCTATGATATGCAGTTGAACGCAACTGGATTAAGTCAGCAGCGTGTAAAACTGCATGACCCCAACATGATGTTGGTAAGTTGCAATTCTGTAATAATGGTCTTGCAATGAGCTTGATTCTCTTGATAAGAGTGTTGAACTTGTATCTTAAGAGCTATACAATAGTCATTGAAGGCATGGGATGTAAATTTAGCAGCATTGTCCATTCGAATTGATTGAATTCGATATTCGGGATAATGTGCTCGTAATTGGATAATTTGACCAATTAACTTAGCAAATGCATGGTTTCGTGTGGATAAAAGACACACATGTGACCATCTAATAGATGGCTCAATGAGAACCATTAAATATCTGAACGGTCCACACAACGGTTATATAGGACCACATATATCTCCTTGAATGCGTTCAAGGAATTTAAGTGGTTCAGCTCTGATTTTAAGATAAGAGGGTCTTAAAATCAACTTTCCGGTGGCACAAGAAGTGCACACAAAATCTGAGGATTCCGAAAATTGTGTTTTGAGATATGTATGACCAATTGAATTGCTAAGAATTTTCCTCATCATTCCAATGTCTGGATGGCCAAGGCGATCATGCCATGTTTGGAATGTGTTAGTGTTTTGGAAAATTACTTTGTACGCAATATGTTGAACGGGTTTGATGTATGTATTGTACAATCCGGAGTTTAAAGATGGAATTTTTTCTAGTACTTGTTTGCCATATCTGTTGTGTTTGGTTAAGAGGAGATATTCCTCTTTGTTGTCATTTTGGGTTTCAACATGGAAACTATTCTGACGGATATCTCCATAACTAAGTAGAGTACGTGTTGAATCAGGATACAAGAGTGCATCCTCAATTTCCAATTGTATACCCATAGGGAGAGTGATAGAGGCGCGACCAGAGCCTACTATCGTAGCATCGCGTCCAGCGATGGTTAAAACATTTCCTTTCCTCCTAGTAAGAGTTAGGAAAGTGCTATGATATGCAGTTGGACGCAATTGGATTAAGTCAGCAGCATGTAAAACTGCATGACCCCAACATGATGTTGGTAAGTTGCAATTCTGTAGTAATGGTCTTGCAACGAGCTTGATTCTCTTGATAAGAGATTCTGCTAAACTATTTTGTGTATGGACATATGGAACAGCGTGTTGAACTTGTATCCCAAGAGCCATACAATAGTCATTGAAGGCATGGGATGAAAATTCAGCAGCATTGCCCATTCGAATTGATTGAATTCGATATTCAGGATAATGTGCTTGTAATTGGATAATTTGACCAATTAACTTAGCAAATGCATGGTTTCGTGTGGATAAAAGACAAACATGTGACCATCTAGTAGATGCGTCAATGAGAACCATGAAATATCTGAACGGTCCACACAATAGTTGTATAGGACCACATCATCCTACCAAGAAATGCCACACCCGAAGCATCTTGTGAACCTCTACTTCCAGTCTTTGGCTCAAGGCAAGAATGCTCAAGAGAAGAGATTTGAAGTACACTTCAATCTCACATCCAACAATGATGCAGCCGGATGTTCTCAAAAGTTCCTTCAAGAACTCAAAGACACATGTGCTTCTACAAAGAAGGATGATCTCATATGCACCAAGAACACCCTTGAAGAATTTCATTCTCAAGATATATTTGGAGATCTCAGTTAGACTCCTCGTTCCATAGCTAATAAGCACTATAGTGTTGTAATATAAATAATGTTGTCATCTATATTGTAAGCTTGTATGCTACAATCATATATCGAACATATTTGGTATTGCAAATAAAGTTTGTATGTATTCTATATATACTATAAGAATTTCATTAAATTCTTCTTTTGTGTATATAGATTTTAGGAGTCGATCCAATGGAGGAGGAATTATGCCTTGTGCATAGTGGCACTACAAACTCTATACTTAGGGACAAAATATTTCCTAACTCTTACTAGGAGAAAAGGAAATATTTTAACCATCGCTGGACGCGATGCAACGATAGTAGGCTCTGGTCGCGCCTCTATCACTCTCCCTATGAGTACACAATTGGAAATTGAGGATGCACTCTTGTATCCCGATTCAACATATACTCTACTTAGTTATAGAGATATCCGTCAGAATGGGTTCCATGTTGAAACCCAAAATAACAACAAAGAGGAATATCTCCTCTTAACCAGACACAACAGATATGGCAAACAAATACTAGAAAAAAATTCCATCTTTAAACTCCGGATTGTACTATACATACATCAAACCCGTTCAACATATTGCGTACAAAGTAATTTTCCAAAACACTAACACATTCCAAACATGGCATGATCGCCTTGGCCATCCAGGCATTGGAATGATGAGGAAAAATTATTAGCAATTCAATTGGTCATACATACCTCAAAACAAAATTTTCGGAATCCTCAGATTTTGTGTGCTCTTCATGTGCCACCGGAAAATTAATTTTAAGACCCTCTTATCTTAAAATCAGAGCTGAATCACTTAAATTCCTTGAACGCATTCAAGGAGATATATGTGGTCCTATACAACTGTTGTGTGGACCGTTCAGATATTTCATGGTTCTCATTGACGCATCTACTAGATGGTCACATGTTTGTCTTTTATCCACACGAAATCATGCATTTGCTAAGTTAATTGGTCAAATTATCCAATTACGAGCACATTATCCTGAATATCGAATTCAATCAATTCGAATGGACAATGCTGCTGAATTTTCATCCCATGCCTTCAATGACTATTGTATGGCTCTTGGGACACAAGTTCAACACTCTGTTCGATATGTCCATACACAAAATAGTTTAGCAGAATTTCTTATCAAGAGAATCAAGCTCATTGCAAGACCATTATTACATAATTGCAACTTACCAACATCATGTTGGGGTCATGCAGTTTTACACGCTGCTGACTTAATCCAATTGCGTCCAACTGCATATCATAGCACTTCTCCGCTACAATTAGTACGTGGAAATCCACCAGATATTTCCCATCTGCGAAAGTTCGGTTGGGCTACATACGTTTCCTGTGCGGTCCCATTGAGGTACTTCTCACCACTGCAGCGTACCTCAATGGGACCGCACAGGAAACATGGGATCTATATTGGGTATAAATCTCCGTCAATTATAAAATACCTCGAGCCCCTCACAGGGGACCTGTTTACGGCCCGATACGCTGATTGCATATTCAAAGAGGAACATTTCCCGGCATTAGGGGGAGACAACAAGTACCAAATTAAATGCCAGGAAATTAATTGGAATGTACAAGGCATTCCTGCCTCAGACCCACGTACCAGAGAGACTGAACTTCAAGTTCAGAAAATCATTCATTTGCAAAACATTGCAAATAATATGCCAGATGCATTACTGATTATAAGGGTGTCACAAAGTCCTATAATCCTGCCAGAAATGTACCTGAAAGAGTGGAGGTACCGCAAAATACCACTCAACTCCCAGTTCAAAATAAGAGGGGGAGAAGTACGGTACAAATGGCGGATACAGCTTCTAACAAGCGACAAAGGAAACAAAAGAATATAAATGCAGATCAACCTCAAGTTGATAGACACCGAAGGATCCTTGAACCCAGATCAACAGTGCACTCAAATAGTGATCCTGGGACATCGGAATATCCCAACTCAAATGTTTTGGGAAATAACATTGAGTCACCAGGGGTCCAAAAAATTTCCACTAACTATGCTGATTCTGGAGAATCATACGATCGTAAGACTACAATTGTCGACATTTATTTCTCCACAACAATTGCAAATAACCTTCAAAATGATCCAGATCCTAAGACCACGGCAGAGTGCAAACAGCGCTCGGACTGGAATCAATGGAAGGATGCAATTCAAGCGGAGTTAGCCTCGCTCAAGAAAAGAAATGTATTCACCAATGTGATATATACACCTCCCAAAGTATTTCCTGTCGGTTTCAAATGGGTTTTCGTCCGCAAACGGAATGAAAACAATGAGGTGGTGAGATACAAAGCAAGGCTTGTAGCACAAGGGTTCACGCAAAGACCCGGCATTGATTACAATGAAACTTATTCTCCAGTAATGAGTGGAATAACATTCCGATACTTAATCTCGTTGGCAGTTAAAAATCATCTATCTTTTCAGTTGATGGATGTAGTGACCGCATATCTTTATGGGTCACTTAATTCAGAAATATACATGAAAGTTCCTGATGGAATTTCAATTCCGAATCCGAATGCAAATCGCAATATATATTGTGTAAAATTGAACAAGTCTTTATATGGCTTGAAACAGTCGGGTAGAATGTGGTACCACCGACTAAGTAAGTTCCTAACCAAAAAGAGATACTCCAACAATGATGATTGCCCATGTATGTTCATCAAAAGATTCTCAATAGGATTTTGCATTATATCTGTGTATGTTGATGACCTTAATATCATTGGTAACACACAGGATATAGATGAAGCACGTAATCATCTTATGACGGAATTTGAAATGAAGGATTTGGATAAAACCAAATTTTGCTTAGGTATACAACTTGAGCACCTTCATTCAGGCATCCTAGTGCATCAATCAGCCTATGTTCAGAAAATATTGGAGAAATTCAATATGGACAAAGCATATCCATCGAAAACCCCCATAGTTGTTCGATCTCTAGACAGGGATAAAGATCCATTTAGACCCCGAGATGACAATGAAGAGTTATTGGGACTCGAGGTTCCATATCTCAGTGCGATCGGAGCGCTTATGTACCTTGCAAATTGCACCCGGCCGGATATTGCATTTGCAGTAAATCTACTTGCTAGATATAGCGCTGCTCCAACCAAAAGACATTGGGTAGGAGTGAAGAATATCCTTAGATATCTTCAAGGCACTAAAGATCTCAGTCTATTCTTCTAGAAGAATAAAAATGTGGATTTAATAGGATATACAGATGCTGGCTATTTATCAGATCCCCATAATGCCAGATCTCAAACAGGCTTTGTATTTTTACACGGTGGAACAGTCATATCTTGGAAGACTTCGAAACAGACTCTAGTGGCTACATCCACTAATCATTCTGAAACAATTTCATTATATGAAGCATCACGTGAATGTGTATGGCTTCGCAGAATGATTAACCACATACAACAATCATGTGGTATAGATGCTATCGCATCACCTACCATTATCTATGAAGATAATGCTGCTTGCGTTGTTCAAATGCAAACGGGTTACATAAAGAACAATATCACAAAACATATTGCTCCTAAACTATTTTACCCACATGAATTGCAAGAGAGTGGGGAAATAAATATTCTGCAAACTAAGTCTTGTGATAATCTCGCAGACTTATTCACCAAGTCATTACCAACCTCCACATTCCAAAAATGTGTTCATGCAATTGGTATGCGAAGACTACGTGATTTGCATATGTCAGGGGGAGAAATCTCCTAAAAACTTAACAGTTCAAATACAGATATTGTACTCTTTTTCTCTTTATTAGTTTTCCCTCTAAGGTTTCTCATCAAGGTTTTTAATGAGGCAATATAACAACGTAATCATAAATATATCTCTATTTTCCCACAAGGGTTTTTAAAGACATATAATCAAATATATGCCATATCATTTTTCTCCTTAAAATTTTCCACTGGGTTTTAAAGGAGTTTTTCATGGCATATCTACTCTATCGGTTCTCATATTTTTCCCTACAGGGTTTTGGAAGAGTTATTCCAAGATGATGAATCAAGGTGATCATGTGAAGATACATTGGTCAAGGGGGAGTGTTAAACACCAGTTACAAAAACTGCCCAATGTACAGTTATATCAAATGTACAGATGCCTTCGCATAAAGGCACCTTTTATGCCACCCATTCATCATCTATATAAAGCATTGTACAGATTCATAAAGCAATAAGAAAAGCAATAGTTTACTCTCAAACACGTGTGACTTTTCTCTTGCAATACGTTATCAGCACACATACAGTGAAAGAGAAGAAAAAACAAAGGTATGGCACAAACAAATGTGAATCTCTGTTCGGTCACTGTGAATCTCTGTCCCCGCACCGGCCGTAGCCTCACCTTCCGCACCTGCACGCGCACTGGCCACCACTCCGCCGCTTGCACCCGCACGTCGCAGTCCGGCCGGCGCACGGCCGCCCGCCCGGCGTGCGGCGGCGCCGCGTCAGCGGCGCCACGAGGCGCAGCGCGCCGTGCGAGGCGCGCCGAGCCGGCGGCGTACTGCGCGCCAAGAACCGGCGACGGCAACACCCGCAGCGCGCGCGGATCCGCGGCCGGCGAGGCACGGCGCATCACCGCGGCGGTGCATGCAGCCCGAGGTGGCGAGGCGAGGCGCGGCGCCCGACGCGCGGCAGCGCCTCACGCCGTGCGCCTCGGTGCAGCCACCATCGCCGCCTTTGGAGCCGCGCCGCTGGCCTTGTAGCACCGCCGCCATCGTAGGGCCGCCGCCGGCGCCGCTGCCGACCGCCGGCGCCGCCGCCTTGTGGCGCCGCCGCCACCCGTGACGCCACCTCGGCGTCGTGACCACCCGCCGGGCCTCCACCGCCGCTTTGCCATGGGCGGCGCCACCTCGCCACGGGCGCCGCCGGCCAGCGGGCAAGCCGCCGCCGGTGCCGCCCGCCTCGCCGCGCCGCCTCGGCGCCATCACCCCCGGCCGCCTCAACCACCGCTCGGGCGCCGCCACCAGGGGTCGCCACCGCCGCCGCTGGCCATCGAGCCTTGGGCGCCGAGCGCCGGCCTTTAGGACAACGTAATCATAAATATATCTCTCTTTTCCCCACATGGGTTTTTAGGAGATATAATCAAATATATGTCATATCATTTTCTCCTTAAAATTTTTCCCACTGGGTTTTAAAGGAGTTTTTCATGGCATATCTACTCTATCGGTTCTCCTGATATTTTTCCCTACAGGGTTTTGGAGGAGTTTTTCCAAGATGATGAATCAAGGTGATCATATGAAGATACATTGGTCAAGGGAGAGTGTTACAAACAAAAAGTAAAAGGTGCCCAATGTACATGTGCCTCTTCAATGTACAGATGTCTTCCCAATGAATAGACACCTTTTATACCACCCCTTCATCATCTATATATATGTATCAACATGTACAGAAATTAATGATGAGAATCTACAGTTCTTTTGCAAGCACTTGTTCTCTCTTGGAATAAAATTGAGTCTCTCTCTCTCTCTCTCTCTCTGCATCATGCTTGCAGTGCACAGTTGCATGGCTATGCCTAGTTTCAATCGCAACAATTGCTAAGAACTATGTAAAATAGAACTATTTTTGTGTGAAATTTCTGTGTTTCAATTTCAAACAGAGCTAAGGCAAGTGGGCATCTACACACACGTTGACTAAGTAATTAAGAACGTTCTCAACGATAAAATAGCATAGTTTGCAACAGGTTAATTAAGCTAGTGTAGGATCGGTTATTGCGAGTCAGAGGAGTGAATGATTTCTTAAAATTTTTTGCCTGATATTAGCAACATCATGCAACGAAAAATACAAACTCACAAGTTTCATCAAAATCAAGAACTGAAGATCACAAAGTCACCTAAGATCACAAAGTCACCCGAGCTATATAGTCTCACCAATCTGATCGTCAGCTAGGGGACAGTTGGGCTGCTCAGTTGGTTTGACCGTAAGTCCCATCGGTCTAACCGGTCAAGGGCGGTCTAACCGCTCACCAAACAGAGGCAAAAATCAACATAGCACACTATCAATAAAATGACTAACCCTTAAACTACTGATCTAAACATGACAAAACTTGGTATAAATCCTTCCTAGAATGTTGGAAACATATTCTAATCATGAATCATGAAAATCAATGCCAAAATTCTGACCTTTGTCTAAAATAAGAAAGGTTACACCAAATCAAGGCAAAAGAGAGAACCTTAATCCGCTCTTGCTTATGAGTCCTCAATGGTATAGATGATTTGAATAGATTCTCACATATCATAACAACCTAAAACACTGCACGAACTAAAGCCAAAACGACCTCAAGATCAAATCCCAAAATCACCCCTCTCTTGACCAAAACTGGGCAATAACAAGAACTACATAAAAGTGCCTAGATAGGTAGGATTTGATCTCAAAAAGATATCTCCATCTCTTACATGTCATTGGTAGATCAAGACGAGATGAAATTCAAACAAAAAAACCAAGAAAATCAAAAGCATTAGGTGAAATCCGTTGCACAACTCACTTGAATGAAGTTTAGATGTTCATTTCAGTTTGAAAGGAATATTTTACAACTACTCCCTTATGAAAGATAGAGCTTTAACCCTAGATCACACACACAAAGTTTTTAATACAAGAAAACCCTAATCTCTCTACAAAAGCCTTCTTTAGAGACTTCTCTCTCAACACATATAAGAGGTTATATAGTGGAGGCACCTCACCTCCCTAACAACTAACACACCTTAGTGGATGCAACCACTTATAAATAGGGAAATCCGATAACCCACACGCAAATGGATTTTATACTCACAAACACTTGTACTTTCAAAGCGCAATTTTCACATGGCTCCAATAGCTTGATAAGACAGTCCATTCTCCTAGACATGACCTAAACTACTTATTGCACCGTCATGGTTTTGCAAACTGCTTCTTCACCTGGTATCGCACAATTTCCTCAATTGCCCCCATCGGCCTTATGGTACTTCTCCTCAAAACAACCACCATAAAAAGTCTGTAATGTCTAATGATTTAGTACCAAGATCATATGTCTGCTCTGATGACTATCCCTACTTGAAACGTCTAAGTCCAATGGCATACCACATGCATGCACTTGGCTCATCACGATCCTTGTCTTTCTCAGATGCTTCTCCGCTTGAGATTATGCTCCACTCGGGTTTACGCGACCCTCCATGGCCTCAGAGTCTGTGATAATGAATATTAGAGATGGTTTGTTACATGAACCGTCTGTGATGTCTCACTTATCACAGACGATTCGTATTAAGAACCGTCTGTGATATTAATATTAGAGACGGTTTGGAATACAAACCGTCTGTGATATTAATATCAGAGACGGTTTGGAATACGAACCGTCTGTGTTAATACTTAAATATGCGCATCCTAATCCAGCTCTTCTACATTGTCCTCTCCCTCATCTTCTTCATCACCAAATTTCTCAATAATGACATCTAATATTCTTTTGATCTCCTTCCTCTCATCTATCCATCATGAGTTGTTCGGACACAACCTTACACAGGCGGCCAACAATTTACGTCTGGAGCAGCTCCTCCGCTCACGCCCTGCTCTCCTTCCTCGACTCGCTTCCATCCGTTAGCTGGACCTCATCATCCTTCATCAACGGAGGTGTCTCGTTGCCACTCAGGAAAGGGAAACCGCCCTCAGCCTCGTTATTCTCTGCAATGTGCACAAAGTGGAGGAAGCTCTTGCGGCAGTGTAGAGACACATGGATAACCTTGCCGATCAAGTAGAATCGGCTGATTCTAAGGAAGCTTATAATGGCATCCTCTTTGAGATTATGGAACATGCTAATGATTTTCCCAGGCTTGAGGAGGAAGTGGAGAGGGCAAGGACAATCTTGACAGTATTCGAGAACACAGCGGCTGATCCTCCAACTCCAGAAATCGAAGAAGAAGCATATGAAGCTTAGAAGATTAAAATCTAGGAATCCCTTTTTTTTGGACCTTTGTAATAAATTTGCCTTGAATTTGACTCTCGTCTCAGTATAGTTTCTGTAGTTCATACGACAAAGGTCTGTGTTGTCAGGATTACCAAAATACCATTAACACAAACTGTCTGTGTTCTCTAGATTATCACAGACGATTTGTGTTAAGAACCGTCTCTCAATTATCACAGACGGTTCGTGTTAATAACCGTCTATGAAAATATCACAGACGGTTGTCAGTATAAACCGTCTGTGATAGTTTAAGCACAGACGGTTCCGTATGAACCGTCTGTGATGTACCCATCCAGTATAGCCTCTTTTGTAGCAGTGTTACTGTTGTGCTGCAGAAGTTGTCAATTGATCGATCGATCTTGATTTCCCGTTTATCCTAGCTTGATCAAAGTTTAAACGGCAAGTTAGGCAATGCACTTGATCAGGCCATGCATATCAGCATTGAGTGACAACGATGCACTAACAAAGCTGTGAAGGGGGAAGCACTAGATCGTGGTCTCGAAATATTCGATGCTACTAGCTCAATGGCCAATCAGGCCATACACGCAGGATGGATGGCTCTCCGTAGCTGCCTATTAATTCTAAACAGACAGGAAAGAGCAATCCAAATCCCTCTTTGACTTAAGCCACTTGACGCCAAACCCTAACTGTTTATGATCCTACCTCTTTTCTAAACTGGTACGCACCACCTCATCAATTCAGCAAAAAAGAGAGACGGTATTTCATTAATCTAAATTCCAGATCGATCGTGCTGCTGAATTTTATATTATGTCCTACACCTAATTAATTTAATTTTAATGTAATATCTCAACTAGAAGTTAAAGACATTTAATTTCATGGTTCCAAATTGTCGGGTAACTTAAAAGTCTAAAAACAGATGGCTACGTATGTACACACTTGACAGGCTGTTGTCGAAGGTATTTTGTCGGGCCAGTTATGTTGATCAAGAAGAGGATGCCCATAGTCCTCTCCCTCTATATGTGCATTGGTCACTACTACAGATGATGTTATTATAGACGATTGAAAATCGTCATCACAGACAATTTTTGAACCGTCTGTATTTATATATCAGTGATAATAAGTCGTTATCACAGATGGCTCCTGTTGTGGAGGTGGCCCAACCCCCTGTGACTGGGACTTGCAACTGACCTAATATGTAATAAGCCCAGTAGTGTAAAGGAATATACCAATGTACCATCATCCTTTGTAAGTACTAAGGGGTAGAATGAGGATTTCTCATTCTACTCCATTCATGTATATAAACCCCCAGGAGGGGCAGGAGGAGGAGGATCAACTCATTCTTACCAACTCTCTTATAGATCTAGCTCTCCTCTTACTCTTCTATGAGTCCTCTTCTTTACTGTTTGGCCAGTAGCCACAATAGATGGAGCCGTCCATGAATAGTTCCTATCCTATATACGGTCGTCTTCTTCCTCTACCCTCTTTCTCTTTGCTCTCTCCCCCGATTCCTCTCTCCAAAGATTGAACATTCTCTTTTGGTAAGCAACAACAAATCAGCTCAAAATTTGAGAGGCTTTTTGGCATGCCCACAAAGCACCCCTTCCCAAACCACCGACACCTCTATGCTCCTCTACCTGTCCTCGATCCTTTTTTAGGTTGCTAGAGCCTTGCTGCCCTCAGTCCACCGCCAGCAAGCCATGCCATGTCACCGTGCCTCCCTGGCTCCCTCCCTCTTCTGTGTGTGCGAGTGTTCAATTGGAGGAGGAGCGTTGTGGCTCTGCCAAGTGGGCCAGCCCAAATTAAAAGAGGAGTAAATTGGATAGTGAGGGGACAAAATGGACTTTGCTTAGCTCCGTCACACGGCTTGACTGACAAAAATTGGTTAACAGTTTGTATGGAAGGGTAAGATTTTGGAAATTAGTAGCATACAAGGAAGCGTGCATTCTGCAGTGGTATGTTGAGGATCCGGGAACTTTGCAGTGGTATAGAAAAGATTTTTCCCACTAAGAAATACAATACTTTGAGGAAAAATATATAAAAACAAATAGAGAAATAGCAAACCAAAATGGACCGGTGACCGCCGTCTTTTAGCTAACGGTCTTGCTTCCGTAAATTTTGAAAATCCATTTTCTACTATCCTTGATCGAGAGTATAATAAGATCGATCAACTGAAAGTTGAAATGGTAAAAAGTAAGATTTTAAATCTTGATTAGCATGTACTTGGGAATGGAGGGAGTATTTAGTTGAGACAGAGATTCCTTTTCATTTTGTATAAAGTAATTCGTGTGAGAAGATCAAATTTTAATTATGATAAAGCATAATAATGTCATGCATCCTGCTAAAATAAAGCACTGAAGGTGGTACCAAGAAAGCAGATGTTACTAAAACTGTTGTAACATCATTTGGCGGCGTACTAAACTGTGGCAGCATCTTTAAGTGAGCAGTTCCAGCGAACCACCCCCATCAAGCAAAAGTACACCTTGGAGAGCCCATCCAAATGCATGCAAGATTCCTGCAAATTAAGTTGATCACTCTGCATGCATATGGAATGAATAGCGTATCGTGCATGTACTTATCCAAGCAGCCGCCACCAGATATATTTATATCTAGTGTATATAAAAATGTTTGAAAAATAAAGTAGGAGGCGTATTGTATATGTTTATATGTATAAGAAAAGGAGGGTCAGTACAAGGCGTGCTCTCGGAACAATCCACAGATTCCCTGATCACAAGGTGGGGGGTGTCAAGGTTCACAGCGTGACAGGTTAACAGTTGCAATCCAAAGAACAGGCATGTGCTTTTGGGGGCTTGTTTCATCATTAGTCATTATTACTACCTTAACTAATTTTTTTGCAACAAGCCAGCCGTCTGTAGTTTCAGTTCATACTGATCTATATCCAATTTACCATCGTCGCCGACCGGGCACCAGGGTAGAAAATTCTAGCCAGGGACTCACGTACGAGGCTGATCTAACTTGAAGATTTCTCATGAACCAAGAAGGCGATAGATAAGGATTTAACCAGGTTCGGATACCAAGTGCGGCAGCTACTCTCTTGTCAGTACCAGTTTTTGTCATGCCTTCGCCTCGCGCCGAGGCACCGGTTTTGGTCTCCTTACACTATGGTTACATTCTTTCTACTTATAACTTTCTCTAAATTGATAAATATGATAATTTTTTTGCTATTTTTTAAAGTAACTTATCAGAATAACCTTTTCGATATCGAATTATTGGCATTCTGAAGGACCATGTGAGAAAGTCTAGGATTTTGTTATAATAAACCATTGCTATTTTAGAAGAGTGTGAATTTAGAATTTGGTTTTTTTGGACAGTCTGCAGACTTAGCGGCCTAACGGACCAGAGGCGGCGGTCAGACCGGCCACCACCAACGGTCTGACCAAGTAGGGTCAGCGGCCAGACTAGCTGGGGAGCGGTCTAAGCGGTTGAAGTTTTTGCTTCAGCCAAAATATGGTTTTTTTTGGGAAATTAAGTCATGGCGTGTTTTGGTTTGTTCTAGGTCAATGCATATGTGCTACATGAAGCATATTTTGACTAACATGAGTCAAATTGTGAAGAACTTGTGCCCAAAAATGATTTTTTTTGGTCTACTGGGACGTTTGAAGTCAATTATGGTTAACGACAAGAATTAACACTACGTTCATGGAGAAGCCGATGCCTAGAACGATTAAGGATGTCAGGTGGAATGGTTGAGCTCAAGTACGGTACAAGAAATTTAAGAAATGTTGAAACGAAGTTTGAGCGATGGGTTGCACCATGTGGTTTGGTCAGTCTAAGTAAAACGTAGTCTAGAGAAACCAAAATAGGACAGCCTTGCCAATGTGTAACAAGCCAGTGGTACATCTACACGTGGCAAGTATGGCGATTGCTTGCAAAGGAAGATGGAGACTGGGTCAAGAGAGGGCATTTTGGTAAGTCGAACAAAATATCAGAAACTATCTTGGATCAAAACAACGACACTTGAGCGGCGCTTAGGAAAGTGGTTTAGGTTAAGAAGAATCTGAGAAGATCAAGTTGGATCAAAGGCTAAAGACTTAGCAGATTCTAGTTTATGTGTTTTGAAAAGTATGCATAAGTGTAGTGTGTGAGTAAAATCCGTGTTGAATGGGGTTAACTAGTTTCCCCCAGTTGTACCATTGGATAATATCAATTAGGATTAGATGTAAGCTAGTTGTCTTATCTATTTAGTGGGTTGGGATAGAGGCTTGCAAGTTAACCCTTCCAATCCATCCATAGTCTAACTAAGTGTTATAGGGTTAGGGTTTGAGAAGTGTGAGTACTATGGCATGCTCTTTTGTCCTTCAGATAGAGTGGCTATAAAACTTTTGTCCTCAAGTAGTAATACATCAATTTTATTTATTTCTCATGAAATCCTCTTGTGTTGTTTGATTTGCTTTTGATCTTGTTGGTTTAGTTATTCTCTTACCTTTTCTTGATCTTGTTGTGCTAAGGACATGTAAGTGATAGAGATGACTCATAGATATCAATCCCCACCCATCTAGCCATCTGGTTTGTAAGTTCTTAAAGTAGCACGATTTTGCTTGCATTTAACCTTCTCGGGAGATTTCTTGATCGAAGTGCTTTAGCCTCAAATCTTCTAGAGTTCTTCTTGACTTGACATGTGGGAATTTATCTAAATCTATCTTGGCTATCATCTACCTATAAGTAAGTCATATTCTCCTGTTGTGGTTACTGACCAAACAGAGAGAGAGATGGTAGTGGAGAGGTGGGAGTGTTCTGCCTCACCCTCTCCCTCATCCTGATATATATATATTCACATGGAGTATGCTTGTACAGATATGCCCTTACATCCGTACATCCCCATTAGGGGCACTTATGTCATTACACACGTTACTCTGGGTCTTATAACCTCCTAACAGGCCTGCTGGGCTTAGGTGTGAGCCACCCCACAACAGAGCCTCTCATGGTGAAGGGCTTCACAGGCCGGGCCATGTCGCTGAAGTCCTTTGGCCCCTTCCGTCCCCTGCGGCCTGTGAATTTCTCCAAACTTGCGGTTGGGGAGCTCGAGGTGCGGGATGGAAGGTGATGTCGAAGCACAGCGGAGGCTGGCACCTAAATCGGAGTCGAGGCACGCGCGCTCCGTCCCCTACCCTTCGAATGGGTGGCGCGGCGGCGGCGCCTAGTCGGCGAGAGCGCCGCGCGCCCGTCCTCTACCCTTCGAACGAGTGGCAGCGGAGGCTGGCGCCTAAGTCGGAGCCGAGGCGCGCGCGCTTCGTCCCCTACCCTTCGAATGGGTGGCAGCGGAGGCTGGCGTCTAGTCGAAGTAGACGCGCGTGCGCTCCGTCCCCTACCCTTCGAATGGGTGGCAGCGGAGGCTGGCGCCTAAGTCGAATTAGACGCGCGCGCGCTCCGTCCCCTAACCTTCGAACGGGTGGCAGCGGAGGCTGGCGCCTAAGTCGGAGCCGAGGCGCGTGCGCTCCGTCCCCTACCTTCGAATGGGTGGCGCGAGGCCGGCGCCTGGTCGGCATGAACATGCGCGCGCTCCGTCCCCTACCCTTCGAATGGGTGGCAGTGGAGGCTGGCGCCTAAGTCAGAGCCGAGGCACGCGCGCTCCGTCCCCTACCTTTCGAATGGGTGGCAGCGGAGGCTGGCGCCTATGTCGGAGCCGAGGCGCACACGCTCCGTCCCCTACCCTTAGAATGGGTGGCAGCGGAGGCTGGCGCCTAAGTCGAGCCGAGCGCGCGCTCCGTCCCCTACCTTCGAGCGGGTGGCGGCGGCCGGTGCCTAAGTCGGAGCCGAGGCGCGCGCTCCGCCCCTACCTTCGAATGGGTGGCGGCGAGGCGCGGGGTCGTCGGCGCAGACACGCGCGCGCTCCGTCCTTACCCTTCAATGGGTTGCGCCAAGGCGGGGCGCTAAGTCGGAGCCGAGCGCGCGCTCCGTCCCCTACCCTTCGAATGGGTGGCGCAGAGGCCGGCGCCTAAGTCGGCAGACGCGCGCGCCCGCCCCTAACCTTCGAGCGGTGGCGCGAGGCCGGCGCCTAAGTCGGAGTCGAGGCGCGCGCTCCGTCCCCTACCCATCGAATGGGTGGCGCGAGGCCGGCGCCAAGTCGGCGGAGACGCGCGCGCGCCCGTCCCCTACCTTCGAATGGGTGGCGCGAGGCCGGCGCCTAAGTTGAAGCCGAGGCGCGCGCTCCGTCCCTACCTTCGAATGGGTGGCGCGAGGCCGGCGCTAAGTCGAGCCGAGGCGCGCGCTCCGCCCCTACCTTCGAATGGGTGGCGCAGAGGCTAGCGCCTGTCGGTAGACGCGCGCGCCGTCCCCTACCCTTCGAGCGGCGGCGGCGAGGCCGGCGCCTAAATCGGCAGACAAGCGCGCCCGTCCCGACCCTCGAGCGGGCGGCAGCGAGGCGGCGCCAATCGGCAGACGCGCGCTCCATCCCCTACCCTTCGAGCGGGTGGCGCGAGGCCGGCGCCAAATCGGCGAGATGCGCGCGCTCTGTCCCCTACCCTTCGCATGGGTGGCGGCGGAGCCGGCGCCTGGTCGAAGTGAGACGCGCGTGCGCGTCCGTCCTCTACCCTTCGAGCGGGTGGCGCGAGGTCGGCGCCTATGTCGGAGCCAAGCGCGCGCGCCCGTCCCTACCCTTCGAATGGGTGGCGCGAGGCGGGTGCCTGGTCGGCAGACGCCGCGCGCCGTCCTCTACCTTCGAATGGGTGGCGCGAGGATGGCGCTAAGTCGGCGAGACGCCGCGCGCTCCGTCCCCTACAATTTGAATGGGTGGCGGCGGCCGGCGCCTGGTCGGCATGACACGCACGCGCTCCGTCCCGACCCTTCGAGCGGGTGGCGCGAGGCCGGCGCCTAAGTCGAGCGAGGCGCGCGTGCTCCGTCCCCTACCGCTCGAATGGGTGGCGCGAGGCCGGGCGCCTGGTCGGCGAGACGCGCGCGCTCCGCCCCTACCTTCCGAATGGGTGGCGGGGAGGCCGGCGCTAAGTCGAGCCGAGGCACGCGCGCTCCGCCCCTACCTTTGAATGGGTGGCAACGAGGCCGGGGCGCCTATGTCGAGCCGAGCTGCGCACGCCCGCCCCTACCCTTCGAATGGGTGGCGGCGAGGCCGGCGCCTGGTCGGCGAGAGCGCGCGCGCGCGCTCCGTCCCCTACCCTTCGAGCGGCGCAGCGAGGCCGCGCCAATCGGCGAAGACGCGCTCGCGCTCCATCCCCAACCCTTTGAGCGGGCGGCAGCGGAGGCTGGCGCCTAAATCGAAGTAGACGCGCGCTCCGTCCCCTACCCTTCGAGCGGGCGGCAGTGGAGGCTGGCGCCTAAATCGAAGTAGACACGCGCGCGCTCCGTCCCCGACCCTTCGCATGGGTGGCGGCGGAGGCTGACGCCTAGTCGAAGGAGACGCGCGCGCGCTCCATCCTCTACCCTTCGAACGGGTGGCAGCGGAGGCTGGCGCCTAAGTTGGAGCCGAGGCGCGCGCGCTCCGTCCCTTACCCTTCGAATGTGGTGGACGGCGGTAGCTCCGCGAATATATTGTTTGCTGCGGCCTTCGACCAGATGGGGATCCCCCGAAGCCGCCTAGGGCCCTCGGGAATCCCACTGCAGGGCTTCGGGGGACAGCCCCTGCGGGCGCTGGGCCAAATAGGTCTCCAAGTCTCGTTCGGCCAAGATGACAATGTGCGGGCCGAATATGCCACCTTCGACGTGGTCGACCTTCCGTACCCCTACAATGCCATACTAGGGCGCCCAATCCTCAACTCCCTCAGCGCGGTACCACATCACGGCTATCTGTGCATGAAGATCCCGGGTCCCCGGACCATCATCACCGTCCGAGGCGATCAGGATATGGCCCGGCGCATCGAGCCAGGTACCAGGTATCCGCGTCGCGAAGCCCAATGGCGCTCTTAGAGTTGGCGTCGCAGCGCGGGAGTACACGGGGCCATTCGGAGGCGCCTTGGCGGGCCCTGCAGATGTTTAGCGACTAGAGGCTTCGGCCGTACCAAGGACAAACGGTTAGTATATCCATCCCCTGTAATTGCTTACCCGCGCAAACGGGGATGTAATGAAGATCGCCATTTGTCGCCAATCTTTCTTCATCACGCACAAGTACGTGCCATAGGCGCGCGCAGTTCGCCCAAAGACGCGCATTCCGCGAGATAAACAAAGACGCACGTTCGCAGTGCACTCGCCGTAGCTGTGTACGGGGTCGAGTATAAATCGAAGTCGCGCGTTCGCGTGTGCACCGCCGTAGCCAAAGGTGACGGGCGAGTATAAACAAATATGCACGTTCGCGTGTGCACTCGCCGTGAGCTGTGTGTACGGATCGAGTATAATCGAAGTCGCGCGTTCGTGTGCACTCGCCGTAGCCAAAGGTGACGGGCCGAGTATAAACAAAGACGCGCGTTCGCGTGTGCACTCGCCGTAGCTGTGGTACGGATCGAGTATAAATCGAAGTCGCGTTCGCGTGTGCACTCGCCGTAGCCAAAGGTGACGGGCTGAGTATAAACAAAGACGCACATTCACGTGTGCACTCGCCGTAGCTGTGGTACGGATCGAGTATAATCGAAGTCGCCGTCCGCGTGTGCACTCGCCGTAGCCAAAGGTGACGGGCACGAGTATAAACAAAAGACGTGTGAGGACACCGCACGCACTCTGAGTATAAATAAGACGCGGATGTTCTCCTGCGCACTCTACGAGTCTAAACAAGACGCGAACTATGCGCATGCCGTGGACCTCGTCCTGTGCATACTCTGCGGAGTATAAATAGGACGTGGATGTTGATCCCACGCACTCTGCGGAGTATAAATAAAACTACGGAGGCCCCCCACGCGTTTCGCAACGCGGGCAGAGGACACGAATATTAATCGCAACGGAGCGAGGCTCACCCTCGCGTACTGCGGGAGGTGAGCGCAGCGCGCGTTGCCGGAGACACAGCACGCCAGAGGCTACCCCCGCCATGAGGAGCAAGAGGAACGGAATATGCACGCACTTCCACCCTCGCCCGTGCCAGTCTACGGACTATAAAAAGGCAAAGCGTCGAGGTCCGCCTCCGCCCCCGCCAGTCTACGGACTATAAAAAGGTGAAGCGTCGAGGTCCGCCTCCGCACCTTGCGCAACTACTTCGCCAACGGTGCGCGTCGAGCACGGAGATCCCGCCCCCGCGCAGCATGAGGCGTACCGGTGAACCCAAAGTGGCATAAACACACAGCGCATATCCTAAAATGCCAGAAAATCTGCATACCAGAAAAATCACACAAGTACAACGGTCCGGCAACATCCTTGCCGTTCTAAGCCGCTATCCCGCGGGCTCGTCCTTAACACGCGCCAAAGCTGGGGCCTCGCTCGAAGAAGGTCGGCCTGCCCAAAAGTTCAACGACTCCTCGGCCCTTTGCCAGCGTCGAAGGCGCCGCCGGGTCGCAAGGCCAGACGCGAGCAATCGCCCCCAGTAAGGAAGCTGCCCGGGATAAAGGCAAGTAATCAGTTCGTGAAGCAAGCACGCACTTTATTCATTCAATTAAGGGGCAGACGTTACAACGCATGCCTACACCTAGCCACGTTCGCGCCGCACCTGTGAGCCTTCGGCATCTCCGGAGGCCTCGGCGCCACCCTCGTCGCGCCGGACTTCGTCTAGAAATTGGCCGAGGCTCCTCCCGTGAAGGGACTTCCGGCTCGACTGCGCGCGGCTATCCCGACGTAGTCCCGCATCCGCTCGTAGAAGAATTTGACAGGTGGCGGCGCACGGATTTCACCGACATCACTCGGCCTGCCGCATCATCTCGGTGAGGATTCTCGGCCGGCGATGTGCGTGCAACCACGGTGCCGAAGGAGGGCGCACACCAGGCACGCAGCCACATAGGCACAGTGGTCGCCAAAGTTCGTCGCAGCCCCGCGCGCAACGTCGGCGGCATCATGGATCCAGCGAAGGGCCCGCAGCAACTCCTCCGGGCCGAAGGCGTGGTCCGGCACCGCACCCACAAGTCTTTGGAGGTGGACTTCCAGCATTTGCAGGGCGTCCCACGCAATGACCGAAGCCTCGCCAAGCGTCTGGTTGCGCTCTGCTAGAGTCGAGGCAAGCTCGCCCTTTTCCTTCTCCAGCAAGGCGACTTGCTGCAGAAGGCCGTCCCGCTCCGCCGCGAACTTTATCCGCGCCGCCTCGGTGGCCGACTCCCGCGCCGACGCGGCAGCCCCCTCGGCGTGTGCCTTCCCCTCGGTGCACTCCGCCTCAAGCTGGCGGATTCGGGCATCCTGGGCGGACCGAACCTCAGCGGCCTCGCGCAATTGCTCCTCGGCGGCCTGCAGCCTATCTTCCAGCGCCCTTTGCGCATGAACATAAGCCGTCTGCAGGGCCTGCCCAAAGACCAGTGGTCCAGGGCAAAAGCGATTCAGCAAGCGTAGCATGGCCGGTGTTATCGTATAGCTACGTGCCACGCACCCGACACCTGGCCGTCCCTCGACGGTCCACCCGTCACGTGGGTAGCGCCGCGCCTCGACGCCGGTAGCCGCGTCATCCACAATGCCATGCCATGCCCTCGGCGTCTCGGCGGGGGCGGTCCGCGGGGCGGGCGCGAACGCCAGTGCCAACGCGCGGAACCCTCGCGTTCCGGCAAAGGCTCCTCCTCCGGGATAAGCGACGCTGTAGGCAAAAGTGCGTGTGAGCACACCACAAGGAGCAACAAAAACGTTCCAGGATAACCCATGCCAACTTACCCTCGGTGGCAGCCGGCGGAGTTTGGGAGCCTTCCCCCCTAGTCCCAGGAACGGGAACAGTGGCACAAGCCCCTTCCGGAGGTGCGGTTCCTCAAGGAACAGAGGCTCCCGCGTTTACCGTCGCCGCAGATCGCTCCGGCAAGGTGGACGGCGTGGTCCGAGGCGTAGGAGGAACACGCGCCGTAGGGACCTCGGCATGGGTGTCGAGTCCCACAAACTCCGACGCCCGTCACCATGGTGAACCTCGGCGTTTGGTGGAGCCATGGCGCGAGCATGGCCGTTTGGCGGAATGGGGCAGCGCCCCGCCTCGGCTGTCGGCTGAACAGCTCGCGGCTGCGGCACCGGGGCAAAGCCCCGGCGGCAACCTCTGCGGCGGCGGCCCAGCTCCGCCGCCGCGCGACCACGACCGAAGATTGCCTCTCCGGCATCGCGGTGGCCATGGCCGAAGGCTGCGTCTCCGGCGTCGAGACGGTCATCACCGAAGGTTGCGCCTCCGACGTCGTAGCCGCCACAGCCGGGCGCCCCACTTCAACACGGCCGGCGGCTCGGTCCGTCTCGGCGACCGCAAGGGATGCGAGACCTCCTCCCTCTGGCGGGCTGCCGTGAGCCCGTCGTCCGGGACGCCCCCGGAGGCCGCTTCGCCCCCGGCGTCCCCAGCCTCCAAGCCTGAGTCGGCATATCTCGCCGAATCTGACTCCGCGTCGGCCGCGCCGGGGGCAGCGGCAGGCGCGGCTGCCATGCCAAGAACGACGGACGCTCCGTCTTGTCCCCTTTTGCGAGATGGTGCCTTCGTCTTCGCAACACCGGCGTCTTGAGGTTGCGAAGACGGACAAGGGCGGTCCGGCACGGCAAGGCCCAAGGCCTCGCACACACGATTTATCCGCCCCAGCCCCGCCGACGCAGTTGCGGACGAGCACTGCTCGTGTTCCCTACCGGTATACGGCCCGAGGAACACGCGCACGAGTCGCTCCGCGTCATCCAAGCTAATCTCTAAATTAAAGAAGAAGAAAAACGGGGGTGAATGCGTAACACGCTACGCGCGGACAAAGGGAGCGAGGTGGTCGGCACTTACGAGGGTTGGGGGGCGCCGGCAGTACGCAGACCGACGGCTCAACGTTGTCGTCTCGACGACTCTCAACGGCAAGCGCCACCGCTGCAGCGACGTCACGCCGTACATCACGAACTCTTCGGCGAGGTCGCGCATATTGAAGCGGGCCGCCAAGCCCACGAGTCGTCGGGCCAGTCGCCTGTCTTCGTCGTCTAGTGTCCGGCTGGGCGAAGTCCTGAACGCGATCGGCCGGCCCGTACACTCGAGGCCGCTCCCGCTCTCTACATGGTGGTAGAACCACCGCTTCATCCACTGGGACTCCCTCTTCCCGCGAGTCGCATTCGCGGGGAAAAGCTTGGTGCAGGACGGCCGGAGAAGGAAGCTAACACTGCCGAAGTTCGACCGTGTCCCGCCCTTCTAATCTTTGGGCTTGCACCGTGCCTCGTGCAGATAGGCAAACAAAGAAGAGCTGGGCCAGCACGCTCCCGAACGCAAAGCCCAATCAGATGGCGGGACCAGCACGGCGTTTGGAGTCGATTGCGCGATTCGGCCGAAGGTCCGTAGCACGTCGCCCACAATAGCCGCCGTCGGGATGCGGAGCCCTGCATCCAAGAAGGCGACGAACACGATCGCCTTGGACGGCTCAGGGTGCGGCTCGGTCTCGTCGGGGTGGGCAGTCGTACCGCCTGGCGATCAGAAAGCTTCCCCTCGCACCGGAGAACAAGCCTTCCTTCTCCGTCGCCAGCCACCACTTGTCTGCCGCTGCCGGGTCGCGCTCGCTCAGCGAGTACTTCACCACCAGCAGCGACGGTCGCCGGCGAATGCCAGAGCCACCAACCGCCTGGCCGCACTTACCACCGGAGGCCATCGCTTCCAACAAAGAGATTGAAGCGGTGAAAATATCGCGAAAGTGTAGAGGGCGGAGTAGACAGGAAAAAGGACGTAAAGGTGCGGGGACGCTGTTACGGGGGGCTATTTCAAGCCACCTCGCCCATATCGCCGCTACCGAAGCGTCGCAACGATTCGCGTGCCAGATGCAACCGCAGCGGCGCAAAGGTCCGCCCCGCACGATTCCCCGTAACCGAAAACGAGGCGTCGTGGCGATACATGCTACACGCGACCGCAGAACCAAGGACCATCAACGCAAGCGGTCACGGTCACGCAATTCCTGACCCACTGCGGCGCTCCAGTTACAAGCCGCCGCGTGCCCTAACCACGTGAAAGGGCACTGCACGATGCAATAACCCGCCTTTTGGCAGGCTAGGCGTCGGTACGGTCCTAACCGCCATTAAAGGCGCCCACCCATTTGAAGGGTAGGGGACGGAGCGCACGCGCGTCTACTTCGACTTAGGCGCCAGCCTCCACTGCCACCCGCTCGAAGGGTTGGGGACGGAGCGCGCACGCGTCTACTTCGACTTAGGCGCCAGCCTCCGCTGCCACCGGCTCGAAGGGTCGGGGCGGGCGCGCGCGTCTCGCCGACTAGGCGCCCGGCCTCGCCGCCACCCATTCGAAGGTAGGGCACGAGCGCGCGCGCCTCGACTCGACAGGCACCACCTCGCGCCACCCGTTCAAAGGGTAGGGGCGGAGCGCGGCGCTCATTTCGACTTAGGCACCGCCTCTCGGCCGCCCGCTCGAAGGGTCGGGGATGGAGCGCGCGCGCGTCTGCCGACCAGGTGCCGCCTCGCGCCACCCATTCGGCGGTAGGGGCGGAGCGCGCGCGCCTCGGCTCCGACTTAGGCACCGACCTCGCGCCACCCGTTCGAAGGGTAGGGGACGGAGCGCGCGCCTCGGCCGATTTAGGCGCCGGCCTCGCTGCCGCCACTCGAAGGGTAGGGGCGGAGCGCGCGTCTACCGATTTAGGCGCCACCTCGCTGCGCGCCGGTCGAAGGTCGGGACGGAGCGCGCGCGTCTCGCCGATTTAGGCGCCCGACCTCGCTGCCGCCGCTCGAAGGGTAGGGGCGGAGCGCGCGCGTCTCGCCGACCAGGCGCCCGGCCTCGCGCCACCATGCGAAGGTAGGGGACGAGCGCGCGCCTCGGCTCCGACAAGCGCCCGACCTCGCGCCACCGCTCGAAGGGTAGGGGATGGAGCGCGCGTCTACTTCGATTTAGGCGCCAGCCTCCGCTGCCGCCCGCTCGAAGGGTCGGGGACGGGGCGCGCGCGTCTACTTCGATTTAGGCGCCCGACCTCGCGCCGCCCGCTCGAAGGGTAGGGGCGGAGCGCGCGCCTCGGCTCGACTTAGGCGCCACTCTCGCGCCACCCATTCGAAGGGTAGGGGCGGGCGCGCGCGCTCGGCCGACAGGCGCCCGGCCTCGCGCCACCCATTCGAAGGGTAGGGGCGGGCGCGCGCGCGTCTCCGCGACTTGGCGCCCGCCTCGCGCCACCCATTCGATGGGTAGGGGCGTGCGCGCGCGCCTCGACTCGACTTAGGCCCGACCTCGCGCCACCCGTTCGAAGGTTAGGGACGGAGCGCGCGCGTCTGCCGACTTAGGCGCCGGCCTCGCCGCCACCCATTCGAAGGGTAGGGGCGGAGCGCGCGCGTCTGCCCGACTGGCGCCCGGCCTCGCGCCACCCATTCGAAGGGTAGGGGCGGGCGCGCGCCTCGGCTCCGACTTAGCGCCGCCACCGCCGCCACCCATTCGAAGGGTAAGGACGGAGCGCGCGCGTGTCTCGACCACTGGCGCCGGCCTCGCGCCCACCCATTCGAAGGGTAGGGGCGGAGCGCGCGCCTCGGCTCCGACTTAGGCACCACCCTCTGCGCCACCCGTTCGAAGGTAGGGGCGGGCGCGCGCGCCTCGGCCGATTTGGCGCCCGCCTCGGCTGCCGGCCACTCGAAGGGTAGGGGCGGGCGCGCGTCTGCCGATTTAGGCGCCACCTCCGCCGCCGGTCGAAGGTCGGGGGCGGAGCGCGCGCGCGTCTCGCCGATTGGCGCCGGCCTCCGCTGCCGCCGCTCGAAGGTAGGGGCGGAGCGCGCGCGTGTCTGCTGACTAGGCGCCGGCCTCGCGCCACCCATTCGAAGGGTAGGGGACGGAGCGCGCGCGCCTCGGCTCCGACTTAGGCGCCAGCCTCCGCTACCACCCATTCGAAGGGTAGAGGACGGAGCATGTGCGCCTCGGCTCCGACATAGGCGCCAGCCTCCGCTGCCACCCATTCGAAAGATAGGGGACGGAGCGCGCGTGCCTCGGCTCGACTTAGGCGCCACCTCCACGCCACCCATTCGAAGGGTAGGGACGGAGCGCGCGCATGTCTCGCCGACTGGCGCCCGGCCTCGCGCCACCCATTCGAAGGGTAGGGGCGGAGCGCGCGCCTCGGCTCGACAAGCGCCGGCCTCGCGCCACCCGTTCGAAGGTTGGGGGCGGAGCGCGCGCGTCTACTTCAACAGGCGCCACCTCGCGCCACCCATTCGAAGGGTAGGGGCGGAGCGCCGCGCGCGTCTGCCCGACTAGACGCCCGACCTCGCGCCACCCATTCGAAGGGTAGGGGACGAAGCGCGCGCGCCTCGGCTCCGACTTAGGCGCCAGCCTCCGCTGCCACCCGTTCGAAGGGTAGAGGACGGAGCGCGTGCGCGTCTACTTCGACTAGGCGCCAGCCTTCGCCGCCACCCATTCGAAGGGTAGGGGACGGAGCGCGCGTGCCTCGGCTCCGATTTAGGTGCCTGCCTCCGCTGTGCTTCGACATCACCTTCCATCCCGCACCTCGAGCTCCCCAACCGCAAGTTTGGAGAAATTCACAGGCCGCAGGGGACGGAAGGGGCCAAAGGACTCGGCAACATGGCTTCGGCCCTGTGAAGCCCTTCACCATGAGAGGCTCCTGTTGTGGAGGTGGCTCCCACCTAAGCCCAGCAGGCCTGTTAGGAGGTTATAAGACCCAGAGTAATGTGTGTAATGACATAAGTGCCCCTAATGGGGATGTACGGATGTAAGGGCATATCTGTACAAGCATACTCCATGTGAATATATATATATATCAGGATGAGGGAGAGGGTGAGGCAGAACACTCCCACCTCTCCACTACCATCTCTCTCTCTGTTTGGTCAGTAACCACAACAGTTGGCTAGACCAGGAACGTTGACTCGCTCGACATAGTTTCCCTGGAAGTTGTTGTGAAGGCGGTCGCGGAGCTGCACCCACGCGTAGATGGAGCCCGGCTCTATGGTAAAAAACCAAGAGAGCGCCACTCCTTGTAGCGCGAGGGGAGTCCTTCGCCTCGTGTGGTGTCGTCTCGGCCCGCGGCCTCGATCGCGGTTTCGTACACGCGCACGAACTCGCGGGGATCCGTGTCGCCTTTGTACGGGTCGATGACACTAGGGAACTTGAAGTCTTTGGGCCACGCCGCCTCGCAGCAGCCGCCAAAGCGGGGACTCCGGATCTATGCGCCGCAGCGCGCGCGGCTAGGCGTGGGGCTTCGCGGCTGTCCGCCCTCTCGGCGTGGGCTCGGCGCGACATCGGCGCGCGCTGCTGGCTCCGAGCCTCTTGTATATCTCGGGCGGCCGCGAAGGTCCCCTAGTTCCCGCCGAACGCGTTGAGGGCTGCTAGTAGGTGCTTTCCACCGCGGTGTGCCGTCGGGCCGCCGGAACACCAGCGAGACGGTCGGCGCGAGGACCATAGCCTCACGATCTCGGATCCGCGGATGCCGTTGCGGCTACCCCGCCGCCGATCCGATCCGTCTTTGCCGGCGAGGTGGCGGGGCCGCCGTTGCGATGCAGCCGACGGGTTGGATGTCGTTATAGCGCGCGGCGGGTCGATCGTTGTAGTGCTAGCGACGGGTTGGATGTCGTTGTAGCGCGCGCCGGCGGGTCGGTCGTTATGCGGCGCCGGCCGTTGTAGCGTGGCGTCGACGCCACGACCATGCGCCTACGCCGCTGCCGGCTCGCCGGCGCGATGCCGGCCCACGTATTCACGCGCGCTCCGACCCAGCCGTCTTCTTTCCCTTCGCCGCCAGTGAAGCTTTTGGTGCCATCCTTCTTCGGTCTTGAGCTTGTCCTTGTCCTCCCACGGACGGCACCAACTGTTGTGGTTCTTGACCAAACAGAGAGAGATGGTAGTGGAGAGGTGGGAGTGTTCGCCTCACCCTCTCCTCATCCCGATATATATATTCACATGGAGTATGCTTTTACAGATATGCCCTTACATCCGTACATCCCCATTAGGGGCACTTATGTCGTTACACACGTTACTCTGGTTCTTATAACCTCCTAACAGGCCTGCTGGGCTTAGGTGGGGGCCACCCCCACAACATCTCCGTTTTTTTGTTTTTTCCGAATTTGGGTGCAATCTTGCTTATTTTTTGAAAAAGGTCTAAATTTTGACATGGATTCTTGCAATTCCTGTATGGCATATATTTCTGAGACTTTAAGCAAGTTGTGTGCAAAATCTCATCTTATTTAGACTTAGATTTTTGGAGTTGCATCAAAAGCTGCATCGCTTCGGACTGTTTTTCAGTTCTAAAACAAGGGAGGCCAGTTAAACCGCTCTCCCTCCGGTCCAACCTCCAAGGCTGGTCAGACCGCCATCTAGCCGGCGGTCAGACCATCAAGCTCTAATTAGACCGTCCTTGATAGCCGGTTTGACCGTCAGAGCCCTGAGTTCGATGGTTTTCATTTTTGAGTTGCTTGCTTTGGGGTTTGGCCTGTAATCTTAATATTCATAGCTCAATAGCTCTTGGAGTGAAGGATCAGCGAATACTTTAGGAAATTGCGAAGGCACTGCCTACTCTGTTGCTAAAAAGAACAAGTCATACCACACAGGAAAGTAGATTGCCCTACAAACCGAGCAGTACTCGATGGCTTCGATGGGGATTGTGTTGATCTTTATGTGCCTTGATGCGTATTGACCCATAGCGATGCTGCGTGCGTAGTTCCTTTCCCCATAGCTATGCTATGCGTCTTTTTCTTTCTCTATAGTGATGCCTTGTTCGTTGCTCTTCTTGCCCGCTCTGTGCCCTTTTACATAACCTGAGACCCTCTAGTAGGCTTGACAGAGGAATTATAACCTGTAGATTAGTATATCCAAACGTGATTCTTCCCAAGTATGAACTTAATAACCTTACAAACAGAATACCCGTAGGGTCCGGAGTTGTATAGAGACTTGAAGCTTGATGGGCAAGTTTACACATATTCCCGTATATAGACCTCTGAGTGTTTCCTTATACTTTTGTAGGAGGGTATGTACCATTTTTTACTGCAACAAGCATTGGATTAGCATGCTTGGTTATATATAACTAAGGGTTAATGATAGTTCATTACTATGGTGAGGAGTATATTTCTATATTCCATAAAACAAAATTGTGTAAATATTAAGTTAATGTAATTATTGGATTGGCACAGATTAATCTTGTCAATTATTTATTTTGATTTAAAGCATATAAATGCATTATTCCTTTTAGTGAAGTATGTTATGTACCATTTTTTAATGATGTTATTTGTTGTGCCAATGAGAAATTCAGAAGAGCAACATAATATTTTAACCTTAATTTAAAACTATAAAACTTCTTTTGGATCTGTTGACATGGTTTAAAATTATAATACTTATGTACTCGATTCTTAATTTGTTTAAAAGTTTGGGTGCAATGGTGTAATTTGCAAACAATAATGGACAAAGAATGGAAGGGAGAATAGCAGGTTAGATTTTGGGGAGGGGACCAATGAAAGCGATCTGAGCTTCATGTAAGATTGCTGTGTGCTTCTAAAGAAAAAGGAAGCATCATCATTGGGTAGAGAGCACCCAAGCAGAGGTTTATATGATGAGGTTTGTACTGCCCCCTCTCAACTTGTTTTTCCCCTGCTGCATACATATGTTTTTCTGAGGTCAAATTATCCTCACTTGACATAAGAGGACCAGGAGTGAGAGTGCAAAGGCCCTGGTGGTATTTGCTTATACTTTAAAAAGTCCAAAGCTAATATAAACTTCTGGCTTTTCGAAGCGATTTCTTTACTTCTCTCACTACCGTCTTGCTCCGGGGATAAGATAGAGGGTCACAGATGCATCATCCACCCCACTCCTCTCGCTTCCATGATGCACACGTATCTCTCCCTCACTCTTTTGCACCACTCGCCCACTCCTTCTAAAAATCACTTCTTTCAGCTATTACTATTTATTTTTAGTCAAAAGTCATAAGACACAGCCAAAAGTCATCAACAAAAGCCAATATAAACGCACCCAAAATATTCTTTTGCAAAGATGCAATATCTAGCTCTGCATTTAATTTTACTTCAAACTTAATCAGTATAAGGGCATCCACAGTATTTAGAGTCTATGCAACCTCTAAGCTGGGGTCCCCTGATGGCCTTCAAGCTTAGCACAATTTTATTTTGTAATATTTAACAGCTTCAATTGCCTCTAAGTTGGCGCCCATAAATGAATAGGTTGAAAGAAAAAATAATTTGAAAGTACTTATTTGATGCCTGTAAATAGGATCTAAACATAGGAAGGTATTAAGGATATTAGAGTATGTACAATGGTATGACATTAGCTGTCTGTAAGTCTTGTCACGTAGGATATGAGATAATGTAGAGGGGAAATAGGGAGTATAGAGAATTGGACCGTCTCTCATACAGTAATCAATTCTAACACGAGAAACAAGGCACATTATACATAGAGGAGATGTCTATAAAGACATGTAAAAAGATAACCTAACGTAGGAGCTCTCTTTAATACTGTCTACAGATGACATATCGGGTATTATAGACATCTGTTATCTATACCATTGTACATGTAATCCCTCTATTTCATAATATTTATCCGGCACACATACAACGAAGGTACCATATTTAATGAAATTGGAATTTTTTTATTAGATAGATATAGCACTACTCAGATATAGTACTACTCTATTTAATAGAGATAAATATGGTTTAATTTTATTAAATATTATTTACATTTTGTGCTTTCTTTGTATGTGCATCTAATAAATATTGCGAAACGAAGGTAGTATGATCGATTAACCGTTTTCGTTTTGCCAATGCTATCAGTAAGAGGATAGGTTGCAATGGCGATGTTCAAATGGGTAGTCAAAGGCGTGGAAGGATTATAAGATTTTATTCTGGTCAAAGGCAAGAGGAGAATATGTGAAACCGGATTCTTTACTGAATTTTTCTTCAATATACCATCAGGAGATTGATTGATCTTCTATATATCCCTTCCCGTTCTCTATTGTTTTCCTACGGACAAACATGATTTTTGTTTCATAAGACTTCGAGAGAAATTGCTCTGTTTTCCTAAAAAAAATCTGTTTCAAACTAAGCCATGCAAACTTTGTCATCTACATGTTCGTATTTCATTTTTAAGCATCAAACAAAAAGTAGGGTTTCATATTAGCTTCTACTTAGAAAAACCAGAAGCTAATATGAACACCTAACTTCTCAAAACGGTTTCTTCACTCCTCTTGCTCCAGTCTTGCTCCAAGAATATGGCAGGGGATCACGGACACATCATGTACTCCACTCATTTCGCTCCCGTCTCGTGCACACATCTCTCCCTCACTTTCCTTACCGCTTATTCTCTTCTTCTAAAAACCACTTCTTTTAGTTATTACTATTTATTTTCAATCAAAATTCATCAACTGTATGACTCGACCCGACACAAACTATCTTATCTATCCACGTGTGAACAAGATCATATCACCCAATCACTGATTTTTTTTCTCTGCTTACCCAGTAGTACTGTTTACCAGCCACATGTGCAACCAACTAGGCCAAATACAAGCACGGATAGGAAATTGGAAAAGAGAACTTCCATGCCCCGTCGGATCAGAAATCTCCTTTTCAAAGTTCAACCTGATGATAGTTAACTACCATGGAAGAAAAATCCTTGCAGTTTTGGACCCTAGATGTCTAATCCTTACCTTCCGGGCCACTTGGAGGGCAGATATGCGGCACATAGCGCACAGAAACTTGCTTTACCCTTGAAAAGAATTGATATGTACCATATTTTTGCACTTTTTTTGCCAGATTTGTCTGGCAATTAGCTAATAGGGGCAGTCTTCAGGTCATCATCACAATATAGATACACTTGTTTTTTAGAGGAATATAAATATACATGACAAAACTTGTAGGCTTGTCACTTGTTGCATATCGATCGATCTGGATAGAACCGCCACGCATACAAATGTTTCTCCATGAAACATAAACGAAATTTCTTTGATAAACTACTGGTGTTAAATCACTTCAGGAGGAAAGATCAGCTCTAGCATGGACAAATGTGCCAGTAATGTCAAGAAAATCTGTGTCTCCTGCTGGTAACGACAGAACATGTCTGGCTAGTGAAGGCTACATTCATGTCATGTATGGGGAAAAAAAACACAAGTTTTCAGAGCACATAAGGATAACTAGAATTACTTTTTGTGGTATATATTACACTGACAGCAGATGGCTCAAGGAAATGGGTCAAGCAATGGACAGCGTGTTAACAAGATCCATGGCAATATGTCTTTCTTTGAAAACAATTTGTTGTCATGCAGTGGTGGATCTAGAATGTGAGTAATAGGGGTGTAAAATTGCGAATATCTGTACTTAATTCTACATTACACAATTAAACACTAATTGCTGGATGTTTGATTGGATTTTACAAAATACAAATTATAATCAAAATTTTAAAAGGAGAAAAAGCTCACCTTACTTCCAGCTATCGACCAGACTTCAAACTAGCCACTGGCCTGCCGCGATGCCAACTCGCTGAGTGGCCCGAACCAAGCGTGCGCGCCTTCGCGATGCACCGCCATTACCTGTGGCTGGGGGCTAGGGCATTGAGCGACTGGGACTGCCCCCAACTAGCCGACTGGTATGTGAATGAATGGTTAGAGTTTTTTTTCCAATGGGCTAGGCCAATGGCAATTAGCCAACCAACGCCAATGAGGCATGGTCATATGGGGCATGGGCTAATCCACGAGGAAGATGTTTTTAGACTGAAATTAGAAAAGAAATGCAACTATATATATATATAGCTAAAATGGGGCACCATGGTGTCTGGGCACCAAGCCTTCCTGCCTTTGGATTGCTTTTAGATGCATGTGTTAGAAATTGGTCCATTTAATTATAGCCTATTTCCTTAATTTCAAAGCATGCATGGTTTATTACCATATTGCTAAAGCAGGGTAAGGAAGACCGATTTATAAGGTGGAGTCATCCCAACTCCTTGAATATGGAAAGAGATGGTATGAGAATGGTTATGTCTAATCACACACACGCGCGCGTATTTGCGTATTTTCGCATGAAAATCGCGTGACTTATGACTTGTGACGCGCGACCGTGACGCGCCACTTGGCAGACCAAGTCCATCTTTATTTTTGCTGAACTATGCACCTCACTCTCTCTGTTTAAATGAGATTTAAACATTTGAATGAGACAGTTATAAGTGAATTTACACTGCTTAATTTGTGATTTGATGAGGCAGTTACCAGTATATAATTCTGTTTAAAACGCAGCAGTTACTAGTGAGTAGTAACTGCAGCGCCCTTAAAAGGGCCTGGAGACGTCCAGGAAAAGAGAGAGAATTTTGCACCTCCATTCTTCCCCTACTTTCTGCTCTGTTGTGCTGTACTTTCTGAACCACGTCGACCTTTCTTCCCGGCGTGCATCTGGAACGAGGGAGAGCGGCTATCTCCGAACCGTTGCCGCAGAGAGTACTGCACGGGGCGGCAATAAGGTTTCTGGGCAGCGCATCTGCGCGACCGCTCACTGCACTGCATCATCTACGTTCTATACTGCGTCAAGCCTGCGCGGCTTCCTATTCTTCATCAGGCTAACAAGTAAGTCGTTCGTGCGCACGTTCGACTTTGTTACTATTTTGTTTTTCTTGTGTATGTTCTGAAGTATGATGAGTAGCTTGTTGTTAGTTGTGAGTTGTGCATCATTAGTTTATTATTTTTGTCTCCTAATAAAACTTGGAATTAAAATATTGCCCACATTTGTATTAGCATGTAAGTATAATGATATATAATATATCAGGCAAACCCATTAATATTTATTAATTCAAAAAGGCATCAATTACCACTTAAAACTGTTAATAACATATGTGATCCAATGGAGCTACGTACTGCTACAGTACGTTTGAAGGATGTGGCTTTGCTTCAGTACACTTTTTTTTTAAAAAAATTACGAATTTTAAAGCAAAATACAAAATAGTTAATATTAGGTGATGGCAAATCTATACCGATATATAAAAAATAAATTAAATTGAAGATTATATATAGATATAGACTTGAATATTGGGTACGACAAATCTTCTATTTAATTTATTATTTTAGGTTATATATATTTGGCCAATCTAATATTGGGCCTGTTCTTTTTTGCTGCGGCTTGTGACTTTTGGGCTATTCGTGCGAGGGATTACAGAGTAACAGAAACTCATATGCTGTTTTTGCCGATATAAATGAGTCGTACAGTATGTATTACAATTAACTAGTAGACTCTATCTTGGAAAAATACTCCGTTTAAAAGCTAGTTACTGTAGAAAAGTCGAAAAGCAGATTTTAGAAGCTGAAAAGAACATGGCCATTACCTATTTTACTTTAATATTTGTAAACCTTTTTTCAAAAAGAGGTGTGCCGGAGCATGCCCTACATCATGTGCTAGTTTTATGAATCTTCAGTGTTGCATGCTTGCATTATTATGTAATGTGCACGAAAAATATCTACTCCTATATACAATTTACCTATTTCCAGTGTACATTAATAGATGAAAATATCCTTTTCATAGGTGAAGGTTTATTGACAGTTCACACGAAATGCACTGTTACACCGAAAATAACACCGCAAGATGCTTTGTTGCGTGCAATTTATTGCTTATGCGACAGTTTAATGAATGGTAGCCAGTTCTGTTGACAATTCATCCTGGTTCCCCAAGTAGGGCTACCTTGTATTGAATCCAAGTCTAATCACTGTTTACAGCTTGTTATCCTCAAGACATGAAATTAAACTCTCCATTATATTTCTTTTTGATAACAAAGCTCTTCATTAAATGCCACTGAATAACTTTGTATGTCTATAATATGCCACTGATATCTCACTGACATGTGAGACTTAGACCCACATATTAGCCTCATAATGAGTGGTGTATTGTAGATCACGTAGTTATTCAGTGACATACTATAGATTTTCTCCATATAGTAAGAGTAATTTAATGAGCATGGCAGACCTCAATTGTCTCACTGGTATATATGTTTTTCCTTCTTCACTTAAATGGAGGTGGTACTATTTTTTAAAATTTCATATGTCTTTTGGACACAAATATCAACATAAAACCACATTATTACAAAGTGAAAAGGTAAAGTACATCAAGTGCTTCAAACTATCAATCTCTCCCATCTGAAGTTCATTTCAATGGATAGAGGGAGCATAACACGTATGGATCTTCAAAAGTGTATCTACTTCTTTTGCTCCAAAATCACCAATATCTACTTCTTTTGCTTCAAAATCACCAATAACACAAGGAAAATTATCACCAAAACGAAACAAAAAAATACAAGGAGAGAGAGAAAACGAAAGCAGGGACAAAAAAATCAATGGATAAATGCAGCTACTAGGGGGAGAAAAGGAGGGGTAGGGTGAAAAGTGGGTACGAATTATCCGTATTATTTGGTTACTGTATTCGATAGGATGCAAATATGGTATAGATTTTTCTATCCAATCTACAATTTCTATCCTATTCGTATTCGAATTCATATAAAAAAATATGGATGTGAAAATATTATAGACTTTTACTATCCGAAATGTTATTTTATTCGGACCATCTGGATCTGTATTCATATTTAACACCTCAATTCTCACTGGTATATATGTTTTTCCTTCTTCACTTAAATGGAGGTGGTACTATTTTTTAAAATTTCATATGTCTTTTGGACACAAATATCAACAAGAAACCACATTATTACAAAGTGAAAAGGTAAAGTACATCAAGTGCTTCAAACTATCAATCTCTCCCATCTGAAGTTCATTTCAATGGATAGAGGGAGCATAACACGTATGAATCTTCAAAAGTGTATCTACTTCTTTTGCTCCAAAATCACCAATATCTACTTCTTTTGCTTCAAAATCACCAATAACACAAGGAAAATTATCACCAAAACGAAACAAAAAAAATACAAGGAGAGAGAGAAAACGAAAGCAGGGACAAAAAAATCAATGGATAAATGCAGCTACTAGGGGGAGAAAAGGAGGGGTAGGGTGAAAAGTGGGTACGAATTATCCGTATTATTTGGTTACTGTATTCGATAGGATGCAAATATGGTATAGATTTTTCTATCCAATCTACAATTTCTATCCTATTCGTATTCGAATTCATATAAAAAAATATGGATGTGAAAATATTATAGACTTTTACTATCCGAAATGTTATTTTATTCGGACCATCTGGATCTGTATTCATATTTAACGAAGCAATATACACATTTTATTACAATACGACTAATGTTAGAAATAATCTTGAGTTCGAGTTCTAGACGTAGTAGAGTCCGTTTCCGAGTATAACTCAAGTTGAAGTTGAGTCCAACTTGAAGTCCAAATCGGAATAGGAGTAGGAGAGTTTTATCCCTACATATCGGGGGGACTTGTATCCAGTTTTGTATCCAAGGAAGAAAAGCAAGAAAGAGGGGGAGCAAATAAGAGAATAAAGAAATTCAGAAATTTCTTCCGTGTTCTCTCAGTTTATTTGCGATGTGTGCGTTTTCTTCTGGATCAAAGTTGTAATAAGTGGTATCAGAGCCAAGGCGAGAACAGAGTCGTTGGAAATAATCATTTTAGCGATTCTGATTTCAGCGCATCTCACGCGGCGCTCCTGAGGCGCACGTCACTCATCTTCGTGCAGCTCTCCTGGGAAAAAAGACACTCGTGGCACGTCCTTCCGTTCCCTCGGTCCAAGAGCAACTTCAAAGTAGCCCGAGATCTTGATCCGTGCTCAAGATCATGTCACGTTCTCCGGGAAATGGTGTCACCGGTGACAAGGCATCATCCGGTATGATGGTGAAGGAGAGTTCCGCTGTCTCGCTGCATTATCCGATACTCATGACGAGCAATTATGTAGCATGGGCAATCAAGATGAAGGTGTACATGAAGGCTCAAGAGGGTGTGGGACGCGATCGAGAATGGCAACGTCGATGTGTCAACGTTTTGTGTCAAAGTATGAGTTTAGTAAGTCGTAGTTGAGTCCGACTATCTCAATATTTTAGAATTTTTGCATCTGGTGGACCCGTACCAGTTGAGTTAAATTCCTACATGCAGTTTACATGTAGAACGCTTTATGTGGAGGCGTGGCTGGTAGTTCATAATGCATTGAGACTAAAACTAGAGTATGTTGAGTCAAGATTAAGGGGGAGATTGTTAGAAATAATCTTGAGTTCGAGTTCTAGACGTAGTAGAGTCTGTTTCCAAGTATAACTCAAGTTGAAGTTGAGTCCAACTTGAAGTCCAAATCGGAATAGAAGTAGGAGAGTTTTATCCCTATATATTGGGGGGGACTTGTATCCAGTTTTGTATCCAAGGAAGAAAAGCAAGAAAGAGGGGGAGCAAATAAGAGAATAAAGAAATTCAGAAATTTCTTCCATGTTGTCTCAGTTTATTTGCGATGTGTGCATTTTCTCCTCAATATTTTAGTGTATGTCAAGTCAAGATTAGGGAAAGCATAACTTATAAGTGTGAGGGAGCCTCCACCCATTGGACTAGTCTTTTGGGGGGGGAGAAGGCCCAATACCACTTATAAGGTTGTTGCTCCGTTGCTCCGTGGGCTTAGTTGCGTTCAACCCATTTAGATCTATGGCCCAGTATGTAACAAGTGGTATCAGAACCCAGATGCCTAACATCTCCTTGGACCTTATGGTTGCAAAAGTGCCCAATCCATGTGTGAAGAGGAGATTGTTAGGAATAGTTCCACATGGATTGTGGGAGAGGAGAAAGCACAACTTATAAGTGTGAGGGAGTTTCCACCCATTGGACTAGTCTTTTGGGGGGGAGAAGGCCCAATACCATTTATAAGGTTGTTGCTCCGTTGCTCTGTGGACTTAGTTGTGTTCAACCCATTTAGACTTGTGGTCCAGGATGTAACAACTAATTAGTTGGATAAGTTTTTAATTGAATGTGAATTCGTGTTTTCTTAGGTGAAGTAAATGAATTAGAATGATTAAGCGTGATTGCATGAGGATAAAATATTATTGAGTAGATATGCGATTCGAATTCGTATTTGTTATAATATTTAATTTGTATTCATATTTGTGAATATTTAAATTTATATTCATATTCGTTTACAAATACAAATATGAATGTGATTTAGGAACTATTCTATCTATGTTGGATTGTTTTCACTCCTAGGGGGGCCAGCTAGAGAACATTTAGAGGGGCAGGACAGTCAACTCACAAACCCCATGCAATGCCACCCCACCCCACCCCCACCAGCTTTTAAGATAAAAAAATCAATTCCATTAGCCCTGCATTAGAGCAGCAGCAGCAAATGCAACTTGCTCTGGAACACATACATGAGCAGAGGCCAAAAAAACGTGTGCTTGATTGCTTCCTCCATTAGCTCCCTCTCTTGGTCTCTCTCTCTCTCCTGCGGTTCTGGCACTGTGTTTTTTCTCCTGGAGCAGTTCTTGTAGGGTTCCTGCAGTGGAGGCATAGAAAGGTGAGCTTCTAGTTGTTCTTGTCTTCTCCTCTCTCTCTCTCTCTCTTCTTTTGAAGATTAGTGTCTGTTTTTTTCTTAAGAGTTGAGCAAGCTTAATGGATGGTTCTTATCTGGAGCAAGCACATTTTCCTCCAATGAAATTGAACGATGTTTTCTAGTAGTAGTTCGGTAAGAATGTTTCTTGATGTTGGTTTGGTCGCTTTCTTGTCCTAAAAAGCTGCCTTTTCTTCTGCGCTTTTCTGTTGGTTTCTGTGAGACGTTTTCAGTTCCCTCTGAGAAGAAATCGCAGTTTTCTGTTATACTCTTGGGGAAGGAGGGGAAAAAGAAACACTTCTTCTCTGGGTCGATCTCAACAAACTCTGTTGGTCTCTCTTGTCTTGTCTTGTCCCCAAGCCTTTTCTCAGCGTCTTAGCCAGATCTTCTTGGCGCCGGCGGGAGGCTCGTTTCGTTCCCGACGCAGGTACGTCGCGCCAATGCCATCGCCTCCTCCTCTCGCCGCCGCCGCCCTATCAGATTTCTTGGGGAGCTCCTCCCCTTATGCTCCACCAATTTGCATGAGTTTCTGTCGGTTAGGGTTAAAATTTTGTTTGCCAGCGTGTCAAGTTGCAAGATGATCTTTTTCTCTGTAACAATTCTCCAAGATTTAATAAAAACGTGCGGCTGTCGATTGTTTCGGAAAATTGATATTAGTTGATTGCAAGCAAATTGCTAATTTTATTGGAGGCGTGCATGTGTATTTTTGAAATGTGCTGCTACGTGTCAAAGTCTTCAGTCTTGACCTTACCTCACGGATGAAGATGAACAATGGGGATCGGGCCAAGAGAAGTGCTTTTTCCCTTTTTTTTGGGCTTTTTGTTGAGAGGAAGTTCATAGTTTTTCCACTCCATTTCTTCAATTTAGTGGGATTTACATGTCTTTCTTTTCCTCTACAAAAATCACCAAGAATATATCTTGGAATTTGCTTAGGGCATCTCCAGTAAGGCCACGTCTACCATCGGTGAGCTTCACCACGTCAGCAAAGTTTTAGGTGGAGGAGATAGGAGCATGAGAGAGAAGGGAAGTCATCTTAGCACGCGACAGGTGCAACACACAAACTAAGATCGAAGTGATGAGCGATTTCGTTGTTGGAGTAGCATCGTCCGCTCCCCATGCGGTTTTGTGGGGCCCGCTGGAATGAAGTTGTCGGCGCTAGCCAAGAATGGGAGGACGAAAGCTTCCACACCTGGTGCCAACATCGACCTCCATGCCCGGCAATGACACCAACCAGGACGACATCGACGTCCACACCTTCCGACCGTGGCGAGGGAGATTGGGCCTCCAAAACGACGCAAGTGGGTTGGATCCGGGCGCTAGCGGGGGATCCAGTTGCCGGCTAGCCAAATCTGGTCGAAACCAGATGCTTTAGTGACGGTGAGCTCGAAGGCTGGTAGTGGCGAGGAAGGAAAGAGATGGTTGTGGAGAGTGTGAGGGGCGGTGATGAGCTTGGAAGATGTCAGTGAGGGAGAAAGGGCTGACGTGGTGGAGAGGGAGAGACTGACGAGGGAGGGGACACTGGCGCGATGGATGAATGTGGTGGCCGACGGATGGAGGTGATGGGAGAAAGAGGGTGGTGCACTGGCGGGGTGGTTCAAGTTGGATAAAAGAAATTGTCTCTACTACTTAAAAGAGAGTTAGTGGTGATGGTTCATTTTCTCCTCTTAAAGTTGGTGGTGATGCTTCGTCTGCCCCTTCCAATTCCCCTTGCACCTCCCTAAAAAACTTTAACAAAAACAAAAAAAGCAATGTACTAAAAAATACAAATTCCACCACCTACAAATTCTCTAGCAAGAAAAAACAACAGAGCTCTACCAGATGTACGGTAGAGCCGAGGGACACTGCCAAGCGCATGGGCTAGGCAAATCAATTCCGACTATGTCGACTCAACGTACTGGAATAATATGATTTTTTTTATCCGTAACAAAGCACGGATATTAGACTAGTCCTAGTAACATAGCAAATTTGGAGTGTGTAGGACAATATATATTAATAATTAGAAACAAGTTACTGAAGTAGTTGTCTATTGTGCTGATGCTAGATGACACGGGGGCTTAGAGACGATTTTCAAAAGACGGCCAGCTGTACATGCCCTTAGGGCATTTGTAGTGTATGAAAATAGAAGGTCTTAAGCCACTTTAAGGTTAACCTCCTTAAGCAGGCTGTAAGCAAAAAAGGTTTAAGGCTGGTCCTCAAGCTAAAGATCTGGCCACAAGCATTAAAATACAATTTTTCTTTATCTGCCGAATGGGACGTCTTAAGGCCCTTGGGTTATACTTATGCACATTCCGATCTTGTTGCCAACCAAGGGAAAAAACCAAGCCTGTGTTCTATGGATTGCAATTATTTAATCCCTGCTTGACTGCCTTCTTTTTTTTTTTCGAGAAACACTGTTTGATTGCCTTCATGTGCTAGATCCTTGCAAAAAATTCGTCTTGCATCCTATCTTGCCATTCATGTCGCTTGCAAAAATTTTCGTCTTGCAACCTATCTTGCCATTCATGTCGCTTGCTAGCAATTTTAACCAAGATAATATTCCTCCCCCTCACTGGTGCTTGTTCAGTTGTTCCCATGGTCTCTCAACTTTGCCTCACCAATTATTCCCACTGTCCCCTCACCCCAAGATGCTGCCCTTGTGCTTTGCAGGCGCTGCTGCTTCCTCTGCGTGTGTGATCCAAGCTTGGAGGTGGAGTTCTTGTTCTTGGCATTGTGCCCTCCCGGACCCAGATCTTGATGCAACTGCCGAGTAGTTTACTGATGTAGAGGGGGTCTGGTTGGGTCTTGACCTGATTTGGTGGGGGCTCTGCCGCGGCGCAAGGGGGAATGTTCGACCTGGATGTTTATCACTAGTTGTTGGTCTTGTTCTTTGGGCTTGGTAAGCATTCACATGGCAGTGGCCACCGGTTTGGTACTTTCTTGATGGGTTAAGTGTTGTGGGTTTGTTGCGGTGTTTCTTATTGGCTCCCGTTTGGTGGTGACTGGTGAGAAGGAAGGGAAAGGACAAGAGCTAGAGAGAACAAACGGAAGAGAGGGGATTTACAGGCTATTTTTCGGCGCGCCACCATGAAGCATATGAAGCTTGGATCGAAGCCGGATGTCTTTCAGACAGAGGGCAGCAATATCAGGTAAGTAAAATTCGTTTCTGTTCTTTCTCATAGTTTTTTTTTCTTTGCATATTCTAGAGGCATAAGATTTCTTCAGTGCTCATTGTGCACTGTATTTTTATTGATTTGCTCCAGTTCACCACTGTTTTGTTGCACGGATTGCTAGTTCATGAATTGTTCTAGTGCGTTTGTGCTAGGAATTATGAGATCCATTTCACTCCATAGGAATAGGGCTCCCACGTTGTTAACTCTTGCGTGTGCCCATTTTCCTGACATAACTGTGTCTTAATTTGTGCCTTGAATCTGCAATTCGGCCAAGTTCGAGGGGATCTGCTTTTGAATGTTTCTTGAAATAAAATCCAAATCAACGACGTCGCTAAAGGGGGGCAATCATACTGGTAAACTAATCATGTAAGATCAGCAATTCATTAGCTATGTGGTTGAAACTGGACCTAGTTCTGTAGCTTTCTGTACTCCATTTCTTAAACCAGAAGGTAAAGAAGTGAGCATACTGTGGTGCTATCAATTAGTTTGAGTTTAGGAGTCTGTGTGAAACTTACAATAATCTTGAAGTATTGATAGTTACTGTTACAAATTTATATTACCACTATTTTTTTTCTGAGGACAGCAGCTGCCAACTAAGATTTTGAATTGAACCCTTGTAGCAAATATTTGTTGGATTAGTTCCATCTTCTCAAAGCTATATAACTAGTCCAAGTTTCACAGGCTCTGCTATTTTATATGTAGCATGTGTACCAATTGATATTAAAACATTTGCACTAGGGTTTGGATTGCTTTCTCATTTAACAATCTTCATGAAACTGGTTGCCTAGCATGCTAAGCAGTGCGTCTTATGATGACAATCAGATAGTTAACTATCCAAATGATCTTCTTTATAGGTTAATTTGTCCTTGATTCTTGCTAATGGCATATGTTCTTAAGCTTCCTCTGTACTTTGAGGGCATGTAAAATTTTACTGATAGGATTGCCTTTCTTAATTTATTTATTGTTCAACTTTTAGATGAGTGGATTGGTTGGTGACATTGTGGTCCATCATGTAAATTAATTTCTTGGAGATCAATTAAGTTCACCTTGCCTTGCTACGTCCATTTTGTTGTTTAATCATTGTTCTAGGACCACTTATCAGTTCAATTAGTTACACCTGTCATGCACACTGCTACTAGATGTGAAGTTGCTTTTCTTACCTTTGTCTAGCTTTGCTTGTGGTCCTGTACGTACGCAAATGCTCTGTCACTCGTTCTCTCACCTTTAGCTGATTCAGTGGGTGGGGATTTGGTTTCATCATGTCATTTCATCTCTGCATTATTTGGTATTTTGGATTATGTGAATTTACCTTACCATCTTCGTGGTCTGTAAGTCAAGAATTTTACCCTCCCAACGCCTGTGATCATGTTTGTCAACTATTAATGTGGGTCCACTTTATGAACTGTGCCAATTTCACTCATTGTGTGATTCTGTTTGCCATCCAAAATCTTCACATATTGTACCTTTGCCATTCTCTTGTAATGATGCACATGAGTCTCCATGTCATGATACATATACTGTTCAGCTCCTCAGGGAAAGATGTACTGTTTATCAAATGATAACATGGCCATATGAATACCCTCATATTGTTCATGTCTAGGAAATACTCTAGTTATGTTGGTTTTATGCATAATATAGCTATGACATGTATCCGCATCGAGAGAGAGAGAGAGAGAGAGGGAGGGAGGGAGGAGAAAACTGTGTACAGGAATATATGTGAATATGTGGCTAATTTGAATTTGTTCATTACTTTTTTTTCTGGATCTATTCAGGTGAAGTGAACTGTGAGCAGCACTTCTAATGTTGCACCTAATTGTAGTGAGATAAATGATTTGTACATTTCGTTCATCTCAATTCACTTCTGTATTGTGCTTTTCCTCTACATGTACTGCATAGCTGTGATGCTAATGTTAACTGCGATGGCATGCTTTTCAGGTTTGTTGCGACGGAGCTGGCAACAGACATTGTTATCTCCATAGGAGATGTCAAATTTTTTCTTCACAAGGTATCAACTATTTTTATTTGTACACATTAGTATTCTCATGGTGTGTTTGACTTTGTGGTGACTTTTTAAAAGCACTTCTATTGAATTAGTATGTGTTAACCAATTGATATACTCTTTTTTAGATCTGTAACATAAATACTTTAGTAGAATTGTTACATATTTTGCATGACTAACTAGATTCTACAGCACGGCCAAGCTAGCTCTTAGTGTAGATAATTTCTGTTTCGTTCCACCTGAAATTATAAGGTATGCTTATGATGATAATCCTTTTGGTGTGTTTTTATGATTTATCTATTGGAGGATCACAATCTTTTTGTTTGGGTGGTTCATCTTTTTAGGAAATCGTTGATTAAGCAAAACATTTTAGGACTCTGTGAGTCCTCTCCAGTAAACAATTATATCATATGCAATCATGGCTTGAACCTTGGAAGTGCTCGAAAGCTTTGAAAGTTTCCATTGTCTTTGTTAGCATACACTTTTGTATTGCAGCAGAAGGATTTGTTTATACTGTTACAAGGTGAGGAAGAGTAGAAATGTGAAATGTTAGATGTGTTGCAATAGCAGCTCATAGGGCTATATATAGTATATGAGACACACAAGGATCCAAACCCTAGTTAATAGGAAATGACCTAAATACCCTTAATACCCCCTTCAAATGCAAGACATATGCAATAGCATTGCATTTGAAAGAGTTGACACTAAAATAGGGAAAATCGAAAATCCAAGTTTTGAAGTTGTCGCCATAGTGTGCGCTCTTGAAAAATTGTATCGACTACCAACTATCCGGAATTGTGCAACAACCCAGAAAGAACAAAGTGCAAGGGCTGAGAAAATAGAGGTAAATGGGAGCAAAGTCGACCATGGTAACACGACGAAGAGGATGTGAAAGGTGACACAAGTAGAGAGAACTACCAAATCTAGTCGAAGAGGGAGATAGAAGCATAGCGGCAAGATTGAAGCCCGAGACGGCGGCGGCACAATGCACAAGAAGCGCAACGGAGGCATGGTGCAGAAGAAGCGCGGTGGCCTTAGAAGCTCAGGGCGACAATGCAAAAAGAAGTAGCGGCATCATAAAGACTTCTACGATCTGCAGCGGCTCAAAGAGAAGAGCGGCGGTGGCTATGCGAAAGGAAGGAGTGGACCACATTTAATCCAAGAGGATGAATCGTGACTAGCAAAGTAGTTGGCTGACTGACAGAAAATTTGTGGATTCGCGTGGCTTTGATGAACTGCAGAGAGATGCTATAGATTTGAATGGATACAACGGAAAACTCAAAGGACAACAGAAACTAGTAGTAGAAATATCAGAACATCGCCTTCATATTCCCCCTATCTCTCTCTTCACCCCTCCCTCTCTCCTTCCCTCCCATCGCGCGGTGCAGGGGCGTCCGCGGGAGACGCGGCGTCGGCAAGGAGACCGCATCTGTGGTGGCGGCGGCCAGATCTGAGGCCGAGAACGCGAATTCGAGGCGCGATCGTCGGATCCGAGGCGACGGCGGCAGTGGCAGCCAAACCCGCGCAGGGAGGGCCAGAGGCGGCCGGATCCGACGCGGGCCAAGCCAGAGGCAAGCTGGATCTGGCGCAGGTCGTTGACGGTGATTAGATTCGGTGTGGGCCATCCGACGCAGGCCGAAGGAGGTCGGATCTAGCGTAGTCCGACGGCATGGAGCGCAAAAGAGGTTGGAGACTTGGAGGCAGCCGGGGCACCGAGACGGTGTGGGCCGACAATGCGGAGGAGGCCGGAGGTGGTTGGAAGAGGACGGGGAGGTCGGTTGGATATGGTGGCCGACGACGGTGGCCGCCCCCGGGACGAAGATCGCTCCTCTCAGGGGTAGCAGCAGCAACGGAATGTGGATCGAGCTCTAAGGCTCTGATACCATGTTACAAGGTGAGGAAGAGTGGAAACGTGAAAGGTTAGATGTGTTGCAATAGTAGCCTATAGGGCTATATATAGTACATGAGACACACAATGGCTCAAACCCTAGACAATAGGAAATGACCTAAATACCCTTAACAAATACATGTGTTTTATGCCATATGATTGAGTAGAGTGGTTTGCTTAGATGATGATTCCTATCTAATGCAGGTTTGTTTAATGTTAATCAACTATTTAGGATGCTTTTTAGGTAAAGAGGGAAAAATGTTCACGTAGTCGTGCAAATTATTTGCAGTTCCCTCTTTTGTCAAAGAGTTCCCGCTTGCAAAGATTAGTGGCTTCAAACAATGAGGAAAGCAACGATGAGGTGGATATCTCTGACATTCCTGGTGGACCTTCAGCATTTGAAATTTGTGCTAAGTTCTGTTACGGCATGATTGTAACACTCAATGCGTATAATGTCCTTGCTGCTCGCTGCGCAGCTGAGTATCTAGAAATGTTTGAGACCATTGACAAAGGAAACCTTATCTACAAAATTGATGTGTTCTTGACATGGAGCATATTTCGTACGTGGAAGGACTCAATCATAGTCCTACAGAGCGCAAATTCGTTGCTGCCTTGGTCTGAGAATTTGAAGTTAATCAGCCACTGCATCGACTCTATTGCGTCGAAGGCGTCAATCGATCCGTCAGAGGTTGAGTGGACATACACCTACAACAGAAAGAAACTCCCATCTGAGAATGGCCTCGATTCTCATTGGAATGGCGTCAGGAAGCAACAGATAGTCCCTAAGGACTGGTGGGTTGAGGACCTTTGTGAACTTGAGATGGATTTATACAAGCGGGTGATCACGACGATCAAGGCAAATGGAAGAACACCTGCTATAGTAATTGGAGAAGCACTGAGAGCCTATGCATACCGACGACTGCTTGGTTCCCTAGAAGTTGTTGTGAGCAGTGGGGTTGATTGCACAAAACGTCGTGCAGCTCTCGAAACCATCATGTTTCTGTTGCCCACTGAGAAAGGTTCAGTGTCATGCGGTTTTCTTCTTAAGCTGCTAGGAGCTGCATGCTTGCTGGAATCTGGGGAGTCTTATCGTGATAAATTGATCAAGAGAATAGGCACACAATTGGATGGTGCTTCAGTTCCGGACCTTCTTATACCAGCGAATACTGGCGAAAACTCTGTATATAATGTAGACCTGATCATGGCAATAGTGGAAGAGTTCGTGCAGCATAGTGATAATGGTAAGACAAATCTTCAAGATGATGAAGAAATTGTGGAGGTCGAGAACCTCACTTCTGTTTCCAGCACGTCAAAGCTGGCAGTTGCAAAGCTGATCGATGGATATCTTGCTGAGATTGCCAAAGACCCCAACTTGCCTCTTGCAAAGTTCATTGCACTTGCTGAAATTATGTCTGCTTCATCCCGACAAATGCATGATGGGCTATATCGTGCCATTGACATGTATCTCAAGGTAATATACGCAAATGCATGTCTTGCCGTTTCCGCTAAGTACTTGTGCTATTGGAGTTCAAAACTCACACCCCTTTCCATGCTTACAGGAGCACCCCAGCCTACCGAAGAGCGAAAAGAAGAGACTATGCGGATTGATGGACTGCAAGAAGTTGTCACAAGATGCGTGCATGCACGCTGTGCAGAACGAGCGCCTTCCTCTGCGTGTGGTTGTGCAAGTTCTCTTCTTTGAGCAAATCCGAGCATCTGTTGCTTCTGGAAGGAGCGGGACTGCAGCTGAGCTTCCATCTGTTGTTCACTCCCTTCTTCCTAGAGAGAATGGCAACTCCTATGGCAGCTCCAGGTCAGCTGCCACAACGACAACCGAAGAGGAATGTAGCGGAGTCCCAACATCCAGTGATATCAACTCTTTCCGGTCGATGAGGCTGGCCAACAACAGCGGTGGCAGCGAGAGGAGCAGTGGCAGCAGCGACATCAACAACAACGGCGACGACAAGAGCGCCGGTAAGGCGAAGGGAATGCCGATGCCAAAGAAGATACTAAGCAAGATCTGGTCTGGGAAAACAAACGGGGGTGAGAACAGCAGCTCGGACACGTCAGAGAGCCCTGGGTCCGTCAACCCAGAGGAGGTGAAGTCAACGCCGTCGCGGAACACGAGGCAGTCGGTGTCCTAGTGGCTGGTGTTAACGGAGCAGTGACCATGGTTTTGTTCTGCTCTTTCTTTGATTCGCCGTTACATATGAGTAGCAATCTTAGAATGTGGAATACTACTAACTCGCCCGATCGCCGATGATGTTTTTTTAGCATTGGAGCGCTAGTAATTGCCATAGGGGCTTGCTTAGTCATCTGTGATATGTTCAGAAACGCTTCATGAGATAATCCTGTAATTTTTTTGGTGCGATGTAAAGAAAGTACAGGTCCTCTAATTTGGTATATCACTGGAGTTCTTGCAGACACTGTCACGGTGTTTACAGTTTCCTGTGTGCCATCTATTATCAGAAGCTTCTGCGAAAATGGATCGGGCACGGTCCAATCCGTGCAAATAATCGGGCTTTCGCAAATTGGCATCACGACCACGAGAGCAGTGACCACGAGACCGGAGGAGTGAAAGAAGCGGCCTCGCCGTAGCAGTCGACGGCGGCGCAACGGTCTTCAAAGCGGCGGCACGGCGTCCATGAACGGAGGGGAAGGTGCGGTACGGTGCGGGTTGGAGTGGTCAGACGCGTGCGTGCGCTTTGATGCGGTCGAAAGCATGCGTGGCTTCCGCATCTAGCGCGGACGTGCAACGTAGCAGTTTCGTTGCCTGCATTGCGTACCCGCCTTGCGTCTGTAGATGTACTGAAAAACCAAGAAGAAAAATTCTAAGGGATTGCTTAGATAGGCTTGCATTGAATCCAATCCCTTCGAATTAGCAGAGATCTAAGTTAATTTCCCTCCCTATCCGATAGAATTGGTCACGGTCTCCGTGCATCCAGGCAAGTTGTATTCTGTGATTTGATCCATTGGCCATCGTGCTGAGTGCAAGATGATTGTCTAAGCTAGTGTTTGGTTGGGGTTATCGGAAGCAAAATTTACCGGGGACCGGTAAGACCCAAAAAGCTAGTTATCAGAAATTTTCGGAACATTTCAGGCCGAAATTCTCAAATAAAATTTGAATTTCAAACTAGTTTCGGCTGAAAATCAGCTGATAATCGGTTGAAAATATTGACAATAAAATTTGAAACAAATTTTGGCCAAAATTTCTTTAAAATTTGATAAAATTCGTGTAAAATAAATTTTTTAGAGCCAGATTGTATTTTTACCGGAGGGGGTCGGTAAGACCGATATTTCCGATAATCGGCTGATTATTAGAACCATGGATAGGATAAGATAGTCCTACTTCTTTGAGGTGCAATGGAATAGGATAATCTAAATAGAGTGTTTAGTTGAAGGAACAACACGATATTTTAATAGTATGGTATATTTTGGACTGTAAGTTTGTGTTCTGTTGATACAAATTAGTAAAATCCTACTTAATTTAGTTCGTGCCTACAGTTCACACGCGTGAGAACTGAGAAGTGGAAGACACTTTGGTAGTATGTGACAAGGTGACGAGGGTGGCATTGTTAGGCGAACAACGAACAACTAAAGTTGGATTTTGAACAGCGGTTGATGGAAAGAGGCTAAGGAAAATAATCCTACGAGTCCTGGGTTCTATGCATGTGAAGTTGAATCCTCCTTGGACATGATTTCATGGTAGGGTTCATGGGGTAGTTAATTGAATCGAAGTTAAATGCCATTTGTCATGCTCTAACGAGGGTCCAACCTCATATGCATAGGACCAGAACTAATAGGATTATTTTCCCTAGGGGCGATAGAATTGTGCCCAAATAAAGATTATATTTTCCACAAATTTGATTAAAGGATCTGAAATGAGCTAAGTGGGCACTCCTAATAGACGTTTTAGCTGGTTTTAAACATATGGCACATCAGATCTATTTATAACTAAAAGTTGATAACAGGTATTTTAGAGTTGCTAAGAAAAAAAAAGAAATATAGTAGATGTTCTCACAAAAAAAAAAGAAAACATCTATCTTTTAATTTGATGGACCTAAATTATAATGATTCAAATTAAAAGAAAGAATCTATGTATATACAATTTAAACTTAATCATGACCACCACTTCGCGCAACGCCAAGCCCTGCTTGACCCCTCTCCTTGGATGGATGTGACAGTGCATGCTTTTATCGTGAGATGCATTGCGTGCGGATGTGTAGAACTGCATTTGGGCCAGCCGTGGGCTGCATGAACTTCAGCCTAGGCCCATGTTGCCCAAAGCATTGACGTTCCTTCGGTTGCTGTTTCATGATGATGCTGCGTGCTTTGATACGATAATTTGGTATTCATCACGATTTGTAGCAGTGATCCCTGCTAAATCGTGCATTTGATGGTCCAACTAGTCAGAATATATGTGTGCAAAGATGGTTAATTATATGATTCTAGAAAAAAATAAAGTTGTGAAACACATTGTTGATAAGTGTACATGTAAAATAAATCATGTCTAAGAATAATAAAATTAGAAAATAAAAAAAAAGTCCATGTCAAGTATAATATAAAATAACTACAATTCGAGGAAGAAAACAAAAACTGGCAATTTGATTTCCATACGAATTCCAAAGTAAATCCTAGAAAAAAGAAAATGTATATAATATATACTAAAAATTGATCACATGAGTTATATATTTGCTAAAAATGAGAAATAAGCCAGAAATAATAAAAAAGAAAAACATGTGTTCCTCAATTTAGTGGACCTTATTATGGTGAGTAAATGATCGTTAATGGATGTTATAGATAAAACAAGAAATCTTATAAGACAAGACTGCCCACTATAGATTCTAGATAAACCCAATAAAAAAAATCCTAGATGACCCACACTAAAATTCACGGATGAGAGGAAGAGAAAGATATTGATGTGCAAAATAAATGAGTAAAAGCTATGCATAAGATAAATAAGAAAAAAAGTAACACTTGGCAAGATAAAAAAGGAGAAATAAAAAAGACAAGATATATTCTACTGCACACTTACTAACAATATGTGTTTCACAACTTTGATTTTTTTTAGAATCACCATCGATGTGGTATATTCTAATTTAAGTTAACTATATCAACTGTTGGGTGTTATCTATTATACAATAAAAGCATAGGATGGTTGATTACATTAGCTGATTGAAAAGAGAAAAGTTATAGAAATTCTCCCAAAATAAAAAGAAATATTTTGTTTTTAATTTAGTGTACCCTAATTATATGTAACAATCCTTAACCGATGAATGTTACATAATAAATAAGAATAATTGCTAGAAATTCTAAAAATGTATCTAACTCTTAGAGTAACAAATCATAACTAATAATTTTTCTTGATCTATAAAAGTACACATAAAATTGATTTACACTATGATATGCATACATGTATAGTTGGGAAACTATTGTATGAAATTAAGATGTAAGATGCTGGGATGGAATTAAACTCAAGCGATTCATGCACAGGAACAAACTTGTCTATAATATTCATTATAATTTGTATTCTTTTAATTGTATTACTATGGATACAACTATTGTCTTTATTATTGGAGATGCCGATTAAAAATTATAAAGAACATGTTTTCTTCCCAAAAATATAATCTATATCCTTTGTTTTAACATATATTACTATACATTAATATCATAAATGAAACCAATTATACAAATATAAAAATTAAATCATATTGATAACGCTCTAAAATTTTAATATTTTAATTCTTTTCTGTGATTTACAACCCTTTATTTTCTAGATGTAATTCATTTGTTATTATTACATATATACAGCTAAACTAATTAAATATGCTCTAAAAATTATGTCCGCGTAGATGCGTGGGTCACCGTACTAGTTTTTTTTAAAGCTACATCACATTTATGGTGAGATGGAAGAAAGAGAGTGAAGAGAGAGAGATAGAGGAGTTGCATGTTTCTTGTATGTGATACGACCTAGGCACTAAGACAACAGATAAAAAAAACTGTATTGAAGAGGAGCTCGTATCTACAGTGCTGTGCTCATTTGGTCTTCAACTTCTGGCTTATTTTTTACTATTCATAAATTTCGTCTTTTTCTAAACTTTTGGCTTTTTGTTGAGTTTTTTTGTCGGTTCTTTTTTCCCGTATTTGTTTGTATTATACGTAATGGGCTAACATATTTTTTTTAATATTTTTTAATTTTTTAAATTTAATTACGCTAAATAAGTATCTATCAGCTACAGTGTTTTTTCAGCCAGCTACAGTGCTTTTCAGCCATAAGCCATTCAAAAAAAAGTCTAAAGGCTTAGTTTTTTTTTGCTGCGGCTTATGGCTTTTCAGCTACAGTTCCGACCTGATCCTCCAATTCCGTCCCATTCCATTGCTCGGCGGCGTACGTCACGCCGCACTCGGCCAGGAACAGGAACCAGACCACGCACCCACACATAACGAAGGCAAAGCCATCCGGATTAACAAATCCCCAACTTGTAATAACGTAGAGAAATAGGCAGCCGAAAGGGAAGTAAAGAAAAGCTTATGGTGCCAAGTTGCACCTGCGCCAGACACACGGGAGGGGGAGAGAGAGAGAGAACCACGATCCAGGAGGAGCGAATTTAGGAGTGGATCAAATCGAAGGGCCAGGGCAATCGGAAGGCGCTGCGCTGGACCGCTGTTGGGGGGAACAAGAAGAGGCAGGCAGGCAGCAGCAGCAGCGGTCGAGGTAGCGGCGACCTCAGCCCTTGGCGGCAGCGAAAGGGCAGGGCCAGCCTGCGGCGTAATGGCCATTAGCCCGCCCGGGCCCAGTTGCCTCCTCCGGCTCCCCCCTTTTTCCTCCCTTTCTGCTCTGTCTCCTTTGTTCCTATCCACAACCCCTCTTCCATGGCTTAAATTAAGCCAGACGTCCGTATTGAACTCCACTAGGCCTCGGATTCTCTACCTCCGCTGCACTCGCTTCAGTTTGCGAGCAGCACGGCCTCCCTGCGCCGAACCATAAGGTAGGAAAGGAAAGGGAATATGAACGAGAATTATGCAAGTTAAGAAACAATGCAATTTGTATAGACAAAATGTAGTCGGGATTAAAATTAGGATATGATATAGCCTACGAAATTTTTGATAGAGTATTACACATATCAGACAGAGAAACATCAATGGCAAGAAAAACATATATCTCTCAAACCCTTGCCCAGTCCCAATGAGCACCTTCCCCCTGTCACCGGCTCTGCTGCACACTTTACTTGTCTTGCTTACCACCCAGAGCTACGAAAGAAAGGGTTGGTGTGTCTAAAAATTTAACCCTAACTCTATGGATTGTTGGTCCGTCATCATCGGGATCGTCGCAAGAAGCAAATAAAGGGCATGTTCTTTTGGTTTGCGCTTATGGGTTTAATGAAATTTTTGAATTTTGGTACATTTCTGATGCAGTTGCGGAGAGACAGATACTCACTTGTGATTTTGGCTGGTACAGATGTTGGGCTTTTAACGTGTATATCGTTTAACTTGTAGACCCCATTTTGAGAAAATACTCCGTTTGAAAGTTAGGTACTGTAGCAGAAGCCAAAAGCCTCTTTTAAAAGCCCAAAAGAACAAGTCCAAAGCTTATAGCCGCAGTACTCATCATTATTGGAGAAGAACTTGGTGGACAATAATTTACCGGCTGCTCCGATTTAAGAACCAAATCATGTTCCTCACTTGTATTGTTTACCCTGAATTGGAAGTGCGCCTGATTGTTCACACAACAAGCTTTGCACATTTAGTCATCATACTATAGCTTTTAATCAGAGAAGTCATGTGTGCCATACTGCAGTATTCCCAGCGTGTAATAGCTCACGGTTTTAGGACGCTTAGCAAGTCGCTAGCCATAAGCGAGGTCTTGGTTGGTGCGCAGAGGATCCGGCAGGGGTGACACTAATGCGGACAGGCCATTGCGGCAACACGGAGGCGCCAAGCCAACCGCCCATGTCATTGGAACCCCAATACCAACCAAATGGAATGGAGTATCATTATTTCCTGCGCACCCAGCCGCCTCGCATCTGCTTCTATATAAGCGCCTCGGCCGCTTCCGCTCTCCAGCTCCTGTTATTAGCTTAATTAGCAGCTTGGCACCTACCCTTGTTGCTAAGCTACCGCCGACCATTTCGCCGACGCATCCAAGTTAAGCTAGCTAGTGTTCCACGCTGCGTATCAGGTGAACTTTGCGTGCGCGCACGAGCGAAGCGAGATCGATCGATCGATCGATTGGATTTGGGCGGTGGCGCGGGCGAGGTGAATTAAGTGATGAGCTGCAACGGTTGCCGCGTGCTGCGCAAGGGCTGCAGCGACGCCTGCGTGCTGCGGGCCAGCATCGAGTGGATCGACGGCGCCCAGCAGCAGGCCAACGCCACAGTCTTCGTCGCCAAGTTCTTCGGCCGCGCCGGCCTCGTCGCCTCGCTCGCCGCCGTCCAGCTACACCACCGCCCAGGTACCTATATATACATGCACCTGCCCACCAACAGTGCCTAGATCATAATATACAAGAGCACCCATCGACCTCCCACCCATGCGCCGCCTTGATGTCGAGGAGCTAGCGAGTTCGGCTACCAGGTGTTCATACTGGCCGGTTGAAGATAAATTTGTAGAGAGATATTTATATACGATTTTGATCGATATAAATAAATTTATTATAATACGCACTACAATCAACTAGTAAATATCGTCTTAAAAAATACTTCGTTCAAAAGTTAGGTACTGTAGAAAAATTATTTACTGTAAAAAAATAATTTATAGAAGCCAAAGTAAACATTCAGTTAATTATCTCTTCTAAATTGTGGAATTTTAGCAAGATTATACACAGATAATTTAAGCAATTCACATGCCCATTTCAAAAGGGCAGCTCAAATAACGGCAGTTAGCTAGGCTGTCAAAATTTGTAAACATAGCCTAGCTAGGAGAGGTGGGCTTTTTACATATAGTGGGTCTGTTTTTTTGTTACTTTGGTTTATAGATTTTTCTGTGATTTATGATTTTTAAATTATTTATAAAGAAAAGTATAAAGTAACAGAAATTTATGTACAATTTTTGTCAATATAAATAAAGTCGTTACAGTGTATACTTTAATCAACTTATAGACTTCATCTTAAAAAGATATTTTATTCAAAAATCTAGTTATTATAAAAAATTAAAAATAGATTTAGAAGTTAAAAAGGAAGAGATCCGTAGTGCTGCTACATCTTATCTCACTTACTGTGCTTTACCTCGGTGATCACTAGAAAGAGAATTCCCCACTTTGGTTTTATCTCGACGAACAATGTTAACTGCTGAGTGATGACTAGACCTGACCTATTTTACCTAGGTAGTATTGTAATAGTACTATTAATTTAGTATTCTTTTGGACGGTATGCGGCCTTACGACGTGCCCATGGGACAAGACAAACTAGAGGGGAATCTTTTAGGCATGCCGAATTGTACTTCACCAGTTCGCTAACCAGGTTGTTTAAACCGTATTAGTGACCAGGAGATATGCTAATTAATTGAGTTGATTTTCTCTCGACATTTGTCAGCAGGACAATTAGGAGTATCTTTTGACAATGATAAATAATCCCGTGTCTGCTGTCTATCAAATATGAGTTACATAGTTATGAATTAGGACTTCCAATTTAAGAAAGTTCATAAATTCAGACAACAAAAGATAAATTTATTCAGGGTGCGAAAGTTTACAAATTCAGTATTTGGTCCACAGAAGCACAAATTCAGTATTTGGTCCATAGAAAGAAGCGTCCTTTCCAGACTTTAAACAAAACCGAACATAGACCGGTTTAGAAATAATCTCGATATTTCGAAAGCAAGTGAAAGTCTTATGACAATTTAGACATTTCGTTTGGAACTTACACAGCTAGTAATTAATACGTAGCAAAAAACCGATTAACGTGGCATGTATGATGGATATTGCATATTTGCATTGCAGCGTTGTTCCGGTCGCTCCTGTACGAGGCGTGCGGTAGGACGATCAACCCGGTGAGCGGCACCGTCGGGCTCATGTGGACCGGCAACTGGGACCTCTGCCAGGCCGCCGCCGACGCCGTGCTCCGCGGCGAGTCCCTCCGCTCGCTCTCCGCCGTGCCCGCTGCCTTCACCGACCGCGACATGGCCGGCCTCTACGGCAACGTCGGCAACTCCTCCTTCCTCCACTCCTCGCCCGAGAACTCCTCCTCCGCGCCCCCCAGGAAGCGCAGCAAGAACTGCGGCGTCGGCGACCAGCAGCATCAGCAGAACAAGCTCCCCGCGGTGCTTCAGTCCTGCGAGCTGGACCTCTGCCTGACGCCGGTGTCGCCGCTTGCCGGCGGGAGGCCGGGCGGCGCGTCGGACGAGTACTCGACGACGACGTGCGAGGAGTTAGCCAGCGCCGACGCCGAGGCAGGGGCGCCGACGCTGCTCAACCTCTTCAGCTGAGCGACTGAGGTATTGTGTAAGCTGTAATTGTGCGGAGGCCGGCCGGGTTAAGTTCATCTTTCTGGGCTGGTGATCGATTAGTTAGCTGCATCGATCGGTGTTAATTAATTAAGCTTTTTTTGGGATGTATAGCTTGGTTTTGAAGCGATGATCCATGTTAAAACTGTTAACTAGCGCTGTTGTATTATGGTGAGCGAATAACAAGTTCTAGTCTACGACAAAATACAAATATGGAGTGACACAGAGCTACACAGGTGTGCTCGCATGTACTAGGTCAGGGTGATGCTATTTGGCGGTTTTTGGACCGAACACGGTAATCGAAGGGAAAATGATTTTTTCAAATTCAACTTATTTAAATAGTATTTTAAAACTTTCACTCCACTAACAATGAGAAACTAGAAAGATCACATTTATCAACCAACAAAGAACTCGGAAGCAAGCGGAGTTCAATTTCCCTAGACCAGTCAGACCACTATGGAGGGAGCGCTAGAACCAATCTGGGAGCTAGTGATCTAGCCGCCGAAATCGGCCACTTGGGGGCGGTCAGACCGCACCTCTGTTCTAGACATGAAAATCAGCCCGAGCCAAAACAAAAAAATAGTGCAATCTTCAAAGTACAACTCCAAATAATTTAAAATTTTGTATACACCTTGCTGAAGATCTCAGGAACCTAATTCACACAAGGATAGTTGGATCTTGGCTAAAGTTCCAGCATTTTCTCAAGACAAGTAAGGTTGCACCAAAACAAAAAAAACTCAAGAACTTGAAATATGACTTCTCGTGGGTTAAGTATGGACAAGATGGCTCTAGATGAGTTCTCACATGTCGTAGCAAGCAAGAGCACAGAAAGATTCGAGATCAAAATCCTAGGAATAAGATACACTAGAAGAACTCCAAATTTAACCAAGCCATGCCATCTTTGAAATCTTGTTATAGTTGGTCCCTAGATGTATAAAATATGATTCTCATGAGGCGTCTCCGTTACTTACACATCCTTGAAACCCAGTAAGATCAAGAGGGAAGGAGAGAGAGCAAAAACACAAACCAAAACAAATTCAAAATCAAAAGGAGCAAGAACACACTATGTAGGATGAACAAGTTTGATCTATTGTAACTTTATGTAGGATGAACAAGTTTGATCTATTGTAACTTGTAGATATACTAGTTATGTACCCGTGCGTTACAACAGAACTCATTGAATGTATAGAGAACCGTGCTATAGAAGAGCGTTGCTTTGATCGATTGAAAAGCGGAGAATGGTGAGAGTTGAGGGAATAGAACGGTTGGAGGAAAATAGACGTACAACCACCAACTCGTTCTTTTATAATATTAATGATGATTTACAACCACTCTACCCTAGAGGATAGAGTTCTCTTTCCTAAGAGCACTCACCTAAAGCTTCCCCTCAAAGGAAGTCTCCCTCAAAGCCTAAAGAATAGATGTTTGGTTAACCTCCTCATCATACATGCCTTCAACCCATCCTACTCATATAGATGGAGCAACCAGCCTACATCTAATCCTAATAAATACTATCTATTAGCACAATTGAGAAAACCCGTTAATCTCACACATACATGACTTATGCATGCTTCTCAAAGCACATAAGCCTAAACCCGCTAATGAACAAGTTTCCAATCCACTTAGCCTCCTTAGTGTCTCCTTGAACTAAACCACTCTCCCAGTGCCCTCTAAGCGCTGCAGTTTTTGGTCCCATCACTGTTTATGATATTTTGGTTTCCCCGCTAAAACACCCTCGCTTTGACTGTGGACATCACCTCTTCCCTGAGTCTAGTCCATGGTCAGCTCCTCCTTTACAAGCAATCTCCATGCTTGCAACTGTAAGTTCACTAATGGCTCACGCATTAGCAAGTCTCTCCATGTCGGTTCCTCCAACCATGCCTCACTTATACCAATCAAACCATTCGATGAATCATTGCTTGAATGTTCCCTTCAATATCTCTTGTCTTCCCTGTGTCTTTCTTAAGCCCAACCATCCCACCCAATGTCCTTGACCATACCTCAGCTCATCCTCGAGCATAGTCTCAGTCCATGCCATCGATCATGGTTGCTTCCAAGCTTCCCTGCACATTAAATACCAAAAAAGCATTTTTGGGCATAAGTTCTTCACAACTTAACCCGTATTAGTTCAACATACTTCATACACCATGAATGCAACGACCTAAGACTCCAAAACTCAACCCATGACCAATTCCCACAAATACCCAAATTCCCTAGGATATTTTTCAACAAAATTGATCTGACCGCCATTGACTGTCCGATTAGACCATGCTGATCAATCTGGTTAAACCTCGGTAACAGGGCAGTCGATCAGATCGTGACACCCATGCTAGTCTAACTGCTAGGTAAAGAACCTAGCCCCGCTGTTATGTGTTAGTGGTGAGTATTGGCAATTGATGACAACCGTTTGTGGAACTAACATTTTCCTTGAGTTTCTGAAATTGGTTAGGTTCCATGGTGTGAAGATATGGGATGGCTTTATGTATTAAAGATCATCAAGTCAAGGTTTGGGATGAAAGATGGCTTCAACAGTTGAAGGTCATTAAGAAGATGATACATCATATGTTATACTCGTCAAGATCCCGAAGAGGAGATGGTCATGGCTTAACCAAGATCCTTAAGAGTAGATGATCAAGATCTCGAAGAGGAGATGATCATCAAGTCAAGAGAAGACTCATCATATGTTGATATAGGGCAAGTGAAGGTTGCATCATGTGTTGATGCACATCAAGATAAGAACCCAGATTTAAAGTGAAGAATTGCGTCATCAAGCTTTAATAGCATGCACAAGGCAAAGATATAATTAGATAGGGCTAAATAAGCGTTCCTAATCTTTTACAGGTCATGCGTTTAGTTGAAAGTGTAGGACCGAACAGGCAACAGAGGGGGGGTGAGTAGTGCCTTAAAACTTCCCCAAGTATTCACACAATCCTTCTTCTCCAATAGCTATAGAGCTATGAAGACAAAGGTTGAATGCTCACTAGAAGATCGAAGGAATAGACCGAAATGAACTGAAAACAGAGAGCGGTCAAAAACAGACAAAGCAGTCGAGAGCTCTTTGCTGTGGTTGAAACGACCAAGCAAATGGTTGTCTGTAATCAGAGAGGTCGAACACCAACTCGTGGTTGATCAACCTACTCGGAAGATGAAAGCTCAGAGCGGTCAAAGCCTCTCTTAGCAGTGGTCGAAAGACCAATGCGATCAAAACCAGACGACTGCTTGAAACTATAGCATGATCGAAAGCAGTGGGATGCGGTCTGGTACTTGACCATGGTCGAAACTAGACGACTGCTTGAGACTATAGTGTGATCGAAATCAGTTGCTCCGTACACTGGCCACAGCCACCCCCAGTTTTGCCTCTACGCCTGTACGCCTAGCTCCACCTCTACCACCAACCTGCACTATGCCCTATGCCTACTCTCTTCGCCATGAACATGCACGTATGACACCTACTGCTCGACGTTACTCCTCAGCGATGCCCCGCCCCGCATTACTCCGCCTGTGCTCATCTTCAATGGCGCTCAATGGCCAGCTACCTCTCCCGGCTATAGAGGAAGCCCTGGGCTTGCCTCCTTGTTCTCCATTCCCCCTTCCTCCTTTTCTTCCTCTCTAAGCTCGGCACGAGCCGCCTGTGTGCACCGCCGTAGCCCACTTGCCAACTCCACCACTCTGGCTATCCCCTCCACAAATTGTCCGTGTCACGGTATGTCCCCGGATATCTTCTACCTTTCCCCTCGCTCAATTGAAGTTCCGTGCACCAGGCTCGCCACACGGCCGCTTCCTTCCTACCGTCGGCCTAAAGCACCTCCACTACTGCCTTCTCGCCTCTGCTCCATGACAACCTGATTCCTCCCTTCTAGAGCTTCACCTCGGCACCCTGGAACTCTCCTTGCCGTTGGCTAAGGCCCTCCTCTGCCCCAGCGCATAGGCATTGACAACCTGCCCACACCACCGGACCCTCACACTACCGGCCCTTCCCTGCACCCCTTCGGCCAATCCGACTACTCAGGTGAGCTTCTTGCACCCTACTCGTGCCTATGCTCCCTCCAGCCTCGCCTCCCTTCGCTTTGGCCACCGTGGCCCCGTGGCTCTCCCGTGCCTGGCCGCCGATCATCGCCATCCACCCACCATGGCACCTCCCGACTGAAGCTGCCACCCCAGGGGCATCCTCACCCATGGAGCTCCCCATTTCAGCAGCTGCCGGTGCTCCCTGGCTGCCCTCACCGGCAAGCGCCATCGCCTTGCACCGCCCCATCTCCCCTATTTTTGCCTGGTTCAACAGAGAGGCCCCATTTATACCTCTCTCTCCCTCAATGATGGGTGGGCCTAGCTAAAATGATGGGCAAGCTAATGCATGATTATCTCTGGTATCTCTCGCTCCTATGTTCATTCTTTGGGTTTACTATTAAAAGTTTAATTCAAATAAAATGCCCCTATTCGTGTCTTGCAAATAAAAATGAAAGCAAGTATAAAATTTGTTTTGAAGATGGGATGAGATTCATGCAAATTAAATTTATAAACAACTTAACCTTGGTTAATTATATGGTAGTCAATATTTATTAAATTAATCCTCTTGTCAGATTAATAAAGCATGATTATGATATTTATTATTTCCCTAATTAAAAGCAATTTTTGCAAAATACTGGTAATTATCATAACTTCAATAAAAAGAACATCATGACTAAAAGATTAATTATGAAACTTATAGGAGATTTATGCACATTTAATCTTGCTTAAGTTTATGTCAACAAAAAAAGAATGGCAAGTAACTATAATAGAGGTAATTAATTGCTCATTATCATGAAATAAAATTGAAGCTTTCTAGAATAACTTGATGCTCTCAAATTACACTAAAAGACTCAAATGCCAATCGCAATCCAAATGCAAGTGACCCAAATAATAACTACCATACCTTCATTTGAATTTAGCAATGCATGTAAAGATAATTGGTATAACAAGGTTTTGCCACACAAAATATTAATCATGATCTGCTCATCTCTAAAATCATGAGACCTTTCTTTAATTAGTGCCTAAGATAACTATTGGTAAAGTCTCTCATATTCATCTGCAAAATACCAAGAATTAAATCAATGATACCTTATAATTGTTTAAAACCTTCCGAGGTATCACAAATCCTTATCTCATACCCTATCACTAATCAAACGGTTCTTAGAAATAATTGTAACCCACTAATATTTATCTTAAACCCACATCTCACAAAAAGATACATAAAATAATGCTAACATGTGCAGATAAAAACCTTAATTAAAAGAATCTTGCAAAAAATGCAATCTTGCCTAATTAATAATCATCCAATCATGATCTCAGGACTTAGATTTGCCCATAATGATTGAAAATAATTACTAATGCAAGAAACAACTTTATCAAGAAAACCCTATTAACTCATAACCCATCCTCCCTATGAATCTCAACTATTAACCTTTATTAACAAATCTGTTAATTAGCCAACTAATCAACTTTGTGCATGATAACAAGTTGCCTTAGGACCAACTCTATACCTTAATTGAATTATTAAATTAATGGTTCAATTATTTGGCAGTTGCAATCTCAGATAATACCTCATCTAGAAATATCAATATTTAACCTACTAAAATGTACCCATCACATGTGAGACCCATATCCTAAAAATCACTAAGTTGTTAGCGCTCAATAAATAACACTAGTATCTTGTTAATCTCTCTCATATATCCGTATGTCTACCCTGACTCATGGAACTTTCTTAATAAATATAAATTGAATAAAGAAGCTATTAATTAAAGATCAAAACTTGGTATCTTGTAATCAGTTGTATCCAAGTTATACTCCAATCGTAAGCAGAATATTCTTGTGGATATTCCTTCCACATCAATTCCTTCTTTTATCCTTCCTGGCGAAGTTACTCTGTCACTTCACTCACCCAAAAAATCGTATTGCTCTGTCTCTATCCCGTATCCCGCTAAATCATCTCTCTATTCTCAATCATAATATAAGTAAAACTCAATTAAAACTAGTTGAACTTTTGCAGTTATTTGGATTTATTTGGTCTTTTGTCTGTTTGCCATGTATTCGAAGTTGAAGCCTCAAAGCAATGACAAGTCGAACGCGATCAAGATTTGGGAAAACACGAAAATCTAGGAATTAAGATCCCTGACTGAGAAGGCTTTGAATAAGATCAATGACGTGGTAAACTAAGCAAGGCAAGTCATCACTTTGATCATATTTATCTTACATTTTATGCAAAATTATATTTCCTTAAATTATCAAATTGCATGCTGTCGGGACCCCGGATTTCCGAACCCAGACCCTCTGTGTAATACCGCACTAGTCCCAGATCACAGCTAGTGCACACAGTTAAACAGAAATGATTCATGACCAACAACGCATTTATTACAATAATTAGAGTACTGACCACAAGGTCTCATTATTACATTGGAGGTTTCAAGACCTCGCACAATCCAAACACAATGAAGCAAAGAAAACTCAAAGCGCACCCATCAATATGCCACGAGCGATTGGATCGGGAAGCGCGACCTAGTCCTCCGGGAAGAATCCATCACAGCCACAAGCGAAGCAGTAGTCGTAAACACCTTCTTGAGCTTCATGATCTTCTGAGGTTTATTTTAAGTGTAGCATGTGAGTACATAAAGTACTCCGCAAGTCTTGGGGAAAATGCATAGATGCAAGGCTTAACAAAGGAAGGCTATATGGTTCTTTTGCATAAAGCAACATTTTAAATTTCAATTACTGCTAATTATTTCCGAAGGCATCCATTTAATAAAGTAAATGCTTTAACAGAAAGTAACAATAATTCTCTAGTGAAGGTTCCATCTACCATCACTAGCTAACAACTTGAACAAGGTTAATACTGCGGGTTACATCCACCCTCTCTGCTCCATCCGCCAGATACCCTTCCGAGAGTTCCTCCACTCTAGGAATACAAATCTTTTAATTTTAAAAACCAAAACCAGAAATCTACCATGTGAATGCATTCCTTGCCCGCCCTTGACCGTGGGCACGGCTATTCGAATAGTTTTACACTCTGCAGAGGTTGTACAACTTTACCCACAAGAGATAAATTATCCTAAAAGTCAACACGCTTCCTTTGGCATGAGACCCAGATAAAATATCACAAAGCCTTTACCTTACTCTAACCTAGTTAGATACCACCCACGAGGTTTCACCGCAGTAGGCTAACCGCCCAACCAAGCCCTCTTGCGCCGTATGAGTACAGAAATCCTGTCCCTCACTGTGGATAACCAGTCCATCCTCGGCACCCACTTTCCATCGGTGGCACCTAAACTAGGCTATCGTAGTTAGTCGGCTAGGTCGTACCCATATAGACTTGTGGTTGTACGGTTAATGCTCGATCTGACAAACACAAGCGTCGGTCCCAATTGACTAGGGTGGGACATACGCTTAACAAGATCTCGTGCTAATCGCACTAAGCCAAACCAACCATCCACCCTACTCTAAACCATCTTTCACATTTTTATTTTATTTTAAAGGAACCAGTGGTAACTTCAATCACCACTAACTTTGTAATCACTGTGGTTTCAACAATACATCAAGATTTCCCATTTTCAAAGTTCCAAGGGTATTTATTTAGCAAGACTAAGCATTGCACTACCATACTATCAGTGTCAAAGAATAAGTAATAATATCATTAGTGAGACAAAGGAAGTTCTAGGGTGACAAGGGTACATGATAATCAATTCCAATGGAGGGCATAACAAGGTTGGATTAACTACTACCTTAAGACTTGAACTAATGTTTTACGTAAATAGCAATGCACATAATTTGAAATATTTAAAACATTTCTAAAACATGGGTTCAAGATGATCAAAGGAGACTTGCCTTCTTGCAGGGGCTCTGGGTCTTCCTGTTGAGGAGTGGAGAGGTCTTCTTCAACGTTGGATTCTACGCACGAGGGAAAAGCAACAAAACAAATAAATTCAAATAAAAATTCAAACAAACTCAAAAAATTCAGATGGAGGCCATGGTTGGATAGGTCATGATTTTAGATGAATTTAGAAATTTGAATGGCTGAATTTGGAGTTAAAATGAGAAAGTTATGCTTGTTTGAAGTTTTCAGTTTGAATAAATCCAGAAATTAAGAAATTTCTGACAGTGGGGCCCATCGGAATATTCAATTTTAATCTTTTATTTTAATTCCGAGAGCCTGACAGGTGGGACCCACTGAACAGTAGACCCTCTGCGGTCACTGACATGTGGGACCCCTCTGTCAGTGTCCTCATCTGCTTTGGTCACTGACAGGTGGGACCCACTGGGATCTGGACCCACTTGTCAGATGCTGACGCAGACGGGTGGGGCCTGAGATGACAAGATGGCCCGCACAGACGCGCCGCCGTGACGGTGGGACCCACTTGTCGCCGCGGAAAATAAACGAAAAACTCAACCCGGCCACGGAGCCGAGGGCTCGAACGCGCACCGGAGTTAAGAGCGCGCACATAACCAACCAAGGGAAGGGGAGGCTTTGCCTACCCATATGGGGTAGCAAATCCCTTTGAGGGGTACCTTCGGGTGGCCCGGGCGGCGATGGTCGGAGGCAACGGCGCCGGCGGCGAGGGAAGGCCGCGTGCTCGGTGCTGCGTGATTGTAATCTACGTGCGAAGGGGTTCGGTTGGAGTGGTTGGCGAGGTCCGGATGAACGAGACGGCGGCGGCGAGGGAGCGCGGAGGTAGCTCGGGTGCTCGGTGCGGCGGCGCTCCGGCGACAGAAGAGGTGGCCGAGGTGCCAGAGATTCCCGATGCTCTGAGAAGCCGAGGTGGCGCTACGGCCCGGGAGGTCCGAGGCGCGGGAGAGCTCGCCGGAGTTGGGCGGGGCTCGCGAGAGAAACCCCGCCGCGGGCGCCTCGGGGCTCCGAAGGAGAGATGGAGGGTGCCGGGTGATGGTGCGGGAGAGGCGGAGGTCGAGGGCTATTTATAGAGCTCGGGAGGGTGAGGCAGCGGGAATTCCTCGCCGTCGCGGCGGGTTCGGTTTGAATTGGGATGAGCCGTCGAGTCGACGCGAGCTCCGGCTTTAGGGGATAAGGCGCATCTCCCGGAATTCAAATCCTCGAACGAATCAAGATTGAGGCAGAGTTCGGGTAAGATTCGGTCGCCGGTTTCTTCGGGAGAGAGAGAGAAAGGAGGAGGAGTCCGGCGTCCGCGCGGAGACGACGGAACTGACCAGCGGGGCCCACAGTCAGCGAGAGCGGGGCGCGTGGTGCGGATGGCGGCCACGTAACCCGAAAGGAAATCGGGCGGTCGAGCCGCTTAAGTGGGAGGGGACGGTGGATTGAGTCCGGGCGCGGGGACGCAGCTCATCCGGGTTGTCCACGCGTCGGGCGAGGAGGAGGGGAAGGCGGGGCCGCCGGCTGACGGGCCGGGCCCGCTAGACAGCGAGGGAGAGAGGAGGTGCGGCCTGGATGGGCCGAGCGGCGACGTGGGCGGTCCTGGGCCGTCCACGCGTCGGCTGGAGGGAGAGGGGAAATTTTATTTTTCAAATTTGTATTTCTAATTTCAGAAAAGGCTAGAAAATTATTTAGGCCTCAGAAAAATATGAAAATACCTCCAAAAATTCCAGAAAAATTCACAGAAGCTTCTGGGGACATTTTGGACTGAATAAAATTATTTCCAACTACTGTTGGTATTTAATTTTCATAGTTTGAATTACCTTTTAATTTTTAAAATGGGTTTTAAATTCCAGAAAATTCAGAAAATCCAATAAAAGCCAAATAAAATCCAATTACTTTAAAATAATTAACTTGAATTTGAATTTTTCAAAAAGCAAATTTTTGGGATGTGACACATGCTTAATTTATTATACAAATGTATGTCAAAGCTTATGGTAGCTACATGCCTACTTGATATTGTAATAATTTTATTATGCCATCCTCGATACTTGAATCACCTGATCCTTTTCACCATAGATGTTAGTGATAACTTTACTAGCTATAAGCCATATTAAATGCCATGCTAGTTTTGTTAAGTCTTAGGGCACTAGCATGCCCTATTCATCGATCTTAAAACATGAAATCTTGATTTGGGACAGTCACAAGATGTAAGCGGCTGATAGTTTGAAACCATATATTTTATGCTTTTCAAAACCCTAAAACTTGCTATACCTGTCTGGACGGATGGTAAGAGTGGTTGGTATGGATGGAGCACGAGAATATGTGGTTTGTGGTATGCACCACCCAAACAAATTAAGGATTTAATCTTGTGTTGACCTCCTTGTGTAAAATAGTACAACCACAAGCAGGCAAATTGTAGCCTTGACTGAATAATTTACTAGACCCTTGAAGTCATCTCATACATAGGGGAAAGGAGAGATTGTGTAGGAGGAATAAACATCCGGCTTGAATGGGACACCGAGTAAAGGTGATGTTCACCAGCTGCGCTAGACATTGTGGTGGAACTTCCCGCACAACTTATGGAACCTTCTTCATGAGGGATAAGCCTATATGGGTGAGATAACATTAGGGCGAGGTATTGTAAAAGCCTTGTGACGATCTCTCGATCTACATGACCGAGGAATCATGTGGGCCCATCGAGCCAATTATCTTTTGTGGGTAAAGTGTACAATCTCTGTAGAGTATAAACTGTTCGAGCATCCATGCCCATGGTCAAGGGCAGACATGGGAATTTCCTCGAGTTAGTTCTATTTCAAAAACCTTGGTGGGTGGGATAAAAACCTATCAGAGAGAAGTACTCTGACTTTGGCTTTTCCTAGAGGGAAGTACTCTAGTGGTGATAAAAATTAGCATTGGTGGAGGTAATCATGCATTATAAAAGGTGGATGTAATCTGCACTACTATTATTATTGCATTCTCACCATCAACTTTATAAAATCTATTTTAATTAAAATTGCTAAGTATCAGGAATTTTCCTACTTATTGTACTTTCAAAACATTGTTTTTTAGCAACTAAAAGAACCTCAAGCCTCCCTTGACAACTTTGCATCTAATATTATTGCATCCTGTGTGGTGGCTTGCTGAGTACCGTTGTACTCATTCTTGCTTAATTACTATCAGTCAGGAAGGAAGGAAAAGATGGACAAGTCCTGCTGTGCGTTGAAGGAGTCGACAGAGCTGGAAGTCGATGAGGCTGAGGACTAGGTCGCGAACCCAGTTGGCTTCCTGTGGGCAAGTCTTGAGGGTCCCACCTGTGTGAAGTTTCCACTGCTGCATTTTATTGATTTCGGCCTGTTCGGCCCATGAGTAAGTTACTATTGTATTATCTATGTTTCCGCATGATATGTTTTTGATATACAGTGATGTATCTATGAGCACTATCTACTAATTTAGAGAATAGTGTGATTAAATCGCAGAGGATCTGTGTTTGCTAAAACAGAGGTCCAACATTACCCTTCTTTCATTTAATGCATGCATGGCTGTTAAACGCTTTTCTCATCTCACACATGCAGTGAACGACGATTCTCCATGAAGGCCTGCACTTTCGTTAGCATGCATGTATCCATAAATAGCATTTGCATTGGAACGAAGCACAATGGTGGGCATTGAGCAAAAGTAATAGGGGTATATGAGGAATAAAATCAAAGATAATACTTTGGTATATGTGTTCGTCCTATATAAATCAACAAGTTCTAAAGTAAAATACTTTCTATATAAATCAACAGAGGGAGTGGCAAATTTTGCCCCTGGTTATTTACGCGGTGGACGCTGGTGATTGGTGAAGCTGTGCTCCTGTTTTTCTATGTTATTTTCAGATGCATATCTTGAAAAAAATGTAAAATACTGCTATAGGAGCATAATGATGCACCAGCAACACCATGCATTGGAGTTTTTTTAAACGAAATATTAGCGTTAGTACTTATGTCAAACTGCATGATTTATTTATGTTACTTGTAAGTTGTAACTGCTCTTGATTGCCAGTTTCGGTTGCAAATAGTGTAATCATCACTATTTGTGTGCTGATTCCCTGTAGTCACTCCTTAAATCCACCTAGTGAATTTCACCTAAACGGTTTATCCTATCATTGCATAACTATCATATTTGCCAAAAATAATATATAGAAATATATTTTTATTCATGCTAGAGGAGTACTAGTCTATACAAGGACCTATGAACAATTGCTTTTCACCACTTCATTATTTTCGTAACGACCAATTAAGTTTGAACTTGCTAGTTCAAAGACATACACTTAGCGAGTATGGTTCAACCTTAATTGCTTTTTTCATTTGACCCTATATAAGCGCTTAATGCACTTTGCATGGACTTATATTTCCGTATCTAGGTTCTCATTTGAGAAATATTTGCAATCATAGAGGCAACATTGTTGACAACTTGTCTTTTCTCCTATATACTCATAATTTGAGATTATTTCATTGTTAACCAAATCTTCGTCATTTTCCAAAATAAAAAAAAAATTCTTAGTTGTTTCACATTCCCAGCATTATGGTTTGTTTGCGCTTATATTGTTGGTGTTGGGAGAGTGGCCCTTACCTTGGCCCAATCAGCTCACCAGGAGCAAACCCAAGTATGTATGTAACTAGAAAGCAGGCCCACGAAGGCCATGCCAAGAAAATAACACATTTGCCCCCACTAGTTAAGACCCCAAAGGGGGTATTTATGTAAACACCTTCTAATATGACTATAAATATTACCCCTAAAGCATCATAGGGAAGAGAGAATATTTGTGTAAGAAAAAGACTTGAGTTGAAATTGAGTAACGTGCATACACTCTATATCTCTCCCCTCTCTTGAGTTTTAGGCTCTAGGTATCCCTCTTGGGCCTCCCAAAGCTACGGTATCTATTATTTGGTGTGTAAGCATAACAGTTGGCGCTATTCGTAGGGAGTGGCATAGAAGCCATAAGCTGAAACCAAAATGCTTGGACCAGATGGCACCGAAGAGGAAGCCAACACCAGCCTTGAAGTGAAAGAGCAGCACAACCACAGGGCGAGGGAGCCAATGGTCGAGGGCCCCTTGCCCCTATGGCAACGGCACACCTAGGTGGCCACACCTAGCGTCATGGCAGGTAACAAAGACGACCTTCTGGCAATGGCAGATGTTGTGGAGCAGATGACATCGCAAATGGAGGACCACACTTCGATGGCTCCCGGTAGTTCCGGTGCCTCGCCGTCACCATGGAGACATTTGGCAACCCTAATGCCTTCACCAACACCATGCGGTGAGCCGAGGGCACCCTGGCATTGACACCGAGTTTGAGTGCTGGTGCCTTGGAGGCAATCTGCAAAACGCTATAGCAGAAGGTGGTGAACCTGTGGAGGCCCATGCGTGAGATGCAAGAAGCGCAGAACTAGAATACACCAGTCGTCATCATGGCGGAAGTGACCGTGGAAGGAACAGAGAGTTGGGCACCACCACTGGTGCTCGCAATGCTCCCGATGGGTGCACCCCGAGTCCTTCCCAGTGCGAGATTACAGCGGTGCACCTAGCAGAAGACTTTAAGATGCCCATGGTTGAGCCCTACAAGGGTGGCACCATCCCCACATATTCCTACACATCTACGAGATGACTATCGAAGCTACAGGAGGAGATGACTCAACCAAAGCGAAGAGGCTGCTGCTCACCCTACAGGGGATCGTGCTGTCCTACTTCTTCACGATTGCCCCTAGCTCCATTTATGTGTGGGAGCAGATCCACAATCTCATGCACAACAATTTTCAAGGCAAATACATGGAGCAGGTCGACGTCGACTAGCTCTTCATGATAAAGCAAGCCCCTAGAGAGAAGCTATGAGAGTACTTCAAGAGCTTCACAAAAGTTAGATGCCAAGTTAAAGATGTCAACAAGATGACAATCATCAATGCCGCCATCCGAGGCCTTCAGAAGGGGGCCCTCATAGAATACAATGTCCAGAGGAGGATGCGGTGAGAGGTGAAGTCAACGTTATAGGGCCCACCAATGAGGACAAGCCCCCCTCATCCTAGAGGGAGGGCGTAACCCACAAATAATGAAAGGGGCCCCAAGGCAGATATGAGTTCAGCATCAAAAGGGGTAGCGATGAGGTCCTCGCCCCTAGAGGCTGTGTCTATGGTAGAGGAAGGGGTCGTGGGTGCGAATAGGGGCAAGGATGGGTTTACAGGCATCAAAGGTGTAGGGTGCACGACAAGGGGAACAACCAACACACGAGTGCCCCACCATCATAACACTTTGTGAAAGCACGACCAAGGATCACATTCAAGACATGAGGACACCAGTAGTGGTGCACATACAGTAGTCTCTAGAGATACTACCTACCTAACCCTCTCTGAGAATGCTACGTATAGAAGCCTCCGATAATGGACCCCGGCATGTTATCAACACCATCATAGGAGGTCATCCCTCGAGTTCCCTTCTAAGAGGCAACGAAGGGACTACGTGCATCGAATACACCACGTCACCACATACCCAGCACAGGTGCTCCCAGCATAGGCCTGAATTGACATCACCTATAGGGCAAAGGATTACCACAGGAGTAGACTTCCCCAACCAAGACCCGTTGGTTGTCGCAGCCAACATTGCGGGGTGTGAAGTGAGGTAGGCCCTGGTGGACAGGAGCAGCTCCGTAGACCTCCTATTTGTTGGTGTCTTCAAGTCTTCAACCAGATGGGCATTCTGTGAAGTAAGCCAACCCATTGCTGGTCAACAAGGTCAACGGGAAGTGGCATATGTGCATCGACTTCACTACCCTCAATAAAGCGTTTCCCAAAGATAATTACCTCTACCACACATTGACCAGCTGGTGGATGCCACCGCCAGATGTGAGATGGTGAGCTTCCTCGATGCGTACTCCGGGTACCATGAGACAAAACCAGCTTCACTATTCTTGGTGGAAATTTTTGCTTCATTGGGATGCTCTTCGGCCTAGAAAATGCCCAAGCTACATTTACTAGGCTCGTCGCCTTGGTCTTAGCATCCCAACTAGGATAGAACATCAAAGCCTATGTGGACAACGTGGTCGTGAAGAGTAGGTGCGTAGCTTCGCATATCGAAGACCTCTAGGAGACTTTGACAACCTCCGCCAAGCAGGCATCAAAGCCTACCCTAATAAAATCCATGCTATATAGTACATAGAGGCTGCCAAGAACATCAAGGAGGTCTAGAGGCTGGCAGGCCACCTCGTCACTCTCAGTCACTTCCTATCGAGGGCCGCTAAGCGAGCACTCCCATTTTTCAAGACCCTTCATAGCTCTGATGGTTTCCAATGGATCGAGGAGTGTGCACGAGCCTTCCAAAAACTAAAGCAAACCTCACAGACCTCTCGAAGCTCACATGCCTAACACCAGAAGCTTTGCTCCTATTGTACCTGGCAACAACTCCTCAAGCCATCAACACGATGCTAGTTCTAGAGGAATCACGCACCCAACGCCCAGTGTATTGCATGTCTAAGGTACTACAAGGAGTGGAGACGTGTTACACCGAGCTAGAAAAATTGGCCTACACCCTGCTGATGGCCTCACAGAAGTTGAGGCACTATTTCCTAGCACGCAAGATACTGTATCCTCAGCCTTCCCCTTAGGGAAATATTGCAAAACAAGGAATCCATGGGTCGCATCGGTAAATGAGCCATCGAATTGGCACCCTTGTCTATCACTTACATTACCCACATGGCGATAAAATCATAAATCCTAACAACCTTCATCACAGAATAGACACCCACACGCCAACCAAACCATTAGCTTCCCCAGAGCCAGTGTGGCCCCTGCACTCAGACAGCACGTGGGTACGGGGGCCAAAGTTGGGGTCATCTAGCCTACACAACACACCTCAAATTCCCAACTACCAATAATGTGATGGAATATAAGGCCTTGCTATACTACCTCTGCAAAGTAAAAGTGCTAGGAGCTAGGAGGGTGCTTGTCTACTGTGACTCGTGCTTGATAACGGGCCACATAGACAAATTGTACAAGGCCAAGGACCCCAACCTGACAAAGTGCCTCATTGTAGTCAGTGTGATGGAGTGCCACGTCATGGGCATTGTAGTTAAAGCTATACCAAGGGGCGACAACATGCAAGTAGACACCCTGGCCAAGTTGGCTAGCCAAGGATGCAAGCCACCCTCCGGCGTCTTCTTCGAAGTCCTCACGTCCACTTCCATCCCACAAGAGCACAGGGTCACCCCTAACATCCTATGCGTCGACCAAGAAGATGAATAGAGATACCCATCATTACATTCCTCTAAGGGATTGAGGAGCCAGACGACCCGTAGGAGCTCCAGAGACTAACATACCAGGCAAGGCCTTTGACATAGTGGACAAAGTGCTGTACTAGAGGGGCATATGTGCCCACTCCCTCAGTGCTTATCAGGCCATGAAAGCCAAGAGGCATATGTGCCCACTCCTTCAGTGCTTGTCACGCCATGAAGGCCAAGAGCTCCTCATGGAGATTTACCATAGCCTGTGAGGCTCGCACTTGGCCCCATGCACCCTAGTAGGGAAAGCTTTCTACTAGGGATTATACTGGCCCACAACTACTTCAGATGCATGGGAGCTGGTCAAGTGCTATCAAGGGTGCCAGCGGATGGGGAGGGTCAGGTAAGCACTGCCGACCTACCTCTAGCCTATATCACCGGTATGGCCGCTCGTGCATTGGGGGCTTGACATCATAGGGTCACTCCCACGTGTACCCGGTTTCCTCTGGTTCGTCATCGTGGCCTATGATTACTTCTCAAAGTGGGTGGAGATGTAGCCCCTCACCAGGATCACATCATTTGTAACTCAAAATTTTCTTTGGCAAAATATCATATGCCAATTTAGAGTCCCCAAAGAAATCACCATGGACAATGGCTTACAGTTCGACGCGGTAGGCTTCCAGGCCTTTTGTGAACATATGAGCATCAAGATATGCTGCACCTCTGTGGGCCTCCCGCAATCCAACGGGGCTGTCAAATGTGCAAATGACACCATTTCGAATGGAATAAAGAAGCACTTGGTTGGCTTCCCAAAGTGAAAGTGGCCAAATGAATTACCCAAGTTCCGCTGATCCATACACACCATGACCACATGCCCTACTTGATTCACCCCATTTAAAATGCTCTTCAATGATGAGGTCATGACACCCAAAAAACTAAAAGTGATGTCCCGTCGCACTCTAGTCAAGATGCCCCGGGTAGAATACAACTTCCACTGAACCTCACCGACAAAACTGGAGTCCAAGCGGACAACTACTTCACTAAATACATAGGGACAATCGTGGCTTCCTACAACAAGAAGGTCAAGCCGCATCATCTCGCAGTGGGGACCTCATCCTCAAGAAGGCTCTACAGGTCGCCATGATGAACAAGCTATAGTTGAAGTGGGAGGGCCCGTACATAGTGACAGCCTCTTTTAGAGCAGGCTCATATCACCTTTCCACCCCTCAAAGGTGAATTGCTGACGCACACTTGGAACAGTGACTACCTTTGTCACTACTATGCCTAGACGCTTGGAGTACTACACCAACCACATTGTAGGTAAGCATCCCAAATCACTAGCCTGCACACTACTGAAGAACTAGCCCCTCCATTATAAGTTAATAGTGACTTTTAGTAATTAATGACAATCGATTTGTGGGACTAATTGATGAGGCAATGGGGTCCCGATCTTCCGATAAGATGATAACTTTGATTTGGAGGAGAACAACTTTGACGATGCAAGCTTCTAATCGGCCATGACTAGAACACCAAGCAATAACTAAATCACACTCCAAGTCGTTATCAACCATGCCAAGAACGCGGTTGACCTGACCACGAAGGTCTATTCCTGCATGCAACTTGTAGGACCCAGATTTTACAATCCGGATTCCTCTGTGATTCCACCGCACTATTCCCTGGATCAGTAGATAGTGCTCACAGTTTACAGTTCTGAATATCAAAATACATATCATGCGGAAGCATAAATTAATAGTAGACTTACTCACGGGCCGATTAGGCCAAAATCATTAAATTGCAGCAGCGGAAGAATGAAGCACGCAAGTGTGACCTTCAGGACATGTCCACAAGTAGCCAACTAGAGGTTCGCGACCTAACCCTTGACATCTTCATCTTCTCTGCCATCATGTCCAATCGTATTGCTGAGGCGGAGTGACCTGATTCCTGATTTCTAGATTGGTTGTGAAAGCGAGTGTGAGCACAAACCACCGTGCTCCGCGAGCCAATACACATGATGCAAATACTTAGCATGCATGGCTTATCAAAGGAGAGGCTCGGGTTTGTTTTATTTGCCAGAAATTGCTTAAGCATTATTTGTATTATTTTATCATAGCAGTATTGTTGCTGCCTAAATCTCCACACAGAGATTGCCATAATTGACCTAATCCATCAAAGTTAACCTTTCCTCATTGATTGCTGTCTAAAACTCCAAACAACGGGTGTAATCATTTATCTAATCCATCAATCAAACAATTCCCTTTACTTTGTCTAAACATTCTATTAATCACGTCGATGTTACTAACTTCCATATGAATCTAAGTCTTTCCACCAATTTATAGATCCAATCTCGGGTTCACTAATTCCAACTTCTTTATTTTAGATCCACCAACATCTTGTGTATTCTAAATTCCTAACAATCCAATCTTGTAGTTGCTAATCATCAACTCTTCATTTCTAAATTCCAATGATTAACCACACAATTACCTTTAAATCCACCACAACCATTTGTATTCAATCCTCTCATTATTGACCCAAATCCATAATTTGCTCTTCCAATAATCAATCTCATTTTCCATTATCTATCACTAACTAATTCTCTAGTATATCTGCATCAAGAATATCACTGATCAGGTCTACAATTCACCAGTATACATCCTCCAAGAATATCACTAATCAATATTATAACTCAATAATTTTTATTACTCCTCCATTATTCCTAGAAATTCAATTCATCCATCTAGTATTTGATCCAATCCTATTAATCCCATTATCGTGAATATCTTCAAAGAGTTTATATTTATCGCCAATATCTTCCAAGAATTTATATTAGTTATCAATATAGTAATCTAGCAATTACCTTTACACTCCCTAATTGTCCAAAATCGTTTAAGTAATCCATCTAGCCTATATATCTATCTAGGCTCCACCAATTTATTTCTCCCAGAATCCTCACTATCTTTTCCTTTTTATGATCGACATGAATCCACCAACATCTTTATGTGTTTACCTTAAGCAGCCATCTTCTTTTCTTACGACTTTATTTATTCTTCCTATTATTTTGTGAGAAGTATTACCATTATTTAAATATATAATACATAGAAATTTTCTGAGACCTAGCAATTTTGAACAAAAACATAATGTGTAGGAAAATGCATTAATAATAGTGACCCAGATTCCATCCACCGTTACATGGCATCCGCACCATATAGCATCTTTCAACGTTATAGCCGTTTAACTTACCACTGGGACGACACCTAGGACAATTCAAATCAGGGCTTTCCGCTGCCCTTCACTTTTCCAAACCCATCCATAAAGCATTTTGAAATAGAACTATACCTAGTTAAGTTCCCATGTCCGCCCTTGACCGTGGGCACGGCTATTCGAATAGTTTTGACTCTGCAGAGTTTGTACACTTTCACCACAAGAGACAATCAACTCGTTGCCCCACACGATTCCATAGTTGTGTGGTTGAGCTGACCATCACAGTGACTTTTCAAAGTATCTAGTCCCCATTGTCATCTCACCTTATGAGAAACTGCCCACTGGCGGTGGGTCCCATCTATGCACGGGATGTTCCCCCACGGTTACTAGCGTTATTCGGGCTCCACTCCCCTCAGTGCTAGTACGACTGGGAAACTTCACCCTCCACTCGGTGTCCCTTTAGGCCATCTCTTGCCCTTGCGTATCCACTTCTATCCACTATCAGTGAGATGAGTTCGGGAATTTCGATAAATTTACTTAGCCAAGTTGCACTTTGCAGACTTGTGGTTGCACTATTTTACACAGGAGGTCATGACAAGATTCGGTCCTTAGGAGTACCTGAGTGGTTCTACCACACTCCACAATTTTGTGCTTCCACTGCACCACATACCAGCCCCCAAACCATCCGCTCAGATATTTAAGCAAGTTAGAATTTTTGGGAGTATAAAATAATCATGTCAAAATATACCAGTCATTCCCACCATGACTGTCCAAACCAGTTTCTCATGATTAAAAATGATAATGAGGCTTGGGGCATTTCAGCGCCCCTGAGTATCTAAGCAGTATGGCGTATAATTACGGACTTACTTTTGAAAAGTTACCATTATAATTTTGCTAGGGCGACAAGGTTCACATATTCAAGTATTCCAAAGGAGGTGTAATATTATTCAAAGCAAACAATGGGCATATAACTAGAATCTTAAATTAAACATGTATTTGCATATAAAATATCAGCATGCAATTTGATAATTTAAACAAAAATAATTTGCAGAAAATGTAGGATCAACATGATCAAAGTATTGACTCACCTGGCGCGGTTTACCGCGGTCTTGAGCTCTCACAAAGTTGTCTCATGCGATGATCTTTAATTCCTGGCCTTCATCGATCTCGGTCTCGCTCGATCCACAAAATCTTCAGGACTCCAGTTTCTAATTACGCGACAAATGACTGAATCCAAATAAAAACAAATAACTCAAAAGATCCAAATAAATCCGAATAAACTCAACTTTTGTATTATTATGAGTTAATGGGTGATTTGAGGCAAGGCCGGTGGTAGAAAACGATGACTCAATCTTTTATTTACAGTTTCTTTTATTATTTTTATATTTATCAAGGAAGTTCCATGAGTTAGGATGGACGTATGAGTAGGTATCATTTTGTCGAGCGTTACTTTTCAGGGCATTTTGGCTTACCGAATTAATTTTAGAATCTAAGTGTATATCATTTTATGGGGTGACATTCTTTGTAGCCTTAGTTTCCATTAAGCCTATTTCTACTTGAATTAGGATTCAGTTGTATGGGCCATATCATGTTATTTCATGCTCCTCATTTTTTTTAAAAAAATCTAGTATTAAGATTTAATTAATGGTACCACTATTATTTTATCTTTGCTTTAATTACTATTGTGCATACTATTATGCTTAACTTTATTTCTAATTTTAGTTTAAACTTAGCAATATGAGCAATGCTTGATATGTATCATTTCATGTGACCCTAATTACTCGTGTTAATGGTTACATATTTACTTTAGGGTATCTATATGTCCGTGAGGTTATCTTGATGTTTGATGACCTAGGGCTATTACATTTTAGTATCGGTATATTATTATGACCTTTTAATCTAAGTGCTGTCTGAAAACTACTGTTTCTGATATTTTATCCCTTTGTAGCTCGGGCCTGCTAAACATGATGGCATTTGGTTATCATTATTTACTAAAGCTATCATTTAAGAGTTAGCAGTATTTTTATGATAATGTCTACATGTATACATTTTTAATAGGGCCTATGGTGAACGCAAGAATTATATTGTTATATTTTCCCGTGGGCTGCATACATGAAATCCTGCATTTTTCTAACCACTTATATATATATAATATATATATATATATATATATATATATATATATATATACACATTTACTTAGAAGGTCTCTACATCTTAGTTGTTATTAGCTTCAATTAAAATTTATTTATCTAGCAAGGTCGTATTTCCATATTTGCTAATTAGCAAAACCTACCATTGGGATTTATTTGATGTCAGCATTTTAAATATTGGGCTTAAATCTTAGTTTTAACTAATGGCAATCTTCATTTGGTCATTTACCATAAGTTGTTTTTCTTTATCAAGTCTTTAATTAACATTTAGTCTTTTAGTTATTTTTTAAATAGAATTAATTATTCAAGCATATTTATATATTAATCAATCTGGTGTTATGACTCCAATTAGTATCTATTAGGTTTTCTAGACTATCCCTAAACTATATCTTGATTTTTACTAATTAGAATGATCTACAAAGAAAAAGAATAAAAATGTGGGATAAAAGTGCTGCTGGCCGGTTTTGAACACAAAACCTGAGGGAGAGACTGTGTCTTAAGTGCGCTCAGGCTAGCCATCTGGCCTCTGATGTTTCGCGACAAAAGGGGAATCATTTTTTAATTAAGCGGTTGGGGCTGGGGAGAACTCATGAAAGAGTCACCGGTCGAAACAGAGGAGGCGGGCACGCGGAGGGGATGGCGGCGCCGCCGGCGGGAAGCGGCCGGGGAGACGCTGGCGGTCGTCAAAATGGGTTTATGGATGGGCGAGGAAGTTGATGTGGGTGGTGGCATGGCCTGAGATGGCGTTGGCTGGATGGGGCTGCGGCTTGGGCGGCCGGCGGCGGGGGTGACAAGGGGCGGTGGCGCTGGCGGGGAGGAGGGAAACAATTGGTGTGTGCACAAGCATGTGGGAGGTAACGGGAAGCTCACCAATGTGTTTGCGGGACGGAAGATGCGCCGAGGAAGGCTGGCGGCGGAGGCCAGGGTCGGGCGGCTGTGGTGCACGGTGCCGGCGGCTTGGAACGGGGGAGAAGCTATGGAGACTGTGGGGGTGGGTTGGCGGAGCCACGGTGGAGCTCCCGGGCGGAGGAATCGGCCGGAGGTGGCTCCAATCGGTCATTTCCCCGGACGGCCGGCGAGGGGGAAGAAGGGCGGCCGGCGAGGTGGGGTGCGCGGGGCTCGATTCCATGAGAGGAGAGAATGGGGGGAGGAGGGTGGTGCGATTGGGGGCGCGCCTTCCTTCTTATGGAGGCGGAGCCGACCGGGCGGCGTGGCGTGAGTCGACGGGGGCCGGCGGGGATCGCGCGCAGGGTATGGGTGATGATTCGGCGTGGGGCTCAGCGTGCGCAGCAGAGACAGGGCAGGCGTGCAGCGTTGCCATAAGATCTGGGGAGATTCGGGCGTGCCTGTTTGTAGGATTTGGCGCAGGGGAGAACGTGCGGAGTAGGAAGAGCCAACGCGGGGAATGAGTAAAGAAAATAAGAAATGGAGGGAGGAGGGAGAGCCACCGTGCGGCATTGAAGGAAGGAAGAAAAGGAGGCGCAGTAGGCCGGGCCCATGCGCAGAGGAAGAGAGAAAAGGAGAAATAGGGAGGGAGAGAAAAAATAGGAGTGGGCCCACATGGAAGTGAGAGGAGAAATAGGAATGGGGAAGAAAATGGAAAATGGGCTCAAGCGAAGTTTTGATTTTTTTATTTCCTTACTACTATTGATGTCCTTGCATGTGCACAATTTTGTAGGTATATCCGAATATTTCTTTATATATATATAGACACACACACACATATTTAGGGTTGCATTTCATGCATCTACTTTTTGTCATTACTTACCCTAGTATGCCCCAAAATAGAATTTTGTATTTTATCCCAAGTTTCTCCCTTCCATTTCTGGATCATCTTTTCATATTCGGCTTTTAAATTTCAATTCCCTACTATTGGCACATTCCTTGTTATGACTTCACTAATGTTAATTTCTTTCCTGCACCTCCATTTTTCTTGGAACCTCAACCAAATTTTTAGAAAAATATCATAAATTCCAAATTTAAATAAAATATATTGCAAAATAATTCAAAAACTTCATATGTTCACATCGTTAATATTTTCTATGAGTTGGTAAAATAGGTTAGGTTCCATGATGAGGATGACTTGGAAAAACATCATGAGTTAATCGTCATCAAGTCAAGGTTTAGGATGAATGATGGCATCATGTGTTGATGGTCATCAAGTCGAGATCCCCAAGTGGTAGATGGCTTCATGTGTTGAAAGCCATCAAGTTAAGAGGATGCATCATATGTTGATGTATATCAAGACAAGGACCCAGACTTGAAGCAAAGATGTTCATCATCATGTTTCAAGAAGATGTGCAAGGTAAAGATATAACTAACATAGGCTAATAATGTATTTCTAGTTTTTTACCAGTCTCAGTGTTTGTTTGGGAGACCGAATTACTAGTGTAGGTTGCCATACTATTAAGTTGGATCTTGTCTAGTAATTTAAGTCTCATTATATGTTGATACTTCAATTCCACTTGCTTTAGCTCTCTATGGTATGATGCTAGTATTTGTGAATGTATTTTACAAGTAGTTATGGCTCATACATCTCTCCTTGTGGCATGTGACTATGCTTTGCAAATATGTTTTGTAAATGGTTGAAGTCTATGTACCTAATTCTTACAATATGATTAAAGTTTGTAAATATATTTTGCAAATTGTTAGAGTTCATGCATTTTTCCTTGGCATAGTCTAAGATTGCTTGTTGCCATTTCCTTGGACTTAGACCATGGTAGTGATTATTGAGTTCTTATGCTTTCTACATTAATATAATGTATTTGAGATCATGCGAATAGGTGGGTTGTATATCCCTTTGAATAATCTTTTCATAGAGTCCAAGATCACTCAATTCTGACATCAGAGTCAAAATTTATGACTATTTTTCCAAGTATCGCCTATGCTAAAATTTAGTACTGGTACTACCACCCTTTTACCTGTGGTATGACTGCCCAAGCTAGTACCACCGCCCATTATTTAGCGGTACTACCACCTGGTATGACCGAGGTCTCCAGCATCATAGGGCTTTGTATGACGATTGTTTTTTTGAGAGAGCATGTTTTTGAGCTCTTCTCATCATTTTAGGCCGGAATGACCACACTTTTGTGTGGCAGTACTACTACACATTTTGTAATGGCTAGTTTTGAGTGTTTAATGTAAAAGTTTATAGCAACTATAAACTACTGCCATATAAACTACGGTTCTACTGCTCATGCTGATTTTTACTGATTTCATCTCCAACAGATAGTTTGTGGTGTGGTTATAAATACCTTTTTGGCCTGTTGTGAGACAATCCTTTGGCACTTTATTTCATTCTTTTGAGCTAATGTGAGCTTCTACTCCTAATTATACATGTGTTGCACCTTGTAAGTAAGGAGAGTGGTCTCTAGTTGCATGTGTTGCATCTAGATGTGGATTAAGTATCCACTTGAGCTTGTGCATGTGTTGCATTTGGTGAGATTCAAGTAAGGGGCTTAGCTTGTTACTCTTAGAGGTTGCTAACTCCTAGATGACGTGGAGGCATCGTGGTCTAATGATCTTCTTAAGAAGCTTGTGAGAATGAGTTGGTAAAATAGGTTAGGTTCCAATGTGCCTCGATGTACTATACGGAGTCTAAATCAATGCCAAGAGGATAACACGCCCCGATGTACTCTACAGAGTCTAAATCAACACAGGGAGGCTAACATGTCCCGGCGCACTCTACAGAGTCTAAATCAATGCCCAGAGGCCAACATGCTCTGGCATACTCTATAGAGTCTAAATCAACGCCCGAAGGCCAATGCTCACTAGCATACTCTATAGAGTCTAAATCAACGTCAGGAGGCCAATGTGACCCAAGTACTCTATGGAGTCTAAATCAACGCTGGGAGGTCAACACACCCTAGCATACTCTGAGTCTAAATCAACACCCGGAGATGTCAGGACCCAAAATTTGCATCCCAATCCCTATGTGTTTACCATGCTAGTCTCATGATTAGTGGCTAGCAAACACATTCAACAACATTCATGTCACATTCATATGATGTGTGTGCATAGAGTTTTAATACAACATACATAATCATTGAAATATGATATCAACATTACCAAAGGGGTACTTGCCTTACTTGTTAAACTCTTGGTCTTGCTTTGGCTCATCGATGAAGTTTTCCTAAACATCGGTATCTAGTCGGCAAATACCAAATATTGCAAATAAGAGTCAAAAAAATTCAAACAAAGAGAAAATCCAAATATTTTTGCAGATTATTAAAGATCATGATTTTATAAAATTTTAGAGACAAAAATCACTTAGTTGGGGGTGCATATGCAAAAGTTACATGCATTTGAATTTGAGTTGAATTGAAAAATGATGGACAAATAAAAGGGAATTATTGTGCATGGATTTTAATTTCTATTTTTCTTTATAAAGGAAATCCTAGATTTATTGTGTCATTAGGCTGATAGGTGGTACTCATCAAAGTTTTCTTATTTTCTAAAATAACTGATAGGTGGGGTCCATATGTCAACGACTCATTATTTGAAACTAGTTTAAATTATAATTTTAACTTGATTAATCCACTCTGGCCCACATGTCATAGACTCATTAGGCTTAACTAAGATTAATTAGCATTAAACTAATCCTACCCTTTGTGGGGTCCACTGGTCAGTGAGACGGCACAGGGGCGAGGCGGTGTTTCTCGACCGAGCTTGTCAACAAGCTTGCCAATGGTGAAGGGAGAGCTGGCGGGGGCTATGGTGAGGTCGGGAGTGGGTAGCTAAGCTCAAATGAAGTTCTCTAGTGGGGTTGGCAACCAATGGGGTGGCCAAAGGAGGGCTCTCATCAACGAGAGGGCAGCGGTGAAGTCCAACAAACTGCATTGCAGGGGAATGGGTGTAATTGTAGGACAGCGAGGGCATAGCTTTTGCTTCTTGTGCTCATTGTAGTGCTAAGGGTGGCAGTTCGGGGACCAATGGTCACCGGAGGCAGGCTAACGGCGAAGCTCTATGGTGGCATAGAATGGAGCTATGATGGCGATGGCAAAAACTACTACTTCAAGCCAAATTAACTATTGTGTAAGCATCAGTGGCTCACCAGGATAACAAAGGTGAGGATTGCAACATCAGAGGAGGTCCAAGGTGTTCAGACGATGATGAGGAGTGGAGGTGGTGATGGAGTGCGTGATGAGGGCTCTTCATAGCAGGAATGAGCTGCAACAGAGCATGACATGGTGATCAAAAGGTTTAAGGGATGGTGAAAACGACCATGGTGAGGTCTAGGCTCACCAGAGCGGTGGAATCGAAGCGGCGACGATGGTGACCAACGCTAAGGATGGTGAAGGATTTCTAGTGAGTCACTGCATTAAACTTCAATTAAATGCAGGGATGCTAAAAGGGATATAAAGGCACAGGATGACACAAACAAAAGAGCTCGGAGCTCATCGAAGTAGGAGATGGGCTCAATGGAGCATGGTGGAGTTGTGCACGAAAGTTGGAGACGACGAAGGTATTCCAGGTGCTCTAGTGGAGGAAAAACTTTGCCATTGGGTAAAATGGAGATGGTGTTGTACAATGAAGAGAAGGGCGAGTTCGAGTGGGGCTTAAATAGACTGAGCACCATGATTCACTCGGCAATTCTCTCTGGCAACGACATGGGTTTGGCACTGGCAAGACTACAGCCAATGAGACGGCTCGGGCAAGTGCAATAGGGGATAAGGGTGCTACGGAGATGCTACTAGTGTAGCAATGAAGGGCACGACTTTGGCAAATGGCTTGTCGTGGTGCACTCGACACGGTGCTACATGGGGGGTTGTAGCGCGACTGGAGATGGAAGAAGGGTGTTGAGTGGGTCCTAGGCCCATGTGACAGAGTGAGAGAAGCGGCAAGAGAGAGAAAAACTATGGAATTACATCTCTGCGCAAGAGAAGACAGAAAGGCGACGGCGGTTTCAGGAGAAAAGGATTTAAAATTAATTTTCCTATTTGATTTAGTTGCAAAATTCAAGTTTGAATTTCTAAAATTAGCAAATGGACTCCAAAAGTTTTGAAAATTTTTGGAGAGGCACATTAGAATATGTAGATATTAGATAAATTATTTCCAGGCTTTGTTTAGGTTTCAATAATTTATAGAAATTCTAATTGGAAAAAAGCTGAAAATTTTTGGAAAAATCTAAGAATGCGTAAATAATGATTTTAAAATAATTATAATGCAATTAGGAATAAATTACTAATCATAGGTAGTCAAGAAATGAATGGATCTACAATCACTCTTGCCAAATAGTCTCTTTTCACCAAATGGCCACCTCAAAGCCCCACCTCCAACTCAAAGTAGCAGCCTAGATCTACGTGCAATTAATATAGTGGAATAGTCCCAGACGGTTTTTTAATAAAAACCATCTGTGATGAATTAATTACCACAGACGGTTTGTAATACAAATCATGTGTCAAGTATCACAGATGGTTCAAACAAAAAACTGTCTATGATATGTTGTGAAGTATCACAGATGGTTCAAACAAAAAACTGTCTATGACTTGCAAACTCTCCCTCTTGAACCCCATGTGCCAAGAAGTCCCAGTGGCCCTCGTCAGCAGCTCCTACCATCTGCAGTTTACAATACTAGCGTTAGTAATTTTAAAATAACAACTGAAAGGAGGAGTATAACAAATCTAGGAAGGATACAGAAAAGAAATAATACGCTATATTTTTAGAAGTTCTTTTTATAAGTTTTCCAAAGCCATAATCCTAAGCCCCTCCTAATGACCATTCTAGGGATTTTACCCTACAGTCGTATGCTTTGATACCAGCACTGTCAGACCCGGATTTTTCAATCCAGAATCCCCTGTGAAACCACTGCACTATTCCTTGGATCAGTAGATAGTGCTCACAGGTACATTGCTGCATCATTTCATACATCACATGGATCACAACAACTCATAACAATATTACATAACTGGGTTTGAATTATGCCACGTCGGGCAATAGTTTTACATAAGGGTCGATCAGGCCAAATGTTCACATTACAAAAACATAACAGCGGAAGCAAAAACAAGGTAGGCCTTTAATCCACGGGCAAGTGACTGGGCGTAAATATGTGCCATATGATTATTACCTAAGCATAAGCAATAATTATAGGCAAAAACGTAGGAGACGTCCTAGTTCTCGGCGTTGTTCTCTTCTTCGGTAGCAGGGGCATCCTCATATGCATAAGGGTCTTGGGCTCCTGAATCTGGTTTTGGTAATGCGAGTGTGAGCATAAACCATCGTGCTCAGTGAGCCAATACGCAGGATGCAGATAGATAGCATGCATGGCTTATCAAGAGAATGCTCGGGTTATTTTATTTGCCAGAAATTACTGTTGGAAATATATTATACGTAGAAAACTTCCTATGACCTAGCAGTTTGGACCAAAACATAGAGTGTGTAAACAAATGCTTTATTAACAGTGATCTAGAGACCATCCACCTTTACATGGTCTCTATACCATATACTATTCCTTCAGCGTTATAGCCGCTTACAATACCACTGGGACGACACCCAGGACAACACCAACCAGAGCTTCCCACTACCCTCCATTTTTCCATTTCACCCACCAAGATTTTTGAAATAGAACTATATCTAGTTAAGTTCCCATGTCTGCCCTTAACCGTGGGCACGGCTATTCGAATAGTTTTGACTCTGCAGAGTTTGCACACTTTACCCACAAGAGATAGTTTACTCGTTGCCCCGCACGATTCCTTAGTCGTGCAATTGAGCAAACCATCACAGTAACCGTTCAAAGTACCTCACCCTTTCCATCATCTCACCCCTATGAGCTTGGCCCGCTTGCGGCATGTCTCATAGGTTGTGCGGGATGTTCTCCTTTTGAACGCCTAACAGCTGGCTACCCACACTGCTAGCACGCCACAGCAGGACTTCACCCTCTACGATTGTCCTGTTCAAGCCGTCACCCAGACAGCCATTTGCACTATCTCACCTCCTCCACCTATGATGATGACTTTCAGGGTTCGGTAAATCTACTAAGCCAAGTTGTATTTTATAGACTTGTAGTTGCACTTGTTTAACATAGGAGGTCATGACAAGATTCAGTCGTTAGAGTTATTTGGGCGGTTCTACCACAAACCGCACTCTCATGCACCCTTGCACCATACCCCTGAACCATCCGCCCAGATAAATAAGCAATTTGTGGTTTTTGGGAGCACAAAATAATCATATCCAACATATACCAGGCATTTCCACCATGACTGCCCAATCAAATTTTCTCATGATTAAAAGTGTGGTTTGGGCATTCTTGCGCCCACAAGTATCTAAGCAAAACTAAGCATGGCATATAATTACGGACTTATTTTTGAAAGGTTACTATTATAATTTGCTAGGGCGACAAGGTTCACATATTCAACTATTCCATAGGAGGTTTAATATTAATCAAGTTAAATAATGGGCATATAATTAGAATCTTAAATTAAATATGTATTTGCATATAAAATCACATCATGCAATTTGATAATTTAAACCAAAGTAATTTGCAGAAAAACGTAGGTTCAACATGATCAAAGTATTGACTCGCCTTAGTCACAGTGGGTTTGGTCTTGGTTGTCTTGAGCTTCTAGAGCTGCTACCTCGGCTTCCTCCTCCTAAGCCTCGTACACTATTTTAACGTGCGCGAAAATTTGGATAAAAAGATAATCAGCAGCCAAATAAACACTTGCAAGAAAATCCAAATAACTTCAAAATTCAAATTTTCAGTTTCATTGGGTAGGTATGAAATTTAGACAAATTTAGAAATTTATTATATTCAATTGGAGCTGGAATGAAGAAGTTATGGGTTTTCGAAGTTTGAGTATGATTCATTTAGCCAAGTTTAAATTACCATATTTTGAATAAATTCAATTTTGCATCATTTCAGTTCCAATGGGTAGATTTTGATTTTAGATGAATTTAAAATTTTATCCCATTAAATTTGGTGTTAAAATGAATTAGTTATGAATATTTGAAGTTTTCGGTTTATTTAAATTCAAAAGAAAAAGAAAAAGGGGAAGAGACAGAGACTGACAGGTGGGGCCCATAGACTTTAATTCTTTTATTTCTTATTTCTGGTGTATCTGCCTATGGCAGTTGGGACCCCTTTGTCAGCGAGCCATGCATGCTGGCGGTCACTGACAGGTGGGACCCGCCTGGATTAATTAGAAAAATTGGAACAAAACTCAACCTTGGCGCTGCGGAGCTGGAAGCTCAAACGCGGGCGAGCGAGGGAGTTGAGAGGGAGCGCTGATAGCTAGTAGAACTCATGGTGTTACCTGCCTATAGACGGTGAGTAAAACAGTTAAGCCAAGTGCTGCAGGGGGCCGAACAGAGGAGGCCGAGGGCGGGGAACGGCGGCGGTGTGGTCGGCGGTGGGCGGCCGGGGAGGTGCCAGTGAGGGGCAAAATGGGACCCCCGACGTCACATGGAAGGCGTTGGAGGAGTCGTTGGTGACCGGGGGTCGCCGGAGAGGGGTCGGCAGCGTGCGGCGGCGGCGGGCTCGGGAAGCGCTCGACGCCGGCGGCGGGGAGCTCGGCGGAGGGCGTGGTTGGCTTCACGGTGCCCTGGGGAGGGTGTGTAGGAGCCCAGATTATACAATCCGGCATCCTCTGTGATTCCACCGCACTATTCCCTGGATCAGTAGATAGTGCTCACAGATTACAGTTCTGAATATCAAAGTACATATCAAGCGGAAGCGTAAATATAATAGTAACTTACTCACGGGCCGATTAGGCTGAAACCAATAAAATGCAGCAGCGGAAACGAAGCACACAGGTGGGACCCTCAGGACATGCCCACAGGCAGCTGACTGGGGGTTCGCGACCTAGCCCTCGACATCTTCATCTTCTTTGCCACCATGACCAAATAGTGTTACTGAAGCGTAATGATCTGATTCCTGATTCTGGATTTGTTGTGAAAGCAAGTGTGAGCACAAACCACCGTGCTCCGCAAGCCAATACACAGAATGCAAATAAATAGTATGCATGGCTTATCAAAGGAGATGCTCGGGTTATTTTATTTGCCAAAATCGCTTTTGGTAGCATTAGTATTATTAAATCCTAGTGTTATTATTTTGACCTAAAACTCCACACGACGATTGGCATAATTGACTTAATCCACCAAAGATACACTTTCTTTACTGACTGCTGTCTAAGACTCCAAACAGCGAGTATCATCATTTACTTAATCCACCGATCATACACTTTCTATATTGATTGCTGTCTAAAACTCCAAACAGCGAGAGACATCATTTAAGTAATCTACCGATCATACAATTTCTATATTGATTGCTGTCTAAAACTTCAAACAGCGAGTGACATCATTTAAGTAATCCACCGATCATTTACTATCAGGACTTTCTAACAATTCAATCCTTTTTATTATTGATCCAAAACCATTATTTGCTCTTCCAATAATCAACCATATTTTCCATTATCTATCTCTACTAATTCGCTAATATACCTCCACCAAGAATACAATTGATCAAGTTTACGATTCACTAGTATGTATCCACCAAGAATACCATTGATCAAGTTTACGATTCACTAGTATATATCCACCAAGAATATCATTGATCAAGTTCATACTCCAATATTTGTTATCATACCTCCAATTTCCCAAAAATTCAATTGACTCATCTAGCAATCGAATCTATTAATCCCAATATTGTCAACATCTCCCAATAATTTATTTATCAATGTCGTAATCCAATAATTACCTTTGCACTCCCTAAATCTCCAAAAATTCTTTTAAATCATCTATCTAACCTATCTATTCATTTAGGCTCCACAATTTATTTCTCTCAGAATCCACATTATCGTTTCCTTTTTATGATCGACATAAATCCACCAACAACTTTATGTATTTACCACCAACAACCATCTTCTTTTCTTACTAATCTATTTATTCTTCCTAACATTTTATTTTGTGAGAAGTATTATCATTATTTAGAAATATAATACATAGAAATTTCCTGAGACCTAGCAGTTTTGACCAAAAATATAATGTGTAAGAGAATGCAATAATAATAGCGATCCAGATTCCATCCACCATTACATGGTCTCTGCACCATATGCTAGTCCTTCAGCGTTATAGCCGCTTACATTACCATTGGGACGACACCCAGGACAACACCAATCAGGGCTTTCCACTGCCCTCCACTTTTCCATTCCCACCCACAACGTTTTTGAAATAGAACTATATCTGGTTAAGTTCCCATGTCCGCCCTTGACCGTGGGCACGGCTATTTGAATAGTTTTGACTCTGCAGAGTTTGCACACTTTACCCACAAGAGACAGTTTACTCGTTGCCCCACACGATCCCATGGACGTGTGGTTGAGCAAGCCATCATAGTAACCGTTCAAAGTACCTCGCCCCTTCCATCATCTCACCCTATGGGTTGCTCCCATTTGCGGTGGGACCCATTCGTTGTGCGGGATGTTCCCCTCCTATGCGCCTAGCAGCTGGCTACCCACACTGCTAGCGCGCCGCAAGAGAACTTCTCCCACAAGCCTGCCACCTAGGCCGCCACTTGCACTACTGCCATGATGATGATTTCCAGGGTCCGGTAAATTTACTAAGCCAAATTGTACTTTACAGACTTGTGATTGTACTTGTTTTACACTGGAGATCATGACAAGATTCAGTCCTTAGTGGTATCTGGGCGGTTCTACCACTACCCACTTTGTGATTCCACTGCACCACACTCTCGAACCATCCGCCCAGATAGATAAGCAATTTGAGGTTTTTGGGAGTATATAAAATAATTATGTCCAACATATACCAGTCATTACCACCATGACTGCCCAACCAACTTTTCTCATGATTGAAAGTGATGCTTGTCTGTTCTTGCACCCATGAGTTTCTAAGCAATACTAAGCATGGCATATAATTATGGACTTATTTTTGAAAGGTTACTATTATAATTTTGCTAGGGCGACAAGGTTCACATATTCAAATATTTCAAAGGAGGTGGAATATTAATCAAGGTAAACAATGGGCATATAACTTGATTCTTAAATTAAACATGATTTGCATATAAAATAGCAGCATGCAATTTGATAATTTAAACAAAAATAATTTGCAGAAAATGTAGGAGCAACATGATCAAAGTATTGACTCGCCTGGTGTGGTTTACCGCGATCTTGAGCTCACACATTGCTTTCTCTTGAGCTTTTGGGGTATCTATCTTCACTTCGAGCTTGATCTCGCTTGATCCACTGAATCTTCACGACTTCCATTTCTAATTACGCTCTAAACACTAAATCCAAATAAATGCAAATAACTCAAGAATCCAAATAAAATCCAAATAAACTTAATTTAGCTCTATTATGGGTTAATGGGAAATTTGGATGATTTGAGGCAAGGTCGACGGGCGCGGAGTATTGTCGGTGTCATAGTGGTTAGAGTGAAGTGGGAAATGGTAGGGAAAACTTATCAAAATGGTGTTTAAAGGATGGGTTATGATAAAGGTATATTCATGAAATTATTTCTGTTTAGTACTCGGAGATGGCTAGGTATAGCTGATGGCAACATACGATGACTCGATCTTTTTATTAATAACTTCTTTTTATTATTTTTATATTTATCAAGGAAGTTCCATGAGTCACACTAGACCTATGGGTAGATATAAGACTGCAGTGGGGTGTTGGGTATTACCTTGTTCACTAAAATGTAAGGTGGTAAAATTATTTTAACTATCGATGTCGTAGGGATTTTAGTAGATACGCCAACAGGACTTCTCTTAATTAAAGAGGCTCTTCGGATTAGGTATCATAGATATTCTGCGTACACTATTATTATTATTGTTATTTAAATTTACTTATCTAGGACCGAGCAAGCTATACCAGGTTTTACTATCAATGTTCCACTGAATCTACGGGTGAGATTTATTTGCCGATGGCACGCCTGTGATGGCTACTATTCACATTGCTACATTAGGTAGATTACTTTTAACATCTGATGACTTAGGGGTTACTTTACTATACTTGCCACACATATAGACATTTCTACTTAAAAGACACCCTTTTGATTAAAGGTTGTTATCAATTTAGGTACCTTTTAAAGACATAGGAATGACAACCATATTTTAGATGACTACTTTTTATATTAATCAGAGGTACCCCTAAAAGTAAGTCTAGATTTGACGTACAATAATCCCAGGCTGCATCTCTTTTGCATGAATCTTAATGCTAGGGTTTTACTTAATTTATCCCTACATCATATTTTTATTTATGTTTTAATTTGCATTCCATTCAATTATTTAAATTTTACCTAACTATTTCCCTTAATCACTTAATTGTCCATATGCTCATAATTCCATATTTGAGGTATAGGTAAATTTTATTCGAACACAAACCAGTTATCTTATCTTCTTGGGATTACTTCCTAATTATGTTCCATTGAAAATGGCTAAAGAAAATGAGATAGCATGAAAAAGGAAAAAGTGCAGTGAGGGGATTCGAACCTGGGACCTCACGGTGGGAGGGATAAGCCCAGGCGCTGGTGACCAACTGAGCCGTGCCCACTTAGTGAGATAGGGGTGGGATCAAAATAGAAAAGGTGAGGGATTGCGGTGGCTAAACAGAGGAAGAATCAGAGGAGGCTTGGGCGGAGCTTGGCCGACGGCGTCGCCGGCGGGTGGCGGTCGGGGTGTCGGCGACAACAGCCAAAACGGGTACCCGTGGGGGAGGTGAAGCCTTTGGAGGTGGCGGCGACGGCCAGGAGGTGCTGTGGCGGGCCGACAGCGAGCACGAGCGGCGGCGCTAGAAGGCTCCCGTGGAGGGCTCGCCGGAGGGGAGGTGAGCAGGAGGCGGTGGCTGGCGTAGCTTCAGGGTGTTAAGGCCGGGCTCTGGGCGCAAGGAATCGATGTGGAGAGCCGCGAGGCTTGAACGGCGCTAATGGTGGCGGCGGCGGCCGGTTTTGGGAAAGACGGCCGTGCAGCGAGCTACAGTGCGTGAAAAATCAATTAGATTGGAGGGACTACTGACGGGGGTGGAGACACGCAGTGATGCGCTCAATTTTGGGAAAGGGGCGCCGTGGTGGCCGGATTATCGCGTAGGCGTCGGCGGCCATTAGTGGAGCTCGACCGAACTCAACAAAAAGAAGGGGAAGCTTTTGGGGAAGCAAGGCAAGGCTGGCTATTTATAGCCGGCGGTGGGCGCGGTGGAGATGCTGTAGCCAGCGACCCGGTTATAGTGCTCGGGATGGGGCGGCATCATGGGGGTGAGGTGACAGGAGCAGGCGCGGCCTGGCGGCGACATGGGCGCGGGCAGAGCAGGGTATGGCGGGGCATGCGCGTGACGTGGGCGCCGTGCGACTATGGCGACCGTAGCAGGTGCGCTGACGTGAAACGGATGGAGGAGCAGGCCAGGCGGTGACGATGCTTGGGGTGCAAGAGCAGTGAGCGCCATCAGGAGAAAAGAAAGGGGAATGAGCGGAGGAGGAGAAGCCAACGTGCTGCTGTGAAGGAAAGAGAAGAAAAGAGGAAGGAGGCAAGGCCAGGCCCAGCAGCAGAAAGAAAAGGAGAGGGATGGGGGTGGGGGCTGGGCCCACATGTAATAGAGAAGGAAGAGAAAAAGATAATTGGGAAAGGATTAAGCATAATTTTAGAATTTGGATTTTAATTTAAATTTCTTTTTCATGCTTAAGATTGTTGATTTAAACTTTTGAAATGTTAATTCAAATCTTGATTCACATATCTCGATACAAAATCTAATATTCCTCTATTTTCCACTTTATTTAATGTTGCCCTTGGATTTCGATTTTGACATTTAAAATTTAGGTTTTTAATTTTCACTATTCAGGTGTGAGTTATTTTTTATAGTCCTTTAACCCTTGCTTTTCTTTTACCTAGGTAAATTGGAAATCCTAATTTTTATCTCCATTATTTCAACTTAAGTTTAATTTTAATTTGTGTGTAGATCCCCTTTATATATATTTGGATATTATTTCTCAATATTTTACTTTTGCATGCCACAAAACTCAAAAGATTTCAGGTAAATATTCAAAAGAAATTTTGAACTCCAGCAAAATGCAAGAAAAGTTTTAAAAATTCCACATTTTTGAACTTCCAGAATTGGGATGTTACAGGGTGTAGGAGCGAGGAATTGGAGTATGATGGCTTGGCTCGGTGGATTGCTCGGCGGCCGGACTTGGGGAAGATGAGGGGCGTCGGCGGGAAGGGAGGCACAGGAGGCCGATTGGGGGCTAGGGGAGGAAGAAGAGGGTCTGGCGATGCTGGTAGGAGCTTCGGCCGAGGCTTTTATAGGGGGGAAACGCGGGGAGGCGAGGAGGGTTGTTGGCCGGGCATGGCGGCGACGTCGGCAGTGGCGTGGCTACAGGGCCAACTACCCCAACCCGACAGCTCGGTTTAATGGTGCTGCAAGCAGCTGTGGCTGACGGTGACAGAGGACGGGGAGGCATGCAGCAGGGAATGGAGCTCGCGGTTTTCTCGACGACGACCGCGCGGGGAGGATGGCTGAGGCGACAGTGGTTAGGTGGTGACGCCGCCTAATGTGGCGATGAGATGGCGCGGGCTCGGGATGACACGTGCGGTGTGGCGCCGAGGACCGACGGTCCGAAGGGAGGGGCGGGCTGCGGCGGCCTGTCCACGCGGAGATAGGGGCTTCGGCCCCTGGTCCGAACGTTGCTGGGGTGTGGGGAAGGAGACAGGGGCGCGGGGGCTGGCCGGCTGGGTTGACTGGGCCTGTCTGGCCGACTGTAAGGCCTTTCTTCTCTTCTTCTTTTTTTAAAACATTTATATATACACATTTTCCATGCATATTTTCATACATATTTTCACATGTGTAATTCCTTTTGTATATATTTCTTGATTACCAATAGTCTGGTATCTTTTATAGTATTTTTATTATTCCTTTATATTTTTATTTACTTACTTATTTGCATGTTTTTCCCTCATGAGTTTTATCTTTCCTTTAATGAAGCTTCACACCAAAAATCCTAGAAAAATTTCAACAAAGCTCAAATACCAAAACAAATATATCAAAAATAATTCAAGGCTTACATAATTCCCAAAATTTAGATTTTTAGGGTGTTACAGAAACTGACAACGTAGACTACCACGACAATCGGCTTACGCTGTTAGCAATTCTCCGTGCCATGCCGCCAAGATGCTGTCAAGCACACTACAAAGGCTACCTGGGAGGCCGTGAAGACCATGCGTATGCGCGAAGCCAATGCCTAGCAACTGCGCATGGAGTTCAGGGGCATCTCCTTCAAAGACAGTGAGTCCATTGATGATTTCTCGATGAGGATAGCTAGGCTTGCCAACGATTTCCACCTACTCGGCGATCCCATATGGGAGGAAGTGGTGGTCAAGAAACTCTTGCAGGTGGTCCCGGATCACTACCTCTAGGTGGCAACTTCCATAGAGACACTCCTTGACATCAGCGCCCTCTCGATCAAAGAGATGATGGGTCAACTTCGAGCAGTGGAACAGCGCTACTCCAACCATGGTGCCGACAACAAGGGAACCCGTCTACTCCTCACGGAGGAGAGGCAGGCATGGGCACATGCACAGGATCGGGATGGATCGACGTCTAGCAACTCTTCTGTGTGCCATGGCAAGTGCGTGGCGGCTGTGGGTGAGATTCCTCGAGCAATGGCAAGGAGACCCATTCACACGGCGTGCCTGACAACCCCAAGAGGGATGAGTGCAGATATTGTGGTAAATTGGGGCATTGGGCTCGTGATTGCCACAAGAAGATAAGGGAGGAGGTGCATCTGGTGTAGAACACTGACGATGCATCTGGTGTAGAACACCAACGACGAGCCATCTCTCCTGATGGCCCAAGTAACAATGGTAGAAGAGGGCATCGCCCGAATGCCCACCAAGCCAGAACACATCGGCAGGCAGGTCTTCCTCAATGAGGAGTGTGCCAGGTCAGTCTTCCTCAATGTAGAGCGTGAGGAGACCTCCTGGGTTCTCAACACTAAAGCGTCAAATCACATGATGGGATCTGGCATAGCGTTCTCTAAACTCGATCATGGGATCATCGGCTCGGTCAAGTTTGGGGAGGCTCAATGGTCGAAATCCATGGGCGCAGCACCATGCTATTCGTGGGAAAAGGGAACTGACATCGCAGCCTCACCAATGTGTACTTCATCCAATGTCTTCAGAGCAACATCATCAGCGTTTGCCAGCTCGATGAGGGTGGCTGCAGCATGCTTATTGAAGATGGCATTATGTGCATCCGTGATTGACAACGCAACCTCATCGCCAAGGTGAAGAGATCACCAAACTAGCTGTACAAGATCACCCTGAGTGTGGTACAGCCGGTTTGCCTGAGCTTGCAGGTCAACGACGAGGCATGGCGCTGGCATGCTCGCTTTGGGCACATCAATTTGGACGCACTCTGGAAGATGTCAGCAACGGGCATGGTGCACAGACTTCCTCACATGAACCACATCGATCAGATTTGCGATGGTGCCTCATCGGTTAACAACGATGCGCGCCTTTTCCTCAAGAGACCAAGCATCGCACCAACGGCTGCCTCGAGTATGCAAACCCATCAAGCTGGTGACACACGGAGGCAAGTGCTATTTCCTCTTGCCCATTGATGATATGAGTCGTTACATGTGGCTCATTCTCCTCTAAGGCAAGGACAATGCCGCCAGTGCAATCAAGAAGTAGTAGGCCACAGTCAAGACCGAGACCGGCCACAAGCTGTACGCCCTGCTCACCGACCGTGGGGGAAGTTCACCTCCGTGGACTTCATCAAGCACCACGCCGAGCAAGGTCTACATCGGCAGCTCATGGCACTGTATTCACCCTAGCAAAATGGTGTCGTTGAGCGTCAGAACCAAACAGTGATGACAATGGTGAGGTGCATCCTCAAGGACTAGAGGGTGCCTAGTGAGTTCTGGGAAAGGCCCTCACCACAGCTGTCTTCATCCTGAACTGCTCTCTCATAAGCAGCGTGAGCGGGAAGACCCCCTACGAATCCTGGCATGGTGTGAAGCCAGTCGTGCACTACCTCCATACCTTTGGCTGCGTAGGATATGTGAAAGGCATGTGGCCGCACACTAGCAAGCTGGACGACAAGAGCGCTCCCATGGTGTTCATCAACTATGACGACCGCTCCAAGGCGTACCAGATGTTCAACCCCTTATCTGACTGAGTGCATATCTCCAGGGACATCGTCTTCAATGAGGGGAGAAGCTAGGATTGGGAGCACTCCAAACAAGCCAGCGGCCACGACGGCTTCACAATGGCCTACTCTGTACCGGTGGTAAGACCTAAAAGTAGCTCGCCCAAGCCGACATCACCAATTTGACCATGGCAACGGGTGAGCACTCCACCAATCCGACCTCAGGCGTCGGTGCTTCGACGGGAAAATTTGCATCTCCGCCATCGAACATTCCATCAGACATCGACCTCAACGATGAAGGAGCTCCTTGGAGGTTCCACATGGTGCAAGACTGCATCGATGACGCTCCTCCACACGAGTCCAGTCTTGATGAACTGCACATGTTAACGATGGAGGAGCCAACCTCTGTCACCGAGGCTCAGGCTAACCAGGGATGGCGGATGGCGATGCAGGAAGAGACGAACTCCATCAAGGAGAACCGGACATGGGACCTCATTGACCTTCTAGCCAGGAAATGCCCAATTGGTCTTAAGTGGGTGTTCAAACTAAAGAAGAACACCCACGGCGAGATCGTGAAGTGCAAGACGCATCTAGTGCCCAAGGGATATGTTCAATATGTCAGCATAGGCTTCGACGAGGTGTTCGCGCCCATAGCGCACCTTGATTTTGTACAAGCACTCGTGGCAGTGGCTGCCCATGAGGGATGGCTGGTACATCACCTCAACATGAAGTCTGTCTTCCTCAACGGTGACCTCACGAAGGAGGTTACGTGGCACACCCCCCTAGCTTCATCTCCACGGGCCACGAGCACCAAGCACTACGCCTGCGTAAAGCACTCTACGGGCTTCGACAAGCGCTAAGGGCCTAGAATGCCAAGCTCAACAGTATGCTGACTTCCCTCGGCTTCAAGCGAACCTCGTCAGAGCACGTCGTGTACACCTAGGGAGCTGGTGACTCACATCTGCTCTTGGGTGTGTATGTCGATGACTTGGTGGTGACTGGTGCCCGTCTGGAGGTGATCGACCGATTCAAGGCCCAGATGGAAGCTGAGTTCAAGATGATGATCTCGACCCTCTCAACTATTATCTCGGAATTGAGGTCATGAAGAGTGAGGGCAAGATTACTCTGTCTCAAGCAAGCTACGCGGCCAAGCTACTGGAGAAGGCCGGTATGAGCGGCTACAACTCCGTCCATGTCCCAATGGAGCCACGATTGAAGTTGAGCAAGGAAAGCTCAAATCCTCCGCTCGACGGCATGTTCTACCGCAACATCGTCAGAGGCCTATGCTATCTGGTACACACAAGGCTAGACATTGCGTTCGCAGTCGGTTATGTAAGTCGATTCATGGAGTCGCCCACCACTGAGCACATCAACACCGTGAAGCACCTGTTGTGCTATGTGGTAGGGACAATCGACTATGGATGCCGATATGCTAGAGGAACAATGGCGGGCAAGCTTGCGAGGTACAACAATGCTGACATGGCCGGAGATGTCGACGACCAAAAGAGTACCTTTGGCATGATTTTCTTCATTGGGGGGAGCCTAGTGAGATGGCCAAGTATGTCATCTTGCGAAGCCGAGTATGTTGCTACCTCAACGGTGGCATGCCAAGGGATTTGGGTCAAGGAGTTGCTCGACAACCTATTCAATGTGAAAGCAACTGCAGCAACTCTGCTCGTGGATAGCAAATCTGCAATTTAGCTATGCAAGAATCCGGTATACCATGGCCGGAGCAAGCACATTGAGACGCGTTACCATTTCATCAAGGAATGCGTTGAAAATGGTAACGCCCTCATCGACTATGTCAAGTCAAATGAGCAATTGGCCGACCTGCTGACGAAACCTCTCGGGCGGATGAAGTTTTAGAATCTGCTCGAGAAGATTGGAGTCGTCAACGTGAAGGGCAACTAGATCAAAGGGGGAGATTGTTAGGATGTTCGATCAAGTTATCGATAGTGGGTCCAGTAGTTAGGCATGGCCCTCTGGTCATGCGCGTCAGACGTTCGATGTGTGCTGCGTTCACGCGGGAACGGTTGCTTCTTTTTTGTCAGTTTCAGTTAGTAGTCGTGCGTCATGGCTGGTTGTAGGATGGCACGGATCGTGTAGTCTAGCGTACGCTTAGGGGGTATATTGGCCATGATCAGTACTCGTTGATGCTTAAATAGAGTCCTAAAAAAGCTGCGGTAATCGAGCAACACAAAATCCTCGCGTTTCTCCTCGGTGTCGCGTGCGTATTCCTGAGTGTTTGAGTAAGTCGGAAGTCATAAGTCATAAGTTAAAAGTCAGAAGTCGTAAATGAGTGCTCGTAGTCGTAACAAGTACTCGTAGTCATAAATCGCAGCCGACTGTCGACTTGCTGCGATGAGACGCGATCGTAAATGACTTCGTGGTTGTTGAGTATCCGCTGCGACACGAGACATGTGGCTCATGTGAGCGAGCGCGGTAGCAAATCTAGGGCGCGGCAGCATTTGATGTCGTCACTGTCGGGATGATGCACGTGCGACTTCTTGGCCAACGAAAACATACGTGCAAACCGGCCGGCGTGCGGGCCATCGGTGGTGCAGGCTTCCAAAGCCGGGATTTTAATATATTGAATACGAGTAGACGACAAATGCATCAAGGGTTTGTACGGCCGATGAACGTTCTTGTAATCGTGCCTTCATCATGTCACACGCGTGAGGAGGTGAGCCGTGAACTCACCTACTACCTCAACTAAGGTTAAACCCTAGAACAAGACCTTAGAGCAACTTCAGCAGTAGCTCTCAAAATAAGACCCCTACTTTTTATTTGAGGGCTCTCCCTACTTTTGAGGACTCTGTTTTTTAAGCTACACTCCAGCAAGAGCCCTCAAAACAGAACCCTCAAATTCATTCTTAGAGGGGATGACACATAGGACCCACCCTCATCCTCATCCTACTTTTGAGGGCCGAGGTGCAAAAAACTCACTCCAGCAAGGCCCCTACTTGAGCCCTCAAAACTAGGGGCTCCCTCCAGACCCCAGGAATGAGGGCTTGAGGGGGAGATTTAAGGGCCCCCTACTTTTGAGGGCTCAAGTAGGGGCCCGCTGGAGTGAGGTTTTTACCCCTCGGCCCTCAAAAGTAGGATGAGGGCTCAAGTAGGGGCTCTGCTGGAGTTGCTTTTAGAGAGCCCTCAAAAGTAAAGAGAGCCCTCAAATAAAAAATAAGGACCCTGTTTTGAGGGCTACTGCTGAAGTTGCTCTTACGCAAGAAAACATTGATTCGTGCAAACGAAAAGGAAGCAATTCGAGGCGGTTACGAGATTAAATCCATTACTAGGAGGATGGAAATTGAATTCGACGACTTCCATTCCATGAGTATTCTAGAGCATTTCTCAACACGTGCGAGAATAAGATAGTTTCTAGGAATGCTCCATAAGAGCAAGTTTAATAGAAGAGGTGGTTGCTACTTCTAGGACTAGCCAAATAAGTAAAAAGAGTACACGTGGCTCATAGTGGAGGTAGCTAATACAATAAGTTGAGTAGATGTTATCTCTACTAAAGCACTCAAACATTTAATATTTGCATAAATATATCAGGGGCCACCTCTTGCATGAGGGGCAGCTTGCCTCTCTCTCCTCGTATGATGTGCTAGAGGTTATCTCTTAGGGCATCTCCAATGGGTCTATAGCAGCTATCTACAAGAGAGTCCATGTCATCAACTGTCCTACGTGGAAGATATTAAATGAAGAAAGAGAACGCAGCTCTCTACAGCTCTAGAGATAGTCTATAGCGCCAAACAAGGCAGCCTCCATAAATTCTGTGTGTGCATGTAACCATCAAATAGCTATCCTTAGGGCATCTCCAATGGTTATAGCTAGCAACTAACTATAAGACTTCCACATCATCTATATAGTACACACTAAAGTTAGCATTTTAAAGAACTATCTATAAGGATAGCTATTTGATGCTTACATGCACACACAGAATTTATGGAGGCTGCCTCGTTTGGTGCTATAGACTATCTCTAGAGCTGTAGAGAGCTGCGTTCTCTTTCTTCATTTAATATCTTCCACGTAGGACAGTTGATGACATGGACTCTCTTGTAGATAGCTGCTATAGACCCATTGGAGATGCCCTTATAGATAGTTCTTTAGAATGCTAACTTTAGTGTGTACTATATAGATGATGTGGAAGTCTTATAGTTAGTTGCTAGCTATAACCATTGGAGATGCCCTTATATAAGGGGCAGCTTGCATCTCTCACCTCTTTTCTCTCTCTTCCACATAGGATTATGTTGACGTGGATTTCGTTAAAGACGACCTAGTCAGTATTATTGTACTTGCTCTAACAAATAGTTTAGTTCGCCTTTATGGCAAAAGTTCGAATTATCTGGAGCTAAGATATTTTAGAGGACATATCTAGATACTTTGCTAGATGTTTCGTGACAGAATATATGTAGAGTTTGATTGCGATGACCCAGCCCAATCGAGGCCTATCGAGCTACGGCCTTTGTGCCTCCACGTGCGAAGTAAGCGATGGGCATGGGAATGTCCCACAGCGCTACTTTGATCGAGGGCATGGATAGCACATAAGGCTAGGTGATCCAAGCGTAAAAACATTGGATTAACTATTTTACATGAAACAAAGACAATAGCGTAACAGGTTACTGTGTGCCTATGGTTTAACCTACTGGGGGTAAGTCTAAGCTAGTTTAATCCCTAGGCATTACACAAGCACGTGCAGATCAGAGGCATAGGCATATAGTGTATGGCACATATAGGCACACAGTATACCACACGTGTGTACACTGGACTGGACACATAGATGCGTGCAACGAGAGGTAGTCTGCTCATTTATCTTAGTGTGGGTGTGTTGGGACAATGAGGACACGGGGCCATTGAGGGTAAGTGTATATGAGATCGAGCCCAATAAAGGCCCATCAAGGCTACGGCCTGCGTGCCTACATGCAAGTGAGCGATGGGCATGGGAGTGTCACATCGCTAGTTTGATCAAGGCATGGCCAGCATATAAGGCCGAGTGATTCGGGTCGCCTAGCTACAACCGCCTGAATTCACGAGGTGCATATTGAACAAAGCAAGGTACGACTTCGCGTTTGAATTGAGATATATCACAGCTATAATTGGTTCTGGTTTGAATGAAGATCTGGCCGAGCCTTGTTATCTTGATGCATTCCATCTTGGAGGAGGCCAAGCGGTGCACATGGATTTGATGGAAAATAATAGGTGCCAGACATTTAATCGGTTGGAGCAAGGAATAGAAAAGAAGTTCAATTGTTCGGTTTGCGTATATCACGTACCAAACAAAGCATCCAAAGAGATGTTTTCTATAACAACCCAAAAAATAAAAATTTTGAATTTTCTTGAGATTTGCTTGAATTCAGAAAATTTGCCAAATTAGAAAATCTCCTTTAATTTATGCTTTCTCTTTTGGGAAGTACGCCTTCACCTTGTCCTTAGCACTCTCCCGCCATAGCGCCTTCACCCCTGTTCTTCCTGCCACACGGCCGCCTGCCATTCGCATGCCCGCCAGCTCGCCCGTGCCAGCTCACGGCTGCAACTTCGTCAACCATCGCATAGTAGCTGTGCCACACGCCATTCTCCTGCCATCGCCGACCTCACCTCTGCCACCTCTACCGCCAGTTGAACTTGCATCTATTATTATCATATTACAACTCGTGAATCTGTCTAGTTGAACACCTTGCATGATAGCTAAATAGTATTCCATGTGGCTTGCTGAGTATCTAATATATTCAATCTTGCTTATTTTCATCAGAACAGACACCAGAGGAAGAAATGATGCATCAGTTAACGTGTTAGGGTTACAATCGCCTCTCCAATTTCTATCTCATCTCTCTTAGACCTGTAAAGCTTTCCTTTTGGTTTTTGACAAAATCTTTAAAACTCACGTTGCTGCCTAGGCTAACTTCTCATTGTAGGTATTGACGAAATGGAACAGAAACTAAGCTTAGTAGAAGTAGTACTAAGTATGGTGTCATGAAGTATAGTATGAGTTTTCCTTTTGAAGACCTGCAAGGTCACTGTTTGAGTAGTTAGTTAATAATACCCCCTTTGATTTCCTGGGTGCTACGGGTAAAACCATATGAGTAGACGAAGTTCTTTTGATTGTACTGCTATAATAGCCAAATTGCGCTATCAACCCTGTTAGGTTGTTATATAAGCGATATGTGCAAAACTATTTCTAGTTTCAAATAAAGATTATATTGAAAGCTTTTTGCTCCTACTCTATTTCGTCTTAATGCTTATTTATATCATTCTATTCTTACCCTTGTTCTTCCCTTACCTATCATATTCCAAACCACAAAAAAAAATTAAACGCCAATTCCTGGTTGCAAGAAGTAGACTAATTTATACACATAAAGCCATAAGTGATGAAAGTAGATAAACCCATAAAAGATTTGTATAAGGAGTGATGAATAAACAGGTATATTGATGGATTCATGTTGATTATTAGGGAAAAAATGGTAGTGAGAAATTTGGATGGATCACTTAGTGGAATTTACTAGATGGAATTGACTAGATAGATGGATTGATCAAATTTTGGGGAAATAAGAGAAATGATAATAATTATTGGATTATAACCTTGATAAATGATACTACTCTTGGTGGATGTTTACAATTGTGAATTAATAAATAGTGGAGAGCATAGTTGATTGTTGGACCAGCAAATCATGATTATGAATCAATAGTGGAATGAATTAGATTATTAAGGGATCTCGATACAAATGATATTGGTGGATTTAATGAATAATAGATGGATTAAAAGTAAGAATATTAGATTATCACTAGGATGTATGATTGAATAATTGGCAGATATCAGTTCTGAGATTGGATTTATATTATAAGTTCATGTGGAAGTTGAGACTTATGTGAGATTTAGATAACCATGATTTAATTAATAAAGTTATGTATGATGCAATAGGAAATGTAGGTTAGGTGGATTTGATAAAAAGATGATGCATATTATTTGGAGTTTTAGATGGTACTGAAACTATGACTAAGTGACAAGGGGGATAGTATAGGAATAAACAATAAGCAATAGTATTTAAATTGATGATAAGGCCATCAAATTCTAAGCCTAATGGAAGTAGTATAGGAATGAATTAATCTATGGATTGATATTGAATATCGGAAGATATTGGAATATATTTGCAAGTATATGAGAAAATTTCAAGATAAGTATTCTAGGAAAGGACAAGATTATATGATTGATTATGGAAAAATGATTGATATTGTTGAACCTTTGTTGATGTAATTTAGGATTCATTGAGGAATATGACTGATAAAGATTACCGAGTACCATCAATAACCCATTTTTAATAGGAAGGCAATCAAAAAAAATCCTTGAATTCCACTTTATTCTAATCATCTCCTACTTCTTTCCTGCTCTTATTTTTATTTCAGTCTAACTTCCCTTTCTAAATCCAAAAATATTATAACCTGATTCTTAAATCCCAGTTATGGTTGAATTGAATGTTACTGGAGAAATTGGAAATCTCACAGCACAACAAATGGAGAAAAGATATTTTGAAAAGCAACCCAGTATGGTGGAAGTCCTAGCCGTTATCAAGGGAAATCAAATTGAATGTGAGCAAAGACAAACCAAGATACTAGAATAACATGCAAAACTACTGCAAAGGTGTCACCAAAAGGATCAACATCAGAATCAAGTACAACTACATCCAAGTTTGCAATTTTTCTGAAGACTCAACCACCTAACTTCTCGTCAGGAACAGAGCCACGAAGTGCAGACAATTGGTTACATAATATTGAAAGAAAAATAGACATTATCTAGTGCATGGATAAGGATAGAGTTTTTTTGGTACTTACTAGCTATCAGAACCAGCAATTACATAGTAAAATACTATCCAATGGATAAATCCAAAGAAGAGAGATATTACATAGAAAGAATTTGTGAAATTTTTTGCAAAACCCACATTTCCTCTGATATCATTGCAATGAAGCATCGAAACTTTCTTAATCTTCAGCAAAGAGAAAAGTCTATCATGAAATATCTATAGCAATTTCATCACCTATCCCGATATGCCCAAAGAGACATTAATACAGAGGCTAAAAGAATGAAACGCTTTGTTAAAGGCCTATGACCAAACTTGAAGTCTTGTATTATGACTACAGATTTTTCAGACTTACAAACTCTATTCAACCAAGTACTCCAAATGGAAGAAAGGATATTATAATATTCAAAGATTAATGAACAAAGAGATCCTTTAGCATGTGTGATTTGTTTTCATTGTCTACAGACAAGACATTATCATAGTTAATGTTCAATGAGGTATTTACCTAAGAAAGAGGTAAGGATACAAACTAGAAGACAGTCATCAACATCATGTCAACCGAGCCAATGCCAATAACCACAAATGAAGAAAGAAAGATGTAACCCTAAGAAATCTAGGGTAGGAAAAGAAATAGATCTAAAGAATGATGTGAAGGAGAAAGGAAAGTGGCAAAGGAAAAGGAAACAATCAGAAAAGCATAAGTCCTACATCACAACCAGCCAAGAATAAGAAATAAAGTGGAATCTACCTTGTACTCCTTTTGTGTAGCAAGTTTAGAAATCCGAGAGTTTGCTTGTAGGATTATTTCAACAAAAATATGTTATAAGACTATTAGAATTATATAGGAGCTACTTGTACAAAGATATAAGGAATAAGGAATTTGTGTCTTATCAAAGCTGATCACTGTGGATTTAATTTACAACTTCGAGTTACAAGATAAGCGAATAAGTATAATGAAGGTGGAAATATAAACGACTTTTGTACAATGGAAAGATTCTTGATGGGATCAGCCTAATCTAGATAGGGATTATCCAGAGTATAAGAAGAACTAGCACAAGATAAACCGAGAATACCTAAGGATTGATGGAGGAATTTATAAAGGAATATTGATGAGCAAAATCAGTACTAGCAGAAGTTTAGCAAACCAGATTGAGCAATTTATAGGGAAATTAGTGACACACATTGTACTTTGTACCATGCATAAGAAGATGAAGACATGTTGAGAGCCAACAAAACTACTAAACCACTGTCAGTGACCATACTTCAAGAACAAGTTAGTTATGCAGCAACTACAAAATTTACAGAAGAATGACTAATCTGATACACTTTGATCAATATGAATAAGCCTTAGCAATTTGATAGAAATTGGCAAGAGAAAGAATAACAAGGATGGTACATTACCAGTTATTGACAAATACTAAGTGGAGTTTACCCCGAATGAAGAACTAGACTTTAGAAAAGGAATCAGGACTACAACGAGTTTCATTTTTCCAACCCATTCTCTAGCTAGGGTGAATATCAAAGACGAGATTCTTTCTAAGGGGGTAGTCTGAAATAACATTTTGAATTTTCTTGAATTTAGAAAATTTGCTATATTAAGAAATCTCCTTCAAATTCTACTTTCTCTTTCGAGAAAGTACACTTTCACCTTGTATTTGGCCCCTTCCCACCTTGGCACCTTCACCCCTATTCCTGTCGTCACGAAACCGCCTGCCGTTCGCGCACCCGCCAGCTCGCTTGCGCCAGCTAGCCACTGCAACTTCATCAACCATCGCACAACAGCTGCCCCACCTCATTGATCGGCCATTAACTAGACATCACACCGCACCTGGGCCACATGCCACTCTCCTGCCACTGCTGACCTCACCGCTGCCACCAGCCGCCTGACACGTGTGCCATGCCTTATCTCACCGCTCCAACTCGCGTGTCCATGCCAGTGAGGAACTTAGTCCCTCGCATCACCTGCATGACTGCCAACATCACTACTACCACCACGAAAGAGCCTCGGCCGCCCACATCACCGTCCACACGCCGGTCACCCGTTGCCATGCTCCTAGTGCCACTGCCTCCATCAACTATAAAGCCAAGCTAAGTACCTCCCTCACCTCCATTCACGCCGAATTCCAACCCCACAGCCTTTCCCTCTCCTCTTGGGCATGACTCACTGTCACCGCTAAGCTCTTGCCGGTGAGCCTGAAATTCAATTATCCCTATATCCTCGATCTCGAACCAATTAAATGCACCCAGAGCACCCCTTTGGCACCGTGATGCTATCCCCAACCTTGCTAACCCCTCTCATCGCCCCTAGCCTATAGGCGCCATGCGCCACCACCAGGCCATGCACAACCACCATGGACAGCCACACACAAGCTAAACCAACCTAAGCCATCACCACCACTAGCATTCCTATGCATCATAGAAGCTCAAACCACCTTTGAACTAGCTGAAACCGCACCAAAGTGCCACCGTACCGTGGCTTTACTCCGATGAGCCACCCCTGCTGCTAGCCATGCCTAGGGCCTCTCCAACCGGGCGATACCCAAAAAGGGTTGCCCAAGTCTTACTTATCCTCACTGTACCACCGCTCACCACCAACAACCCTCATTGTTGCAGAATCACTGTCACTGCCTTCCTCCTCTGCTCGGATGGCCACAAGCGAGTTCAAGCCGGTTGGCCCTTACGCTTGGCAGGCTGAGCAGTTGGGCCAACTAGATTGGTCAAAGCCCAATATTGTTTACATCTAGATCAATACTATGCATGACCCAAACCCATTACCATTCATCACATTAAAAACCAGGCCAAACCCAACCCATTAGAAATAGTGCAACCATTACTATTGACCAAAACCCATTAAGTCTATGTATACTTCTTTCAACCATTTTGAGCTCGTCTAACCCATTTTCAATCTCATTCAACCTAACAAAGCTTAGTTTAAACCCTATCTACCCCAACCCACCATCTTTTATATCGTTTTTGGATATTTTATTGCATTTTATTTCTAGCACAGCATGGCACAACACGGCGGTGGCCCTTCATGCCTTGGGCCATGCCTAGGCCTCATTGGAGGTGAGTCATGATGGCACAGCATGGTGAGGGGGCCGTGCTGGGCTAGCATAGCCTAACACGGCCTGAAGCCCGCTAGGCATGTGCCATGCCAGCATGGCATGGCCTAACTCCCAAGTTACCAGATCATCCAAAGGAGAAGGGCATTAATCCTATAGCTACTAATCCTTGGGTACCGCTGTGATGGATGTCTACCAAATCAAAATTATGTTAATTAATATTGAGTCAAGTTATTTTATTTGTTTTCTCTAGAAAACCGGGATTCTCTAGAAAATCGGCAGCTTATTTCTATTTTATTTTTTTAGGCTATGTGATTGAGTCGTATACATTTATATATAGGTGGGTTTAGGATGCATATGTCGGTTTGGCCTTGTGCCACTAGCCTTTGTCGCCTATACAAAGTGCAGGGTTGTACTCCATGTAAGTTAGAGTTTTGGGTTATGAATTGAAAACATGTGTATGTTTCGATCGTGCGCCATTAGGGGTTAGGGGTGAATCCCTGTTATTGAGTTTGGTGAGCTCTCATGAAAATCCACTAGTTTGTGAATTTCAATCTGGAATAGCACTTGCATGGGGATTCTCATTGTGTATAGAAGTTTACTCGCTGGATCGTGAGGTCCACTTGTCCTAGGTTGTGCACTGTGGTGCGCATGATTGGGGGCATTTATCTTGGTACGAATTGCATTTGTTCATCAAATTGTAAACCATGCTAGTTATTTGGGCATGTTCTTGCTGTTCCACCACGAAAGATCAGGCCATCCACAGATTAAAATCTCATCTCGAGGTTTGATCCGAATCACCAAGTGATCCAAGCATAATAACCTTGGATTAATCCTTTTATGTGAACCAAGACATAAGTGTAAGCAAGTTATTATGTGTGTGGTTTATCTCATTGGGTTTAAGCCTGAGCTAGTTTTGACCCTGGGGTGTTATAAATAGGATATTTTAGAGAACATACCAAGATACTTTGCTAGTAGTTTCATTGTAGAAGATATTTAAATGTTGATTGTTATTATGGTAAGTGTCATGCATCCAATGACTATGTAAGGCTATAGATAGGGTGCCCTCCAAATGGCTATAAAGAGTTGAGCTATCCCTCTTATGTAAGATTTGGTCTCCCCAGTACGTTGTGTACTTCTAATATTTAATCATAGTTGAGTTGTAATTTTGGAAGAAGGTTGCATGGCCGCCAAAATCATGATAGGTACTGGCTATCTTGTATGGTCGCCTCAAATTACACAATATGGTGCTTCCATTCAAATCTTGATACTTTGTTGATATAAAAATTAAATCATCACTTGTTTAACATAGATTGATGGCGATGGCTAGTGAAAATTGAGCTTAGTAGTGCATTCAAAAATACCTTCAGTTTAAATAGGAGCCTTGAAAATATTCTTACGGAGTAAAAATGTATGAAATGACTCTTCCAACATCCATATTCTTATTTCGTTTGTAGGTAATGTATTAGGACTAGGGTTTGAATATATATATATATATATATATATATATATATATATATATATATATATATATATATATATATATATATATATATATATATATATATATATATATATATATATATATATATATATATATATATATATATATATATATATATATATATATATATATATATATATATATATATATATATATATATATATATATATATATATATATATATATATGAGTGTTTCATGCACCATGGTGCCTAGGCACCAATATCAATACCGTTGATTTGCTTTGAGATTATAGCGTTTGATGTGGGTATCTTCATATACCCATAAAAAGTATATTTGAGATGTCAAACTCGAAAAAATTAAATTCAACTTCAGTTTAATTAGTTTGAACTATTTTTATGGTATATACTCACTTTGTAGTCGCATTGAACTCAAAGTAGTTTAAACTAGTTTGAACTGAGTTCAAAACTTACTTACCATAAATATATCAAGGGTATAAAACATTTTCATACCCAAACTCAAAAAATATCAATAATACACGTGTATCGGATGTGGGTGCCTAGGCACCATGGTGCCTTACGTAATTTTCCTATATATATATATATATATATATATATATATATATATATATATATATATATATATATATATATATATATATATATATATATATATATATATATATATATATATATATATATATATATATATATATATATATATATATATATATATATATATATATATATATATATATATATATATATATATATATATATATATATATATATATAGGAAAATTACATAAGGCACTGGTGCCTAGGCACCCACATCAAGAACTGTCCGATGCACGTGTATGATTGATAATTTTTGAGTTTGGGTATGAAAATGTTTTATACCCTTGATATATTTATGGTAAGTAAGTTTTGAACTCATTCAAACTAGTTTGAACTACTTTTGAGTTCAATGCGACTACAGTGAGTAATACCATAAAAATAATTCAAACTAATTAAACTGAAGTTGAATTTAATTTTTTTTTTGGAGTTTGACATCTCAAATATACTTTTTTATGGGTATATGAAGATACCCACATCAAACGTTGCGAATCTCGAAGCAAATCAACGAGTATTGATATTGGTGCCTAGGCACCATGGTGCATGAAACACTCGTCCTATATATATATATATATATTGGATTCTATGTGTCATATCACGGTCTTCATGAGCATTGCAACATCCAAAAAGCCTTCACGTAGACAAGATCTCAGACTTAGCTGGCCGGCCAGCTGCGCACCCATGCCTTTAGTACAACAGATATTCCACCACCCAACTAGCTCATCTTGAAGCACAATAGCAATACAACATGTGTGAATCAACCCAAACAAAAATCAAAGTAACTGAGGACAAGGTAGTAAATTAGCTAGTATTGTCATTTCCATCACTTATTACACACACAATTTCTAAAGTTTATCATCTCAGAATGAAGTGCACAATTTCTTGATTCTGGGTGGCATTCTCCTGACTCATGAGTGCACTATATATAATATATCAATTGATTAATGGTGAACATATATCATTCATGTTTACACGCATGCCCATCCATTGAGCTAGGTCTAGGTCTTGTTGGACTTAGATATAGGCTATGCATAGGTATTGCTAAAATAGGACTATGTCCTATTGACGAACGGAGAGCAGGAGCAACCGAGCAGTGATACGGCAATGTTGGCTGTATTCGATACATGGACGGCAAGCAGGACTCATGATGACTATCCACAGTATGTGACTCATAGTGAATTTGGCTCAGAGATGATTTACCTTCTAACAGATTGGACAACGCAATATGCATGGGAAGTAGTTTAGTTGATTCACTACATAATAAATTTGGCATGGACTAATCGAATTGCCAAGAAAGTCAAACTCCAAATGCAGGATGCCAAGCAGATTTGTATCCTTTCGTGGGCATGTGTAGCTACTTTTGGTTGGATTTGGTAGGAGATAGGGTTCACAAGCATGTTATACAATATATTAATTCATCAAGTAGCTTACCTTGCCAAAGCAATCAGTAAGTATGATATATGGACTACAATATGCAAAGTGTACAATTCAACCAAGAACGTATTAGGTTGATACAATCCATACCTTCAATTACCGTTGCAGTGGATCCTCCTATAGCCGCCCTGCCGCCGACATGGCCTCTGCCCCCACCGCCCTGGTCCCTGCCTCGACGTCCCAATCACCACTGCCCTCCTCACCTTCGCCCCGGCTGGCACCATCCTCCTCGCCTCCTCCACCACCACCCCGGCCTCCACCACTGTCTTTCCTTCTCCCCACCCCACCCCAGCCTCCACCGCTATCCAAGCTTCTGCCTCTGCTACCTTCACTGCCCACCATCCAATCGGGATTTGAGAGGATGGAAGGAAGCGGTGGGGGACACACTGACAAAGAGATTGGTAAGGTGCACCGCAACATGGAGAGGAGATGGTGAGGAATTGAGGAAGAGCCAAAAATGGTGAAGAGGAACTGAGGACTGAGGAGAGGGCTTCTGACTTCTATTCTGAGCCAAAGAGGAAAACGCACCTGCACCGCCAGAGGAGAGGGATGGAGAAGGTGCTGCTCGGCATTAGGGCAACTGTGTGCCGTGCGTTGAGCCAGCTGGGCTGCCTCCATTTCAAACCAGGCTGGAATAATTTTCCCGGTGGCCCATTATACCGGAGGGTACTAGTTAGCCCGATAAAAACCAAAAATCGCCTGGTTTTTGGAACCTGCTTCCTACACTTGTGTACCTAGCACAGGTTGTACGCTTGACAGTGTGGATGTCCTTCTCACCTATATTTTATATGATGTTCTCATGTTTTGTTCATCTCATCAATCTCCCTCCTTCGTTTCCTCCACTGCTTGTTTTCCTTTTGATTAATTTGCATTGTGTGATGGATTGTCGTCAGGTTACTTGTTTTATTTGGCCTCCCAATAACTTTGGGGATTGAGATTCTTACTAATTTCATTTGGTTGTAGGCCAGTACTTGTTTTCTGTGATAGTCAATTAGCCTGTTGTTGAGCCTGAAGATCTAATTGAAGATGATGCCTTATGTAGCAGTAATACACACAATATTGTCTTGTTTGTCTATAATGAGGTCATTTCTGCCACTAATTAGTATCTATCATTTTGCTCATATTTTATCTATTATAGGCTATCTAGAGTCATAATGCGTTGCTATTCCCTAATCTCTCATGTAATATATATGAGTGGATATAGGCTGACTATCGAGGGCACTAATGTGCCTATGGATGAGGAGCCAATTGCTGAATTTATGTTCTTTGGCATTCCTGCTCTCTGCTCATAGGCAAGCCTCATATGAGTTTTGTTGCTTCAATCCAAGATCAACCTTGTCACATCGCTAAAGAGATCACAAGGCGCTTTGAAAAGGCATATGATGTTGATGTAAGCAGGTCCCATGCGTCTTTCTAGAGGGAGAACACATCATACCAGGTTAATTCAATGAGCAATAGTACCACCCATAACGCCTTCTACCATGGGGTTGGCGACTAATCTAGCATATCTTGTGCTCACGGGCGAAGGCAGCAATGGTCCGTCATAGTTGGGGGCTTAGGAACATGAGGGAGGAGAGCAACAGTGTCTGGAGGTTGAAGATGAGCTATTGCATGAATTTGAACTTAGTACGATTGCATTTTTACGTAGTTTTTTCTATTTATGCATGAATTTGGATTGCACAAGACCGTTAGATGTTGTTTGGTACGCTTATCTTATGTTAGAGCATATCCTATATTTTTTCTTGCTCCGCCACTTCTTGTGCTACCAACCATGCTGAGGTGCAGGTCATGGGCACATCCATTGATTCTAAAGGAAGGCGGGTATCTTTGAGCTCATTCCCCAAGGACCAAATCAGGAATCACCAACCAAGAATATATACCTTGATATGGACTAGAGTGTTGTCGTAGTTAAACTATCAACATGTTAGGATAATGCACGGAATATGATCAAAAGAATAGAAGATATGGATTTAACATAAAAAAATTCTTATAGGAAAAACTATGGGCCTACAAAAATGAATTAGGCCCCGTTTGGCACGGCTCCACTTCACAAGTGGAGCTGTTTTTTTTGACTTCACAAGTGGAGCCGGGAGAATCTACTTTTTTCAGCTCCTTGGGTGGAGTTACTTTTGTCTCAGCAGGTTTTAAGGAACTCCTTGGGTGGAGCTATTTTGCTTTACCCCATTTGGCACAAAACAGCTCCAAACAGCTCCAAGGAGCTGGTGGTAGAGCTGTGCCAAACGGGGCCTTACTATATGATGAGAGTTACAAGTATAGGTGTTTATAATGAGGTTCTTCCTTAACCCTACAGTCTCATGGGGCATTCATATAAAGGGTAAGGAGTAGAACTCCAAGTTGGTGAAACAAATCTTGAAGACAAATTTGGATCACAAACTCAGCATTCTCCACGTAGAGCCAAATTCCCTTCCAAAGCCAAAACAAATCAAAATCTTCTCAAATCATAATTTACCATTAATGAACCTTGTGCGCCAAAAGTCCATAAGTCTAATCAATGAGTAAGATCAAATCTTGTCCAAACACTTTACATGAAGCTAATTGAACAAATAATTAGCAGGTCCAAAACACAGCCTAACAAAGCATGAACAAACCTAGAACTTCATCAATTTATATCCCCATTAAAATCTGAGTCTGTACAACTAACCTCCTAATCTAAACTAAAAAATGCTCGATAATCAAAGGAATACACCAAGACATCACGTGAGATACTATACAAAATAGTGACAAACTCATATCAAGGACTTCCAATATGCTCCACCTAGAACACTACTCAGTAAACAATGGCCACTAAAGAGCAACTTGCATGACTTACCATCGCGTACATCAAACTATCAACTATAAAAGTAATTGAAATCTATGACATGGACAAAAATTGCATCGTTAAGAAACATGTACGATTGAGTATGGCGAGTCAGGAGGGGTGAACTACTCTTTCAAAATCTTCCCCCAACCCCAAGTATCATCAACAACACGCAGGGGAAACACAAACTCATAAGCTCATCAAAGCCAGGGGCTAAAGAACATAACTCATAGCGGAGTTCACTACCAAACCAATCTGACCACCAGCTTAGGTACAATCTGACTAACAGGCCCCAGTCTGACCGCTCAGTATGCAAGGTAAGGCAAGAGCTATAGTTATTAGCATTAGGGATAAGAGATATAAGTTCATCATTTTCCATGTTTAGAATCCTATTTTCAGTTTTAAGCTAGCTATTTCTTTTCATGACTCGTTCCATGCACTTAACTTGCTTCAAGTGATCAACTACTACTCTATCATATCTAAACACTAGTGAGTCAAAGGGATTTGCCTCATCATACTCAATGTAGGAATCATCCTCGTCGTGCATGTTGTCATGATCATCCTTGCTTACAGCTATGAAGCACATGCCGGTGAATCCAACAGACTTCTTCTTCCCCTTCCTTTGCTCCTCCTTATCACTCAAGGTTGAAGGATCAACAACGCTCAAATCCTAACCATTTAGGGTTGTGAGCAACAACATGATCACCTTCTAGAGTGCGACATCATGCTTAAAGAGTCAATGAGGCTTCTTATTGTAGTCCTTCCTCCCAATATCATCTTCATCTCTGTTCACAAAGTTAGGATATCTAGCACGAAAATGACCCATTTCGCCACACTCAAAGCACACAACTAGACTACCTCTCCTACGCTCTCTTGCTTTGTGGTTGGCACAGGTGAATTTGCTAGTAATGAGTCATAGATCATTTATGGGAAGACTATCAAGTTGCTTATTGCTCATGGCTTGAAAACTAGACAAGAAAAAACCAGAAGAAACATTCTCACAAGAAGAGCATTCTTGATAGGATCAGCCACAAGAGCCATTGTCTTCGAACCTTTGGACTTCTTGGCTATGACACATATCTCATGGGTCTTAAGCCATGAAAACAACTTATCAATAGTCATAGTTGCCAAGTCCACCTTGTCACTAATGGATGTGACTTTTATTTCCCAAACGCTAATGTTCAGAGCATTTAAAGCATGAGTCGCATTGTCGGCTTCTAAGTATGTGACTCCCATAGGTTTCAGATCACTGAAGATCTTACGGAATCTATCAAAGAAGAAATCAATGGACTCTCTAGGTTCCATCTGTAGCATCTAGTAGTCCTCCTTGACTTAGATCTCACACACTTTTTTGACTTTTGACGTTCCCTCATGGTAATCAGACAAGATTATCTAGATCTCATGTGTGGATGTAAGATGAGTGACTCAATTGAAATCATTTTCCCTAGGCTTTGGATCAAGAAGTTGCATGTCTTAGCATTTGCCTCAATCTCAGCTAATAGGACAGCATCGAGGATTGTGTCATCAGTAAACAAAGCAAAGGGACTTCTCACTTTGTTCCAAATAGCTAGGCCTTGAGCCTAGATATACATCCACATCCATGTCTTTCAATAGGGATAGTCGACCACATCAAAGACATAAGGATTGTTGTGATACCTCTTTGATACCATTGCTCAAAAGATCGGTTAAGATCTATAAAGAAGAGCTAAACAGTCTTTAATACCATTTGTAGGATTGGGTATGGATAGTCAGAGGGAGGTGAATGACTCTTTCAAAATCTTTTTTCAAGTATCAACAACAACACGCAATGAAAACATAAGCTCATCAAAACCAAGAGCCAAAGAACGCTGCTCACAGTGTAGTTCACTACCAAACCGGTCTGACCATAGGCTTAGGTGCAATCTGACCGCTAGGCCCTAGTCTGACTTATGGCTTTGCTGGCCTAATCGCTTGGCGCTGGACCTCCCGGGCACCATTCTAACTGCACTCTAGTTGGACCGCTTGGTTCCTTGCGGTCCAACTGCTTATGAAGGAGAAGTGCAGAATAGCACTGCACATGATCCAAGCAAAGAACCAACTCTCAAACCACTAATCCAAACGCAGTCAAACATGGAACAAACCCTTCCTAAGATTTCAGGAACCCATTCCAATCATGGATCATGAATATTGATCCAAATTTTTGACTTTTATCTAAAACAAGGAAGGTTGCACCCAAATCGTGCAAAAGAGAGATACCTTGATCTACTCTTACTCATGAGTTCTAGAAGATCTAGATGACCTTGGTTGGGTTCTCACTTGTCATATCAAGCTAGATCATAGCATAAACTCATCCCAAATCACCCACAAGAGCAAAACCCTAAAATCACCAATCTCCTGAGGAAAACCAGGTAAAAAGAACTCTCCCTATAATATGCCTAAATGGATAGGATCTGATTTTCAAGAGATATCTCCACCTCTTGCATGTCCTTGGTATTAGGAAAAATCAAGAAGAGTGAAATCCAAATAAGAAAGCTAAATAAATCAAAACCACAAGAAAGGATCCATGGCACAACTCACTTGGACAAATTTTGGATGATCATTTACTTGAAGAGGAAAGTTTTTATAGCTAATCCCTCAGAATGATAGAGCTCTAAGTCTAGAGTATACACGTAAGGCTCCACACAAAAGAAACCCTAGCGTTTCTCTCTCTAATTGATATCTCTCTCTTCACACACAAAGCTTACATAGTGGAGGCTTCCACCACATATAAAACTTTAAACAACTAGCCATTCTTAATGAATCACACCACTTATAAAATGGAGAAATCTGGTAACCCATACATAAATGAATTTTACATTTGACACACTTGCACGATTTTCAAAGCGTGACTTCCACATGGCTCAAATAGCTTGGTAAGATGCTTCATCCTCAAAGACGTGACCTAAACCACTTAAGCCAATACCGCAGTTTTACAAACTGCCACTTCATCTGGTATTGGACAATTTTTTCAATTGCCACCCATCAATTTTCACGAAGATGTGATGCCCAATGCCTCATCACCAAGATCGTACGTCTGTTCCGAGACCGTCACAGCTTGAAATGTCCAAGTCATATGGCACACCATATTATACCATAGTCCGCGATACCCAATTACTTTCCACCAAGATTGTACGCATGCTCTGAGAACCATCACCACTTAAAATGCACAAGTCCAATTGGCACACCACATGCACACTTACTTCCTCACGATCATTGTCTTTCTTCTATGCTTCTTCGCTTAAGATGATGCTCCACTCACACTTACATGACACACCATGGCTACCAAACATCGATCCTGCCGCTCACCGTAACAATTATCAAGCACCTGCATATCAAAGAACAAACAATCGATCCAAGCATAAATAACGTACACTTGACTCTCATTAGTAAATCAACACATGCATAGACCTACACCATGACTCACACTTGTATGGACTCCCCATGACTAACATTTATATGGACTCTCGCCATAACTAACATTTACGTGGACTCCGCCATGACTAACTCAATCAAAACCAACACAACTCCTCTCAGCAACAGAGGCCGGTTTGATCGCGGCCACCAAGCTAGTCAGACCGGCTAACACACGCCGGTCAGACCACCGTTACAATGCTAGTTAGACCGCTCTCCTCCGATTGTACCGCAAACCTAAAGCCGGCACTACCGCACCCTAGTTAGATCATCACTTCAGGGCCAGTTAGACCGCCAGCAACCAGATAGCAAGAACCAGAGGGTTCAAAACACAAAATCAAACTCAAAATTTAAAATCAAGACACAAATAAAATCAAATACTCATCACTAACATAGGATGACCACCACATATCTTACAAGAAACAATTGTCCGATTGAAGGGAACTCACAAGAGCTGCCAACAGAGTATAAACTCTGCACTAGACCCCTAAAAACGAGGTAAGACAACCAAAACGAACTGCATTGGACCATTTACCAGGATTGTTGGGATGATATTGGATTCCATCGGCACTCATCTTCTGTGTATACTCGAAGGAGAGAAGAAAAAAAAAAAGGACAGCTCTTGCTCCCGTAGATTATATGCTCATCAGTTGCCGTTTCTTTCCCATAGCTGTCTTGATTAACATCCCAGTGTCTGCCCAAATGGAACGTACTGAGCTATCTGATACGTCACAATATTGGCAGCAGATGTGTCCGGGAATTAATTAGCTGGACGCGAATAAACTTAGTGGGGTGCACATTAATTGTACACGATCTCGGTGTATGAGGTGCATGTATTAGCTTAGTCAACTATCGTGCAACATGGGAGCACAAACTAAGCGATTTGACCTGACTACCGGAATGTATGTATATATGCACCGACATAACGCCACCACGACCAATGGAGACGCGTGGTATGTATGGCTCCTCCGCTATATATATATATATATATATGGCGGATGGGGTTCTACATGTCATCGGCCACAGCACCACAGCATTATTTACACGAGCAGAGCCAAAAGAGCTGGTACAAACGACCATAGTGTTTACGTTACACACGCACACAACACACGCGGATTGAAATGGCTGCTGCTTCCGTCTCGTCGGCGAGCCTGGCCACCACCTGCCTTCTCGCCCTTCTCCTCGCCGGCTGCCTGGCCGTCGCGCTGCCCGCTGCCGACGCGCGCCGTCTGATCGCCACGGCGATGCCACCTGCACTGGCACCGGCGCCTGAGTCGGGCGCCGACTACGCCGGCCGGGTGCTTTTCGAAGGCCGCGGGCTGCTCGCTGGTGGCCTCCGGCTCGCGGGGAGGCTGCTCCTTGGCGTCGGATTCTGACTTCCGAGGGGAAGTGGCGTGCTCAAAATCTATCGAGCGTCGTCGGTGGTCCATCGACTTTGCCTTGTTCGTTGCATGGATGTGGCTTTGGATTTCGTACCGTCTGTCTCGCTGCAATCGTCCTATTTTCTTTCTTTTCTTCGCTTGCCATCGAAACCATTAGATATCATATGGTTGTTTAGTTGAACAATACGACCTTTTTGGGAAAAAAATTTATCTCTCTTTTGGAAAAAAATTATCTCCGTGTCTGTTTACGTGAGTATTAGTATTTATGTTTTTTTTCCTACCGGAGATTCGTATCGTTTCATTTCATTGCTTAGCAACATGCTCTGTTTTTTACATTGCTTCTTGTATCTCCGCCACCAGGGCCCACGTCCAGTGAGCCGCAGCTGTTGGCATATTTATGTGTATTTCATTTACAACTGATGATCGAATTGTGATTCATCTCTGCGTGTTTGAAAATCATAACAGCTGGGAGACGATAATCGTTTTTTAATGAACGCATGACTTGTGTGTGGTCTCTCGTTTTCTTATAAGTGTGGGATCCTATACCGCAAATCCAAGAGAGGTGAATGATTGTCTTTGTTTTTTTGGAATTTTTTAGTGCTCGGTGAAGCTTTCGACCGCTCGATGCTCAACTGCTCGATCGATCGCTCAGTTTTGATCTTCAACTGGTTTATACATACTAAAATCTTTAACACCGGGAGCAAAACCACTAGATCACTTGTGCCTTCCAGAAACCAGCGCCTTCGAGTACTTAAATTTCCTCTGGTTTCCTGACAGCGCTTTGACACCTTTGCACGTCGTTGTAAGCTTCAATTCAACTGCAATCACCAACACTTTTTGAGCAAATCAAGAACTAGATTGATTCAAAATGATGTTTATTGTTGGATTTTCATAGATTTACAAAGTGCCCTCACAAGCACCCCTAAAAGGCTAGCAAAAACTAAAGCCTCTTCAATGTACTTCGCCAAAAACATTACATTAACCATTAGTATCTCCCTGCTTTTATAGGTTAATGCCCCAAATGGTGCCCTTAACAAACACAGACACCAAACACTATTGTTCCAAAATCAAGGATCTGAAACTCTTCTAAACATGGATTTTTCATAAACTCTAAACCTTCCAAGTTATGGACACCTTCCATAACTCCTAACTTATCATATGTAAAAGCCTTCAAAACCACACCCCCGTAGCTTCTTCACGCATCAACCATCTTTGATCTCCATATGGTCCAGCGTGAGCCCGACTACCTTATGACATCCTCGACCGTCTGGACCTTAGATTTTCCCCTCCTAGTCACGGTCCTCATCTCCGACCATGATCGTCTCCACACCCAACCTGCATATGCAAAGACGAAAGACCGTACCTCCCGTAGCTTCTCCACGCATCATCCACCTTTGATCTCCACGTGCTCTAGCTGAGCCCGACCACCTCATGACATCCTTGACCGCCTGGATCTCAGATTTTCCCCTCCTAGTTCCGGTCCTCCTCTTCACTGACCATAACCATCTCCACGCCAACCTATACATGCAAAGACCAAATAACATTTTCCCCGTACAAGTTATTCGCGACTTGACCGACATTAGTTCACACACGTAAACCACACACTTAACCATCAATAACTACGAACCAGATCATCCACGATCTCAATTTCCATGCTCTCCAAAACTCATTCTCAGACTACTCAGTAAAACTGGTCAGACCGCCATACCCAGGCCAGTCAGACCGTTAGCCCAACACACAAGTACTCGAGATACTCGAAGATAACAAGAATTGAAACACTCAAATTCTACGAGTACCAACCATAAAGCCTACAGCAATCGATTGCAAAGCCTACGACTACCGATCGTGAGGTCTATGACAACCGATCGCAAAGCATACGACAACAACAACAGATCGTGAAGTCTACGACCACCGATCACAAAGTCTATAGCTACCGATCCGAGTACCGACCAAGTACTTTAGCACCGACTATGGAGTACCGAGTACCGACCAGGTACTGTAACTATCGACTATCGACCGATTTCTGTAACTATTGGCCGGTTACTATAACAAAGACCACCGATCACCGGGTACTGACCAGTTACTGTAGCTCACACTATCGATCACCGATCACGAGCGACACCGCTGACTGCTAACCGTGGTCGTTGTCTGCGAATCGAACAGCCCAACACAAGGCTATGACTATCAACCGATTCACTATAGCTCTCGACCGGTTCACTATTTCATATGACGAGTTCTCTGATCAAGATCATTCTGCCATGGTTGTTCAGACGTAGTCATTCTGCCATGGTCGATATGCCGTGGTTGTTCGATCATGGTCGATCTGCCGTGGTCGTTCAACCGTGGTCGATCTACCGTGGTCATTCTGCCGTGCTCATAAACTCTTAGACTTCTGACCATGGTTGAAGTCTGTCGATCGAACCGCCCAACACAAGGCCGATCGGACCGTTGACTACCGATCATGGTCGAAGCCAGCCGGTCAGACCGTCCAATACAAGGTAATCACACCGCTTACTCTGAATATTTCTGCAATTCAAGCTTTCCAAAAGAGTATCGACCGAAACTTTTACAAACATAAGTTTCAATACAATCTAAATATTAATTATTTATTATCACTAAATTTATGATCTATCCACGTGATCTACTAATAAGCCTATTGTTATGTTCAACCTTTTTGGGCCAAACTTGTTTTTTCCCGGGGTCATGAGATGCACTTGAAAGTAAGCGTGTACGACGGGAAAAGATGGAAAGGATAATAAGGCCAATATGTGGGTAAATCTGCAAGACGCTTTACAATCATATGGTGTACTATTTAGCGCTAATTCTATAAAAAAAATAATAAGTGCTATTTTACGTTCTCCCGCATGAAAAGATTCATACGGTCAATCCGTGCCTCCATCGGTGGAGCGATTTCCGTGGAGAGCGGAGGGAGAGGTGTGATGTTGGCTTATTTCTTTTCGGCCTATGAATTATAAGTTTTAATTTATTTATAATAATTAGTTTTTAAATAGTTTGTTTTTTAAGACAGGTTTATAAGTTAATTATAATAGACATTTATTGTACCGATTTTAGCTATAGTGGTTAAAATCACACGCGACTATTTCTCTCTATGCTCTCTCGTGAACAATCAGAATTAAAAGATATAAATCATAAGGTGTAACCAAAAAGATCGCACTGTTACGATCCAGCAGACTAAAATACAGTGGTAGCCCAAATATAGTGAGAAGGTTGCCACGACCGGAATCGTGTTTTGCAGAAGGGGAAGCCGGAAGCGCACAACAGGGAGGCGTCTTAAAAACAAAGATGGGAAATAAATCAGAAAGTTATGGGAAAATGACGGAGGCCTAATAAGAATTTTAGCCCACAACTTTCTCAGCCCAAAGACCACAGTGCACCATAATTTAGCTCACGTGTCGGGGACAATTAACAAGCCCACAATAATATTCAATCCACAACCTACAGCCCAGGAGAGGACTACAGTTATTCAGTTTAGTCTATGTAGTTCGTATACATTACAATCATGTACAGATTTTTGAATGGAACCCCTCCATGCATAATACAAATCATTTTGCAATATTCAAAACAAATGCTAAGGTAGCAATTATTTTCTTTTTCTTGAACTTTTTTTGTGGCCGGAAAGTATAAATATGGCTTCCTGGATTTTTGATGTTTGGATGAATGGATGTAACAGTAAGCATCTGTTGCATGTGCGGCAGTTCAGTATGTGGTGTTCTTATTTTTCCCATGTTTTCAGTGAAAACTCGCTAAAAATGCGCATCTTTCTAGTAATAGTTTATCCAGTTCTTCACCTAGTGTTTATGTTATCCAGGTCGCAGTCTTTTAGAATGTAATGGCCCCTGATTTTTGTAGAACTTTTACAATAAGGCAGTCCATGAGAGTTTTGTGATTAAGGGGTGTTCGTATTAATTTTTGCTGATAATTTTTTGTTATAGATTTTGGCTGAAAATAAATAGTAGTTGCTGAAAGAAGTGACTTTAAGAAGGAGAACATGAGTGGTGGTGAAAGTGAGGAAGAAATGCATGCATGTGACGGGGGCGAGAGTAGCTAGTGGGTGCGTGATACACACATGACTCCCTGATTTATCCTCGGATCGAGACGATGGCGAAAGGAGCAGAGAAGATGCTTCAAGAAGCTAGGTGTTCGCTTCAAGAAGCTAGGTGTTCGTATTATCTTTTAATTTTTCTAAGAAGAAGATAGAAGCAAAAGCTAGTAGGAACAGGCTATGAGCATCCTGATCATGTCAAGCATCCATGTGAGAGAAAAAAACATGTCCAAGAGCTTTGACATCCAACAGGCAACAGGTGTTGCATGTGTGGTTTTCTTTTAGGGGAAAAGGTGAAGCAGGAGCTCAGCTCTCCCCAGCTATTGCATTACATTATTGGGGGTTACGGAGTAAAAGATGTTTCTCGAAAAGAAAAAAGGAAATGAGGTAATAAGGAGAAAGCAGTTGTGTGCTACAGCACTATGGCTTTCAGTTCAGAACGATAATACAGACTTATATATTACCCTTTGTAATCTATTGCGTCCATCTTTGAACGACCTTTGGGGGCTACTTGTCCATTCCTTAGCCTTTGTACACCCCATTCCTGAGACTTCTTGCATTGTCCATGACAGCACGCTCATGTCCAGTGTCTGATGTTGAAAAGCTTTCCTATTTCTTTCCTTGGTAGAGGTTCCATATTGCCAAACTACCAATATGATTAGGTTGTACACTCCTTTAATTTCCTAGTCAGTTTCTAACATTTCCAAGAGACTGATTTACAGAAATCTTTCAACGCTTTCAATGTGTTTAGCACACCTTCAAGGGTGGAAATAGATGTATGCATGCATGATGCACTTTCGTGGTCTATTTTCACAAGACATGTTAGAAATTGGCTGTAACATCCTGAATTTCAGAGTCTTTTTGAAGTTTTCAAAATAAAATACACCATTTGTATTTTTCCAGAATTAATTAAAGCTTAAAAGGAATTTTCAGAATTTATTTGGATTTAATATGATTAAATTAAACATTAACATTTGCCAAGTTATTTTATTTGAGTTCCTTGAGTCTCAAGGATTTTTCTAGAATTTTCTTGGAGTTTTTCGGGGTTATTTGCTATTTTCTAGAGCTCAAAATGAATTATTCGAATTTCTGGAAAAAGAAAAGAAAAAGAAAATCCCGAACCGGCCGGTGGGCCGAAACCCACCGAACCGGCCCGGTCCGACCGCCGGCCCAGCCGCGCCCCGCCTCGCCACGCGGCGCGCATCCACGCCGGCCGCGCCGCGCCTCGCTCGATGGTCGACGCGCCGCCGCCTCCGCCGCTTCGCTCGCGCGCGCACGCCATCTCGGCCGTCCCGCTTCGCGCGCGCCGCTAAGCTAACCTAAACCGCCGCCGCGTGAGCACCGCAGCCGTCCGATTCCAGCGCGCGATCCGGCCCGTCTGCGTGTCCCAAACGATGTCCGACTCCTGGCTGGCGAGATCGTCGGGCGCCTCGGTTCGCGTGCTCGCCGTCGCCGCAGCCGTCGCCTCCGACCGCCGCGCGTTCCTCCGCCGTCGCGCGCCGCCGCTGCGCCCTCGGTCTGCCGTCGCCGCCCGTCGCCGTCGCCGGTGAGGACTCGGCCGCCGCGCCCTCGATCCCCGCCGCCGCCGTCGTCGTCGCCGTCACCGGTGAGACTCGGCCGCCGCGCCCTCCTTCCGCTCCGTCGTCACCGAGACGAACCGCCATCGCCGCGCGCTCGCGTCACCCTCGATCCACCGCCGCCCGCCCGAGCCGCTTGGTCCCCGCCGCCGCGTTCAGATCTGGGCCGACGGCCGGATGCGTCCACGCCCTCGCCGCAGCCCATCCGATCTAACCCCGCCGCCGACGCCGAGCCGCCACGCCACCTAGCCACACAAGCGGCCACGTCGGCCCTAGGGCTTGCGTGTCGCCCGTCGGCCGCCGCGTCGGCCCGGCCGCCGCGCCTCGTCGATCGGCCAGACTGCCTTCGTCGCCCGCCCACCGTGACTCGACTTCCGTGCGCCGGTCCACGGCCAGTGCAATTTCTTAATTTCCCGATTTTCCTTTAGATCCAATTTTCCAAGAGCCCGTTCTCCTCGTCCTAGCTCCGATTGACCCGATTCTTTTTCCTAAATTCATCTAAAATTGAGCTCTATCTTTTGGTTCAGGTTTTAGAACTTTTGGAGTTCATTTGAATTTTTTATTTGAATTTATTTTGTCTCTTCGTTTCGTTTTCTCTCTCGTTAGATCACGCGTTCGAGGGAGCCGCCGTCAGATTTGAAGATCAAGAGCCGTCAGCTGAGCAAGGCCAAGGCAAGTCGTGTCCTTTGATCATGTTGAACCCAGTTTGCAATCTATTATTTAAATATTTTGTTTTAAATTACATTGCATCGCTACTTTTATACAAACCTTGTAATTGGTAGTTATCACCTCAATTGAGTATTTCCCTCCTTGTTAAAATTGAATGCCATGCTGCCATTGTCACCATAGGTTGGGAAACTTACTAGTGATGCTATGTTACGATCACAATTGGGATGGTACGATTAGTATGCTTAGCCATGCTTTTAGTATCGTTTGGATTCATCATCACATGTGATTAATTAATTTGCCTTAATGATATATTGAATCGTGGTTGGTGCCACTGTTATAAAATTTGTGCCGTGACATTGGTGCGTCATTGGCGATGGTTGCACAAAATTGGTTTTCACTCGGGCGAATGATCGTGCAGTAAAGGGGAAAGTGTTGGAGCACTTCGAGGGATGTGGTAGTCTCGCCCGAGAACACTTAAGGACTTAACTTTGTGCGCCATTGATCCGAGCTTTACTGTGCAAACCACATGTCCGGTATGGGACGGACTGGGTGATTAATTTGGGATGTTTCAATTTCAATCTCATTGGGATGAACATGGTTGCTGATTTCCATGAGGCGCAAGGGGGTGTGATCACGAAACCTAGCGGGCGGGATTGGGTTGGAATTGAACATTGTAAAGGCTTTGTTGTGATTGTCTTTAATGTGAGGATTATCACATCGTGTGGAGTGCAGTTGTGCGACCTCTGCGAGTGTAAAACTATTCGAATAGCCGCGTCCTCGGTCATGGACAATGCTCGGTGATTTCACACGAGGTATAGTTACTCTTGGAAAACTTTGTAGCTGGTCAGTGGATAGTTAATTCACTGTTGGTTTGGCTTGTGGATGGGATATCCATGAGTGGGTTGGTTTGGCTTGTGGATGGGAGGTCCATAAGTAGTTTACTTCTATCCCTTTGATTATTATTCATTATTGTTTTATTTGCTTTTACGCCTTCAATCTATTTATGTTAATTTCAAATGTGTTTATGCAAATTAACCTTTCACCTTCCATTGGTAAGCCTTGCATACTATATTGCATCATTTGTTACAAGCGGCTTGTCGAGTACCAATGTACTCACGGCTTTACGCCTATGTTGCTCGATTGAGGATGAGGAGTACTACCAGCAGGAGGTTCGGAGGAGAGTGCTTGACGACTACGCGTTCTAGGCTTCACTCCCACTCGATTGCCGTGGGCATGTCGATTGGCCACTACGTTCATTTTGGATTTTTCGCGCTAATTTTTGTTAAGCCCTAAGGCTATTGAGATTGTAAGCTTGACCTTAAGGTCTCACTTTTGGATATTGATTAATAATTTGAGTTTCCTTTATTTAATATCGTGATTGTGGTGATGAATACCTCTATGTTTGACTGTGTGCACTAGCGTGATCCTGGACTAGTGCAATATACACAGAGAGTCCGGATTTGCATATTCGGGTCTCGACATTGGCCCTTTTAATTATGGTCTATTTTCTTAATTCCAAAATATGCATGGTTTAGTACCATATTGCTAAGGTAGGGTGAGGAAGACCGATTTATAAGATGGAGTCCTCACCACTCCTTGAATATGGATAGAGATGATATGAGGATGGTTCTGTCTAGTCACATGCGCACGCATGCGTGCGCGCGTATTCGCGTATTTTCGCGTGAAAATCGCGTGCGACGCGTGACCGTGCCATGACGTGGCGTGGCGCGCCACTTGGCAGACCAAGTCCATCTTTATTTTTGCTGAACCATGCACCTCACTCTCAATGTTTGAATGAGATTCAAACATTTGAATGAGGCAGTTACAAGTGAATTTACACTACTTAATTTGTGATTTGATGTGGCATTACTAGTGCATAATTCTGTTTAAAACGCAGTAGTTACTAGTGAATAACTGCAGCGCCCTTAAAAGAGCCTTGAGACGTCCAGGAAAAGAGAGAGAATTTTGCACCTCCATTCTTCCTCTACTTTCTGCTATTGTGCTGTGCCGTCTGAACCTCGTCGACCTTTCTTCCCGGCGTGCAACTGGAAGGAGGGAAAGCGGCTATCTCCGAACCGTTGCCGCAGAGAGTACCTGCACGGGGCGGCAATAAGGTTTTTGGGTAGCACATCTGCGCGACCGCTCCTGCACTGCGTCATCTACGTTCTGCACTGCGTCAAGCCTGCGCGGCTTCCTGTTCTTCATCAGGCGAAAAAGTAAGTCGTTCGCGTGCATGTTAGACTTTGTTACTGTATTTTCTTGAGTATATTCTGAAATATGATGAGTAGCCTGCTGTTAGTAGTAAGCTTTGCATCATTAGTTTATTGTTTTTGTCTCTTAATAAAACTTGGAATTAAAATATTGCCCACATTTTCAACAAGACAAACATATAGAAAGTGATAAATTTAGCACTGTTTCAATATAAGCTTCTCTAGAACAATATATGATGTATTGCAAGTGGTTTATTTTCGCAAGATCATCACTAGAATTCCTTCATGAATTCACCTGTCATAAACAAGAGAACTTTCTCGTGGCTATCAAAAATTTGTAAATGCAATTCTTAAGTAATTGAACTGGTAGATTTAACTCCCGAACATTCAAATTATTCTTACTCGTATATGAAATCAACGCCGCTTAATTTCACAACAAAGAAGAATTCTCAAGCATGCTCCGTGGACCAGCCTAAATTTTCAGTTGCCAATTCACCATTTCCCAGCTGTAGCAAGCTTTGAATATCAACAATAATATGAGAGGTATCAGAGTAGGGGTGGACCCATGGGTGTTCAGCTGAACACATATTAATTTTTATAAAAAAAAAGTACAATATACACTAGGTATATTACACCTATATACTCTTAATTGAGCCAAAATATTACATATTTGTACCTAAAAAATATAAATTGACCTAACCCAGCCAACACCTCTCTCTTTTAGCCTACTAGAACTCCCTCTATGCGTACCAAACTCACCACAGCCTAAATTCCCTAAGGCCCAAACTAGCCACCCAAGTCCTAACTGACTCATCTCTTTCTCTCTCAATACGGCGGCAGCGCACATGTAGAGGGTGAGGGAGCCAGTCAAATGGGAGGCATGAGGTAATGCTGCAGCGGTGCAAGCCCACAGTGGCCACATGTGGCGGCGGCCAAGAAAAGGGAGAGGGGACACGTGGCGTGCAATGGCGGCCGACAACGACGAGCTGTCGAGAAGGCAAACCAATTTCCAAATCAGGGCGACAGATGCGCTCTAGGAGTGAAGTGAGGGCGCAAGGTGGTACAGGTCAACAGGAAAGTAACGCGGCGAGTTGGGTGGCGACATGGCGAACATAGAGGTATGAAACACACGGCATTGTGGCGAGGTCTCATTCCCAGGTGAATTGTGTTCGGTCTCTTACTCTCCCTCCCAATTCCAAACTCGACAAATCCAGAATCGTTCATTGAATAATTGTGCCTTTGTAAAATATAGATCATAGAGCCTTCAAAAGGGAAGAAGTTTGTAGATTTGAAATCTTTGTAGGTAGTGTTGGTTAAATTAACATAATAAAGGTAATTTTGAACTTTTAAATTGGTTAGCATAAAATTTGAATAAGTTAGCAAATGCATGAAGAGTTGTAGAGTTAAAATTATATTTTGCTTAATTATTTTGTAATTTTTTACATTATTTTGATATGTTTTTGGTTGGGACAATTTATACTTTGATTTTTTCCATAGAAATTTTTTTCTTTTTTCTTTTAGCAATATTTTATAAACTCCGATATATATATATTAGAAATCCTAGGTCTGCCACTGTATCGGTGGAGAGCTTGGTATATTAGTAGTGCTAATGGAAGATAATCGATAAGAAGAAAAAAGTAACCGACTTGTCAAAAGAAAACAAGAAAGCAAAAGAAGTTACAACGATGCCTAGCACTACCAGCAACTTCCTTTCCAGGAATCTTTCTAAAGCCATTTATATGAAGCTTTCTCCCTGTAATCAGAACACAAAATCCGCCAAGACACCCATCTGTGTAACAAAAACGTGATCTCACCTTGTGCAATGAACCAGACTCAAGCGTTATCGCTTGTCAGATGCTTTAGCAAAGTAGCTACTACTGAAAGTTCTTGTCCAATGTTGAGAGATCTCTTTCCGTCTCGACAGGTGCGCGGCCTCAAGGACCGGTCCATGTCGCACTGCGATTGGCAAGCATGAGAGGACAAAGGGGAGAGACGTGCCCAATCCGGACACACAAGATTGATTTTTCGGTAAGTATCATGGCAGAGTAGGCCTTATCAAGTTCCCAATATTCTTGCACTAATTTTTCGTTAAGTATCATGGAAGAGTAGGCCTTATCAAGTTCCCAATATTCTTGCACTCCATGTCAAACAGACCCCCCACTCTTCCTGTCCTTTGGCCCACTAATCCTGCACATCGCAAACTAGATGTCACTCTCTCTCCTCCTCTTTTGGCTTCTAGATATGAGGAGCTTCCTTTGGAATCCCGTAGTTGCCATAATGTCATTGTGGCCGAACTATGTCCAAGGAATAAACATGTCAACACATGCCCACATGCACTTGACAAAAGATTTTGGAGGCTTTGCCATCCTGAGTGGGCATAATAGTTTCTGCATATTGCAATTGCCAGAGACCTTCTTGCACAGCATTCTGCCCCCTCATCGTGTGATGGGTCGTTGATCTAGTTGTGGTAAACAAAAGTGGCAGACAAGGGTTCATCACCGGAAACTCCCAAGAAAAAAAGTAGTTGCCTTTTGGACTTCGAGATAGAACTAATCTCATTCACCTGTGATTCCAATTAGGAAGTGGACTGCTTATTTCTCACATGGCCAGCCTCTAATTTTCTAACCAGGCTGGAAAAAAAATTATGGGAAATTTTACCATCACTCTGAACTCTGAAGAAAGGAACTGCTGTATAAATAGGATTTCTTACTGTCACATTCAGCTTGAAGTTGAAGGGATAAGGTCAAAACAACAACTGAACTGGAACTCAGGTTGCTGCAAGTACAAGGTTGAAGGCTACTTCATGGTGAAGTGACATCAGCACAGCACCTGTAACAGGGTAAATTGTGCGTTTTCCCGATTGTTCATTTGTTACATTGGTTGGCTTCTAGTTGTCTAATTGAAAATGTCTGATATATTGCCGTCTCCATTAAGAAAGGAACAGCTGCTGCACAAGTAGGATTTCCTGTTACCATGTTCAGATTATTGGACCTCAAGAGTTCAAGGCACAGCTCAACACAATAGCTGAGCTGGAGCACAGATTGAGAGCTCGTGATTTGAGAACTACCTAAATGTCATTATTACAGCACTTGTAACAGGGCCATCATCAAAATGTGTCTGTATGCTCCTATTGAAGCCAGGAAAAAAGTTATTTTTTAGCAGGAAAAGACAACTAGAAATAAAGGGTGATTGTGGAATAGAAGAACTAGATGCCAATGGGGCCCTGATCAATTGTGCTTTGAGAAATGCATATAGATCTGCATATCTCACCGAAAGCGACTCATGTTGGAGCTGCCCCCTGCAGATATGGCTAACTATGTAGAAGGAAGCCAGGTGCCTCTCCTTTTCTATCTTGAAATCGATCAAGTTGACTCAGGATCAAATGTAAGAGGCTCAATCTTCCCCAATGCTAACATCTCCTCACACTTTCACAAAGGATGGGAAAAGCAGAGTGCAAGAACTCGGATCCCACCTGCCTACACAAGGCCACCTACAAAGTACATCTGGTCCTCTATCAGTGGCACCTGTGACAACAACAGTCTCTCAATACTGGAAAAAAAAAAGGAATTTACTAAATAGTACTCAATTGTTTTTTATGTTTATGAGTACTCAATTTTTTTCATCCATGGATGTTGCTTTTTGATCCACATTGTGCATGATTTTGATTTTGTGGTTTTTTTCTCTAGATGAATAATGTGATAAGCGAGTAATCAATTTGTTTAGTGTCGTCGAGAGTCATAATATAAATGAACAAGTAGGGTTTTTTGTATAGTTTTTGTCGTGTTCTTTATAGTTTGTTTTGTTCCTCTTTTTTACAAACTATCACATCATTTTTTACGTCATTTGATTTGTGTAAAACTAGTATATAATTGATGTAAAAAGGCCATATAGAAAAGAATAATATGTATTATAACATCCCTCAATATATCGCATCACATGCTAATAGTTAATAATCAAACTAGTGGAATGAGGTGGATATGCATCCAACATCTAAATAATTGAGTACTCTTTGACAAAATAGTATTCGAACGAGATGGGAGAAAGCAAAATGATATGTAAGAGCTCAAATTTTGAATACTATTAAGCAATAAAGCACTTAAGAACTTCCTAGACACCACCAAAAAATAATATATGATGCCTGACATCCTGTGGAAACATCATTGTTCAGTGTTAACTTCCATTGTTGGCACTTGAGGGAATGACAAAATGCATGCATAAAACAAGGTTGTTGACTTAGTCACAGTGATTTAGTCTAAACTCTGAACTGTTAGTGTTCATATCAGTCAGCTCCAGTTCTAGTAGAAAATGACAGGACTTGATGTGCAAATCTTTTTAGCACTATCTACTGCAGAGTATGCAAATCAAATGCGGCCCAATCATCATGCTTTAGCATAAACATTAGTTTTCAGAAGGTAAGCGTAGGACCAACGGCAGTGACTAGAGGGGTGAATATGAGTTTACTCTTTTTCAATAACAAATCAAACTCCTGGATTATTCATGGCTTCGAAACACGTGACAGAAGATCAAGCACAAGCCAATCCTACAATAACAGAGCCAAAACACTCCTCTGACGGTCTAACCGCAAGGAGATAGCGGTCTAACCGCTTGGCCGGTATGACCGTAGGTTACTGGTAGTCAGACCGCTCAACAATATAGTATTTTGTTTTGGCTTTAAACTCAAAAATTGGTCAAAATGTTCAACACCAAAAACCTAGAGTTAGTTATTTCAAACATTATTGGTATTCAAAAGTTTCCCAAAAAACCAACTAAACAAAAATTATTTGGATTTGAAACTCATTCAAAATCTTTAGTTGACCTAAGTGGTCACAATCTAGCACTTAAGTGGCTTGCCATTAGAGCCAAAATTATTGACACATATTGGCTCATAAGGTTTTTTTTCAACTCATACTGAAATTGATTGCTTAAAAATACTCCCTAATGCTTATTTTTGTAATCTTGAAGATTTCATTGAAAATGAGTTGGTTTTTAAAAATGAAAGCTTAATTTGTTAAAATCTATATTCAAAATATTTTCAATCTTGACATATAGTTGGAAGTGCTCCACAAGTGGTTTAAATTTCTTTGTGAAAGGCTTTGGAGTAAGGTACAATATTATATCATCTCTCTCCTAAAAATTCCAATCTTTAGCATGCTTCTTGAAAAATCAGAACTACCGTTGCACATTTTGCGGTACTTCTGTCTTTTGGATCTACCGATAGTGAAACTGCGGTACTTCCAATTTTTCTAAAAAAATAGTTGATTTGATTCAAACCTGTTGATTCCAATTTTATTAGCCATTCCATTTACTCCTTAAAGTCAAATTGATCTTGTTATATTGTTACTTACTCTCGAGTAATCTCTTGACTTTACATGCCATTTTGATCTTTTTGTGATACTCTTTTATCATAAAATATCATTCTCTTTAAGAGTCGTAGACTTTTGATCATCTTGACCTCGGAATAAGTTTTATCCTTGTCTTTACAAGTGATATCATCTTTTCCCTTTTCAAAATGGTATCAAATCTTTCCTCTTGCCGAGCAAAATCTTTTCTTAACCAAGATATTGCATACATTATCTTTCAAGTGGTATCCATTCTTACAAGTGGTATATCTCTCCTAAATGATATCCTCTCAAATGGTATCGTCATCTTCTCTCAAGTAGTATTTTAAGTAATATCTTCCTACATGTGGTATTCCCTACAAGTTTCATCTAGTGAAAATCATGGAAGATGAAGTGCCAAGTTTGACCTTGTGGGATACGAATTGATCATACAAGTGGCATCAGGTTTACAAATGAAACCAATCACACTTGATGTCTTGTATGCTCTCAAAATGGTATCAAGTCTTTACAAATGGATTTTATCGCATTTGATATCATCTGAGCTCATAAGTGGAATATAGGCTCTACAATTGGAATTAATTAACTTGGTATCATTCATGATTACAAAGTGATATTTTTCAAAAATGGAGTCTAATGTCATCATAAGTTGTATAAATATCAAAATGGTATATTCCTTTCATAGAAAAGACAAAAGAATCACAAAAGACTAAGAGGCACCTAGTATGGACAAAAAACTTACAAGTTGTACCTATTATGGACAAAAAATTTACAATTGGTATCTTTAATTTTTGGTGCTAGATGGCATAAGGAGAGAAAGGTTAAACGAAAGAGAAGAGATATGAAAAGAGAAGTCAAACAAGAAGAGAAAAATTCTTTGTGTGTCAAAGAAGAAGAAAAGAAATGCCAAGTGAAATCTTTGTGTAAGGGGGGTTTTCTTTGTGAAAAACTTATATAGTGTTTTGGGCCTAATAAAGTAAAAAGGGTAAAGTCTTAATATGGGAAAACTATTTTACCTATTTGCCCAAAATATTTTATAGACCTTGTGAATGAATGTGTTTCATTCTCATTTGCTTTATTTGATATTTATGAAGTGAAAATTAGTTTTTACGTTTTTAATGAAAATTCTTGTATCCTCATGCTTTGAAAGTACATTTTAGCATAACTTTTGAAAGGAAACTCCTTTTTTGAAATCTCTTACTCAAAAAATTTCTTAGGAGTCCAAAATTCATCTCTACAAAATTTTGAAAGCATATCAATTACATTTGAGAAAGTTGTGTACTTCTCTCATTTTGACAAAGTGTTGAAAAATTCGGAGTTTTACAAGTGGTTTTCGAGAAGTTTTGTGATTTTTATATCTCTTAGTGTGCTCATTATGTGAGGAAGGCACAATTATGACTTTTAATTCTCAGATGTTAGTCTATACTAACAATTTATCTCAGATTTTTTTTTGTATATTTGTAAGTCAGTTTTTCAGCTAGCTTTTGAAGCACAATTGGAATGTCAACATCTGAAAATCTGTAACCTCAAATTGGAATATGGTCATGTTATGGTTACATACCAAATAGTAACGTATGGTACTGGAGATGTTAGGTGAACAAAGCTTGGGCCTTCCCCATGCCCAGGGCGGCCATATATATTCACATGGGAAGTATTTATAATTATGCCCTTGCACTCAAGAACCCCTTCGCAAGGGTATTTAAGTCATTATACATGTCCCATTTTGGGCTTTACAACCCTCAAACGGGCAGCTGGGCCTAGGTGGGGGCCACCCCTACAACAGGAGCCTCTCATGGTGAAGGTCTTCACGGGCCGAATCCATGTTGCCGAGCCATTTGGCCCCCTCCGTCCCTGCGACATGTGACCTTCTGTGATCTTGAGCAGAAATGGATTTGCCAACGCGGCCTAGCTTCACGACGAAGGCACAGAATCGAACTGGCTGCCGAAGCCATCTGCGGCCGCGAAGCCCTCCAGCCGTGAAGTCGAAGTTGCTGGCGGAGCCACCCCGCCAAATCGAAGCCGAGGCGAGGTCGGGCTCATCCCGCGGACATGTTGTCGAAGCACGGGCCGGCCCGCCCCGCGTATGCGAGGTCGGAGCCGAGGGCGGGTTGGCCCCGCGGAGACGAGGCCGAAGCAAACACGTCGCCAAAGTGGTTCCAGGGTTGTCCTATGGACGCGAAGTTAACGTACAGCCCGATGGCTCGCAGCCTGAAGATGATGTCTTAATGGCACCGAGGATCGCGCCAACCCCTGGGGTGTCAGGCGATCGCGCGACTACGGTTGTACGCACCTTTTCGAGGAAGCGGGACATGCGGCGGGATGTGATTGGCGCGTCGTGCGCTGTCAGGTAGCCGTGCATTCCTTCCCGAGAGGGCGGGACACGTGGTGGGACGCGATTGGCGTGTCGTGTGTTGTCAGACGATCGCACGACTGTGCGTTTTCGGCTTCCACCGGTCGTGCTTCCCGATCATGGGGAGGCGAACAGTCGGGCTCCTGCTAGTTGCGAACGGTTGGGATCCCGTCGGTCACGCTTCCCGAGCGTGGGGGAGGCGCGAAGGCTTTATATACCCCCTCGCCAGCACACCACCGTTCTTCCCCACTTGCTCATTTGCTCCCTTGCTGCTCTTTTGCTCTTTCTGCGCACGCTGCTCTCACCCTGCGTCCTGCCAACGCTCACCAATGGCTCGCGGTGAAGAGCACACCCACTGGCCCAGTGGTGGCACCTCCTCCAGCCGGCGCAGCTCGTCGGCGACAAAGATGGATTACACCTTGGTGCGACCCATCTCAGTGCAACAAGCGGTGGACGACGTAGAAGAAGATGAAGGGCCCCTACTCCAGCATGCTGGGGCATACCCTCGTGACAGAGGAGACGATCCAGTCTCTCCTTCGTGAGGGGAAGTTGGCGGACCGCAGCGCGGTTCGCCTACCTGCGAGCGACGAGACGGAGCCTCACCTGGAGGAATCAGAGGCTATCGTCTTCATCGCATACTTCAAAGCTGGCCTCCGCATCCCATCAGCCAAAATCGTCTACGACGTCCTAGAGACCTACAAGCTGGAGTTGGCACAGCTGACGCCCAACGCGGTAGCTCGCCTGGCTATTTACAGCTGGGCAGCGCGGACAGAGAGTGTTTTGTCCAGTGCCTCACTCTTCGCCTTCCTGCACGGCGCGTGATGCCAGCCAAAGAAGCTCGAAGGCGGGGACATCTCCAACTTCGGTAGTGTCAACTTCATTCTACGGCCGCCGTGCGCGAAGATCTTCCCCGCTAACGTGACGCGGGCGAAGTGGGAGTCCCATTGGATGCGGCGATGGTTCTACCACCGAGTGGCGAGCGACAGCCGCCTCCGATGCACAGGGCGACCAATGGAGTTCAACACGTTACCGAGCGTGAAGCTCGACTGTGAGGACCAGCTGCAGGCACGGAGTCTGGTGGGGATCACTCTTCGCTTCAATATGCGGGACCTCATGGAGGAGTTCACGATGCATGGCATGGCACCGCTTGCCAGCCGGTGGCACGTCCAGCCCGGGCCCATACGGCCCGACAGCGTTTGGCTAACCGTGTCCTTGCTGCAGGCGCCCTCCGACCCGCGTGAATTCTACCGCCGTAGACCACATTCGACATCTCCGCGTGTTTTTTAACAATGCTTCGCTTCTCATGCAGAACTTCTCCTAGAAGATGCGGAGCGCACAGTAGGTGTGTTCCTTGGGCCGTACACGGCCAAGGAGCATGATCTGCGCGAATCCGTGACCACCCCAGCGAATCTAGGGCGGATAAACCGAGTGTGCGAAGCTCTAGGCATCCCCGCGCGAGAGCGCGCCACACCAACATCAGGCCGGTCCCGCCGCCGTGACGGCGACGCAAGGAGGAGGCATCCCCCCTCGGCGTAGGGCCCGGTCTCCCGCCACCATATCCAGCCCGCCGGCTGCACCTCCGGCGATTCTTGCCGGAGCCGAAGGCACGACCGTCACCGGGTCCGACATGGCGAAGTACGCCAACTCGGATTTGGAGGTGGAGGCGGAGCACGCTGCACCCGGCGAGGAGTCCCTGGGCGGCGCCAAGGAAACGGGCCACATCACCGACACCCAGGAGGATGAGGCCTCATCGCCCACGTTGGCCGTAGAGGCCGAGAAAGCATCGCCCAAGTCCCCGAGGGCAAAGCGCTCCCGGATACAATCGCCTTTCCGGCCGAAGGAGGCATTCGCCGTGGCGGTCGGGGTGGGGTCAAATTCGGAGTCCGATGGGGAGGCCATCCGGCCCGAGAGGGAACTCACCGCCCCCGACGCAGATGAATCCCCCGCGGTCTGGATCGAGGCGGAGCGAACACCCCCATGTGCCTCACCTAGGCACGTCGAAGGTAGGCGCAACTCTTTCTCCCCCCACGACTTCACGAAGCTTTCTCCGATCTGCTCGCTCTTTTCGTCATCAACATCAACTGAGACGAGGTCACCCAAACGCGGACAAGGGTCGAGCAATGGAGACGGCCACGAAGTCTCTGGCCTTCCTGCCCTAGACGTGACATCGATGCCCATCGCCCTCGAAGTCGCTGGCACGGAGACTCAGCAGGCAGCTGTCTCTGACTTCATTCCTCGTCGGAGATGTTGCGGGCTCTTCAAGGGGTCGCGGACTACGTGGACTCCAGTCTGGACCGACGGGCGCTACTGTCCTGCAGCGTGGAACTCCTGGAGGGCGCGCTTGAGGCCTCGGACATGAGGGTGAGTACTCGACCGCGACAATTTACACTGTTACTTAGGACTTCACTAATGATTGTGCTGTGCAGACCCTTGCCCTCACTTGAGCCCTGAAGACAGGCACTGCACTGCCAAAGAGGCCCACGCCATGAAGGACGAGTGCATCCGTTTCCTAGAAACGGAGGGCGCGAAGGCGGTCTCTGATGCCCAGGAGCTCGCAACAGAGGCACAGCATGCAGCGGCGAAGGCACAGCGTGCGGCCACTAAAGAGCATGATGGCCTACTTCAGCAAACCGCAGCGCTGGAGGAGGAGAGAGCCCGACTTGAGCATCCCTTGGAGAGAGGGACTGGACTCTGGGCAACGCCTCAGTGGCGGCATGGGATGCCATGGAGGCTCTGGAAGACGCCCTCAAGGACCTCTCTGTTATTGTGCCACCTCGGACCTTCAGTCCTGAGGACCTGACGCGGACGCTTTAGCGAATTGGAGAAGCTTCTAGCCTCGCCCTCAACGCCGCCAAGTCCTTCGGCAACCACTGCTCGTTCGTGACCTCGCGCCTCGCCTTCGCCCTGCTCCACCACTAGGGGTGCAGCACGTGGATGAACTGGCTAACCCCCAACTGGAGATGCCAGCTGGGGTCGGGGTGATGTCAGGCATCGTGCGCGCCGTCCGCCGCACCGTCCGGGCCTTCCACGATAGGATTTGAGACTACATCGAGGAGGCCGCGATGAAGGTGGCGCTGCGACAGACCCTGCATGGCGAAGGGGACTTCAGCAAGTGGCTTGACGAAGTTCCACGGTGCAACGCAGACGGTGCCGCCGTCCCAGAGCATGGTGCGGACCCGCAGGTGTTACGCTGGAGTCTTAAGGCGTAGGCGTGCGTTGTTATGTGTCCGCTCTTTTTGTAAAATGGCGCTATATGGTCGCCCTCCCTTTTCTTTTGAATGAAATGAAAATGAACCAAGTGTTCTGACGATGCATATTGTTTTGCTCTGGGCAGATACTTGACATGGGCCGATTACTAGTTTCGGACCTCATGGTTCGACGGCGTCTTTGGCATTGGGTGTGGGCGGAAGACGCCCGGAACTTTTGGGATGCCCAGACTTCGGTAGGTGGGACTTCAGAGCGAGAGTATATCAAGGTGGAGCCGGAGGAATAGCGACCCTGAGTACTCTAGGGCACTTGTAGGCACTAGGTCTTCGCAAATGTCATTTTTGAATGTCTCTGTAAACATTATTTCATTGATTCAATAAAAATGTGGTCTAAGTAACTGAGCGTACTCGTTGTCCTTTGTGATTGTACTTATCCTCGACCGACACATAAAACCGCGGGTGCAAAGTGGTCTTCGCTGGCATTTTCCTTACGTATATTGCGCGACTTAGGCGAAGTAGACGCTCGAACACTCCGTCCCCTACCCTTCAAAGTGGCGGCAGCGGGGCTGGTGACTAGCCGAAGTGGACGCTCGAGTGCTCCATCCCCTACCCTTCGAAGTAGCGGCAGCGGAGCTGGCGACTAGCTGAAGTAGACGCTCGAGCGCTCCGTCCCCTACCCTTCGAAGTGGTGGCAGCGGGGCTGGTGACTAGCTAAAGTAGACGCTCGAGCCCTCCGTCCCCTACCATTCAAAGTGGCGGCAGTGGAGCTGACGACTAGCCGAAGTAGACGCTCGAGTACTCCGTCCCCTACCCATTGAAGTGGCGGCAGCGGAGCTGGCAACTAGTCAAAGTGGGCGCCGGCGCTCGTCCCTACCTTCAAGTGGCGGCAGCGAGTGCGACCAGCCGGCGGACGCTCGGCGCTTCCTCCCTACCCTTCAGTGGCGGCGGCGGCGCGCGCTAGTCAAAGTGGACGCTCGAGCGCTCCGTCCCCTACCCTTCAAAGTGGTGGCAGTGGAGCTGGTGACTAGCCGCACGATCTTGCACCTATTTGTACTCCATAGAGTACATGCGGAGGCCGCACGTCTTATTTATACTCCGCAGAGTGCACGCGGACTCCGCGCATCTTATTTATACTCTGTAGAGTGCACGCGGAGTCCGCACATCTTATTTATACTCCGTAGAGTGCACGTGGAGTCCGCGTGTCTTATTTATACTCCGTAGAGTGCACCGAAGTTCGCACGTCTTATTTATACTCCGTAGAGTGCACGCGAAGACCGCGTGTCTTATTTATACTCCGTAGAGTGCACGCGGAGACCGCATGTCTTATTTGTACTTCGCAGAGTGCACGCATAGTCCGCGCATCTTATTTATACACCGTAGAGTGCACGCGGAGTCCGCACATCTTATTTATACTCTGTAGAGTGCACGCGGAGTCCGCACGTCTTATTTATACTCCGTAGAGTGCACGCGGAGTCCGCGCTTTTTATTTATACTCCGTAGAGTGCACGCAGAGACCACGCGTCTTATTTATACTCCGTAGAGTGCACGCGGAGTCCGCGCGTCTTATTTATATTCCGTAAAGTGCACGCAGAGACCGTGCGTCTTATTTATACTCCGTAGAGTGCACGCAGAGTTCACGCGTCTTATTTATACTCCGAAGAGTGCACGCGGAGTCCGCGTGTCTTATTTATACTCCGTAGAGTGCACGCGGAGTCCGCACGTCTTATTTATACTCCGTAGAGTGCACGCGGAGGCCGCACGTCTTATTTATACTCCGTAGAGTGCACACGGAGACTGCGCGTCTTATTTGTACTTCGCAAAGTGCACGCATAGTCCGCGCATTTTATTTATACACCGTAGAGTGCACACGGAGTCCGCGCATCTTATTTATACTCTGTAGAGTGCACGCGGAGTCCGCGCGTCTTATTTATACTCCATAGAGTGCACGCGGAGTCCGCGCTTCTTATTTATACTCCGTAGAATGCACGCGGAGTCCGCGCGTCTTATTTATACTCCGTAGAGTGCACGCGGAGTCCGCGCGTCTTATTTATACTCCGTAGAGTGCACGCGGAGTCCGCGCGTCTTATTTATAGTCCGTAGAGTGCACGCGGAGACCGCGCGTCTTATTTATACTCCGTAGAGTGCACGCGGAGTCCGCGCGTCTTATTTATACTCCGTAGAGTGCACGCGGAGACCACGCGTCTTATTTATACTCGGTAGAGTGCACGCAGAGACCGCGTGTCTTATTTATACTCTGTAGAGTGCACGCGGAGACCGCACGTCTTATTTATACTCCGTAGAATGCACGCGGAGACCGCGTGTCTTATTAATACTCCGTAGAGTGCACGTAGAGACTGCACGTCTTATTATACTCCGTAGAATGCACGCGGAGGCTTGCCTCCGCGCGTCTTTACACCGAATGAGACAAGTTTTGCAAACGGTGAACTTTATTTTCCTCCCGTTTGCGTGGGCGAGCGATTACAAAATGCAGGGTACCAACCGTGTTGTGGGCATCCTTTCAGCCTTATACGTAATATCGCCGCAGCCTATCTGCATTTCATGTGTGGCGAAGGGTCTGTCCTTTCAACGTTGCGAGGTGATATGCTCCGCGCTGCAGAGCCGCTGCGATGACGTAGGGGCCCTCCCACTTGGACTCCAGCTTATCGACCGTCTCCGCATGAAGCGCCATTTTGAGGACGAGGTCTCCCGGCTGGAATTCACGTGAGTATACGATGCGGTCATGTGCGCGTGCCACTTGGCACGCGTACTTCGCGATGTGCTGGGTGGCGCTCACCCGATTCCCGTCAAGAAGATCGAGGGACAGCTCACGCTCTTCCACTGGAGCCTGGACTAGGACCCTCCTCGAGCCAGCGTTGATTTCCTCCGGTGTAACAGCTTCGTCGCCGAAGAGAAGTGTTGGATCGAAGTTGGCGACAGAGCGGGGGTGAATGTCGCTTAAAAAATTATCCCCCAAAAGGTACCCACTAATAAAACTATTTTCTTCAATAGCTATGAGTAGGGGTGCAAACGGGTCGGGTTAATCCCGACCGATCCGGCACCGAATCCGATTGGTACCAAATTCGATTGGTACCGAATCCGGAGAAAAAATATGGGTTAGGATATGGTAACAGCAATATCCGTCCGAATCCGATACGTCTTCAAGTTTGATTTCAGGTTAGTGCTACTATTTGACGTTTCATTTTCTTTTGCAGTTGTAAAATAAAATCTTCCACATCAGCTATTAAGTAGTAATATCAAGTTCTTGACAGTACGTCCTCCTACTCCATTTGTTGTACTGCATGCATTCATTACAAACGGGTTAATCCCGACCGATCCGGCACCGAATCCGATTGGTACCGAATCCAGAGAAAAATATGGGTTAGGATATCGTAACAACAATATCCGTCCGAATCCGATCCGTTTGCACCCCTAGCTATGAGAAGCATAAGAAGAGAAACAGTTCATATGCTCCTTGGAGTTAAAACCAACCAGAAAAGAGAACGAAAAAACCCATACAACAAGGAAGGAACAAGACCACATCTGTAAATAATTGGAATCAACACCTAGTGCAGCCGGCGGTCATTGCCCATGGACTGGTCGACGCGATTGGCGACCGTCGATCCGGTCGAATAAGGCGGTCGGACCACCAAGGGCAGCCGGTCGGACCAGCATTCAAAGTTCGAGAGCGAGCGATGGATGTATTTTCAGATTGCAAATTCAGGACTTCACACTGCAATAGAATTTGAGACTTCACTCTGAAATTTCCAATCCAGAACTATAAGACTACCACCTAAATAACATGCAGAGCCTATAAGACCAAGAGAAACCAACTCAAGAGCAAGAATTTCATATTTGAGGGAAAAATTGAAAACTTACAGAGACCTGCCCAAAAATCAAATTCCCACCTAATCTTTGATTCAATGATCATGAAACCAAGAGATTGGTTAGGGAATAGCCTTAGCACTCAGAGACTCAAACCTGGGCACCTTCTTTTAGGAGAAAATAAAAATAGCCTCAAACCCTAGAACTGGGAAACAGAGAAAAACATGAACGCAGGAATGAAGGAAAGGAGATTCTTCCGATTCAATCATTTTGCTCTAGGAACAAGCTGACCAAAAGGTCTAGAAATACAATTCCATCACCGAGCAATCCATTTTACTACTCCTCAGCAAGAAACAAACTCTAGAAAACAAAAACTTGAAATCAACAGGGGGAGCAAAAACAACGAACAAAGACTGAAATCCATAAAAAGGGCACAAAACCAAATCATTTCCATGAATGATTGCAAGAGATACAAAGAGCTACGTCCCCATACGCGATTACAAACAGAGGAATGATTACATTGGCGTCTCAACTCATCTCCATCCTCTCACAAAACACAAGAAACCCAAGAACACACACGAGAGAAATATGAGCAACAGGGAGCCTACAAGAGACAACCTCCTGCCATTTCACACCCACTCTCAATAACTAAAGCCTCAAAGCAAAACAACCTTTCCAAAGGCCATTTTGACAAAAAGCAAAAAACCCTAAAAGCCATGCACTCCCCTCTCAAGACATGCATGCACCTTGACACACCTCTCCTATTTATAGCCCTCACTTAACGGGTTTCTCCCTCGCTTTACCCGCTAATCAAAGACCCAAACCGCTTCCTCGCGCAGCTTCGCGCTTTTACCGAAACGCTCCTCTTGCACCTTCCGGGAAGCTTCCGCATTCCTTGTCGTCCAAGCCTCGCAACCACTTCAAGTCCCCGCCGTCTTCGGCACACCCCAACCGCTCTGACCTCGGCACCGCCTGCGCCTAGTCCGGTCATCCCGTGCCTCGCCACGACTCCGCCTCGACGTCCTGCAGCCATCATAGACAAGAAACACATCACATAGCACCGCTCGATACATGTAATCACAATTAGCATCAATGAATCGTACTCAAGCATAAAATGGCCCAAAAGCTCAAACAGGAAGAAGAATACACCTCATGTCCGATTAACCAAACCCGACTGAGCCAAAAGCCGACATGGCACGAAATGCACAATCCAAACTCAAACTTTTTAGAACTCTCATCAATTATTCATCACAAACATGGGTTATAACCACATGGTCTCTCAATCTCCCCCTTGATGAGTATATTGACAAACACAAGAAAAGCGTAAAGTTGAGTATGAAAAGAAAGTCAAGCATGGTCTAAAGAAGGTCAAGGAAGCTTATGACCATGTCGATAGAAGGAACACTAGAGCAACAACAGAAAGAGCAAATTATTCTCCAAAGCTCCAGTTCCCAAATGGCTTTTTCTCCGCTATTCTCCCCCTTTTGGCAATAAAATCATCAAGGCACAAGGAAGAGAACCAATCATGAGAATAGATGGAATGGCTGAATTTTATTCAATCTAAGCATTTAGAGCCATGAAGATTATCCAAAATGACCGTGGATTATTACATCAAGCCATAACCAATAAGAATGCTAACAAGATCATGACAAAACATGTATACTCAAGCAAATTGAAGCGTGATGCCCATGCTGTCACAGAATGCCTTGAATGGAGCAAAGTTGAATTGCAGGCCATTGTCCACGGTGAGCTCCCTAGGGACTTTGAAGTGGCATATGATGTTCTGCCAGAGGAAGTGCTGCATGGCCGGGAGGTTACCCTAGCCAGGGCAATGGCTTCGGGCCACCTGGAAAAATACTCCAAGGCGACTACGAAGAATCGAAGATCTCTGTTGAGACCCGAATATGCAAATCCGGACTCTCTGTGTATACTGCACTAGTCCAGGATCACGCTAGTGCACACAGTCAAATATAGAGGTAATCATCACCACAATCACGATATTAAATAAGGAAAACTCAAATTATTAATCAATATCCAAAAGTGAGACCTTATGGTCAAGCTTACAATCTCAATAGCCTTAGGGGCTTAACAAAATTTAGCAGCGGAAAATCCAAAATGAAACGTAGTGGCCAATCGACATGCCCACGGGCAATCGAGTGGGGAGCGAAGCCTAGAACGCGTAGTTGTCGAAGCACTCTCCTCCTGGAACCTCCTGCTAGTAGTACTCCTCATCCTCAACTGAGCAACATAGGCGTAAAGCCGTGAGTACATTGGTACTCAGCAAGCCGTTTGTAACAAATGATGCAATATAGTATGCAAGGCTTACCAATGGAAGGCTGAAAGGTTAATTTGCATAAACAGCATTTGAAATTACCATAAATAGATTGAAGGCGAAAAGCAAATAAAACAATAATGAATAATAATCAAAGGGATAGAAGTAAACTACTTATGGACCTCCCATCCACAAGCCAAACCAACCCACTCATGGACATCCCATCCACAAGCCAAACCAACGATGAATTAACTATCCACCGACCAGCTACAAAGTTTTCCAAGAGTAACTATACCTCATGTGAAATCACGAGCATTGTCCATGACCGAGGACGCGCTATTCGAATAGTTTTACACTCTGCAGAGGTCGCACAATCTGTACCCACACGATGTGATAATCCTCACGTTAAAGACAATCACAACAAAGCCTTTACAATGTTCAATTCCAACCCAATCCCGCCCGCTAGGTTTCATCACACACCCCTTGCGCCTCATGGAAATCAGCAACCATGTTCATCCCAATGAGATTGAAATTGAAACATCCCAAATTAATCAGCCAGGTCTGTCCCATACCAGACATGTGGTTTGCACGGTAAAGCTCAGATCAATGGCGCACAAAGTTAAGTCCTTAAGTGTTCTCGGGCGAGACTACCACATCCCTCGAAGTGCTCCAACACTTTCCCCTTTCTTGCGCACGATCATTCGCCCGAGTGAAAACCAATTTTGTGCAACCATCGCCAATGGCGCACCAACGTCCACGGCACAAATTTTATAACAGTGGCACCAACCACGATTCAATATATCATTAAGTCAAATTAATTAATCACATGTGATGATGAATCCAAACGATACTAAAAGCATGGCTAAGCATACTAATTGTACCATCCCAATTGTGATCGTAACATAGCATCACTAGTAAGTTTCCCAACCTATGGTGACAATGGCAGCATGGCATTCAATTTTAACAAGGAGGAAATACTCAATTGAGGTGATAACTACCAATTACAAGGTTTGTATAAAGTAGCGATGCAATGTAATTTAAAACAAAATATTTAAATAATAGATTGCAAACTGGGTTCAACATGATCAAAGGACACGACTTGCCTTGGCCTTGCTCAGTTGACGGCTCTTGATCTTCAAATCCAACGGCTCCCTCGAACGCGTGATCTAACGAGAGAGAAAACGACACAAAGAGACAAAATAAATTCAAATAAAATTCAAATGAACTCCAAAAATTCTCAAACCTGAACCAAATGATAGAGCTCAATTTTAGATGAATTTAGGAAAAAGAATCGGGTCAATCGGAGCTAGGACGAGGGAGAACGGGCTCTTGGAAAATTGGATCTAAAGGAAAATCGGGGAAATTAAGAAATTGCACTGTGATGTGGACCGGGCGCACGGGAAGCTGAGTCTACGGTGGAACCGGCGCACGGAACAGTGCGGCTGACTGGACAGGAGGCGCGGCGGCTGGGGCTGACACGGCGGCTGACGGGGCGGACACGCAAGCCCTAGGGATGTCGTGGCCGGCTTGCGTGGCTAGGCTGGCGTGGCGGCTCGGCGTGCGGCGGCGGGGTTAGATCGGACGGCTGCGGTGCGAGGGCGTGGACGCATCCGGGCCGTCGGCCCAGATCTGAACGGGCGGCGGGGATCAAGCGGCTCGGGCGGGACGGCGGTGGATCGCCGACGCGTGGCGGCGCGCGCGCTGGCGTCACGCGGCGGCGCGCGCCGGGGCGAAGCGAGGCGGCGCGCGGCGGCGGTTACGGCGGCGAGCTCGGGGGCAGCGGCGGAGCTCACCGGCGGCGTCGGCGGCGACGGCGGACGGTGGCGCGAGCGGATCTGCCGGCAACGGTCTCACCGGCAGCCAGCGGCGGCGCGGCTCCGGCGGCGGCGTGAGGCGGCGAACCTCGGTCGAGCCATTAAATACCGGCGGCGGGTTAGGTTTAGGGTTAGCGCGCGCGCTGGATACGGCGCCGACAGGTGGGCCACCTGCGGTGGCGCGGAGAGCGGCGGCGCGATCTGCGCGAGCGGCGGCGGCGAGGCGGATGGGCGACGCGTGCCCGACCATCGGCGCTCAAAGCGGCGCGCGGCCGAAGCGCGATGCGCACCGCGTGTGCGGGCGAGGCGCGCGCGGGCGGTTCGGTGGGTTTCGCCCACCGGCGGTTCGAGATTTTCTTTTTCTTTTCTTTTTCCAGAAATTCGAATAATTCATTTTGAGCTCTAGAAAATAGCAAATAAATCCGGAAAAATCACCCAAAAAAATTCCATAAAATCCTTGAGAAACCAGGAACTCAAACAAAATAACTTGGCAAATGTTAATGCTTAATTTAATCATATTAAATCCAAATAAATTCTGAAAATTCCTTTTAAGCTTTAATTAATTTCAGAAAATTCCAGAAAATTAATTTTTGAAAATTGAGCTTTATAAACTCCAGAAAATCAGGATGTTACAATCTCCTAGGGCCCGCAGAAGTGGCCCGATGACGTCGTTGCCCCACCGTGCCAACGGCCACACCGGTGGGATGGGCTGCAAGCTCGTCGGGGGGTCTGCGGATGACCTGTCCCATCCAATGGCAACCTTGACATCGACGTGCAAGGTCTTGTGCATCGACAACGGCGGTTAGCCAGTAGAAGCTTTGTCTGAATGCCTTGCCAACCAGGGATCTCGGCGCAATGTGCGAGCCACAGAGCCCCGCATGAATCTCCGCAAGGAGGTGCTTTCCTTCGCCGCGTTAGAGACATCATAGAAGTGGGGCACAGACTCCCTTCTTGTAAAGGACACCGTTGAGCACCTAGAAGGATCTGGTGCGATGCTGCAAATGCCAGAGCTCAAGGGGGTCGTCTGGCTCCACTATGCCTTGCAAGAAACCATAGATGGGCTCCCGCCAGTCACCCTACTGGGCAATTTGATGGACGAGAGCCACATCGCAGTTGTCCTGAGCATCCACACCGGGTCCTTTGGCTGTTGCACGTGTTGAGCCGGTGAAGTCCACTCCACGAGGAAGTCAACAAGGACTTGAGATTTGATTGCTGTTCGCGAGACGTACGTCAAGGAGAACGGTGCAAGCTCGGCTGCCCACTTGCCAATATGCCCCGTGGACTCCTTATTGTGCAGCATCTCCGCCAGAGGGAACGAGGATGGCACAATGATGGGATGGGCAAGGAAATAATGCCGGAGTTTCCTCGAGGCCATGACCAGCGCGTAAGCCAACTTCTCAAGCTTAGTATACCGCGTCTTGGCGCCCTAGAGGGCTTCGGAGATGAAGTACATGGGCCGCTGAAGGGCGCCCTCCTCGAGGATAAGGACGGCGCTGACTGTTGTTGTTGTAGCGGCGAGGAAGAGTAGGAGGGGAGCCTCTGGTGCTGAGGCGACCAAAGTGGGAAGGCTTGCGAGGTGCTTCTTGAGGTCATCGAAAGCCTTCACGCAGTCGTCATCCCAGTGGAATCCGTCACAGCTGAGTAGGGTCTTGAAGAATGGCAGGCCCCGTTCCACTGCCTAGATAAGAAGTGGCTCAGCGCGGCCATGCGGCCAGTAAGCCTCTGGACCTCCCTCGTCGTCTTGGGCGACTCCATGGCGAGGATCGCATCAACCTTGTCGGGGTTCACCTGGATGCCGCGTCCGGACACGAGGAAGCCCAAGAGCTTCCCCGCTTGCACGCCGAAGACACACTTGTCCAGGTTGAGCTTGATGCCCGCTCTCCTGAGGTTGTCGAAGGTCTCTTAAAGATCCTAACTGTGGGAGGCGAGCTGTCTGGTTCTAATGACCACATCGTCGACGTAAGCCTCTACGTTCCTCCTGAGCTGGAAGGCTAGTGCCAACGCGACGAGACGGGTAAATGTTGCCCCCGTATTCTTCAGGCTGAAGGGCATCATGACAAAGCAGTATGTCCCTACCGGCGTGATGAAGCTGGTCTTGTCCTCGTCGACCTTGGCCATGTAGATCTAGTGGTAGCCGGAGTAAGCGTCTAGGAAGCTCATGAGCTCACACCCTGCCTGGCATCTACCAGCTGATCTATGCATGGCAAAGGATAATCATCCTTCGGACACGCCTTGTTGAGGGCGGTGAAGTCAATGTACATACGCCAGGCGCCGCTAGCCTTTTTCACTAGCACCGGGTTGGCAAGCCAGTCTAGGCGCTGGACCTCACAGATGACTCCAGCCTAGAGAAGCTTCGCTACCTCCACCTTGGTCACTTGCTGCCGGTCGATCGACATGCGCCGAAGTCTCTACTTGACCGGCTTGGCGTCGGGGAGGACCGCTAGATTGTGTTCAATGAGGGCGCGGTCCATGGCCTTGATGTCTTCTAGGGACCACGCGAAGATGTTCGCATTGTCCCGAAGTACTTGAAGTAGATCTTGCTCAACTTCGGGTGGAAGGCCTTCGCCAATGGACACGCACTGCCCTTCGGCATGCAAGGGCACCCTCTTGACCTCGCCGTCCAGTCGGGGCTTCAGCGTCCACCCCGGGGTGGAAGATGTGTCTGCCTTGGGAGTGTCAGTGAGGATATGCACCTTACGTTGTGGGCCTCGAGCACCGAGCTCTATGCGCCGGGCGAGATCCTGGTCACCGAATGTGGTGATGATACCCCGTGGGCCCGGGAGCTTCACGCACAAGAAGCCGTGGTGCGGGACCGCTCCGAAGGAGTTGAGAGTCGGGCATCCCAATATGGCATTGTAGGGGTGTGGGATGTCGACGACGTCGAAGGTGACATCTTTGTTTCTTGAGTTGTCACCCTGGCCAAAGGAGACTTGGAGGCGTATCTGGCCCAACGCCTTCAGAGGTTGACCCCCGAAGCCTTGTAATGGGATTCCCGAGGGGCCCAAGCGACTTCGAGGGATCCCCATCTGGTTGAAGGCAGCCGTGAACAGAATGTCAGCGGAGCTGCCTCCATCCACCAGGATGCGCTTGACATCGCAACCCGCAATGGCGGCCTGGATGACCAAGGGATCTTGATGAGGGAACTCCACGCCCTCCGCATTAGCAGGCGTGAATGTGATGTCGTGCTGCGCCCAGGCCGACGGCGCCTGCGCCGGGTACGCCGCCACGTGGTGCAGCCTCCGCGCTTAGGCTTTCTGTTGCCACACCGAGGAGAACTCTAGCGACAAGCCCTCGGAGATCACATTTATGATCCGACGTTGGGCTCCCTCCAGGGCCTATATCCGTAGAGGGCCCTCTTGAGGCTGCTGCATGTGGGCCACCACTGGTGGGGCCGCTTCTAGGGCTCTATCTCTGGCGACGCTCTAACAGAGCTCCGCAATGGCGGTGCATGCCCGCGTGAAGTGATCCCCACGGCCGTGCACCTCGCACTACATGTCGTAGTCCTAGTTCTCCTGCTCTGCGCAGGGTCTATCATCGCAACCCCGGCCATGTCCCCGCCCCCAGCCTCTGCGACCTCATCCGCGAAAGGCGGGGCGCTGTCCTCAGACCCGCCTTTGATGTCGAAGACATAGCGGGCCCTCTGGTTGCGCTTGGGTTTGTCGCTCGAGTCCTGCTTATGCTTGGAGGTGTCCTTGTGCTCTGGGGCGTCCTTCGAAGACTCTTGCTTGTGCTTGGTGGTGCTCTTCGACAAGTCCCTCTTCTTCAATGAGTCCTCGTTCTTCGACGAGTCCTCTGCTGGATTAGTGTCGGAGTCGTCGCCTTTACGCCGTTGCGCGTCCTCCTCTGCCCTTGTGTACTCTTCCATCTTGTCGAAAAGCTTAGCGACCGTCTTGATTGGTTTGCACGCGTTGTACTCGGCCAACGATCCCAGGCGGAGGCCTTGTATCGCTGCGTTGATGTTGGTGGTCTCATTGACATCTTTGACCTGGCAGCGGACCTTGGCGAAGTGCTTGAAGTACTCTCGGAGCCTCTCTGAAGGTTTTTGCTTGATGGCGAAGAGATGATCCGCATCAACACGCTCAACGTAATTCCCCTGGAAGTTGTTGTAGAGGCGGTCACGGATCTTTTCCCAAGCGTAGATGGAGTTCGGCTCTATGGTGAAAAACCAAGAGAGCGCCACCCCCTGCAGCACGAGGGGAAGCCCCTTCGCTTTGGTGGAGTTGTCCCCGCCTGTGAATTCGATTGCGGTCTCGTACACGTGCACGAACTCCCGGGGTCTGTGTCGCCCTTGTACGGCTCGATGGTGTTGGGGAACTTGAAGTCCTCTGGCCACGCCGATTGCTGCAGGCCTACAGAGAGGGGGCACTCCAGATCCACATGCCGAAGTGGAATGCGGCTAGATGTAGGGGCGTCGTGGCTATCCGCCCGCTCTGGCGTAGGCTCTGCCGCCACCAGCGGGACTTGTTGGCTCCGAGCCTCTTGTATATCCTGCATGGCTCCGCGAAGGTCCGTCAGCTCCCACTGCAGCGTGCCGAGGGCCATCAGTAGGGCGCTCTCCATCGTCAGTGTGGTTGCACCGGCAAGAACACCGGCACGCGCTGTCAGGTTGGCCGCGACCATGGCGTGCGCTCCGGAGCTACCCGACGCACCGGTGCGGTGGACTTCGAAGTAGGTGACGAGGCTGGCGTTGCCAACGCTGCCGCCGGAGCCACTTGCCGCTCCCACGCCGGGTGTTATAATCATAGAACTTCGTGTTCGCTAGTGGTCAAGGACATGAGTGGTCGAAACCGACTTGATCAAATCAAAGTGGTCGAAAACCTAAGTGGTCGAAGATTGACGTAGTTGATGACCTGCATGGTCGAAGATTGATGTAGTCAAAGACCGACGTGGTCAAACCAGGGTGGTCGAACCAGCGTGATCGGAACCAACGTGGTTGAGATCTGTGTGAGCGAAACTAGTGTGGTCGAAACTGACGTGGCCGAGATTTGTGTGATCAAGACAAACGTGGTCGAACCCGAAGTGGTCATGACCTATGTGGTCAAAACCAACGTGGTTGAACTAACATGATTGATACAACGTGGTCAAAGATTGATGTGGTGGTCAGAGATCTGTATGATCAAAAATTGACGTGGTCGAAGATCAACATGATTGACATGGTTGAAACCTTTGTGGTTGAAACCAGCGTGGTCGGAGACCTGTGTGGTCGAACCGGATAGAGTGGTCAGAGACCAATGTAGTCGGAGACTTGTGTGGTCGAATCGGACAACGTGGTCGGAGATCAACATGGTTGGCGACCTAAGTGGTCGAACCATCCAACGTGGTCAGGGACCAGTATAGTCGACGATCGGTACTTTTGACTAGCTCTTGTGAGTGGTACTTCTGAATTTCAGAATGACCGGCTTGTGTAGCGGTATGTTTTTTTAGAGAGACACTTGTGTGGAATCTTCTTGTCCCCGAGGAAATCAGTAGTTTCACTTGACTACTGCGGTATTTCCGATGATCAGTAGTACCGGACTTTGCACGTCGGAACTACTGGATTTACCTGCAATAGCTAGTTTTCTAACCATTGCAAAGGGGAGCGGAAGTACCAGTCGTAAGCCGATGGTACTTCTAGAAATCCTATTTTCTTACGGGTTTTGCTTCCAACAGTAGTTTTTGTGGTGTGGGTAATATACCCCCTTGTGGCCGATTGGAGGTAGGTTTTGCTGCATCTTGTGTCACTCTTTTGAGCTAGTGTGAGGTCCTCCTCTCAATTATGCATGTGTTTCACCTTGTGAGCAAGGAGGAAAGCTTTAAATTGCAAGTGTTGCATCTAGAGATGGATTGCGTATCCACCCAAGTTTGTGCATTCATTGTACGTGGTGAGAGTCAAGCGAGGGGTTTGACTTATTACTCTTAGAGTTTGCCAACTCCTAGATGGCATTGGAGGCGTCGTGCGCAGTGATCTTCTCAAAGAAGGCTATGAGAAGACCCGGCAAAATTGTAAAGGTCAGAACTCACCTACCCGGAGCAAGAAAGAGCTACTACTAGTGGATTGAGGTGTTTCAGCTTAATTCATGGAGCCGGTCCAATTTGTTTGGGCTAACCTCAACGTGGACTAGGGAAGACCGACAAGTCTCCAATCACCACGGTAAGAAGCAACCGTGTCAATTGTAGTTTATTTTCTTGTGCTCAATTTACATTCGAGCAATTTACATTCTTAGAATTAAATTGATTGCTTGTCACCCTAGGATTGCAAACCTTAACATAGACTTAGAATGTTGTTGCACTTAGGTGAACATAATTAATTTTGGCGATATTTGTGCTAAACCAATTTGAGTTAAGCTTCTGTATCTTATACTTGGTTGAGCCAAATAGAAATTCATAATTAATTAGAGAAAATTTTCAGACCGCATATTCACACCTCTCTAGTCGGCCTCCTCGATTTTACAACTTGTCTCATCATGATTCTTATTTTTCTTCAGTGCTTCTCCGCTTGAGATATAGCCTCATCCGGACTTACGCAACTCTCCATGGCCTCAGGCTCTTCCCCTAACCTCAATTTTGTTGTTGATCACCAACAATCACCAAGCGCCCTGCATATCAAAGAACAAGCAACCATCGCAAGCACAAGTGATATGCACTTAACTCTCGTTAGCAAACACCACATGACACTCCTGGCCATGATTAACATAATACATGAACTACCGCCATGGCAAACAATTGCGTGGACTCCCGCCATGTCTAACACTTACATGGACTCCCGAAAAGCTCATAGAGCAACAACACAACCGAGATAAAAGTCAACTCACACACTTCAGCAAAGGTCGGTTTGACCACCAACCAATGGCCAATTAGACCACTCCAGTCAGACCTAATCAAACCTCGGTAGCAGGGAGTTGGTCTGACCGTGGCAACTATGCTGGTCAGACCGCTCGACACACCTCCAGTCACACCGCTCTCAAATTGTTCGCGCAACAAAATAAGGACCTATCTAGAATAAACGTATCGACAACTATGGGCCAATATAACCGCTCTCCTGTTAGACAGTTGATCACTTGACAGCAAAATCAGATAATGCAAATGACACAAAATCAAAATCAAATTTCGATAATAAAATATAACAAAATTAATACTCATCACATAACATAAGATGACCTCCGTGTAGTCTTACAATAAGCTACAACACAAGCATAAAATTTTTACGATATGTACGTAACTTCAACAGGGCGCTATCAATCGCGTGATGCTTGTGCTAATTTGTAGGGCAAGATTACTGCATGGCTTGTCGAGACCAAATAAACCCAATCATTTAACTGGAGTTTGGACCGCAAGTTTTCCTGATTAGACAGCTAGATTCCAGAACAACTACTACATGTTTACCGTCAAAGAGGATCACTTTCATCACCCCCTGCGCCTGCCAATACACAAGCGACACCTGTCCACCATGATCGCCACCGCAAGCAAGCGACCTTGTCGCGGAAACTTCATACCTGATATTTCGGATAAAAGCAGCGCTACAGTGGCAAGAGCTAGGTAGCTGGCTATACTGTGAACCAAGAGACCGAGACGAGCATGGCAGGCAACCGGGGAAGGTGACGTAAGCAGCTAGAGAGAGAGAGAGAGAGAGAGAGAGATCCACTAAGTGGAGAGACAGATTGAAGTTCTCTCTCTCTCTTACCTCTTGATTCCTCGCAGACCCTCCACACGCCTCCATTACCCAAAAGAATTATTCCCTCTCGCGCTACGTTAGCTTGTCCCGGTCCCCGCTATAAAGCAAACTGCAAACCTCAAGCAGGCGCAGATATAGTGGTGCTAGGTAGTGCAGACCTCCCTGAGCCTAGTGAAGCAGCAAGAGCAGCCAAGAAACACCAAGTACTGGCTAGTTGCATGCAAGACAGGGAGTACATGGAGCAGATGGACGAGGCGTCGTCGGTGAGCAAGGGGAGACCGGAGCAGCTGCTGACCACCGGCGGCGAGCAGGGGGACGATGGCGCGGTGACGTGGCTGAACCTCACGCTAGGCGTGAACGGAGCGCAGCCGGAGCCGGAGCCGGCGGCGGCGACAGAGACGGCGAACTCCTCGGACGGCGAGCCGGTCAAGCCGCCTTCTTCGACTGCCGCCGCGCCGCACAAGGTGTTCTCGTGCAACTTCTGCATGAGGAAGTTCTTCAGCTCGCAGGCGCTGGGCGGGCACCAGAACGCGCACAAGCGGGAGCGCAGCGCGGCCAAGCGGTCGTCGTCGTCGTACCACCACGCGCACCACCAGAGGATGGTGATGGCCGGCCTGCCGCTCGAGGCGCACGCCGCGTTCATGCGCGCCCTGCGGGTCAACCCGGCGAGCTCGGCGATCCACAAGCCGATCACCCAAGAGGCCACGGCGGCGAGGTTCCACGACGGCGTGATCGGCCCGTGGCCGCCGCTCGTCTACGAGGAGGTGCTCAGCTCGACGTCGTGGCCGGGGAGCTTCAGGATGAGGACGCAGTCCGAGCCTCCTAGCTCAGAGGAACAGCAGCAGAAGCAGCCATCAGAGCAAAGTAAGAAGATTGACTTGAGCCTCAGGCTGTGATCGATAGATGATTATAGGTGTAGTAGGGCTACTTGTATTAATTATTTTGACCAATACATAATTATTAAGTGTTTAATTCTCAAGTTTGTGCTAGCTTCTGAATAATGGTTTCAGGGGACCTATCAGCTGTTAAGTCTGAATTTTCATATATCATCACCAGAGGCATGCAGTCAATCATTTCTGAAGGTTTTGCTGTTCAGTTATTTTCATTTTTTTCAGACGTGAAATTCATTTCAACGTTGCATCCTGCAATGGTTTTAAGTTAGAAAGTCAGGATGATCAGGTCTCAGAATCTGGCATAAGAAAGGATAAGAGAGAATGTATTCTGCACTGCCTAATGGCCGTGTGTGTAGACAATTTTTTTGGGTTTTCCGTGTACATCACCTGATGTTTTACCTGATGTTTTTTCAAAACATCGACCAAATTTCTTATCTTGACATGCATAAAGATTTGTGCGCCGCCACCTCCACCTTCTTCTCTGATGACGAGGGGGTGCAGGGTGGGAGCGACAGGGTCGGGGTTAGGATTGAGTTTAAATAGGATTTGGATAGGTGGATCTGGAGCGTTAAATCTATATCCGACGATCTGAGAATTTGGAGCATTGGATCTTAATATAAGAATCACGAAATTTGAATAATTATTTTAAAGGAAATATTTGGGTGATTTGGGTTTTTTGGCAAACATATCCCAAGAGCTTTCGGGGGAAAGGCATGAGAGTACATTCCTACAAATATACAATACTACTAGGAAAGAAACATATTTTGAGAGTTGTTTAAAAAAATCAAATCAAACAGCTCTCAATATATATATCTTACTTCCCTCGTGATCAAAGCCGTACACTATTCAGCAAAAGAAAAGACCTAAAAAAGGCAACCAAATAAGAAAGAAACTAGCAGGTCGAAATCAAAGAACTGGCTGCTAATAACAAAGTTCGTGCGATTTTAGTTGTACTTCATTAATATGGCCTTTGAAATCTGACTTTGTTCAGACAAGTAGTCCGACATGGACAGCACAGTAGTCAGCTGTTCCCATTCATCAACTTGCAGCTGCCATTCCAATCAGCATAAAGATGGATAGAGAAGGAGCGGCAGAAGCAACCCAAAGTCGCTTATATTAGCCAGGTATTTCTGAAAGAACTAGCATCTTTTACAGATAGGGTAAGGCCAGCCAGGGTGTATCCCATTCATCGCACCCACCTTTCGGTTTTCTCGTACTCCACACCACACAGCATTATGCAAATGGCTTTGGAAACTTCCCAAAAAGTAGCCCGGTGCATCTTGTTCAGTTGTTCGACAACAGAAATTGTCCCATCAAAAGAAAAAAAATGGGCAACAGAAATTCTGTGGAGTATCTTTGTGGAGAAAGTTCCCTCTTATCCTTTGACTAAACTGTGCTCTATTTCTTCGAGGTTAGTTACCTGAAACACGGTACGTCCGGGTCACGATGCAAGGTCGTGGCACATGGTATGCTATACTTCCTTCCAAAATCCACAATAATTGTGTACCATGTATCATAAATTGTAACTACGCGAGGGGTTACGATGAATCTGGTAATTATTGGTCTACCATCCTTCCACTCTGAAAGCAATCCTAAAGCACATCTCATAATCAGTGAAACATGGAGGAAGTCATGGATGGGCGTACCTGCTGTTGACTAACAAATTTGGTGGAACTTTTAATAAAAGGCTTAGTTTGGAGTTGGACATAGGTCAACTAAATGTGCAAGGCTTAAAAAAACTTCAAACTTGGCAGACAAACAGAAGCTAAAAAGCATTAATGTAAAATATAAAATTACAAAATGCTTAAAAGTGTTTTTTTTTGCAAATTACTGTTTACTCTGCAAACCATGGGGCGTTAATGTACACACTTTTCAAGTAGTGCACACAAGAAAAACTCACCACTTAGAATATTTAAAACCAATCAACTTCATCGGGAACCCCGCAAGTTGAAAAGTCTTACGATACATATTTGATCTAGTTTAAGATGTTGGATCGAGTTTGGTGCCTAAAGATGAGCAATTCAAAATATTTCATCAAGTTTGTATTTGAGTAGAGCAGCATTAAGCAAGATGCAAGAGAACTCAATTGCAGAGTTGCCATGCCCAATTGCAGAGATCCCCTGTAAGTACCTTGAATTCCTCTTTTGATCAGGAAATCGAGAAGGTCGACCTTCAGCCGATACTTGATAAGGTGGCACGCCGGTTGTCGGAATGGAAGACATACCTTCTTTCACCTGGCGGGAGACTCGTACTAGTGAAATCAGTGCCAAAAGCAATCCCAGTTTACCACGTCATGGTCCTTTTTTCTAAAACAAGGGTAGAACTCTGTTATTCATTTCAAGAAGAAGAGAATATACTGGCCTCAAAAAGGAAACACCACAAAAAAAAAAGAAATACAAACACCAATGCATATCTTGGTAGGGCACACCAAGTGAAAGGCCATCCCAACACCTCACCTAGCAACATCAACGCATATAAAAATACCACCGGGACACACCACGACACCAAAAGCACTTAGCTACTCAACAAAGGAGACTCTCACTAACATCTAGTCACTCCACTAGAAATACAGAGTATCAGAAGACAACGTTTGAGGCTGTGATATCCCACAGCTCGTAGTTGAGACCTCACGTCTTATCTAATCTATAGAGAACAGCCACAGTCAGGCTTAGAGAGAAAGAATCCTTTAAGACCTCCATGCATTTGTCCATGGATTATTTATCTACTTCTTCTTCGCCGTCATCGCCTCGTTTGATTATGCTTAACATCCTCAACAATCTACCTTATGCCGTTTTCTCCTCAATGGGTCATTGAAATTTCAACTTGGAAGCTATGCAAGCACCTCTTCTCATAGTAGAACTGTGGGGTAAGCTCAACGCCTTTGCAGACTTCCATATCGAGCTCCCTACTTCTCGGGACACAATCCTCAAAGGAGCCCAAGGTGTCTCACCTATCACCTACTCCCAAACTCAAATTTAAGAGGACTTTTATCCATCATGAGGGGGCCTATTTCACCGCAGAAAAGGCGGTTCCTCCAAAAGTGGCATGGTTAGGATGGTAGTGGTTGTAGCTAGTCTCTCCTACACCCTCGGCTAGCAAAAAAGGTGTCTCCATCTCGACAAACGGCGATGGGGGAGGTTGACAACCAAAGTCCTACAACCCCACAACAAGAGTGTCCTCCCGCGAACATCTTCAGCATCCACCGTTGATGACAACTCAACCTGTAACACTTGTGGTGGCTCTGCAATTGCAGGCAACAAAGAACATTTCTCCAACTCTATGGCAAAAAAAAGAGGAGGCTCACAACCATGCGGCCTCGCTACACAAATATCCTCCTCCTCATCTACTGTAGTCAAACCTGAGGACAACTCGACAAGTATCTCATTATGAGGGATCTTGAGCTTTTTGCACACCAGGCGAACAACTTGTTTTTCCTGACATTGACTTTGCCGAAGAAATCTTGAGTGAGCTTTGCACCCAAGGCTTATCAGAGGCGTTAGAGCCTAAGGGGTTGAAGATGCTATTAGTCAGCAACGATGGCACCAATAGGCAAAATGCCCCAAACCCCCATAATGCAGGCAATAGGGAGGATTTCGACAAGTTGCCACTCGATGATCTATGCAAGGCAATTGAAACACTTGCTATAAAACAATGAGGAAGGGTGAGAAAATGTTGATCTCACCACTAGGGGAGGCTCCTGAGCACTAAGCAAGCTTGCGCACGTTGCCATCTGAGAGCCAGCTGCAAGGCAGGAGAAGCGATTTTCATCTAACCCGGTGGACTACAAATGCTGGGATGGTTGAAACCAAGGGCTTTGCTGGTTGTGGCAATGTTTCTCCTGAAGAACAGCGTGAGGTTGTGCAATTTGGGCACAACTCTTTTCTTTGACCTAGGCTTCTAATGTGACTGCCCTGGCTTTGGCCGGTGCTATGACAGCACCACAGGCGGACTTGGAGCACCTCTCGTAGACTTTAATCTGCGAGGTCGCAGCCTACGAGGTCATAAATGTTACCGCTAGCAATGGCAGCACCTGAAAGGGATGGAGGGGCGAAGCAGTGTTTGAGGAGGCCATCACTGACATCACCCCAACAAGAAGTGTGCTGAAGGTAGGGCGCGCAAAGTGGTGCTAGAGGTGCGTAGGCCGTGGAGGGGCGATGCGAGAGGATGGGAAGAGGCGATGGTATGTGGTGTTTGATGCCGACATCGAAGTGACAAGCAGCAGTGGTGGAGGTGGACAACAGTGGTGGGTGTCAGAGATGGTATGGAATGGATCTAATGGCTTGGAAGGCTTGGACCTGTCAGCTTGAGGTTGGGGAGTAAAGGAGACATTGGAGAGTTGGAAGGCTACGTCATGGGGGTGGCACTAGAGAGATGCCGTTGGCGGTGGCTAGGGCCTAGGTCACCATGTTGGTGCCTTGTTCGCAAGGGGAGGAGGGTGTGAGGTATGGATGTTCGACGCAAAAGGGTTGGATGCTGCGGCAGGGGAGGGAAACCCTATGGAGGAGCCAGAGTGCTTGAGGTAGGAAGGTACCTCATGGCCCTTGATCCACCTAAATGGGTGATAAGAGAGATCGACAAGCGCAGACACTCTTTCCTTAGGAAGGGCAAGCAGAATGTGCATGGCAGGCACTGCCTTGTTGCTTGGCCGTCTAGCCAAATGCAGGTCAACAAATTTTGGTGGCCTCGGCATACATAAAACATAATCTAGAGCTGTTGGGGAACACATTGAGGCTTAGGTGGCTGTGGCTACAACGAGTCAACATGTAGCCTTGACATTCCCTCGAACACAACAGAGTAAGCGATGTTGATCGGTGACAAGTCAGTTGAAAGTATAGTTCCAAGCAATGTGTAGACGGTCCTAGCATTGATTAGAAATAAGCGCACGGTGGCAAAGGCTTTATAAAACAGAAGATGGGTCAGAGATATCCTTTGTTCAGTTCTGTAATGCCATCTGGGACTTAGCACAGCTAGAATGCCAGGTCGATAAGATGCACTACAATGGCAATGGGAAGCACCAGGTTCTTACACTTCCAAGTCTGCTTACCTAGCCTTCTTCCACAGATTGATGCAATTCACATGTAACAGTCCAATTTGGATCATGGGCACCCTTGCCATGCAAATATGTCATGTGGATAACTGTGCGATGTCGATGTTGGATGGCTGATAGGTTGCAAAGACTAGGGGTTTGCTTGCTTGCAACCCTAAGCAAAGCTAGCCTAGCCGAGTGGCTCCCTGAGAGCTGCCAGAGAGTTGTTTGATTGGAGGCCTAGAGTTCCCACCGCTTGCCTAGCCTGAAGACCCTGACAGCACCATTAGCTTGGCTCAGGCCACCAAAATCGAAGGCCTAACCCCGGTTGAACACAAACCATAGCTGCCTAGGTTCCTAGCATCTAAAGAATGTGCATACCAAATTACAAATGAATTGGAGTTTTGATATGAGAGTTAACTCAATTTGTAGTTTTGGCCCAGTTTTAGTGCAGCAGAGATTCAAGAGCCAATAGATCCCAATTTTCTTTGGTTCTTTCTTGATATTTGGTTGTCATAGGTTCTTAACGTCATGATCTTACATTGTTTCAAATTTTAAATCATTTGAAGTTCTGAATCAAAAGCTTCATCATTTTTCGGATTTGAAATAGTGCTGAAATGTGCCCTTTTTCAGTTCTATTTTTACTATTCATATACCAATTTCAATGTTCATCTTGGTAATATGATTTCACTGCCATGTTTTGCTAAATTTTGTTTTGGCTTACATTTCTAACCTTAGTAACTTTGTTATTATTTAAGTGAAAGAGCAAGAGTACTGGAGGAAAAATTTTGATCCACACTATTCACCCTCTCTGGTTACCGTTCTCAATCCTACAAGTAGTAAATTCCTAAATTGGCATTAATCTGTTATGAAAACAAATCAGATTCTCATTTCCACCACATTTATAAAAGTTTTCAATAATAAAAGTCGCCAGACCTGATCTGGTATAAGACACATGTGAAGAGCACGACATTTGGTGCATACCACATGCTAAGTTAATATTTTGATACACTCCTAAATCTTCCTCGAATCTAGAGTTGCCCACTAAAACATGTTTATGAAGAAAGAATCAACAGCAGAAAAAGAAAGTATTAGGGCCAGTGAATCAAATATTGCACTTGTGGCCCAACAAATAAAGGCATCAGGTTGCAATGTATGAATATGATACACAGGTACAAGTCTCCACTTGCCTAGCCTCGTACTGAGCTTTAATGTCTAATAAATCAACCCCGAAAGCTCCTAGCAGCGCTTTGACACCCCCAGCATCAAAGGACGCTCAGTACCCCTAACCGTCTCTCAACTTTAGTCATCATGTATCTCGCTTGAGGAAAGCTCAAAGAGTGCAAATCTTGCTACAGCATCATCCAGGAACACCTATGCCTTGAGATCTTCGAAGTATGATGCGGGGATCTCAACTGGAGGTAGCAATGCTGATACACCCTTAAACTGTTCCAGAGATGATTGCATAGTTAGACCAACAGCGGAAGCATGCGAATGATCAGACGGTACGATTATGCAACTGTTAAGGTTCATGCTTACCCTATGTTGCTTGTATTTGTCCCTGATTGCCATCAGAGATGATCCTTTCCTGTTCAGCTGCAAGTCATGTATGCAAGTAATGCAATCCTTCAACTCAGTTGCCCTGTAGCCGGTCACTGTTTGCAACTTCTTGCTCTGCGGCCACACAGAACAAAATGAGTTGCCATTTCAAAACAGATGATTCAAAAGCAACGCTTTGGATGGCATGGAACTATTTCATACCCAAGGGTTGGTGTCTGGATCAAGGGTTAGCCTTGCAACGAACACTGCTGAAGCTGCAACAACTGATGGCAAGAACCGTACACAGCCGTACTCCAACAGGCTCAGCTCGGCAAGATAGCTCCCCATGAACTCCAACGACAGGCTAGGATACTGCAATATACATCACAACACAATTAATGAGATCCGGCAACGATGTACACAAGCAGCAAGCAATCAAGACAGCACCAGGATTCAAATGTAACAAATCAGAATTGGGTGTTATTACCTTCTTATCTTCTTGGCTAGATCTGATGAAGATCCTGAAGACATGGAAGGAAACACAAAGAAGACAAAAGATTTAGCACCAGATCCATGCTGAGAAACAAGGATGGGAATATCAATTCGGACTAATTTGGTTTGTGATGTACCTTAGGAACGTCTTGGTGGTAGGATTGCCCATCTCAAACTTGAGAAGGTTTAGTATATCACTCTCCATCTTAACAACCTGCACATCCCCACAAGCAACAAGAACACAGCTCAAGTTAGCATTTTAGCATCGGCCGCCTGCAAGATCCAACACAAAATGAGCCAGGCACGCAAGAGATGAACACCCACCTCCTGCTTCATGTAGGTGTTGTCGGTGATGTAGCAGAAGTCCTCCACATTTGGGGGGCTGATCTCCTCATACTTCCTGGATCCACCCCCACGAATCCAAACTCAAGCTCAGTTCTCGAACTAATCGAACATCTTGCACTGCAATGGGGGTGAAATGGGTGCTTACGAGGCAATGAGCATGGCGGAGACGCCAAGCAGCTGCAGCTTCTGGCGGTTGATGGCGTTGGCGGAGAGGAATCGGTCGATGTAGGAGACTGTGAGGTATAGCGTGTCGGAGACGATCTTGTACTCCTCGGCGACCTCGACGAGCCAGTCGACGAGGATGGCCCGCATGTTGGCCGTGACGTCCACCTGCACCGTCTCGATGTAGTCCGCCGCCGGCCGCCGCTTGGCCTCCACCTGCGCGTGCCCACACCTCGTTAGAATCTTGCAATGGAATCGCCGAAGAGAAAAAACAATGTGGGCAAGAACGAAATGCGCGTACGTACCTCCATGGAGCGGAGGTAGGAGTAGATGTCGGAGGCGTAGGGCGCGCAGAGCTGCGGGTCCCCCTCCTCGTCGGCGGCGTCGGGCGCTGGCGGGGGCGCGGGCTTCTTGGGCTCGGGGGCTTGGGAGGACTTCTTGGGCCTAGGGTGCGGCTGCAGCACGGCGTTGGAGAGCGTGGGGAGCTCGCTGAGCGCGACGCGCTTGCGCTTGGCGGCGACGGCCACGGCGGTGACTATGGCGGCGCGCTTGGCGGCGGCGCGGGTGAGGCGGGGCGCGGCGGCGGCGTTCTCCTTGTCGGCCATCGGCGGCGGTAGCGTGGGCGGGCGGCGGCTTCTCCTCCTCCGACTCCGAGCGCGCAGGGCGGTGATGGAGCGTGGTCGGAGTCAGAGCCGGAGGCGGAGGAGGAGTTGAGGGGGGGCGGGGGAGGCGGTTAAGTAGCAGATGGCGGAACGGGAATGGGAGGGAGAGGAGGCCGCCATTAATTTTGGATTCGAAGGATTTCGGAGCGATGGGGTTTGGATTGGAGCGAGGGAAGCTTGGCTCCGTGTTCGCTTTCCGCTGGGATTTGGAAATTCGTTCGAGGCAGGCTGCTTGCTTTTCGGGCGGATTTGGAGATTTCGAAGTGTTTCGGACGGAGGCGGGGGGAGCAGAGGGCGGGCGGGCGCGGGATTTTTCTCTTGAATTTTTTAATTCGAAAAAAGTGTGTCCGCTCGCGCAGGATGGTCGCTCGCTTCGCTTGGGTTTTTTGGGATTTGGGCGCGCCGCCGCCGGCGCGGCAAGGTTGACCTCGGGCCCGCGTAACAGCGGGTGGAGCCTTCAAAATGACATTTCACTGCTGCTTTTCCGCTGCCGCTGTGTTCCATCCGTGTCCGGGTGAATCGATTTTGGAAATAAAGGAGAACTTGGAATTTGAAATGTACTGCTAGTTGCCAAATATGAAACAACAGTTACAACATATGAGGGCATCTTCAAAAGTACTACTTTAATAAATTATATCTCTCATGGGAGGGACAATCTAAACATATAAATCAACGCAAATAGTAATAAAATATGATAAGAAATGTGATGAAAATAATATAAAATTGTTAGAGAATTTAAGGGGCCGCTCCAACGGGCTATTAGATTCTATCTGAAATTGCACTGTATCTGCTGTTAGATTTTCTAAGTCATTTAATAAAAAATAAGAAAAATAAAAACACGATTATATCATCACGGACAATACAAAAGAATAAGGAGAAAAATAAAAGGTAAAAAAAGCCAAAAAAACCGAAATTAAGAAATCGATGTGTTCCAAGTGGCTTCTGAAAACTAGAAGCTGAAGGCTTTGCTCATTTGGGCTTTTTTGTAGCTTATGGCTGAAAAGCACTGTAGCTGGCTGAAAAAACACTATAGCTGACAGATGCTTATTTAGCATAATTAAATTTAAAAAATTTTAAAAATAGAAAAAACATATTAGCCCATCACGTATAATGCAAACAAATACGGGGAAAAAAGAACCGACAAGAAAGCTAAAAAAAGCCAAAAGTTCAGAAAAAGACGAAATTTGTGAATAGTGAAAAATAATCCAGAAGCCAGAACCTGAAGCCGAAACGATCACAGCCTTAAGCCATTTGGAGCAAAACCTAATTTTAGATAAGAACTGTTAAAATGTTATTTCTAGTACTGTTATTAGGTGAGGCGAAAACCTTAGAAACGATATTAAGAGATAGCCTATTATATATGCCCTCATAGAAACAAATGATCGGAGTGATGATGGAGAAAACAAATATTATAATCTTGACAGTATAGCGTAATTAATTGCATTTTAATCGGTTGTCTTAAGCATTAGTCAATATTCTAAAAAACATATTTATCGTATTTTAAAAAATGCCATGATTAACGAATATACCGTACAAACACCTCTACCACCAAACATACCTTGATCCTTGTTGCCAAGGCCCCGCTCAAAACAGCTTAGACTTCTGGTTTCTGACTTATTTTTCACTATTCAATACTTTTGTCTTTTTCTGATTTTTTGCGCTTTTTTGTCGGTTCTTTTTCCCGTATTCATTTGTACTGTCCGTGATGGGCTAACCTATTTTTTTTATTTTTAAATTTAATTACACCAAATAAGCCACCATGAGTTACAGTGCAATTTCAGCCATCTGCAGTGCTTTTCAACCATAAGCTATTTAAAAAACCATTTTGAGCACCCCACTGTCATGTTGTCTTCATCCTCATTGCCAACCGAAGACATCACCAGATGCCCTCCATTGATCGCTCTCCCTTCTCCTTCCCCCTCACCAGCTTCCTTCTCCTTAGTATGGCGTCCTATGTAGATAGAGTTGGAGGAAACCTATCATCGTCGCCATTCTTGCACCACTGTGGCCGGCGAGCAAGAGGACATATTGGGTGACCCTTTCTAACAAGGTTGTCTCACGTGTCTGGTGTCACTGGAATACTAGTATATTGTCCGTGCGTTGCAACGAAATCCCAAACAAAGATGATTTATAAATATAAGGATCCTAAACCATACAATAAATATCAATATCAGTAAAACAACTATGTGCATTTTCACTCACTGCATTTTTTCAGTGCTACCTCTTAACAAAATTTCAGAATATTCCCTGCAACGCAAAAGAGGGCGTTTTGTGAGGAGGGTGGGGGCCCATACGTCAGCTAGCTTTTTTCTGAGAAGGGGTGGGAGAGGACGGACCAACCACCAACTCCTTCTTTTATAATAGTAAAGATATGTTTACATAGGCCTTAATGTGTCACAATTACTTTAGAAACTCATTGGAAATTGACGAGAGAAAATAGAGAGAATTGCCCAGACAAGTATTTAGATTATAGAAAACTTTTATGCAAAATTGGCTTTACAACATCGCAAACATGTGGCGTTTACTAAAAGGACACCAGGAAATCAATAGGCCATTGATGAACAGCACAATTTTTGAATTAAATCTTATGTCCCAATAAAACCTCCCTCATCCAAACAAGAGAAAATCAACGGGCCATTGATGAATACTAATATGGCCCTTTACCGTGTGCTTAGCCTCCTAGTACTATTTCTACGTTTGGACTCCGTTTACCCAAAGTAGGAATCTCCAAAGCTGTGAAAAAAACAAGGGGGCAAAAAAAAAAGACCCTCTTAAACCAAGATGTAGCCATTGCAGCAAGGAGGGGTCAAGAAAAATAGGTTATATTCCTTTCAATTTTATGGTTTATGGCTTCCCCCGACAAACAAACGGGACGGTTTCTTCGCCGTCTTTTTAAAACAACTTATTGGTATTCGGTTAATTCGCACAAACGCTCACTTTAAGGACAAAAATTGATGAGGACATCTCTACTATGTATTTACCTTCCACTCCAAGGGTGCATGATAAAGCTAGTAATGAGGCTCCAACAGGTTCTATGACAAGAGTAAGAGCTAAGCTGCTATAACAATAGGTGTTTTTGTTTCTTAGAGAATTCCCTATTGTTTTAGATGAGAATGGTATACTACCTAATACAAATACATTGTGTGTTCTTAGATTTGAAGCAATGAAAGAACAAGGAGGGAAGAGCCAACTAGCTAGCCCCAAGGAGAAAGAGAGCTATGCGATCACAACGGAGGAGGCACATGCGGTCACATGTCAAAAGGAGGGGAAGCTCCACGCAACCCAAGACTCTAGAAGAGGCCCATACGCCACGCGACCAAGGCGATAAACTTAACCTATCAATTGAGGAGTTTGTGGGCCTGCGTTCCAATGATGGGCTGAGATTATTTAATTCAGCCATGTAACTAGTTAGTGTTCAATTCCGAATTGCTTTAGGACTCGTATACCAAATTGAACTCGGCCTTAGGCCCAAGTGTGTGCGTGCGTGAGGTTAGGGTTGGCTTTAAGTAGCCGCCACCACCCTCCATTATGTTCAGACCACCTTTGATAATAGATTGATTCAGAAAATTACTCTTGTTCTTCTGTTGGTTGAACTAACTTGAGGGAAGAATTAGAAGTTCATCGAAATTAAGATCGTTCAACCTTTCCGCTGGAAGTTGAGAGCGTGATAGAACTTCATCTGGTGGTCGTGAAGTTCGGCACGTGTGATTGGGTGAATTATAGAGTGCTAACTCTTGCATTGGCAACGGGGGATTACTACGGTTCTTCAATTCCACGTGAGTATCTTGATCCTACGTCGAGAAGATCGGACGACCCCGTATCAAAAATCATCAGACGCAACCCCCCCAATGCGGGAAGGGATCACAACTTGTTAGATGTAGGGAGGAATCTACATCGGCTCTAAATCTACTTGACCTCAAAGCCATCATTATTGTTGACGACTGAAGATGTCATCTCCAAAGTCACTGCCTCCAGATCCATAGGTTGTCACTACCACCCCATTGTCATCTTAGGGTGTGTTTGATTGGATGAACCATGACATACTTGTATGGGACGGTCATGGATATACCCTTATCCCTGTGTGTTGGTTGAGTGAATAGAACCAATTTGTCCTGAATGGAGTGGTAAAAACATTCCCACGAGATGTTGAACCATTCCATTCGCCAAGATCAACTGAACGATGAGGTACAGGAGCCTCGTTCACTCGTGTCACGTCCACTCACCCCTCTCTCTTTCTCACGTGTGTGCAAGAGCTTGATGCTACCTCTCCTTCCCACCTTCCTCCTCTACTGCCGATGCCGCCAATCATCCCAACTCTACTGGTCTAATGCACACTGCCTCCTCCTCATAAGGTGGCACCAAGCACGCGGCGCAGGGACAGTCAGAGCAGAGGCAGGTGCGTGACAGTGCACGACAACAGGGCTTGGGGAGGAATTGGGGTGGTGGTGGCAGGGAGGGAGATGGGCACAATTAGGGAAAACATAAGCATGAAGGGGTGGAGAGGAGCTTATTAGAGTGGCCAAAGATGGCGAGGAGGAGCCGAGGTGGCTAGCGACGTGAGCCAGGGGGCGGCATAGTGAGACCGTCGTGGGGGGAGCATACGGGCAAGGAGGAGCTGAAATTGGTGGTGGGGAAGAAAGAAGGAGGTGCAAGGATGCTCTAGGAGAGAGGAACCAAAGAGGAGCTCGACGGAGGGGAGAGGGTGGTGGTTGCGGTGATTTTTGGCCGGAGGTGAACAAGAAGGTGGCGTCGGCCCTCCTATGTGTGGAATTCCAAATTGAGTGAGGGGGGAAGCGATTGGGAGTGTGGAACACACTCTTAACGCAGTTTGATTGGGGGAGGAAGTCACCGGGTTGGCTGGAACGGCGAGGTGGACACGGCAGCCAACGTGGTATAGCGCGACATCACGAGTTGGAGTCGAGCTCGAGGAAGAGTTAATGGTGTGGGGGTTTGAGAAAGGAGACATGGGAGGCAAGAGGCAACGTAGTATGGCGTGGGCTGTGCATAGCAATCTTGCCACAAAGCACGACATGGTGGCAAGGGCGTGCATGACGTGACTCGCGGAGGGTGCGATTCGTGCAGTGTGGGTTAGGGTGACACAACTCATTCAACTTCACCCCTCAAACCAAACACCATCTTGAACCATCTAGGGTCATCTCATCCAAGCAACCAAATAAATTTGTGTATTATCTCATCCCACTAACCAAACAGTATACTTATACCATCGCATCTAAGATTATCCCATCCATCCTGCACTATCTCATTCTATTTACTCGTTCACCTAACCAAACACATCGTGAGTCATCACCTCCTGCCCTTTCATCATATCTCTCCTTTTCTTTTCCACCTCCGTCGTCGTCTTTGCCGTCAAGATTTGCTGCAGCCACCGACGGTTCAGAGGGAGAGTTTGGTGAGAACGAGAGGGGGTATGGGAGATGTGGTGAGAGAAGGGGCTGCGTGACATTTAATTTAATTTAGCTTTTGAGACCCATGTGTAAGGTGGGAAGAGAAGCTAGCACCAGAGAAAATTTTGCTTACACCGTGTGACAGGTAAGACATTGGGGATGCCCTTAGTACCATGGCATTTCCCATGGAAAGCCAAACCAGATAGGAAACCTCAATGCTGAAGCTGTCCCTGCAAGAACTAAACTCGGCTACTCAAAAGAATCTTCACTACATGGCTGAACTAGCGCGAAAAAATATGTCTATTGACAGTCCGGAGTCCTGGTGCATAGGTCATATTTGAACAGATTCTACAATGGAATGTCTAATTCTAGGGTGATTTATGCTTTCTTAATTATATCACATTTTTGAACCATTGGATAAATCTAGAATCAGAAGCATGCATCTTAAAGCTAATCCAAAGGTTAAGAAAAATCAACTTAAAAGCTAACAAAAAGTCAGATAACTTACGAAAAACAAATCCTGATATACAATTGCATTATTCTAGTATACGCCGAATGGCCGGAAATATAGCACGGAGAACTTACCATGTTGAATAGCAGTGTCATGCTCTCTACAGTTATGCTCATCAAAAGCAGCCTACCTTCATGGAAAACATTATGACAGCACGGTATTCACGTTGAAGAACTTTGATAAGGCTCGACAATATAACAGCATTAAGCTGGAAAACATTGACCAAATACATACAAACTAGACTACAGGGAGGTCTATCCACATTGCTACCACAAGATTAACAGCAAGTTCTTTTTTACACCGCACAATATAAAAGGAAGAAATTTAAAAAAAATGTTCGCATCAATATTTAACACTAACTTTAAACCCGAATGGCTGTTTCCTGACTTTACAAGAATTACAACAGGAACTATGGCTCAGAGCTCCCTGATTGAGAGCACCATTTTTGACATGGAATGCAGTGTAACTGCCACCTCGGCCACTTCTCGGCCAGAGCATTTCCATTCTCTTCGGTGAAGAATCTCAATAAGCCGGTAAAGCATTCTCAAACAACATGATCATCGCCACTGGGGAAAGACCCCACATCGCTCGATATTCTCAGAAGCTGCACTAACTCTAACCGGTACTCCAGACCTCGGATGTAGTGACCCAATAGCATGCACCTGAACAGCACAAAAAACAAAAGGTCAATGGCTATGATACGAACAAACAACGCCAAGCAAACAAGGCCTCGTGAGTCTGCTTGTATTACCAGAATAGCAAACGTGCAAGATAGTCACGGGGAACAGATATCAGGGGCTGAAAATGAAACGGGAGGGAAGTGTTCTCCACAAGCTCCGCACAGTCATTGTCCTCACTCCCAGATATTAGGATACCCCCAGCAGCATTCTCTAGAGGCGGAGGAGATTCTGAGTGTATCTTGGGGGAAAGAGTAGCAAGCAAACCATGCACAACAGAGTGAATAGCCTTTTGCACACCGGGACAGGTGGACTCGGAGAGTTCAGCAACCTGTGCAAAGCAGCCAGTAACTAGTTAACCCACTGAACAGAAAGCAAACCTAAGACCAATGTCCTAATTTTGTCTGTTGGTTGGGATTTGTATTACTTAATTTTGTTTGTTGGTTGAGATTTGTATTAAGAACAATTAATCACCATTAAGCAGTTAATGCAACACGAAATGAGTTTTACATGAACCAAGAGAACATACTTTCTCTGGTGTTAGGGATCTTAAATAGTCCAGCAAATCATTTTTTTCTTCTCCAACGAACTTTTGCATTTGCAGGGCCGAATTTTTCCTCCTCAGGTCATGCAATTCCTGTAAGATTAAAAAAGCAATAAGCCTTAAAGCTTGAATATAACAGGCACAATGCAATGCATATTGTCTGCAAAATTATCAAATAAGAAATTTACATCAACAGATGCAAAAAGTGGTGACCATAATGCACATCAAATCTCAGTAGGACAAAGCAAAAATCAAGTAAACAATGACTTCTTTAGGACGTTTTGAATAAGATTTCAGTTTGCTAGTTCAATTCAAAACTGTAAAAGTAGAAGAGTAAACCACAAATTTGCAATCAACTTGTAAAGTTGTAATGACCGCAGAAGAAAATGCAAGTGCCTGACAAGTTACATATATGTTGGGCAAATTTTGGTATTTGACTCTTCTCATTTATGAACAGGACCTGGGAGGCTGGGAGCTGAACCAAATAATGGCAAATATCCACAAACAAAAAGACAATTCTTGCAAGATTGCATTGTCAGGAAGATCAACAATGATGGTAACAATAACCAACAAACCAAAAGTAGTTTATTCACCATTATTTGAAAATACACAATCAGGGCATCTAGTATGGGACTGCTATTGCCTTTTTCATGGCATCCAAACGAGATTGCAACCAAATAATGTACTCTTCCACTTGAGGTGTTAAGTTACCTAGCTCTTCTCCCATACTTTCACATAATAATTCTTCATCATTTTTCCCAGTGTCCTGGGGCATGTCTTCTTCTGATAATCCGAAGATCGTAACAGGCCTACCCAAATTGATATTATGATGATTATCTTCAGAGATGTCTCTTTACTGACATTCAGCATCTTCTTCAGAAAGTTCTAGGTTTCTTTCAAAAGAGAGTCTGTATTCAGCACTACGTAGAGTATACCTGGAACGAGAAATGAAGTAAGTACAAAAGCTTCCTAGCGCATGCATACATGTGCACTGTGTTTGCAAGACAAATCATTACTATTATAAAAAAACGAGTTGGTGGTTGTACGTCCCTTCTCCTCCAACCGCCACATTCTCAACTTCTCACCACTTTCCACATTTTAATTGATCAAAATAGCCTTCTTCTATATCATGATTATCTATATATTTAATAAATTTCGTTGCAACGCACGAGCAGGTGACTAGTATTAATTAAAGAAACACTTCACAAGCAAACAAAAACTACAAACAATTTGTCCAAACTTTCTTGTTCAGAATACTCATAATAAATTTATAAAATAACACATTGCTTCTTGCTATCTCAGCTATTCTATTGATCTGTTATATAGTTATCATGAAAAAATATATACAACAACAGTTATCACATGGGAGATAGGTCCTTATCATTAAATAAATACATATGTCAGGATTCCAAGGCAAAGTTTGGAAGAACCAAAATTTAAAACATTGTCAAGCACGCAGCTATCAGTTTGCAGTAAAAAACGGAGGGCGGCAGGTAGCTAACATAGTAATTTTCATTTACTCCTTTATGAAACAGTGAAAATTGCAGTGACTTAACAACCAAGTCAAAGGCGCTATCAAGCAAAATAAATATGGGAAGTGCCTTCCAACCTTTAAGAAAACGAGCCCAAGAAATCAATATCAACCACACCAAACAACTAACCAAGCAGAACGGACGAACCTCTACACATTGAAAAAACAGTAAACAGCAAACATTTCATAGACTTCAACAAACAGATTGATGCGGATTGATGCACTAATATCCCTTTAAGGGTATGCTCAAGCTGCAAACCTAAGCAATATTTGATTTTATCCAAATCTTTCATTTCGAACTCTGACTCCAAGTAAGAGCTTACTTCCTTTATATCTTCTAAGATTCCGATGATATTCAGATCATCTATATATACTAAGGTTATACAAAATCCATTCTCAAATCGTCGTATAAATACGCAGGGACAATCCTCATTGTTCATGTAGCCTTTCTTGCATAGAAAGTCACTTAAGCGATTATACCACATTCTGTCTGATTGCTTAAGTCCATACAATGATTTTTTGAGTTTCACACTATATAAGTTTCTATTTGCTCTGTCTTGGTTTGGAACAGGGATACCTTCAGGCACCTTCATATAAATGTCCAAATCTAAATTCCTGTAAAGGTATGCAGTTACCACATCCATAAATTTCATTTCTCAATTCAGGTTTACTGTCATGGAGATTAAATATCTAAAGGTAATGCCACTCGTGACTGGGGAATAAGTTTCTTCATAATCAACTCCTGGATGTTGAGTGAAATTTTGTACAACAAGCCTTGATTTATATCTTACAACTTTATATTTCTCATTTCTCTTTTGAACAAATACCCATTTATACCCTACGGGGTGCACATGGGGAGGCGTGTGAATTATAGGCCCAACACATCTCTTTTATTCAAAGATAATAATTCAGTTTCTATTGCCTTTTTCCAATCCCCCCAATCTGATCTTTTCTTACATTCAGCGAGCGATACAGGCTCTGGATCAAGATCAATGAGTGTGTCAATTTTCTTTGCAAAATAAATATCAACATTGGCTGTTGTCCTATTCATAGATTATCCCGTGTGCACATAGTTTATAGCTATTTCATCATGAGTTAATTCTTCTTGTGCTTCTACCTACTCACTGTTCCTTCCAGTTGTGAGGGTAAGTCCCTTTAGTTTTTCAGCTCTGATGTGTGTTCGTTTCTTCAATCTACAGTGCAATCAATATCACTCTTTTGCACAAATCTACCGATCGGTTTGGATGGCGACTCCAAGTTTGCTCGCGGTGGATTTGGAGCGGATTTGTGTTGGTGATATGCCCTAGAGGCAACATGGAGATGTTGAATATATCACATACTATGTTTATGATACATTGCTTTGTTTCTTGAAATAGACATTATCATTATTGATCAATGAGTATGTGACTTATTCATGAGACTCTTAATACTAAAATGTTGCTATTTCTAAATGATCCCTGATCATATATCATATGAGGAACAAATATGATTCAAAGATCAGCATATGTATTGATTGATGATCATGTCTCATGGATCATGGTATGGTGATACCAAATCAATAATATGGACATGTGTTAGTGAACATATGTTGGATAGACCCGCCATGAGACACTGCAGAGATTCCATGTGTCATCAGTTGGTCTCAAGTAGTGTTTATGTAGAATCCTTATACTTGAGATCATCATGGTTCCCAACATGCGTAGTAACTTATTTTGGGACTACTAAACACTACTCCGTAACTGGGTAGTCATAAAAGTAGTCTTCGGGTTTGCCATGAAACATGTAGTGGGATGTGAATGATCAAGATAGAATTTGCCCCTCCTTGTGGGAGAGATATCTCTGGGCCCCTCGATGTAATGGATTATGAAAGTGTATGGCCATGCCAAGGTGATTGAGGAGTCAATCACAAGTTTATAATCCATCACGGAATCGAGAGAGTGATTGAGCTATTAAGAGGATGACACAGGTCTCGCCTTGAGCTCAATCTATATCGTGAGGCAAAGGGATTCGTATATGAGAACATTACAGGTTCAACCGATATGATCTTTACGTATACTTTGGGGTTAATATATCTTACTAGACGCCGCTATTAACAGGGTGACCGGAAAGGCGTTTGCGGGTCGCGACCAAGTATACGTGAACTTACAGGGTCGCACACTTAACGGGTTGGAACACTAATTCGAATGTGATTCGGATGTGGGCTCAATTCGGATAGAGATCCGGATAGACTCTTATTGGGCCTCGGTCCACGAGGCCCAAGTGAGGAGGTTTATATATGGGCGAGGGAGGGTGCATGCTTCGGTAATCCCGAGCCAAACCCTAGCCGCCGCGAGTCTTTGGTACATGGCGATCGGCGTTCCACCCGGGCGTGTGATCTTGGTGGAGGCGCTGCTCGTTGCGGCGTTGATCGGCATCAACAACCTCTGATTGGATCGCGCTCGTGGTGTGGTTGATCGCGTGGAGGAGACAATCTGTTCGGGACGATCGGCTACTTCCACTACTACCTCGATGCGCGTGGTTGGATCGGCTTCTCCAACTCTTTTTCCGCTGCGCTGAGCGTCTAGTGGTAACGATCCATGATCCCTCGTTAAGCATGATGTCCTTGTGTGCGCGGTAGAAAAGTTTTGTTTTCTGTTTTCGTAGCCTACGCGCATTCCTTTAATTTGCACTGTAGAAAATAATCTAGAAAGTAAACTTTGTGGAATTTAAAGCGATCTAGATATAGATAATTCAATCTATGAGTGCTTCAATGATTACCTTTGATCCACTAGAGCGATTCGTGTTGATAACGTGTTGAGGAACCATCGCTGGCAAGTCCAGTCCGATCATTTCCAACTATGCAAAAGAGATGATCAAACACAGGTAATGCAAATAATAAATTGAACACACAAAGAGATTGGGGAGAACTCCTATCTTTCTTGATTCCTTTCTTCTTCACAAGTACAAATTTACAATGATTGAGACCCCCCTATTTATAGACTAAGTGGAGGAGTACCTACTAATAGGCTAGGCTTATAGACCCAGGCCCAAGTTTCCCAATAGGTTATTCCTTCCCTCGCAGTCGGGTGTGGTGGTGATAGGCTTCTTTAGCTCTTTCGTTCATTCGCGTGTGTGGGTGTGGTGTGGGTAGCAAAGCTAGACTCGGATTCTTACCTCACCTACACCAGCATAACCCTCGCTTATGTGTGGGCAATCTGGGGGAACTCATGGATGCTCGCGGTTGGCCCCGGTGTGTGTGGGTCAAGCTAGAACGGATTTGCGTGGAAGGCACTATCCATCTGTTCCTCCACATGAGCACGCTCGGCCTGGCCCATTGGGGACGTTTGTATCCCGCTCAAGCATTTTTCTCCTTGCTAGGCATGTTTAAAACTAAAGTGCTATGTAGCATTAGACTGATTTTAGATAGAAATTAGTCAAAATTCAATCATTCAATTTGCACCAAGATTCGTGCTTCCACCTACCTCTATCTCCATTTTCGGTGAAGATCTGGTGAGGCTCCCCATCACCTTCTTCTTCGGCCAATGTCACTGTCACTGTCTTCAACGGAGGCGCTAAGTCAAGGTTCACCAGTTAGGGCTAGAGTTCACCGGTAGCCACTGGGATAAGAGGGGTGACGGGGTGACTATGCGCCAATGACAGGTGATAGAGGCGGTGGTGCGTCGAGGTGGTGGCAGTGGCACGCCTTGGCGTGGGATTGGAGGAGGGCGGTGGAGGTGACAGGGGCGACAAGAGCGGACGAGTAGTTAGGAGGTGGTAGGCGGTGTTGGTGAATTTGGCAGCAGTAGTTGCTGGAGACAGGGAATAAGGAGATGGTGGGATAGGTGAGCGCCGTCGACGAAGGAAGAGCAGCTGGTAGCGGTGGCGGGGTAGGCGGGCAAAGCCGGCAGAGGAAGAGGAGGCAGTAGCATAGAGGAGATGTGGGGGAGCGTAGTAGAGCACCAATTATCTTGGCTGGCGTCGGCAAGGTAGCGACGAAAGTGGATGAGCTAGGGAAGCAAGCGGCGCCACCACATGAAGCTATTTCCTGTTTCAAATGAAATTGATCAAAGTTGCTGACAGCTCCAAAAAAATTATATGGAATTTGTAAGGCACACATATTTAGAACCTAGTACTATTGTACTACATAGGTGACTAATTGTGTAACATCTCGGCTTAACAAAAATCCAAAATGTCACTCACAATTGCAACCAATTTAAACTATTAATTAAACACTACCAACAGCTAGGCTACGAAAATAGCCAAACAACATAATCATAAATAGAAATTTTAGTAACACAGGAACCGATAAATTGATCTTAAGATGAACTAAATAATCAATATGATGAATCAATAATAGAGCTAAACCAAGGAACTCAACAAGTGGCAACATTGTAACATCATAAGGAGTTAAAGGAAATCATTAATTATATAAGGATTCTATGGATAGTCTAAATTAATTATGATAATAAATTATTGATCACTAGGTAAAGGGAAGAACTACAAAAGTGTAAGATCTCATGTTCTACTTCCACCCCATGCATGTCGCCTTCAACGTTCATCTAAAACAACAACACAAAAAGGGTGAGTCCAAGACTCAGTAAGTATACAATAAAATAATAAATAAGGTAAGCATCATTTTAACATTTCATCTTCATTCACCATTATCTCAATATCATATATTCATTTTCATCAAGGTTATACATATGTCTCATTTTCCCAATTCTCTTTTCATGAATGCAATGCACATGTCTCAACTTCTCTTTGTTTATACCGGTATAGCTGAGTATTCACCCATCAATGAATCACCCTCGCCCTATCCTTTTTTATATAGGGTCTCAACTCCACTCCTGTGGAATGCCTACCAAAGTAGGTTTTGCCCCACTTTCATGTGGTGGCTCTAGAGGACCAGACAGGTCACCTTTTTGTAACATGAATGTCAATATATAATGCAATGATTATATCATTCATTAAGTAATTATCAGAATCAATCATTGACATAATCATCATTTTAACCATAAACATATGAGTGATATAAGAACAAGTATCATCATATAAACCATCATGGCAAATAATTTATTAAACAAAGCAAACAACCTCAAACACTCGAATACCATTCTACCATACACTTGTCTTTCTAGGTGCGATGACTGGGTTGATTAGAAGATAATACCAACCCTGAAGCTACTCCTTCTACAGTAAATACCCAAACTTAATACAAGTCACAGAAGTACAAGACAATAATTAATCAACAATGCTCTTACATGGTTCCTAAATCCATAAATCTCTCCCTTTCTCGAACAGTCACCCTTGCTGTTCTGGTACTAAAAGCAACATAATTTGGGACTCACAATCCATATTCTAGCAAACAATACCAGTTCTAAAATCTGCACAAAATTTCCTACAACCTCTTAGTTGGCCACATGCCCAGATTAAATCATCTAACCCCTTCCCCATTTTTTAACACAGAAGACAGATATGTCATCTTCTGGATAGCAGACTCAATATTTTATATCTATTAATCTACTCATGAAACTATAGTAAACCATGCCATTTTTAGAAACTACAAAAAGTTATCTACCACTTTCTTGTTATGCCAAAAATTTGATTATGTTATCTAGTCAGTCAAACTAATAATTTCCAACGACTGTCCAATAGTAACTAGTTCTTGACACCAGTCTTCCAAAATTTATAATTTCTATTATACCAGTCCAAAATTCATGTTCTTGAATTATCTGAAATCCTTAAAAAATTACCTACACTTTTCATGTAGACCAAATAGCCTAATTACTCAATTTACTATTTTAATATACTGTTCATTCCAGTGCTGCCAATTGACTACAATTCCCTAGACAACAAGCTTACAAAATTAGAACTCAAAATTTAACCTTCCAATTGACATGATTATATATTTAACCTTCCAATTGACATGATTAAATATTCTACAAAAAGCTAGCAATATACTTTACAACTAGCTAGTAGATGACATTATCCACTTATGTCCATACAGTAACCAAAAATCATAGTAGAACAATATAATAAATTAACCGATCTACTAATCAATCTCTTGATGAATATTTGCTAATTCCCTCTCTAATCTTGACTTTAATCTCTAATAAAATTAGCAAAATAGAGGAGAAACATTTAGGCTATTACCTCGATGAAGAACACCAAAACAACGATCTTTTTCTCAATTTTCCTTCCCTTCTACCTCCCGATCCTTCCCTAGATGCTTTTCCCCATGTTTCCTCCTAGCTGGCGCATTAACACCGTGACACCAGCCGATCACACAGTAACCAAGCGATGCCCTCACACGTGGGAGTGCTAGCGTTAGCGCATGGCTGGCATTGCTAGCGGTGCAAACAGGCAACGACACAGCAGCTGAGCGCGTGTGCATGTGGTAGCCGGGCAGTGCCACTCTTGCTGGAGTGCACAATAGCATGCATGCTGGCGCAGTAGCTTGCACGTGCATGGCGACAAGCAGGGGAGGAGCCACCGGGTGGGCTTCATGAGGTTTCAACCCACCCTCTGGCCCATCCCAAACACCTTCCAAGCTAGGCCGACTAGGTAGGGCAGCATAAGTGTATCCACCCCAAGTGGAGAGCAGAATCAGAAGGGAGGTTGATGGACCATGTGGAGGTGACCCTGAGTGTGTGATGAGTAATTAACATCGGTTTTACGAAAGTCGAGTTTGGTTTGTGAGAAAGTCAAGTTTGGCTTGTGAGGTTTGAGCCTTATCATTGCGTGGTGCAATCAGTTCGGTCGGACTTGGTCAAACTTGGTCGTATGGGTTTAGGATGCTTAGTCTCTTGATTCGACAGGTTTGGGCTGTTACTTGCTTAAGATTACTCTTAATGCTTTGTTGATTACATGTTATCGAGCGGTGCTATGTGATGTGTTTCTTGTCTGTAATGGCTGCAGGACGTCGAGGCGAAGTCGTGGCGAGGCACGGAGGACCGGACTAGGCGCAGGTGGTGCCGAGGTCAGAACGGTCGAGGTGTGCCGAAGACGGCGAGGGCTCGGGGTAGCTGCGAGGCTTGAACGGCAAGAAAGGTGGAAGCTTCCTGGAAGGTGCACGAGGGGCGTTTTGGGGAATACGCAAAGCTGCACTAAAGGAAGCGGATTATGGATAAAGCATTGGAGTTGTTGTGGCTTCATGGGCAAAGCAAATTTCAAACCCATTAGTGGGAGACTATAAAAGGAGGGTGTCTCCTGCATGGTCTTCATGATTTTGGGAAAGAGTTAAGGCTTTTGCTTTGTGTCTTTAGTTGGTGAGAGTTGGTAGGAGAGGGCAGAGCTTCGTTGGTTTTCACTGTTTCCCTGTAGATGTTCTTGAGGGAGGATGTAGTGAGCTCTTGATCATTCAAGCATGTATGGGGTTGTAGGGATGGACTGAGTTGATACTCTATGTAATCATTTATCTCTCCTCCTCAATATCAATCTGAGATGGCTTTGTTTGAGTTTGATTAAGTTCTTGAGGTCCACTGTTGATTTTTGTCCTTTGATGCTCTCTATGCTTGATTTTTGAGTTTTTGTGTTTTGGCTTGATTCTTGCTGAGGAGTGGCAAAATGAGTTGCTCTATGATGGAATTGCATTTCTAGATCCTTTGGTCATCTAGTTTCAAGAGTAATTTGATCGATTTGCAAGGATCACATGTTTAGCCTTCCTGTGTTCTTGTTCTCATTTCTAAGGTTTTGGTGTGAATTTTTATTCCCTTCATGAGATAGCATGAAACTGGGTTTCTTGAGTCCTAAGGCTATTAATTAGCTATTCTCAAAGTTTCATGAGCAAAGGTTCAAGGATTGGAGAGGAATTTGGGTTTTGGTGCTCCCTTTGTTGGTTTTCAGGTTTTTATCCCAAATCTTGATTTCTTGCTGTTGAGTTGAAATTTCTTGGTTCCAAAGGCCCCTCTGGTTATTTGGGTTATCATCCTTTTATTCTGGGCAGAGAAATCCAAAAGAAAGTCTCAAATTTCTTTGCAGTTTGAAGTTCTCAGTTTTTCTGAAATTTTCAGCCTGCTGTCTCCTCTGGATTTCGATGGGCGGTCTGACCGGAGTTCATCGGGCGGTCAGACCGGCCACTCAAGGGCGGTCAGACAGGCAGCCAGGGTGCGGTCTGACCGGCCCCTAAGTGGTGGTCTGACCGGCCCCCCTGACAGCCTGTGTTGTCTGCTGTTTTTGTTAAGTTTTGATTTCTTTGCTTGCCGTGCCTTTTCCTTTGGGTGCTTAAAGTTCCAGAGAGGTTGTTTTAACTCATTCATAGCTCTTCATAGCTATTGGAGAGGAGTTTCGTTTAGTGGAAACTTTTTGGGGATAATTTTTTTAAAGTCGACATTCACCCCCCTCTATCGCCGTTTCCGATCCAACAATTGGTATCAGAGCCGGTTAGCTCTTCCTCATAGATCTTAACCGGTCTCTAGAGCCATGGCGACAGACAAGTACTCGACCAAGCCCCCGGTCTTCGATGGGATCGATTATCCCTTCTGGAAGTGCCGGATGGAGACCTACATCCAGGCTCAGGGCTACACCATCAAGCGTAAGGTCAAGGTACAATATGTTGTTCCTGCCGATGAGAACATCAACGCTGGAAACATGCTAGATGTTGAGGCGAATACGAAGGCAAGGAACATCATAATCCAGGGGTTGAGCAGAAGCGAGTTCCATCGCATCTCTCATCTGTCGTCGGCCTTCGACATCTGGGAGACCCTCGATGCATAACATGAGGGCACCACCCAGATTAAGACGGTTCGACAGGACCAGTTCAAGCGAGATTACAACAAGTTTGAAATGCTCGCTGGCGAGTCCCTCGATGAGTGTTTTGCGCGATTCCACAAAATCTTGAGCAACCTCCGAGCGGTCAGTCTCACATACCCCGACTCGGACAACGCTCGCCAAATGCTTTCTGCTCTTGATTTGCGTGTTTGGGAAATTAAGGTGACCATAATTAAAGACACGACCGACCTCTCGACCCTGACTCTTGACGCGTTGTACTCACGCCTCAAGACTCACAAGATTGACACAGTCTCTCGTAGGTCGAAGTCGCAGTCGATGGCCTTAGTCACCGATCCCAGTTCAGCTTCTGGCTCTTCTTCTGACTTGATTGGTGGTCTCTCCCTAGCTGCTCTCTGTGATATAACTGATGATCAGTTAGAGCAGCTTCCCGAAAACCAACTCGCTCTCTTAGCCAGAAAGTTTTCCCACGCATACAAGAGAGTGAGCGATCAGAAGAGGAGTGGTCCGATCATTTGCTTCAAGTGTGGTGGCCCCAACCACATTCGGGCAAATTGCCCCAAATTGGAGAAGGGCAAGGGAGACTACGGTGGTGTGAGCAAGAATGACTACATCGACAAGAACCGCAACAAGAAGCCCTCAGCTCATGCCCAAGGCAAGAAGAAGTTCCGCGACCTTGGCAAAGCCAAGAAGCTCTTGCACCGCGTCCTCATCGCCTTCGACGACCTCGACCTCAGCGAGGTGGAGGGGTGGAGCGACGACGATGGGACGGACGAGCAAGATCCCAAGGGCGACGATGACTTCTCCGGCATGTGCTTCATGGCCATTGAGGGCGAGGTCAGCGACAGCGAGCTCTATTCCGACTCCGATGAGGTATACCCTTCCTACGATCAGCTTAATGATGCTTTTCTTAAGCTAGGTAAATTCCATACTAGATCTAGAACTAGGGTTAGCGAGTTGGAGAAGGAAGTAGAGAACTTATCACGGGAGCTTACTTCACTTAGATCTGCTCCCTCCCGTGACGATTGTGATGTATGTACTGCTCTGCTTGGTGACATGGAGAAATTAAGGACCTCTCATGATAGTTTGTCTTCTGAGCTTGACATGCTTAAGGTGGAGAATGTTAGTCTTTTGGCTGAATTAGAGATGAGTAGGATTGTTACTCCTGCATCTACTATTGTTGAGACTACATCTTGCACCTCATGTGAGGATAAAGACAATGCGTTTAGAGGTCTTTATACCATGTTGCTCGATCTGCCCGAGACTTGTGAAAGTTGTAATAATTTGAAGATGAACTTAAAACGGGCAGATCATAAAATTGCTGAATTACAAGCTTTTCTACTTGAGCCTATTGCTTCATGTGTGAATTGTCCCAAGCTTACTGCTGAACCTGAATCTGTCTCCAAACAGTTTTAAGAATTAGTTGATGATAACAACAGATTGGCTCAATATGCTTCTAAGGACCCTGTTAGGAAAACTTAATGCCAAAATTTGACTTAGGATAATTAAATTAAAACCAAAATTTGACAACATTGGTGCACAGTAGGTTAGCTTCCGTTAGCTTGTTTCATTGTTAATGACTGTTGAGTTGTTGCTTATTTAAGCATGGTATGATGGATACTATTGTGCTTGAGCTAAGTTGTTAGTTGTTCTTTTTGGTGATCAGTAATGGCGAGAGGTAGAGACTGTCGATGTGGTGGAGGCTGCGGCTATGGTCGTGGGCATGGTCCGACGGTGCCCCCACCCTTGTCTGAGTAGGTCGTTGGAGAGGCAAGTGAGGAGATCGCTTCGGTTGCTCAACTAGTTGATGGTGCTTAGGCAGCGTCGGCCACCCTGTTGCAGGACCTTCAGAGGGAGGTTCAAGCACTTCGTTAGCAAGTACAAGCAGCTCCTCCAGCTGCATGTGCACCTGATTCTAGCACTGGTGCTGCGCCAGCTCCATCGGAGGCAAGGATGATCCTTTGTTAGTGGATATCCTTCTGTTTGGACACTTTTGATCGATCGGGTAAATAGGTCCAACCATCAGATTGGCTTCGTTACATGAAAAGGCAGTGCCTCAGATCACTCCACCTAGCAATTCATTACATATAGTGATGAACAATTTAGAAACTTCTATTGTAATAATTGGATAATTTGTGATTTCCCTTAGTTTCTTATATTTATAATATTGCTACTTGATGCGCCGTTTAGTTTAGACTTATTTATGACTTATTTTAGCAATTATTTGGTTCATCTTAAGTTCAAGTTCTAGTATATCATGTTGCTAAAATTTACTTTAGTATTTTGTTGAATGTTATTCTTGAAGTCTAGTTATTGGTAATACTTGATTATTGATTGAAGTTAGTAGCGTTAGTAGTTGTATGTGATATCTTAAGATTTTGTTAAGCCGGAGCATACACCAACACTGAGTTACATAATCATACCTTTCGCCATATTTGTACATGTAGGGAGTCCTAGAGAGGGGTTTTTTTTGAAACTGGAGAGAGTCCTAAAGAGTAACAACATGACAAAACCTTTTTTTCATTCACCCAGATTCCAAAGCTGTTCTTCCACTAATGACTTTTGGTTGTTAGACCATGTGGCTAGGTTTAGGATATTTTGGTGATGAATAATTGACAATGGTTAATTTGTTATGATGAATAATTGGTGATTTCGTTTAGCGGTGTTATGCGAGTTGTGTTGCGTGTGTGCGGACTGATGTTGGCCAAGTTGAGACGAACTTGTGCCGGAAGAATGTTCTTTGGTCTTTGCATGTGCAGGTTGAGCATGGAGGCGATCATGGTCGGTGGCGAGGTGAACCGGAACTAGGATGGGAGATCGAGGTTCGAGCGGTCAAGGAGGTCACGAGATGATCGGGCTCATGCTTGGGGCGCATGAAGATCGAAGGTGGATGATACGTGGAGAAGCTACGGAGGTGCGGTCTGGAGGCTTCGATCGTGGCGTGTTAGAAAAGTCGTGAGTGTGAAAAACCTGTGTTAGGAAGGGTTTCGGGTCCCTTGAAAATTAGTGGGCCAAAAGTCTAGTTGAGGTAAAAAGGCCCAGGCCTAGTTGGAGTTGGATTAGGATTCGAAGTTCTAGTTGGAGTTGGATTAGGATTCGAAGTCCTAGTTGGAGTTGGATTAGGATTCTAAGTCCTAGTTGGAGTTGGATTAGGGTTCTAAGTCCTAGTTGGAGTTGGATTAGGATTCTATATCCTAGTTGGAGTTGGATTAGAATTCTAAGTCCTAGTTGGAGTTGGATTAGGATTCTAAGTCCTAGTTGGAGTTGGGCTGTGTGTGTATATATATGCATGCGGTGGCATGGCAAGAGTTGTACCGAGGAGCCGTGGAGGAAAAATACGCGTGAGGGAAAAAGAGAAGGCGTTGTTTTGAAGACGCGAGGTACGAGCGAATAGAAGAGTTTGCGGCGGATTCACGTAAATGAATTGAGGAGATTGATGGATGAACAGTGTTCATCTTTTTGAATAAAAGTTTGTAAGTTTTTTTAATTCGCATCTATTATCCTTTTTCTAGGTTTTTGATTCCTATAAATTCTGCATGCATTGATCTATGTCTAGGTATTTTTGTTGCTTGCATACATGAATTAGTTTTAATTAATAAATTGATTAGAAGATTTAAAAAAATGAGCACGCTAGCTGATCGATCGGAAGTTCGCTGCTACAGTAAATCGCTACAGTATGCTACAGTGTTTTGCTACAGTACCTCGCTACAGTAATTAGCTACAGTGCGCTACAGTGATTGCTACAGTAAATTCAGGAAAAAATATTTTTAAGTCCCTTTTGTTATTTCTGGTTTTTGCATATTAAAAGGTAGAAAATAAAAAAAGGGTTTCCGCTGTGCGTTGCAATCATTCACCCCCCCTCTGATTGCTATCAACGATCCTACAAGTGGTATCAGAGCAGGTTTATTTTTCTAATTGATCTTAACCGGTGATTAGAAAACATGTCGACGGATAGGTATTCCACAAAACCTTGTGTTTTCGATGGTGTTGATTTTCAGTATTGGAAAGCGAAGATGGAGGCATATATTCAAGCTCAAGGCTTTGCAATATGGGAGATGGTCTACAAGCCTTATCAAGTGCCCGAGAACGATGATGTGACAGCGGCGAACATGGCACATGTGGAGACAAATAGCAAGGCAAGGAACCTGATAATTCAAGGACTAGGAAGGAGTGATTTTGATCGTGTTGTGCATCTTAAATCCGCATATGAGGTATGGAAAGCATTGTGTGATTATCATGAGGGTTCATCTACTATTAAAGAGGTACGTCAAGACATGTACAAAAAGGATTACATGCGTTTTGAGATGAAACCTGGTGAATCAATAGATGATCTCTTTGCCGCTTTAATAAAATTCTTAGTAACCTACGTCTTTGTTAATGTTACTTATATCGATGCTGAAAATGCACGTCAATTACTTGGAGCATTAGATATGTCGATATGGGAGATGAAGGTTACATCCATTAGAGAATCTCTGTCATGAGTACACTTACATTAGATGTACTTTATTCTAAATTGAAAACTCATGAATTAGATGTTTTGCTAGAAAAATAATGGTAATAAATCAATTGCTTTAGCTTCACAATCTAGCAAGTCTAATGGTGATAATTCTTCTACTAGCTATGCTTTGTCTTCTTTGTCTTCACTAACCGATGAACAGCTAGAGCAACTCCCGGAAGATGTTTTGGAACTCCTCTCTACACGCTTCACAAGAGCCTTACAGAATGTGAGATCAAGAAAGAGAGGAAATTTTGGTCCTCAAAGGTGCTATGAGTGTGGTGATCTCAATCATATTCGTCCTAAATGTCCAAAGTTTCTAGCAAAATTTGCAAGGGAAGAAAATGAGAAGGAAGAAGAGATGGAGAAAGAAAAAAGGAAGAATAAAAAGAATGGTTATATAAATCGCAAGGTGGTGCATCGTGTTCTTGCAGCTCTTGAGCAAATTAATTTGAGTGATGTGGACACGGACAACGAGGATGATACTCCCAAAGGCAAGAAAGATTTAACTAGGTTGTGTCTAATGGCAAGTAGCAAAAGCTCCACCGACAATGATGATCTTGACAGCGACAACTACAATGAGGTAGAACCTTCTTATGGTGATTTAGCTAAAGCTGTTGCTAAACTTGGTACTTTGCTAGAAAAGAAAAATAAAAAGATTAAGAAATACGATACTTTGATTGAATCTCTAAATTCAGAAATTGCAAGACTTAGAGTTTTAATTCCTGATGATGAATCTTGTGAGTCCTGTCAAATTTTACATTCTGAGTTAGAGAATGCTAGGTCACTGAATGCTTTAAACATGGATCAACTTAGAGATGTAACTACTAAATTTGATGAATTAAGATTGGCACATGACTCTTGTGATGAAAAATTGAAATGTGCTAATGATGAAATTGGAAAGCTCAAGTTTAGTTCTTCTTCATGTTTACAATCAAGTATTTTAAATGCTCAATCTAAAGCTTGCTCTAAATGTGATTTGTTAGAAGCTAGACTTAGTTCATCTCAGGAAACAATTCAACAGATGCTTTATCATGAGATTTCGTCTTGCTCAAATTGTCCTAAGCTTAACACTGAAATAGAAGTTTTGACTAGACAACTTAATGATTTTACTGAAGAAGAAATATTGGCTCAATCTAGTGCTTCTAAAAATCTTGTGAATGAATCTAATAAATGCACAACGTGTCCCACTCTAGCTAAAGAGAATGAGTACCTAAAAGACACTTTAGAGAGATTTTCTTTTAGCAAGAAAAATTTGAATATGATTCTAGACAAGTCAAAAATAAGTGTGAAAAATCATGGTTTAGGATTTAATTTTGTTGAGCATGCCAAGAATAATCCTCCTAAGATTATTAAGTCTCTTGAACCTGGAAAAATTGAAGTGAAACTTGAACCAATTCAAACTGTGTTTAAATCAGCTGGCTTTGTGCAAAGTTCATCAAATAATAATGTAGGTGTTAGCTCATCATCTCAAAAGAATTCTGGTTATGTTAAATTTCATTGCACCTATTGTGGAAGAGATGGACACTTGAATGAATTTTGCTTTAGACGTGTCAAGAAAGAGAGAAAGGAAAGATTGAATGCTTTGAGACAAAAACATGCAATGTCTTTTGTTCCTAGAACTAATGTGAAAGCTATGTTTTTTTTTCATGATGGCTTTAAATCTGCTTCACATGCTAGATTGGGATTTAATTCAAATGATTCATGTTCTTTTCGGCATTCTAATCATCCACATGCACGTGATTTTGGTTCTAGCTTTGTTGCTCTGTTAGTGTGTGTGTCACGATCTGGATTCCTAAATCTTATTTTACTAACCCCAATACTGTGAGACCGATGTTTCCTGTCATGTAAGAACAGCTGACAAGGATGGAGAAGATGAGCTAAATTGGGTTCCGTTTTTTTATCATCGCTTGATTGGAACACTTGATGGTTCTTCACTCCTTTGATGGTTTGCAAGAGATTTCACTGTTTGAAAGACCATGTGGAAAAGGTAATGTTGTCTTACATCTTGTTAAATTCTCAAGTTGCTAATTTGCACATGAAATCGTTTGATACTTCTCGTTTCCCTCAATTGCGAAGTAAGTTGGGAGTATTACATCTTATGGGATTATTCTGAGGGGGAGCTTGTTGTTTAAAAATTTCGGAAGCTTTGTTTATTATCCTTGTCAAATAACTCATCAAATCCAAGTCATTGAAATCAATTGAGTAGTAGAGCTCTCTTTATCATATCTATTCATATGTTGTGTAGCTTTGATCAGGATTGTTTATAATTAAATTGCTACATTTGAATTAAAAGTATGACATGGCGGAAATACTTTGACTAGATTAATTATAGTTATTACTTTGCGATGTCCATCGAAAAGGATTAGCTTGATTGTGAGTCTTATTTTAACTCTTGATTATGAGGCTCGCATGTTTCATGTTCTAATTCTTATGATCACTCAATTTGGCATGTTATTAAAAAAAGAGAGTATATAAAGAAAAAATTGAAAAGATGTATGCTTCAAGCATGCCATGGTGAACAAAAAAAGACAAGTGCGCAAAATAAAAAGAAGTATGCTTCAAGCATGCCACCATCAAAAAAAAGGAAGAAGAAGAAAAGTATGTCATTATGAAAAGAAGTATGCTACAAGCATGCCACATGCCTAAAATTTGAGTGTGGAGCAATAAGTTGTTACATGAGACTGCTAGCCCGTCTAGAGATAAAATTTGCCTTCCTTTTAGGTTTTGACTTTTCGTTGTGATATCTCATTGTGCTCTCTATAATTGGTTTGGTCATTGTTGAGATGCCTGTCATTGATATAAATTGCTTAATCATATTGAAAATTTGTTTTAACATTGCTATGTGATATATGGCTTAATATGATCTAGATAGCTCTACTCAAAAATATGTCTTGGTTGCTTTATTAAATAAATGCACAATGACTTGGATAATCTACAAAGCTTCTTGATTTTTACTTTCATTGCTCCGTCTTAGAATTATTTTTTCTTTAAATTTTCTTGATGATTACATTGCCAAAGGGGAGAGATTTTGTGTGCTTTGCAAGAAATTAAAGAGAATTTGGGAGAATAAAATTACCTCTCTTGTGTTGAGGGGAGAGATTTGAGACTTATGGTTTAAACTGTTTTTGGCTTTAGTTCTTTACTTATATCTATTTGAAGCTAATTCATCATACAATTTTGTGGTGTTGTCAATGTATTCATCAAGGGAGATTGTTAGACCATGTGGCTAGGTTTAGGATATTTTGGTGATGAATAATTGACAATGGTTAATTTGTTATGATGAATAATTGGTGATTTCGTTTAGCGGTGTTATGCGAGTTGTGTTGCGTGTGTGCGGACTGATGTTGGCAAAGTTGAGACGAACTTGTGCTGGAAGAATGTTCTTTGGTCTTTGCATGTGCAGGTTGAGCATGGAGGCGATCATGGTCGGTGACGAGGTGAACCGGAACTAGGATGGGGAGATCTGAGGTTCAGACGGTCAAGGAGGTCACGAGATGATCGGGCTCATGCTTGGGGCGCATGAAGATCGAAGGTGGATGATACGTGGAGAAGCTACGGGAGGTGCGGTCCTGGAGGCTTCGATACGTGACGTGTTAGAAAAGTCGTGAGTGTGAAAAACCTGTGTTAGGAAGGGTTTCGGGTCCCTTGAAAATTAGTGGGCCAAAAGTCTAGTTGAGGTAAAAAGGCCCAGGCCTAGTTGGAGTTGGATTAGGATTCGAAGTCCTAGTTGGAGTTGGATTAGGATTCGAAGTCCTAGTTGGAGTTGGATTAGGATTCTAAGTCCTAGTTGGAGTTGGATTAGGGTTCTAAGTCCTAGTTGGAGTTGGATTAGGATTCTATATCCTAGTTGGAGTTGGATTAGAATTCTAAGTCCTAGTTGGAGTTGGATTAGGATTCTAAGTCCTAGTTGGAGTTGGGCTGTGTGTGTATATATATGCATGCGGTGGCATGGCAAGAGTTGTACCGAGGAGCCGTGGAGGAAAAATACGCGTGAGGGAAAAAGAGAAGGCGTTGTTTTGAAGACGCGAGGTACGAGCGAATAGAAGAGTTTGCGGCGGATTCACGTAAATGAATTGAGGAGATTGATGGATGAACAGTGTTCATCTTTTTGAATAAAAGTTTGTAAGTTTTTTAATTCGCATCTATTATCCTTTTTCTAGGTTTTTGATTCCTATAAATTCTGCATGCATTGATCTATGTCTAGGTATTTTTGTTGCTTGCATACATGAATTAGTTTTAATTAATAAATTGATTAGAAGATTTTTAAAAAAAATGAGCACGCTAGCTGATCGATCGGAAGTTCGCTGCTACAGTAAATCGCTACAGCATGCTACAGTGTTTTGCTACAGTACCTCGCTACAGTAATTAGCTACAGTGCGCTACAGTGATTGCTACAGTAAATTCAGGAAAAAATATTTTTAAGTCCCTTTTGTTATTTCTGGTTTTTGCATATTAAAAGGTAGAAAATAAAAAAAGGGTTTCCGCTATGCGTTGCAATCATTCACCCCCCTCTGATTGCTATCAACGATCCTACATTGGTAATTCCAGAGGTGCGGGCTATTGGATGACGAGCTCGATGGCCCCGATTAAACCATTGGTCAAGAATTAAAAATCAGCTGTCCTATTTTTTTCCAAGGTGCTTCATCCATGACCGTCCATCATCAATTGGGTGGCATGCATTCGTGTGCAGTCGTTGAATGACTGCAGTGTGGCCGTGACCGGCTGAAGCGGTCATGGAAAAATCGGTGGGAAAAGAGGAATGAGCTCACAAAATTCTCAGAGCATCTCCAATAGTGAATTATGAGCTAGCTCTAAGTATATTATTTCATATTTTAATAGAAGAGAGAGAAAAGCTATCTCTTGATCAAGAGCTAGTCTCATACACACATTCCAAGATTATGTGAGAGTGTCATGTGAGGTTATTTATGTTATGAGCTATGTGCTAAAAGTTATGAACTATTTATGTTATGAGCTATGTGCTAAAAGTTAGTACAAATGATTCTATGGGAGGGATTCTAAGTTCCTTTGTGTTGGCTTGACTTTATTGCGAAATTCCTTTGTGTTCTACGTGTACCCTCTCTTGAAATTCTTACAAGGTTCCTGGGAGGCATCCAAACATCTCTTTTGAGCTAGAAAAAAATTCATAAACACCTTCACAAGTCACGTACTTTTTTAATTTATCCTCTATATCTAATTATCGTTTACTTTGCCCTTACAAATTAAGTTGGTGTGCAAATAACCCCCAGGGCCCACGTTAGCACTATTTCTCGTGGTTTCATTATCTTGATCACTTGTTTCAGTGGTTTCAATGATGTTAATACTTATTTATATTATTTGGGTGATTTTGATACTTGAAATACACCATTTCTTTATTAATGTTTCAATGCTGAAATCATGTATTACAAATACCGAAATTACTCAAATCATTAAAAACAAGTATCGATATCGCTTAAATAAGTACTAAAATTATTAAAACAAGTGCCAACATAATTAAAACCACGGAAAATAGTGCGAACATGCGACCTAGGAGGCATTGGAAGCCAACTTAACTTATGGGAGGGAAAATAAACAAAAAAGATTTATGGGATCAAATTAAAAAGCAGATAACTTATAGGGGTGTTTATAAATTTTCCCTTTGAGCTATTCCTCTATTTTGTATGCATGTAGAATTCCATTGGCATTCCTATGGTAGTTCTGTGTTTTTTCACTTCCTACCTTGCTTCTTCCCTGCATTCTAAACGGGCCCTAAGTACACTTTCTAGCAAAGGAAATTAGAAATGAGTTTTTTTCATACAATGTTTGGCCAACTTGTACGTGAACTCAAATAGGTACATATTGCTTATTGTGATGTAAATTATGAGTATTGGAATTGTTTTACACCCCCCCCCCCCCACCAAAAAAAAACAAAAGGTTCACCACTTTACTTACCACTCGTTAACTGAGACATCATGGATCAACCTCCGAAAAATTCAAAAAAAAAAAAAACAAACCCACCAAATATATAACTAGTGGGATTTAAATTATGCCTTGTAGCTACAAAACACGTGTCATATTTGCTGCCTTGCTGGACTATCAAGCGGTTGGCCCTTTACATTCATTCTTTTCATATACTCTACCACTTTGTTTCAATAACGTGCTAACCACTCTCTTTTCCCAAGTTATCTATTCGATCTGTGCAGCGAAATAATTTCCGTTCGATCTGGGCAGACGTACCCATTTTGGTTGGTACGGGGCGGGGTCTCGTGAATCAAGCATGGGTGAAGTTTTTGCTTTTCATGACGAATTCTATCCAAAAAATAGATAAAAGTTACCATCCACTCAAATCGATCTCAAATTTTGTTTTATCCTTGAACATTCTGCCCCTGAATGGAATTTCAGAGTAATAATCAAGTAACATGTCCTGAAGCTTCTGCACTGTAAACAGCTCTACTGGAAGAAACGTTGTACATTTCGGTGGGTCAAGTTTGGTGACGAAAATACAAAGTTTTCCCATTCTATTGTGACAGACAGCTATAGGAGAAACACAATTACTCAGCTAACATTGTTTGATGGAAGAGTAGTAATAGACCATTACGAAAAGACTGCAATTCTATGGGACACTTAAAAACAAAGAATGGAAGTAACTTCAAAACATCACATGTACTTTAATCTCTCAGATCTATTCACCAGAGCGGAAGGTCTTGAAAGCCTCTCATAGCCCTTTACTACAGATGAGATTGATAGAGTAATTAAATTCCTGCCAATTGACAAAAGCCCGGGTCCTGATGGCTTCAATGGCATGTTCCTATAAAATGCTGGGGTATTATCAAGGAAGACTAATACAAGCATTGTTTTGATTTCTGTACGGGAAGGTTAATTTGCAGAGTATAAACACCTCCCTCATAACACTTGTCCCTAAAAAGAACTCTCCTGAGGGAGTCAACGATTACAGATCAATATCACTATTAACATCCACTCTCAAGCTGCTCACAAAGCTTCTGGCAGACAGACTGCAACACGTAATCATAGACCTTGTACACACTAATCAATATGGATTTATAAAAACCAGAACTATACAGGATTGTTTGGCATGGGCCTTTGAATATCTTCATCAATGTCAGCATACTAAAGCTCTGTTGGGGTTTGTCGGAGGACGGCGGATGAGGCCAGCGGGGTCGCGGGTCGCTGGCGGGATTTGTCGGAGGACGGCGGACGAGGCCGGCGGGGTCCCGGGTCGCGGGAGGACGGTGGTGTCGCAGGTCGTCGGCGCCGCAACCCTAATCACGCGATTCGGTTTGGGAGGGGATTGGGAGAGAACGGCCGAACGGCCAACGGTTTATATACCAATGGCATTTGTGTGTAAATCTTTCGAAGTTCAGTGGCAAAATGTTATTTCTATTCCGCAAAAGCCAAAAAAAAGCTCCTTTCAACTGGCTTTTGGCTTTTAGTTATACAGTGGCTTTTGGCTTTTTAAAAGCCCAGTACAAAAGCCAGCCGTTTGTTTAGGCTTAGACTTTTTTGCTTATAAGCCACTGAAAAAGCCAAAACAAACAGGGCCTAAGGAAGAGCTCATTATACTCAAACTTGACTTTGAGAAAGCTGTTGACACAGTTGAGCATGATGCAATTCTTCACATTCTTCATCATAAATGCTTTGATGATAACTTGATAGATTGGATCAAGCAAGTTTTAAACTCTGGGACTTCCTCAGTTCTTCTCGTGGAGTTCCAGGGAAAAACTTTTGGTGCAAAAGGGGAGTGAGGCAGGGAGATCCATTATCACCACTTCTTTTTGTCCTTGCAGCTGATCTGCTTCAGATATTAATTAATGACGTTCATCAGAGGGGCCTTTTGCAATTGCCTCTCAATTTGCATTACACAAATGATTTCCCCATCATTCAGTATGCAGATGACACGCTTATGCTCATGAAAGCCTCTACTTTTTATCTTTTATGCTTGAATGGAATCCTACGTACTTTTGCAGAATCAACTGGATTAAAAGTAAATTATCATAAATCTTGCCTCATACCAATCAATGTGCGGGCCGACAGAATTCCTCACCTTGCAGGAGTATTTAGCTGTCAGGTGGGCTCATTACCATTTACATACTTGGGATTACCTCTTGGTTGACAAAACCACGGATTCAAGATTTCACACCTGTCGTGACCCTGACTTAGCAATCCGAATCACTTGTGTATTCAGAGCTAATATCTAGATTGGTAACTAGCTCACAGAATGTAACATCAGTGAATCACATCCATACATACGTAACAATAAAAAAGTACTTAATATTACATACGCAAGCATAAATAGATCTTATAATCAAATTTTACACAACAGACCGATAGACCAAATGAGATTGTTCATAATAAAGCAACCGAAAGTAAGTAAACCAAAAAGGCATGTATGATCTATAACAAGCAATCAACTAGGGCTAAACATAGTCCTGACCTTCATCTTCCCTGCCATATCCGGGAGCATGGATGCATCCATACACCAGGTAATTGATTCTGCCGTCGAAAACTACATATTACGTAACAATGAATACAAAAGTGCATATACATACATACATACATACATACATACATACATACATACATACATACATACATACATACATACATATATATATATATATATATATATATATATAAATATATATATATATATATATATAATGTACAATTGGCCTCGATCTTTCGATGGATGATAATTCGATTTGTAGAGAGTGACTTGGATGATGAGGCTATTTGAGAGAAACTCGATCAAACAATCCAATAATTCCTAAACCATGCTCTTGTCGTTATCAACCTTGCCAAGAACAACGATTGACCTGATTACGAAAATCAATTCTTGCAAGCAATTAAAGAACACACAAAATTTAAGTAAAGAGCAATATGAAAATTGCTAGATATAAAAGTCACACAAGGATAGTTGAGATTCTGCAACATAAATTTGTTGATCTAATTGATACAAGAGACAACGTAGAGTTTGCACATATAGGCTAAACTGATCTAAGTAAAATTTTGAGAGACCATGTGGATGTGACCCCATGTGTGTGATGAGTAATTGACGAGTGTTCTGGAATGATTGAGTTTTGGTTTGTGTGGTTCGTGCCAAGTCGGCACTTGGCGCAGTCGGGTTTGGTTAGATGGAATTGAGGCATATTCTTCTTCCCGATCGGTCATTTGGGCCATTTCATGCTTAAGTTCGATTCGTTGATGCTAATTGTGATTACATGTTTCGAGCGGTGCTATGTAATATATTTCTTGTCTGTGATGGCTGCAGGACATCGAGACGGAGTCGTGGTGAGGCACGGGATGACCTGTAGTACCCAGATTTTACAATCCGGATTCCTCTGTGATTCCACCGCACTATTCCCTGGATCAGTAGATAGTGCTCACGCTTCTGATTCGAATATCAAAGTACATATCATGCGGAAGCGTAAATATAATAGTAGACTTACTCATGGGCCGATCATGCCGAAATCATTAAATTGCAGCAGCGGAAGAACGAAGCACGCAAATGGGACCTTCAGGACATGCCCACAGGCAGCCAACTGGAGGTTCGCGACCTAGCCCTTGACATCTTCATCTTCTCTGTCATCATGCCCAATCGTGTTGCTGAGGCGTAGTGATCTGGTTCCTGATTCTGGATTTGTTGTGAAAGCGACTGTGAGCACAAACCACCGTGCTCCGCAAGCCAATACACAGAATGCAAGTAAATAATATGTATGGCTTATCAAAGGAGAGGCTCGGGTTATTTTATTTGCAAAAATCGCCTTTAGTAGCATTATTATTATTTAATCATTGTGTTATTGTTGCTACCTAAACTCCACATAACGATTGCCATAATTGACTTAATCCACCAAAAATACACTTTCTTTATTGTTTGCTGTCTAAAACTCCAAACAGCGAGTGCCATCATTTACTGAATCCACCGAACGTACTCTTTCTATATTGATTTCTATCTAAGACTCTAAACAGTGAGCGACATCATTTAATTGATCCACCGAACACACACTTTCTATATTCAGTGCTGTCAAAAACTCCAAACAGCGAATATCATCAATTATATAATCCACCCATCAATTGCTACCTAAAACTCTGAACAGCTAGTGACATCATTTATCTAATATCATTTAATTATTCCACTAATATCTTTTGTATTATAAATTTCTAACAATCCAATCCTTTTGGTTATTGATCCACAACCATAATCTGCTCTTCCAATAATCAACCTTATTTTCCATTATCTGTCACTAACTAATTCACTAATATACCTCCTCCAAAAATATCATTGATCAAATCTACGATTCACTAGTATACATCTACCAAGAATATCATTGATCAAGTCTATACTCCAATTATCATATCTTCAAATTCCCAACAATTCAAATGACCCATCTAGTAATCGATCAAATCCTATTAATTCCATTATCATCAATATCTCTCAAGAATTTATATTAATTATTAGTGTCAAAATCCAGCAAATACCTTTGCACTCCCTAATTCTCCAAAAATCATTTAAATTATCTATCTATCCTATATATTCATTTAAGCTCCACAATTTATTTTTTCCCAGAATCCACACTATCATTTTCACCTATATGATTGACAGGAATCCACCAACAACTTTATACAGTTAACACAATCAACCATCTACTTTTCTTATGACTCTATCTATTCTTCCTGACATTTTACTTTGTGAGATGTATTATCATTATTTAGAAATAGAATACATAGAAATTTCCTGAGACCTAGCAATTTTGAACAAAAACATAATGTGTAAGAGAATGCAATAATAGCGATCCAGATTCCATCCACCGTTACATGGCATCCGCACCATATAGCATCTTTCAGCGTTATAGCCGCTTAACTTACCACTGGGACGACACCCAGGACAATTCAAATCAGGGTTTTCCACTGCCCTCCACTTTTGCATTTCCACCCACAAGGTTGTTTTTGAAACAGAACTATATCTGGTTAAGTTCCCATGTCCGCCCTTGACCGTGGACACGGCTATTCGAATAGTTTTGACTCTGCAGAGTTTGTACACTTTCACCACAAGAGACAATCAACTCGTTGCCCCACATGATTCCTTAGCCACGTGGTTGAGTAGACCATCACAGTGACTTTTCAAAGTATCTAGTCTCTTTTGTCATCTCACTTTGTGGGCTTCTCCCACTTACGGTGGGTCCCATCTATGCACGGGATGTTCCCTACAGTTACTAACGCAACCGGGCTCCACTTCCCGCAACGCTTAGAACAGCTGGAAAACTTCACCCTCCACTTGGTGTCCCTTTAGGCCTCCCCTTGCCCTTGCGTATCCACTTCCATCCACTACCGGTGAGATGAGTCCGGGGGTTTCGATAAATTTACTTGGCCAAGTTGTACTTTACAGACTTGTGGTTGTACTGTTTTACACAGGAGGTCATGACAAGATTCAATCCTTATTGGTATCTGGGCGGTCTACCACTACCCACTTTGTGCTTCCACTGCACCACACACACACCCTCGAACCATCGCCCAGATATTTAAGCAAGTTGGGGTTTTCGGAGCATAAAATAATCATACCAACATATACCAGTCATTACCACCATGACTGCCCAAACCAGTTTCTCATGATTAAAAATGATACTGATGCTTGGGACATTTCAGCGCCCCTGAATATCTAAGCAGTACTAAGCATGGCGTATAATTATGGACTTACTTTTGAAAAGTTACCATTATAATTTTGCTAGGGTGACAAGGTTCACATATTCAAGTATTTCAAAGGAGGTGTAATATTATTCAAGGCAACCAATGGGCATATAACTAGAGTCTTAAATTAGACATGTATTTGTATATAAAATAATAGCATGCAATTTGATAATTTAAACCAAAGTAATTTGCATAAAATGTAGGTTCAACACTATCAAATTATTGACTCGCCTGCGCGTGGTTTACCGCGGTCTTGAGCTCACACAATGCTTTCTCTTGAGCTTCCGGTCTCTATCTTCACTTCGAGCTTAATCTCGCTAGATCCACTGAATATTCACGACTCCCAATTTCTAATTATGCGACAAACGACTGAACCCAAATGAAAACAAATAACTCAAAAGATCCAAATAAGTCCGAATGAACTCAATCTAGTTTTATTATAATTTAATGGGTGATTAAGGTGATTTGAGGCAAGGTCGGTAATGGAATACGACGACTCGATCTTTTTATTATGAGCTTCTTCTACTATTTTTATATTTATTAAGGAAGTTCCATGAGTTAAATTAGACCTATGAATCGATGTACGAGTCTATTTGGGTATCATTTTATCGAGCGTTAATATTCCGGGCATACGCGATATATAAGCGATGTATACAATCTTTAGTCTACCGAGTTAGTCTTATAGTCTGGGCATATAGCATTTTGTGGTACGACACTTTATATACCTTTAGTTATTACTAGGCATAATTAAAATCCATTGGTTCGGGTCCTATTTTGCTATATTTAATCATGCTCAACAACCTTAAAGTTAAGATTTAATTAATGGCTCATTTCCATTTTGTCTATACTTCGGTTATTGCTAGGCTTAACTGTAGATTTTAACTTAAAATTATTTATCAGAGCAAAACTTGCTTTACAGGATCACCTTTCAATATTTGCTATTTAGTAAAATTTTCCACTAAGCTTTATTTCATGGTGGTCTAACAAATGTTAGGGCATATATGTTTATGTTATAAGTAAAGGCAAGCTTTATTCTATGTGGATATTCAACCAAACTCACTACATATTATTACCTAACTATGACCTCAATTAACTATTTAGGCTATATTAGTTATTCACATAATAAATAATCAGATATTAAATGTTAAGTAACCTTATTTTACCTCCTAATTAAATTTACTACATTCCCTAGATTATTCCCAAATTGTCCATAGTTTTCACCAAAATTTCAAATGAGTTCTAAAATTCCTGGTTTTAGTTCCATTAGATAGATATTGAATTTAGATGAATTTAGAAATTTGTTTCATTCAATTTGGAGTTAAAATGAATAAGTTATGGCCATTTAAAGATTTTAGTCTAATTAAATCCAAAAAATATTAAAATCCTGACAGGTGGGGCCCATAGATTTTACTTTCTTAATTTCTTATTTTTGGAGTATATATCTATGGCAGGCGGGACCCCATTGTCAGTGGGCTACTCGAGCTGACAGCCACTGACAAGTGGGACCGGCCGTGGCAACAAACAAAATAATCACCAGCGCTTGGCCTCGGCGCTGCGGAGTGGGGGCTCAAACGCGGGCGGCCGAGGTGAGCGCTGGCGCTGCTAGCCAACTCTCCTCTGGGTGTTACCTGTCTGTATAGGGGCAGTGATTGTAGTTAAGCCTTGCTATAGCAGCGGCCGGTGCAGAGAAGGCCGAGGGCGGGGAGTGGCGGCGGTGCAGTCGGCGGTGGGCGGCCGGGGAGGTGCCGGTGAGGGGCAAAATGGGATGCCAGAGCTGAGAGGGTGCCGAAGGTGGTGACGATGGGAACCGGGGAGATCCGAGGCGGTCCGGCGGCGGCGGCTTGGGAGGGAGCTTCGGCGCCGGTGAGGTACAGGCGATGGGAGGCCCAAGCGACGGTGAGGCCAGCGTTGTGGTGTCACTAGGGAGCTACAGTGAGGAGGAATCGGCCGAGGATGGCCCTAATTGGTCGGGCTCCGGACGGTCGGCGACGAAGAAGGAGGAGGGGCGTCCGGCGAGCTGAGGCACGGGGGTCCAATTCCACGAGAGGGGAGAACGAGGGAAGGAGGGCGGTGCGGCTGGGCCTCGGACGGGGGTTTTAAAGGCGATGAAACTGGGCGGCGAGCGTGCGGGGTTGGGCACGGGATGGAGCGTGACGTGAGTGCAGGGGACCGGGTCGACACAGAGGGAGGCAGGGGTGGCGCTGCAGCGGGATTCGGGGGATTTCGCATGCGCTGGCCACGGAACCGTGTCAGGCGGCTTTGGAACAGAGAGAAGAGGGGCCCCGGGTGCATGGAGGAAGAAATGCGGGCGAGGCGGGGGAAGCGGAGAAGGAGAAGAATGAGAGGAGGAGAAGGAGCCAGCGCGAGGGTGGGGCCTGCCGGGCAGAGGGTGAAGGCAGGAGGGAGGGGTGGAGCTGGGCTGGGTCGTTTCGGCCGGCCTGGCTTCATCCCCCTTTTTTATTTGTTGTGTATTTTGTGCATATAACATTTATATTTTATTCACTTTTGTTAGCTCACATAATTTTCTTATTCATATCTCCTTATTACTGAATTGATCCTTGCATGTGCACAGTTTTGCAGATATATTTATATGTATTTAGATAATATTCATTTGTACTTATATTTCCCTATATTACTAATTATGTTATTTTTTCCAAAGTAAGACTCTGTATTTTAATTCAGATTTCTCCCTCCTTATACTGGATCATCTTTTTAGATTCATATTTAAAATTTCAGTTTTCTATTATTTACATATTTCCTTTTTGGCATTACTAATGTTTGTCTTTATCTTTTATGAATTTATTCAATTTTTGGAATCTCAACCAAATTCAGAAAATCACCATAAAATCCAAATTCCAATAGAATATTTTGTAAAAATAATTCAAGAAATTCATAATTTCAAATCCAAAATTTTCAGGATGTTACATGACCGGACTAGGCGCAGGCGGTGCTGAGGTCAAAGCGGTCGAGGTGTGCCGTAGACGGCGAGGACTCGAGGTGGCTGCGAGGCTTGGAAGGCAAGGAATGAGGAAGCTTCTTGGAAGGTGCAGGAGGGGCGTTTTGGTGAATACGCAAAGCTGCACTAAAGGAAGTGGATTTGGTTAGAGTTAGTGGGTAAAGCACAAAAGCTTAATGGGCAAAGCAAATGAGAACCCATTATGAAAGGGTATAAAAGGAGGAGTGTCTCCTGCATGTTGTATGGTTTGGGAGAGGGGTTAGTGTTTGTTTTACTTTGTGCTTTAGTTGTTGGGAAGTTGTTAGAGAGAGCAGGAGCTTGTTGAGATCCTGTTTCCCTCCTTATCGTGTTGGGCAGAGAGGAGTAGAGAGGATATGAGTTCTTGAGTCTTGTGCTCTCATTTTGTGAGGAGATGGTTGTAATTCCTGTGTAATCATTCATCTCTCTTCCTCTAAATGAATATGAGAATATTTGTGTTGGAATACTTTCATTTCCTTGCTCTCTCTGTTGGTTTTCAGTCTCAGTTGCTTCACTGCCTATTTTCTTCTTTTTGATGTTTGAGTTGAATCTGGATGGCAAGGAGTATCAAAATAGATTCCTCTAGGATGGGATGATGTTTCTAGACCATTTGGTCAGCTAGTTCCCTAGAGCCTAATGTCTGAATCAAAGAATCCTTCTCGAGCTGCATTTTCTCTGTTCCTCAATTTCTAGGGTTTCATGTCAGGGGAACTCTTGTTCTCTTGTATCCCCTTTAGGAGGTGGCTCAAGATTTATGTTTTCAAGTCCTCTTGGTGTTGCTAAACTGATTTCAAAGGTTCTTGAGCAAAGGATCCAAGAATCATGAGTATTTTGGATTTTAGCTCATACTTTGGAAAAGTTTCAGGTTGTGTGCTAAATTCTTGATTTCTTGTCCTCTTGGTGAAATCTTTGGTTTCCAGAGAACCCAATAGTATTTAGTCTGTGTTCTTGACCTTTTGGCTAGTGGAGAACAGAAGAAAATCACAAAAAAAATCCTTGTTTCAAAAATTTTCAGTATTTTCAGTTTTAGACACGGCCTGTTCGCTGCTCTGTTTCAGATTAACCGGTCAGACCGGATTTATTGTGGCGGTCAGACTGCATGATGGCTGGCGGTCAGATCGGGGTAGAGGAGGCGGTCAGATCGGCGTTAATAGGGCGGTCTGACCGGCCCACTACCGGCGGTCAGACCGGCCCATGTTGAGCGGTCTGACCGGCCTTTACAGGGAGGTCTGACCGCCTGGTAATTTTTTCTGTAAGCTTTTCTTTTCAGCAGCGTCAGTTAATTGTTTTTCTAGCTGATCTCTTCACTGGTTTTCCTTTGAGGTTTTCCTCTTGTTCTTCTTTGCCTCCCTAGTTTTTGAAGAAGAGTCTTTTGAGTGGATACTTTTGGGGGCGAATTTTTCAAGAGCACCATTCACCCCCCTCTGTTGCCGATTTCGATCCAACAAACTTAAAGAGTTCAGAGGGGGTGGCTGTAGATTATATGAGATGGAGAAGGGAGAGGGGTAGCCAGGGGTCATCTTAGGGTTATGTGCGCCGATTTCGATCCAACAATTGGTATCTGAGCCGGTTAGCTCTTCCTCGTAGATCTTAACCGGTCTCTAGAGCCATGGCGATAGACAAGTACTCGACCAAGCCCCCGATCTTCGATGGGATCGACTATGCCTTCTGGAAGAGTCGGATGGAGACCTACATCCAGGCTCGGGGCTACGCCATCTGGCGGAAGGTCAAGAACCAGTATGTTGTTCCTGCCGATGAGAACATCAATGCCGAAAACATGGCTGATGTTGAGGCGAATACTAAGGCGAGGAACATCATAATTCAGGGTCTGAGCAGAAGCGAATTCAATCGCATCTCTCATCTGACGTCGGCCTTCGACATCTGGGTGACCCTCGATGCATACCATGAGGACACCACCCAGATCAAGACGGTACGATAGGACCAGTTCAAGCGAGATTACAACAAGTTTGAAATGCTCGCTGGTGAGTCCTTGGATGAGTGTTTTGCGTGGTTCCACAAGATTTTGAGCAACCTCCGAACGGTCGGTCTCACATACCCCGACTCAGACAATGCTCGTCAGATGATCGCTGCTTGGACTTGCGTGTTTGGGAGATGAAGGTGACTACCTTCAAAGATATCACCGATCTTTCAACCTTGACTCTTAACGCGTTGTATTCACGCCTCAAAACTCACGAGATCGACATAGTCTCTCGAAGGTCGAAGTCGCAGTCGATGGCCTTAGTCACCGATCCCACTTTAGCTTCTGGATCCTCTTCTGATTTGATTTGTGGATTCTCTCTAGCTGCTCTCTGTGACGTAACTGATGATCAGTTAGAGCAGCTACCAGAGGACCAGTTAGCCCTGCTAGTCAGAAAGTTTTCCCACGCGTACAAGAGAGTGAGAGACCGAAAGAGGAGTGGCCCGATAATTTCCTTCGAGTGTGGTGGCCCCAACCACATTCGGGCCAATTGACCCAAGCTGGGAAAGGGAAAGAACGACTACGGCGGCGTGAGCAAGAATGACTACATTGACAAGAACCACAACAAGAAGCCCCCAGCTCATGTCCAAGGCAAGAAGAAGTTCCGCGACCTTGGCAAAGCCAAGAAGTTTTTTCATCGCGTCCTCACCGCCTTCGACGACCTCGACCTCAGCGAGGTGGAGGGATGGAGTGACGACGATGGGACAGGTGATCAAGAACCCAAGGATGACGACGACTTCTCCGGCATGTGCTTTATGGCCCTTGAAGGCGAGATCAGCGACAACGAGCTTTACTCCGACTCCGACGAGGTATACCCCTCATACGACCAGCTTAATGATGCTTTTCTTAAGCTAGGTAAATTTCATGCTAGATCTAGAGCTAGGTGTAGCGAGTTGGAGAAGAAAGTAGATAGACTGTCATGGGAGCTTACTTCACTTATATCTGCTCCCTCCCATGACGAATGTGATACATGCTGTGCTTTGCTTGGTGACATGGAGAAATTAAGGACTTCTCATGATAGTCTGTCCTCTGAGCTTGACATGATTAAGGTGGAGAATGTTAGCCTTCTTGCTGAGTTAGAGATGAATAGGGTAGCGTCTCTTTCATCTACTACTGTTGAGGCTATTTTCTGTCAAGAAGGGGAGGATGATGTGACCACGCCACCAACACATACGACCATAGCGGCCAATATCAAGATTGAACTAAAGGTGAATTCGTTTCTTCAACTTCAACACATTTTAAATGAGAATATGATGCTACCTAGTGATGAAAAAATATATATTTGTAGCACCACATCACTTTGGAACCAATTGAAGCAAGGGTTTAAGTTGGACAGGTTTTGGAATCCAATTCGGCCTCCAGATCAATTCGCATTCAGCGTGACAAGCCAACATCAAACGGTCATAACTTTTGATCCAGAAGGCTTCTCGGGGCCCGTGAGTACTCGTTGGAAAGATCTTGGAGTCTACTTTTAGATGAATCTAGTCTTAATTCCAAACTCCATCCGATCAGATCAAAAATTGTGAAACAAGTCACATCACTTTTCCAGTCCGAGTCAAAGTGGGCCGAGGGCCTTGTAACTTAGGCTATTTGGGCCGATACTGTTCACATGAACAGTACCATGGCCACATGAATAGTAATCATGAATAGTACCACATCCCTTGTCATTAGATAAGTGCAGCTTTCTCCTCCCCTATTTAAGGAGGTCGCACCCCTTTAGTTTTCCTTAGGTTTTTCTTAAGAGATTATTCTGCTTAGAAGTTTTACCGTATGTTCGGTTGAGGAACCCCAACTTGAGAACTTAAACATTATTCACAATACAATTTCAGATTGCATCTTAAACTCTCTTGCTTGTGTTCTCGATTCGCTTACAGGAGATAGCCTTCTTGGCGAGGTCAACCGTGTTCGGCACGGTTGATAACCAACGGGGCAGTGGTATAGTGATTGTGAGGGGGTTCAATCTATTTTGGTCAGAGCCTTTGGATCATGAACGTCGAGTTCTCTACAATTGACTTATCAGTACTTTTCGGAAGATCGGGCCATTGTCACATTAGTTGGTATCAGAGCAACGGTTGCCCGTGAGGTAATTCTTGTATCCCTAGTTAGTAGATTGGTTTTTATTTCCTATAGTCCAGAAAAAAAATTGCCCCACAAAAAGAGTTAATTTCCGTTGTCCAAACCCCGTTGTGCCTTTCAATCTGTTACTTTTGGTTTGCTAAATTGCATTTGTGTCCATATTAGCATTGTCTAATTGCTGGTCGTATCTTTGTTCCATTAAAAATCCAAACAAAAGAAAAAAAACCCCACCCCAAACCCTAATTTCCAAATTCGGCTGATTTTTCCTTTCCTACAACTGCCACCAAAAATGCCATAACTTTTGATTCCGAGATTATGTTTGAGTGAGACCACTGCCATTAGATTTAAAAATTCATTATCCATCTATCTGTAAAATTTCACATCATTCCAGCAAGTCAGTTAAGAGATATATGCGGTGAAAGTTGACCTAGTTTTCTGTTTTGAATCTGCAACAGTCAGCAGTTGTGATTTTTGTGCGAATTTATGTGTCGGGTTTTGGAAGTTCACCCCAAAAGAAAGTGTGTAGAAAAAGACATCAGAAAACAGAGAAAAAAGAATCAGTGAAAAAGAGGCATCTGACAAAAAGTTACGGCCAAAATACCGACGTACTATGCAGTGGACAGAAATCTTCAGTTTTTAGTTTTGGGTCAATCCTTGTGTTCTTCAATTCCAGATTGCATTGGATTGAATTATCTTGTATTTACCACTCCTACACATTGCCATACACTTATTTTTAGCCTTCTTCCATTCTTGGTTGATCAGCAACATAGGCTAAATGCTAGATACGAACTATAATTCAATTCTATGTAATTTCTGAAATTAACTAATTGTTCTCCATTGCTACATATTGTGCCTTCCAAGCTCCACATACTCTTGATCACAACAGGTTCCCTATTGCAATCATACCCACGCTCGACATGGTATCACGAATCAGCCACCGGTTGTACCACCTGCTGCATTGGTAAGAACACTTGTAAGAGTGTGGTAAGACGCTTGAGAATGTGTGATTCCACCTTCCATCACCTAGTAGTTGATAGGGATAATACCTTTATGTTGTCTTTTGTTTTCTACTAATCATGATAGGTGGGTCGTCTCATGATCAAGAGTGTGTTTTAAAGGGAGAGCTCATGACGCTCTTGGATGAACAACGCATCGATAGGAAGCTGGACACATTGCAGCGTTCCATCAATGAGAGTCTTGCAGCACTCACTACACGCTTTGAAAGAATGGTGAATTGTCCGCCAAACAATGGACGCGAGTATGATCACAATGCAGGCCAAGATCTTGAGGAGGGAGATGATACTGAGAGACAAAACCGCGATGTCGGCGCTGTTTTTGCTACCCAAGATGCACGCCAACGACAGCGCCTACATCAAAACCGTCACGGTATGGGAGGTAATAATTTTCAGCACTACAATGCTCGTTCTAATGATGACCCATTTGCTAAAGTCAAGTTTACCACACCATCTTTTGCTAGTGTTTATCATGCTGAAACTTATCTAGATTGGGAGATAACAGTTGAACAAAAATTTAATGCCCATCTAGTTCCTGAAGTGCATAGAGTCAGACAAGCTACTAGTGAATTTAAATATCTTGCTATCATTTGGTGGACTCATGTAGTTAATTCTAGTTTAGCACCTGATACATGGGATAGATTGAAGGTAGCTATGCGTGCTAGATTTGTTCCTACTGCTTTTAAATATGAAATACGTAAGAAATTGCAGCGCTTAGACCAAGATAATAAATCTGTCGAGGAATATTATCAAGAACTACAAATAGGCATGTTGCGTTGTAATGTTGTAGAAGATGAGGAGGATAAGATGGCTCGTTTTTATGGGGGCTTAAGGCATGAAATTCAGGACATAATTGATTACAAAGAGTATAACGATATCAATAGATTGTTCCAGCTTACTTGTTTGGCAGAAAAGGAATTGCAGGGTAGTCAACAAAGGACAAGGAGCAACTTTGGAAGTACGTCTACATCGAGATCGACGCCTGGGCAGGCCAAGACAGGCCCACCTCCTGTGTTTTGAGCTGCTGCCCCCTCTGTGAGTAGGGCGCGTTCAGCAGCACCTCCGCCACCATCACGCACACCCGAGACGAGTAAATCTACTAGTGTGCAAGCACCAGCACAGAGCTCTTCATTGGTTGTTTCCACGGGCCGTACGACGGGCATTGTGTGCCACCGTTGTAAAGGGATGGACCACGTCATTGCCCAAGTCAGCGGGCGTACATTGCGACAGAAGATGGTGGTTATGTAAGTGCTAGTGATATTGAGGATGAATATGCTCTTGCAGCTAACCTTGCAGGTAATGGTGATGCTCATGAGAACAAACATGTGTTTGTACTCTTTTCTGTGACTAACAACTTGCAGGTAGTTGAGAACCATACCGAAGAGGAGCATGAGCTGATTGAATCACTGACCCCATTGGTTGAGAATGAAGATAAGGAGATGGATGCACTTACATCATCTGAGGAGAGCCAAAAAGGTAAAGAACACGGTGCTATCATCGCTCACAGTACTGATTTGGTGCTACAACAAGACATAGAGCAACCTTGTGAGTATATACCTGCTGTAGTGCAATCTTTTGATATTCCTTGTGTTGACTTAAATGAACCATGTGCTGATCTAAATTCTCATAATTTTGCACATGTCGAATTAATAATACATAAAGAAGTTTTGACTAGAATTTCTCCTGCTAATTCATTGTGTTACATCATGTTGGATCTACCTATCAAATTGTGACATGCTATGGAGAAAGTTTCTGAACTTGCATGTTCGAAATTCTTATTTAGTGCCTACACCTCTGGATATAAGTTTAATTTGATTGTAGATTATCGTGTGGAAAATCAATTTCTTGTATACCGAATATGCATAACTTGCGATCACATGGATGAATTGAAACTTGCTGTTTGGGACAACAATTCTTGTATATTGAATCATGTTCAATGTGAGAGGGAAGTAAAATTTAGTACTCATCCAATGCCTATGAGTTCAACTCTTTTTGCACCATCTAGTATGGGCAATCTGAATAAAGATGATGAATTATGGCAGAACATACAAATCTCTTCACCCTGGCTAGATGAATTTGCTATTGTTCGATTGAGATATGATTATATGAATGAACTTTGCTTGATTCCAAAAGTTGTAGTTTTGCCCATATGTGCCACCACTACAAGTTTGCAAATTCAAAGATTTGAATTGCCTAAATGCTTCACTTACATTTGCAAAACAAGTTGCAATAATTATTGTGTGAGAAATTTTGAATTGCTCATTAACATTTATGATTACTTTTGGGTTAATAATACAATGAGCTTTTATTATCATTACTGTTTTATAACATTAATTGTGCAACAACGAAGAACTGTTAAAACGGATGACATATACATATACCATGCATACACCTTGACTTCTTTGTTACCATATTTTCAGCTTATCAAAAGCCGAGGATGGCTTTGTTTGCAAGAAGGGGAGGATGATAAGAACATGTACCCTATGGATACAACCATATTTGCTATACTTGTTGTTCCAATTACAAGAGCTCCTACGCATCACTTAAATTATGAGGTTAAATTATGAGGTGAGCTCGTTTCAAAGAAATTTTACTTTATTTGATAAAGAACTTATGATATTACATAATAAGAGTTTGTTGTGTTTGTTATCATGTACCAAGAATTATGATCAAGATCATGCAATACGTGACACAACACCTATGTTAAAACCAAGGACGTTTTTCTATCAAGAAGGGGAGGATGATGTGACCACGCCACCAACACATACGATCATAGCGGCCAATATCAAGATTGAACTAAAGGTGAATTCGTTTCTTCAACTTCAACATATTTTAAATGAGAATATGATGCTACCTAATGATAAAAATATATATATTTATAGCACCACATCACTTTGGAACCAATTGAAGCAAGGGTTCAAGTTGGACAAGTTTTGGAATCCAATTCGGCCTCCAGATCAATTCGCATTCAGCGTGACAAGCCAACTTCAAATGGTCATAACTTTTGATCCAGAAGGCTTCTCAGGGCCCGTGAGTACTCGTTGGAAAGCTCTTGGAGTCTACGTTTAGATTAATCTAGTCTCACTTCCAAACTCCATCCGAGCATATCAGAAACTGTGAAACAAGTCACATCACTTTTCCAGTCCGAGTCAAAGTGGGCCGAGGGCCTTGTAACTTAGGCTATTTGGGCCGGTACTGTTCACATGAACAGTACCATGGCCACATGAATAGTAACCATGAATAGTATCACATCCCTTGTTATTAGATAAGTGCGGCTTTCCTCTCCCCTATTTAAGGAGGTCGCACCCCTTTAGTTTTCTTGGGTTTTCTTAAGAGATTATTCTGCTTAGCAGTTTCACCGCATGTTCGGTTGAGGAACCCCAACTTGAGAACTTAAACATTATTCGCAATACAATTTCAGATTGCATCTTAAACTCTCTTGCTTGTGTTCTCGATTCGTTTGCAGGAGATAGCCTTCTTGGCAAGGTCAACCGTGTTCGACACGGTTGATAACCATTGGAGTAGTGGTGTAGTGATTGTGAGGGTTCGATCTATTTTGTTCATCAATGTCGAGTTCTCCGCAATCGACTTATCAGTACCTTTCGGAAGATCAGGCCATCATCACATTAACTCTTGAGAGGTTTGTAGGAGGCAAGAAGAAGTTAAATCTTATTCTAGACCAGTCCAAGATTTGCAAATTCAATCAAGGTCTAGGATATGATTTTCTTGATGTGAGGAAGCATCACCTACTGTTCTCAGACCCATAGCAGCAGGTGTGATCGAGGTTAAGCCCATAACTGAGAAAGTTCAATTCAAGTCAGCGGGCTTTGTCCAAGGGATTTCTGACAGCAAGGTGATTCCATCTGTTGCTTCAGCCTCTCAGAAGGCGAAGCCCCATCGTGCTACTTCTACCTCTCAGAAGGTGAAGTATCATTGCACCTTCTGTCAGAAGGATGGACACTTGGTCGAGCGATGCTTCAGGCGCGCCAAGATCACGTGTAGAGACCGTGTTCAGGCTCTTAGGCGTATTCAGGGTCAGTCCCAGACCTTGAGTGCACCTAAGACCAACACGAGGTCTAGGTTTGCTTCAGCTGATGGGTTGGGCAGCATCGAGGACTTGGTTTTTCTGGTTTTACTGATTTTCATCCTCGATATACCTTTGGTCGTGACTTCCACCGTTCTGAGGGTAGATCTCGTTTTCCCCGTCGAGATGGCTATCCGCGGCGTGATCAGCATGTTGCGGGTGCTCCGACTCACCCTCCCATAGCAGTCGGACCCAGCAACATCTTCAGGTCTGCACTTAGACCTTCTGCTTCTTTGAGCGACAGAGAGCGTAGGGTAGATAGAGGTCAGTCGTGTGTGGCTACTTCTTCTGCTCCACGTGTGACTCAGTATTGGGTTCCAAAATCTCTTTTGATTTATCCCAGTACTGAGCCTTCACTCTCTGTTTGACTCAGGTTCGTCGGGTTGGGAAGGGAGAGGTTTGGCTTGTGGACTTCGGTTGTTCTCGTCATATGACCGGAGACTCTCGTTGGTTCTCTTCCCTAGCTCGTGCTCCAGGTGATGAGATGATCACCTTCGGAGATGCTTCATCTGGGCGCGTCATCGCCAAAGGTTCAGTACGCGTTAATGAATCTTTTATTTTAAAAGATGTTGCCTTGTTAAGTAAGCTGCAGTATAATTTGCTTTCTGTTTCTCAGCTTACCGATGACAGTTTTGAGGTGAGCTTTAAGAAAAACGCTTGCAAAATTCTTGATTCTTCGGGTAGTCTGGTTTGCGGGATTTCTCGTTATGGGAGGATCTTTCGTGCTAATTTTTCTGAGTCTTCTGGTGATCCTCTTCGGTGTTTAGTTGCTTCTGAGTCCCGTGACCTTACTTTCTGGCATAGGAGACTTGGTCAAATTGGATTTGACCATTTGACCCGAGTTAGCGGCCATGATCTCATTCATGGTCTGCCTAAACTCAAAATGGTCAAAGATCTTGTTTGCGCTCCATGCTGGCATGGCAAGATGGTTGCCGCTTCTCACCCTCCGGTCACAGTGCTATGACCAATGCACCAGGACAGCTGCTCCATATGGACACAGTTGGACCAGCCCGAGTGCAGTCAGTAGGAGGGAAGTGGTATGTTCTTGTCGTGGTCGATGACTTCTTGAGGTACTCTTGGGTGTTTTTCTTAGCCTCAAAGGATAAGACATTTACACATTTTCGAGGTCTTTTCAGTAGGCTTTCTGTTGAGCTCCCGGTGCCTTACGAGCGATCCGCAGTGACAATGGCACGGAGTTTGTCATCGTCACAAGAAGTCTGGAACCTAAGAAAAGGACCGATGGCTTCTGGCAAGAGTGCAAAAATTTGCTTTGTTTTTTTATGTGTCAGAAATGCAATATCTGCCATAGTCTATCAGCAAAAATTTATTTGTGGTTTTGAGCTATGATTCTAAATCTTCATATGAGCTCAAGAAAGTATCTCTTCCTCCAAAATTGTCATGTATACTTATACTATACCATTTGATAAGGTTTTACATGCATAGCAGATAACTTTGGGGGTAATCTCACCACCACATGCAAAAGAGGTTATCACAACTATCCCATGCACCCAAATCCCTTTAACCAAACAAAAACTTGGATCATTCCATTCACCCTCATCATTCCAATTGAACAAAAACTTGGACCGTCCCATCCCTCCATCCAAACATACAACTTAAATTATCTCATCTGGGATCATTCCATTCAAATGGGATGGAATCATTCCATCCACCCTTATCCTATGAACCAAATATACCCTAAGTTACCAGTAAAGAAGCAAACTGCCACCCCCCCAATTGCCATGTGGAGCAACAGTGGCCACCCCTTTGCTCTATTTAACGGGCCTCTTTCTTTTTAGTTTCTAAAACCCACTTTTTGTCTTTTCTACAAAAACTAGCTTTCAAACGGAGTGTCTTTTTAAGACGGGGTCTATAAGTTTATTAAAGTACACACTATAGTGACTTCATTTATATTGGCCAAAACCATATGTGAGTTTATATTATTATGTAATCTCTCTCACGAACAATCCAAAAACTATAAGTCACAGCCAAAGGCCGAAGCAAAAAAAAAAACAGACCCATCTAGTGCTTTATTGCTATGGCTGGTTCGCAACCAAAGACGAAAGCAAGAGTCATGTACGATGATTTTTGGATTGGGAGGCGCGTCTGTGAGGCCTCGAGTTTTTGGCACTTTTGGCATCTTTTGGCCTCGTATTTACAAGAATGGTCGTAGTCGCACGACAAATGCAAAAATGTCATTTTTGCCGCATGGCCATCGGGCGGCAGCCCTAGGGGCGACACGTGCATCGGCTGCACGACCACCGTGCGATGCATGAAGGCCACACGGCCACCATGCAGCCCTCCCCTCTGCTGCCCAGCCACTAGACGGCAGTTAATTAAGCCAGCTTAATTAGTTGCCTAATTATCATTTACACTACCATTTGTTTGATTTTTTAAATATAGCAAATCAACCCAAAAATTACAAACTTTTATGTGCAGTCTCCCGCCACATTGTACTGGATTGTTGATTGTGTAATTTCTTCATAATTTTATCCACTCAGAATGTTGCTCGAAAATTCATACGATTATGTTGTTTGTAAGAGTTGTTACATGTAGCAAACGAGCAGCAAAAATTACAAAATTTTATGTGCAGTCTTCCAACACAGTCAACCTAATTATCTATTTTTTGGGTATTTTATGTACTTTGAATTTTCTATGTTAATTTATATTAATTTAATCATAATTAGTGACACACGATACTCATTTAATTTGCAGTTTGGTTAGGAGAAAACTTGTTCATTTCATTTTGTTTTCAACCACGGTACTACAAGAGTATGAAATGACATATGCACCCAGAGCATATAGGAATACAAGCATTTTGAAGAAAGAAATATCATCACGGGTACTATGGAATGGTGCGGTCCACCGTGTAGACTAGGACATTTGCCCTTCCTATTGAGGTTGGTATTATAGTCCTCGTTGGTGGCCTTGGCCTTCGCCACCAGTTCATGCTTGCTCTTGCACTCCTCCTCGCTAGCCTCGTGCTCCTTGCGTCTGCACGCCTCTAGGTGAGCTTGCATCTCCCGCTAGATATGCTCGCTTCTATCTTCACTATGTCGTCACTAGTCCATCCTCTCGCGTGCTGTCTAGGTATCCCACTCCTTGCAGTCCAGAGTCTACTGGTCATTGTAGGATCAAGGATAATTAACTAGAGGGGGTGAATAGGAGGTTAAAAAATTTCTTGCCTTCTAATAACAATTACCATAATTTTAGTATAGCAGGTTTTTAAAGCAATTGAAACCTACACAATTCTAGAATGTCTAAGGTACTACAAGCACAAATCTTTACACAATAGTTCTAGCACAAATGAATATGATACTCACAATATACTAGAAATACAAGAGCATAAAGAAGAGACAAAGAAACAACCAATATACACACGATGTTTTACCGTGGTAATTAGAAACTTGCCAGTTTCCACTAATCCACATTGAGGAAAGCCCAAGTGACTTGGACCAGCTCCACGAATTAAGCCCCAGCTCCTCAATCCACTAATAGTTATCCTTTCTTCGCTCTGAAGATGGTGGACATCAAACCACTCACAAGTCGGTGCCGGGCTTCTTCACAATCTTCTTGAAGAAGCCACCGTGTAAACTCCCGCCAAGCCATTTAGATGCTGGCAAACACTAAGAGTAAAAAATCACAGCTTCGCTTGATGGCAATCGAGTGCTAAAGGATCAATCTAGAGATAAGATGTACTTGTGTTGGCTCAACTACCTCAAATGAATGCACAATGTGAAAATGAGGTGTGGAGTGAATGTTCAATACTCAAATATGTTCAATGGAGTCTCTTCTTACTATCCTTGAGCAGGTGGAAGAGTATTTATACCCTCACCAATCAAAACTAGCTGTTACAAGGCAATCCCTGAAAAAATCAGGACGAGCGGAAGTACCGCTGTTCATTATCCGGTACTTCCACACCTGTTTTGATACAACAGTAATAGCTATTTCAGAGTTTCTGAACTAGCCGTTGGAAGTCGGCACAGAACTACCACCATTGTAATCCCGATAGTTTCAATATTTGGAAGTTCCAAAATTTCGGCACATTACTTCCGTTTGATTTGAGGCCAAGAGTTGGCGCTCTTTGGAAAAATGTTCTGCTTGGATTTTCGGAGCTTCTGTGCTTTGGAAGTACCGTTTAAGGTTGCGGTACTATCTCTCTACAGTAGTTCCACTGTTGAAACTCCGGTACTTCCGTTTTTTGTAGAGACAAAGTGACTCCGAGGGTGCTCTCTGGAAGTACCACCATTTGCACTCCAGTACTTTCAATTGTCCAAATAGAGCACATATTTGCTTTCAATTTTAGTTTTAAGAGAATGCATCATCCTAAATTGATCCAAATGTCACGAGAATATGCTATCAAGTTACTAACTGTGATCCCTTTTAATGATATGACATTTATTCTATAATCCGGTATTCAACCCTTTCTCCTAAGACCAGTAAAAAAGAAAAAGGGATCCTAGCCTATGCATACCTTTGTCTTTAGCCACTTTGATCTTCATATTGACCCTTGAGCCACAGAAGAAGAGTACACTTTGCAGCCAGCATTCCTTGTCCTCGGCATCTTAAAACAAGGAGAAAGGATATTAGAGATATGGAGAGAATAGACAAAAAAGGGTTCGAAAAGAAATGGAATGAAATAGCTATTTTACCAGGTAAATCAAAAGTATCGATGTTCAAGTCGCGATAGTATCGAGCTATGGTAGTATTGCGCTCATCGAGCGGTAGTTCCGATTTCCCTGGCAGTTTCTAGGGCAAGCAATGTATGCATCTTTTAGTGTTTTTCTTGGATTGAATCTATAGAATAGATGTGCAAACATCATTATACACCAACTCTAGAAGTTTTCCCAAAACAAACAGCTCTAAATCATTCGCATTTTAGATCAACACCTAAACCTGAACCTAGGGTCTAGAACAAGGTAAAAGAAAGAATTTGATCCCATTTAACTTGTGGAATGGAGGAAATGAACCCTTAGGACGCATAGAAGCACTAAAAACAAATGAAATCCCCACCAGATTAGAAGATCGAACAAGAAGATTTTGGGGTTTTGTTGGAGAGGAGAGAGAAATGTGCACAGCCGCGAGCGCCTGAAAGAGTCGGAGCTTCCGAAGGAAAACAGAAGTCAGGGATTAAAAGTCCTTCAATTTTGACCGCACTTAATTGTATTCAACTGCTATGGTTCACTACCCACGTTTACGACCACGTTGATTTTGACCACGCTGGTTTCGACCACGTTGGTTTCAACCAAGCACGCGGTAGTATCGTGATCACATAGTCGGTAGTTCCGAAACACGGAAGTACCTCAAAAGAACAGTGGTAGTTCGAATATTTTTGGAACTTCAAGGAATATGACTTAGATAAAAAAATATGCAAATGATCCCTAGTTTTGCACTAAAATGAAATCATTCAGGATCATTATGCACTAAAAATAACCTTGGAATATAGCAATATAAACATAGAGATTTTAGCAAAAATAGGAGAAAAACACTTTGCACAAATACCTCAAACAACTCCAAATGAGCATGAAACCATGAGGCATGAGTTCAAGTAATATTTGAGTAATCTATGACATTTAATTCATTCCTCAACATGTAAAAACGGCTTTCATCTAGAGGTTTGGTGAAAATATCCACTAATTGTTCTTTGGTCCAGATGTAGCTAATTGTAATATCTCCTTTGCTTACATGATCTCTCAAGAAATCGAGGTGTATATCTATATGTTTGGTTCTTGAGTGTTGGATTGGGTTATTAGATATTTTTACCGCACTATCACAATCACATAAAAGAGGCATTTTGTCAAATTTAATTTCATAATCCATCAAAGTTTGCCTCATCCATATCAATTGAGCACAACAATTACCTGTAGAAACGTATTCAGATTCGGTGGTGGAAAGTGCTACGAAATTTTGTTTCTTGGAAGACCATGATATTAAAGACCTTACTAGCAATTGACAAATACCCGAGGTGTTTTTTCTATTCACTTTGCAACCCGCATAATCAGAGTCTGAATATCCAACTAAATCAAATTTTGTACGTTTAGGATACGAAAGCCTTATGCTAGAGGAATGCTTTAAATATCTTAGAATTCTCTTTACGGCTGTCAAATGGCACTCTTTTGGAGATGCTTGAAAGCATGCATTCATGCAAACACTAAATATGATATCAGATCTAGATGCGGTAAGATAAAGGCAACTACCAATCATTGATCCATAAAAGCTTTAAATCTACTGGATTACCTCCTTCGTTGAGATCAAGATGCCCGTTTGTTGCCATAGGAGTCTTGATGTGTTTTGTATCTTCCATACCAAACTTTTTAAATAGATTTCTCACATATTTTGTTTGGCTTATAAAAGTCCTATCCTTGTATTGCTTGATTTGGAGTCCAAAAAAATAACTTAATTTTCCAATTATGGACATCACAAATTCCCTAGACATCATTTCACCAAATTCCTTGCAAAACTCTTGATTAGAAGAACCAAATATGATATCATCAGTATAAATTTGACATACAAAGAAATCATCATCGATAATCTTTATAAATAATGTTGTATCAAGTTTCCCAATTTTAAATCCTTTAGAGAGAGAAAAAATCTCAAATGCACTTATACCATGCTCTAAGAACTTGTTTTAACCCATATAGTGCCTTGGAGAGTTTATACACATGGTTAGGATTTTTAGAATCTTCAAAACTTAGAAGTTGCTCAAAATAAACAAGTTTAGAAATTGTTCCATTTAAGAATGCACTTTTGACATCCATTTGAAATAGTTTGATATCAAAGCTAGATGCAAAGGCAAATAGTATGTGAATTGATTCAAATCTAGCAACGGGTTCAAATGTTTTATCATAATCCAAACTCTCAACTTGAGTATAACCTTAAGCAAATAACCTTGCCTTCTTTCTTACCACAACTCCATTTTCATCTTGCTTGTTGCAGAAAACCCATTTATGCCAATCACATTGTGCTCCTTGGGCCTTTCCACTAATGTCCAACATCGTTTTGGGCGAAGTTGTTTAGTTCTTCATACATTACATTTATCCAATCTGGATCATCTAGTGCTTTATCTACAAATTTTGGCTCAAGAGAAAATACAAAAGAGTGATATTCACAAAATGAAGCTATTCTAGATCTAGTTTGAACACCCTTACTCACTTCACCTAATATTTGATCTATTGGATGATCTTTGGCGATTGCGTTGTGGATCTTTAGTTTTGGAGGATGTTTTTCCTTTTCTTTGTTATCTATGTTGCTTGTTGTGGAGGAAGTAGGGGCTTCAACTTGCTTTGATGAAGGAGATATACTTGGATCATCCTTTAGCTTGATGTCTCCAATTTGCATATTCTCCATTTCTCGTCTTAATCCTTCATTAACTACATTATCCAAATTCTCTTACTCTTATTGGGAGCCATTAGTTTCATAATCCACTTCTGACACTGTTTCGCACTGTATTTACAAAAATAGCAGTATGCCGAGCATATTGATAAAAGTATCATTTCTACTGCCCGAAGTACGAGCGGTAGCGCTCACGAGGTGACACACGGCGCTGCCACCAGCGGTAGGCACCTGCCACCCCTCACTAGATGGCAGGTAGCCTACCGCCTAGGGAGGAGGGACGGCAGGCTTGCCTGCCGTACAGTGAGGGGGCGACAAGTAATTAAGCCGGCTAATTCTGCCGCCCCCTCACTGGACGATAGGCAGCCTACCGCAGTAAGGGGGCGTAGCTGGCTTAATTACCTGTCCTAATTTTTTAGTTTAGTGTTTATTTAAATTTTTAAATATATCAAATGAGCTCAAAAAATTATAAAAATTTATATACAGTCTCTTGACACAACATACCTCGTAGTGTAATTTTTGGGTAATTTGATCCACTGCGAATGTTGCTCAAAAATTCAAAAAATATTGATATTTTTATGAGTTTTTACATATAGCAAACGAGCTCTAAAAATTACAAAATTTCATGTGAAGCCTTCCAATATAGTAATACTTATTTTGTAATTTTTTGGAAATTGTATATAATCCGAATTTGCCACATTTATTTAGGTTAATTTAATCATGAATTTAACGATTGTCAAGCATGCTTTGAAGTGCCATGTGTCGGCAATCGTGGTATATATTATTTGCTGCTATCTAGTTCACACAATTGTCACTCTCTCTGTATGTGCCCCTCTCATTCGCACTTATGTCATTATTTGAGTGTTGTCCCCCTCGCCCACTCCCTTGTTTGCATATTTGTCATTGTTACAATGCCGCCCCCCCCCTCGAAGCGCAACTCGTGATAATGGGTCCTCAATATATGATGTGAGTGCACCAGATTCACCTTTTGCTCAGGCATAAATATGTACCTCTGGCAGTTCGTCGTTGCTCATCCCAGTCGCTCGTCGCAGAAGGTCATTGTCACGGTCATTGTTGAAAATTAGGAGTGTGTAGTTCATTAGTTCGAGAAACCAGTGCGTAGCTCAAAATTGGTAGTGCTCAAAATTGGGGGTTATGTGATGCTTGCTAGCACACCACCGCTGGTACCCCCAATCTGGTCATCTGCTACGTGCTCCTGCAGTTGTGGAGTTGGGAGCACTTCCTTATCAGACGTCTAAAGATCATGATGCTAGTGCACCCGTTCAGTGAGTTCGTCAACCTGATAGACGGGCACACTATGGGCATCCGGTGGACTACTGCACGTCTGCGGTGGGGAAGGGCAAACCATCGAGGTGCTACTTGCTGTAGCACAACGAGTTCATGTCGTTGCACAACAGCGACATCATATAGAGTTCCTGGATGATAGATTTCATGCATCGTGTATCGTCGCACGGGCTGTCCCTGCATTGCCTGGTGGACGGGGAGCTATGGACAACGACACACCATCTGGTGTTCTCATACATGGTGGAGGCTTATGCGCCACAGTGCGTGATACGACAGTTGGGTTTGCACCAGGCCATGCCCCTGGATGGCTGGTTCCTACCGCATGCCATGCACCGGTGAGTTAAACTCCATCCGACTATTGTGTACACTTTCTATGTATTGCTATGTAACGTCGATGATTCTGAAAATCCAGGCAATTAAGGGCTGATCGACATGGTACAGACTAGCTGCCAATGTAGCAGTGGATGACGGCATGGATAGAAAGGGAACACATCGATGTCATCGTGGAGTAGCGTCAGTACGACGTCCAAACATACGATGAGTACCTGGAGTGGTACGTACCCCGGTTACGCAGCAAACTGACCACTCCTCCACCAGATCGCCCCGAGCACATCACGCACGAGGAACGTCTGGAATGCTCCATCGATCCCCACAGCGTGCACATGTTCACCCACTAGGTCATCGCGACCTAGCGAGTCCGGCTGGCCATCGCAATCTACTAAGTCTGTATGGTGTCGTAGTACTAGCCGCCGATCATCTGTGCGCTGTATCGACGAGGAGGTAACTTACGTACAAACCTACATTTTTTTCCTGTTATGCCTTACGTTCCACTAACATCATGGTGTTCTCCTGCCGCAGGTCCGTCATCAAGATGCATCCCTTTTGCCATCTGCACCACCTGCACAGACTATCGTTCCCTATTGTTCATCTTCGCTGCACATTCGAGAGATATGAGATTCACATTATACATCGGAATATTTATTGTGACTAATACCGTTTCATCTTGCAGCCTCCAATTCAACATTGGGGTGACGACGAGTCCACTTATGATGACATGGGCCTCCCAGATTCTTCTAGGGAGTAGTACACGGTGCCAGGGTTTGCAGCATACGCAGGGCAAAGCTCAGCGTTCTCGGCATACTCAGGGTTTGGACACTTCGGTGGGCAAAGCTCCTCCGGCTTCACTGCCACATTGTACGGTCAGGGTGAGAGCTCCTTTGCACCATAAGGGGGATTTCTAGAGTTGTTTGTACATGACATTATTGTGGGCGGCTCACAGTTCGACATGTCTCGGTTGGACGACTTCGACCCTTACGAACCCAGCCGACTGTACCTCAGCCTATTGGATCACCGTCGGCCACGAAGCAGACAGAATAGTCTCCATACCTCCTCTGACTCGAGACGCAACCTCCGGACCGACTGACGTATCCAACAGGACATGCTCGTACGCGACGGAAGACAAGACCATGTACAGGCAGGCAAGCAGCGACGAGAAGATAGTAGTGGCTCAGATGAGTGAGTCATATTGCATCCAGTGTGATGCATTTTTTGTACTACTATAACTACATTTAATTATACAAATTCCTAATGTATAAAATTGTAAGAAATGTGAAATATTTGTAAATTCATGATTAAGTTAACCCGAATAAATGTGGCAAATTCAGACCATATAAAATTCCTAAAAATTACACAATAACTATTACTATATTAGAAGGCTTCACATAAAATTTTGTAATTTTTAAAGCCCGTTTGCTATATGTAAAAACTCATAAAAATATCAAAATTTTATAAAATTTTGAGCAACATTCGCAATGGATAAAATTATCCAAAAATTACACTATAAGATACTTTGTGTTGGAACATTGTGCATAAATTTTTGTAATTGTTTGAGCTCATGTGGTATATTTAAAAATTTAAATAAACACTAAATGAAAAAATTAGGGCAGGGAATTAAGCTGGCTAATTAGCTGGCATAATTACCTGCCGCCCATCATTGGATGACAGGCAAGCCTGCCGTCCCCTCCCCCCACCCCCGGGTGGTAGACTGCCTGCCGTCAAGTGAGGGCGCGACAGCGCCCCATGTCACCTCGTGGGCGCTGCCACCCGGCCCCCAGAAAACAGAAACAACTATTCGCTGCAATCAACTGCTTTGCAATCACTACAGTCGTGTACAGGAACTGCATGCTTAGCAAGCAGCAGGCTAGCCATCTGCTTAACACATACATACTTTTATTTAACAAAAGAGAGACAAGAGGGAATTAAAACCCAATAATTCTAATATTTTAAATCTAGCAACCATCATACTAGATCTTTTATAAATAGAATTAATCCAATAAATTTCATGGGGCACTTTTCTGTTAATTAAAATTAACAATCTCCCACTTGACCCATGTAATAAATTGATGATTCACATATAAACTTTAAGTGCGCACTAGCCATGAATTTATCAAGTCATATCTTTAATTGAATTTAAATTGAAAGGATTATGGCGGTCTCAAATTTTTAGTCAATAAGAATCCTTCCATATATGACAGTCAATTTAATCCAAAAATATATCTCTAATTAAGGAAATCATAATCCTTAATCAAAATATATCTCCATATGTGAAATAAATGACAAAAACAATACTTTAATTGAATTCAAACTTGTCACAATAATATGAGCAATTGTTATTTGTACAAATCTTTACAAACACATTACTATAATAACAAGGACTTCCCAATTAAGCCATACTTTCGACATGACCATTAAATGTCTTGGGCAGGAGACCTTTAGTTAGTGGATCTGCTATCATAAGATCAGTACTGATATGCTTAAAAAACACCTTCTGTTTTTGTACTTCTTTAACTGACAAATACTTCAATTCCATGTGTTTTGCACCTTTCGAGTATTTGTCATTTTTGGAGAAGAATACGGCTGCGGAATTGTCACAATAAAATTTTAATGGTCTCTCTATTGAGTCAACAATATGAAGACCAGTTATCAAATTCTGTGACCATAATGCTTGAATAGTGGCTTCGAAACAAGCCACAACTTTAGCCTCCATAGTGGAAGTAGCAATAATTGACTGCTTCCCACTCTTCCAAGAGACTGCTCCTCCAGCCAACATAAAAATATAGCCAATGTAGATTTTCTTGAGCCTACACATCCAGCATAGTCTGGATCTAAATAACCAATCACTTCAAGGTTATTCGATTCTCTGTAAGTGAGCATGTAATCTTTGGTGCCTTGTAAATACCAAAGAACTTTCTTCGCAGCTTTCCAATGATCCATCCTAGGATTACTTTGATATCGACCCAGCATACCAACAGCAAAACTAATATCTGGTCGAGTGCATGTTGAAACATATATTAAACTCCCAACTACTGAAGCATATGGAATAGATTCCATTTCTTTTCATTCCAAACCATTTTTCGGACATTGCATATTGCTAATCTTGCTTCCTTTCTGAATTGGAACTATGCCGGCGGAGCATTTATCCATTCTAAACCTCTCCAAAACTTTATTGATATATCATTTCTGAGACAAACCTAACAATCCTTGTTTTCTATCACGGAATATTGCTATTCCAATAACAAAGGATGCCTCACCCATATATTTCATTTTGAAATTCATAGAGAGGAATTTCTTTACATCATGTAACAATGATTTATCATTAGCGGCTAACAAAATATCATCAACATATAGGACTAATATAATAAACTTGCTCCCACTGACTTTAAGATATATACATCTATCAACAGAATTTTCTATAAATCCGTACGATGTAATGGTATTGTTAAACTTAATATACCATTGGCGAGATGCTTGTTTAAGCCCATATATTGACTTCTTCAATTTACGCACTAAATTTTCCTTTCCCTGGACTTTAAAACCTTCTGGTTGATCCATATGAACTTCCTCTTCAAGATCGCCATTCAGAAATGCGGTCTTTATATTCACTTGATGAAGTTCTAAATCATAATGTGCAACTAAAGCCATATTAATTCTTTGAGAGTCCTTCTTAGAAACCAGAAAGAAAGTCTCCTTATAATCAATGCCATCTTTCTGAGTATAACCTTTAGCGACAAGTCTGACTTTGTACCTTTCAATATTGCCTTTTGAGTTACGTTTGGTTTTAAAGACCCATTTACAACCAACTTGCTTTGATCCTTTAGGCAACTCAACCAAATCCTAGACTTTGTTGTCATCCATTGATTTTAACTCATCTTCCATAGCATTAAACCATTTTTCTGAATTATTACTTTTCTTGGCTTGTATAAATGAAACCGGATCTTCATCTATACTTAAATCACATTCATGTTCTAAAGAGCATACAACATAATCATCCATAATAGCTGGTCTTTTCTGTCTTACAGACCTTCTTAGTGCTATTTCTTGTGGTATATCTTTTTCCTTCATGACTTGTATATTATCCATCGACTTTTCACCAACTAAATCTTCTCTTTTCGAGTTGTTAGGTAACTTTAAAACAACATCCAGAGGAGAAATATTAGTTGAAGAAGTTTCTATTCGAATCTCAATAACTGTTCTTTGAAATTCATTACTCCCACTAATTTGACCATTCTCGATGAACCGAGCATTTCCAGACTCAACTATTCTTGTACTATGGTTAGGACAATAAAATCTATATCCTTTAGATTTTTCAGGATAACCGATGAAATAACCGCTAATGGTTTTTGCATCAAGTTTCTTTTCATGTGGATTATATATCCTTACTTCTGCTGGACAACCCCAAACATGAAGATATCTTAAACTAGGTTTCCTTCGTATCCACAGTTCGTAAAAAGTTTTAGGAACTGACTTACTAGGAACCCTGTTTAGAATATATGCAACAGTCTTTAATCCATACATCCACAAGGATATAGGTACATTTACATTACATATCATGCTCCTAATTTACATTACATATCATGCTCCTAACCATATCCATGAGAGTACGATTTCTCCTTTCAGCTACACCATTTTGCTGAGGTGTTCCAGGCATTGTATACTATGCACAAATACCTCTACTTTCAAGGAACTTAGCAAATGGATCTGGACATTGTCCATTTTCATTATATTTGCCATAATATTTACCACTTCTATCAGATCTCACAACTTTGACCTTTTTATCTTATTGCCTTTCAACCTCATCAATGAATACCTTTAGATAATTCACTGCTTGAGACTTTTCATGCAACAAGTATAAACAGAAATAACATGAGTAATTATCAATGAAAGTGATGAAATACTTTTCATTTCCCCAAGAAGGAACATCAAAAGGACCACATATATCAGTGTGTATTAACTATAATGGTGCATTACTTCTTATGGCAGGATGTTTTGATATATGTGAGGTTTGCTTTCCTTTAATACATTCTACACATATGTTCCAGTCGACAAAATCCGATTGAGGTAGAATTTCATTATTCATTAACCTCATTATTTTTTTCCTTGGATATGTGACCAAGTTTTTGATGCCATAGGAAAGCAGAACATTCACTATGTGCACTACGTTTATTGCCAATAAAAAGATCAACATTAAACAGATATTCAACAAATCCATTATTAAGATTAAAACAATACAATCCTTCATATAAAGTACCACAACCATAATAGTACTCATACAAGGAAAATGCACCACTTCCAATCTTAAACTTAAAACCTATATTATCGAACTTTGCAACAGAAACTAAATTTCTAGCACATTTGGGAACATAAAGACACTTTTCAAGATCCAAGTGGCATCCGGAATATTGATTCAAGCAATATGTCCTAATGCCTTCAATTTGTGCCTTCATTCTATTTGCCATATACAAGAAATTTTTAGTTCTGCTTATGGGTTGAATCGAAAGGAATCTCTGTAAAATGTGCGACACATGAGTACTTGCACCAGTATCTAACCACCAGGTATTATTGGGAACTTCAATAAGGTTTGATTGAAGAAATATGGAAACATAATATGTACCTTTCTTTTCGAACCAAACCTTTCTTTTTGAGCAATCATTTTTGAAGTGTCCAGATTTCTTGTAGAAATGACACTTCATATCTTTATGGATTTGACCCTCCTTAACAGCTCCAAGAGTCTTATCTTTCTTTTTACCCTTTTTCCCTGGTTTTCCCTTACTGCAGCTAGCACCCTCATGAACCGTGAGATGGATAGAATTTTCTCTATAGTTCTTTAATCTCCCTTCCTCTTGAACTAACATGGCCTTTACTTCTTGAAAGTTATCCTTAATGGTGATATAATTCACCTGGAACTGGCCAAACTTAGGAGGTAGCGAGTTCATAATAAATTGAACCAAAAAAGATTCATTCAAGTCCATGCCTATGGTTTTCAACTTCGCTGCAAGATTAGCTATGTTTGTCACATGAACATGAATGGGTTGCAACCAATCAAATTTCTTAGTTGTCAACTCACTCATGAGACTCCCCATAATGGACTTGTCCGTAATGTCCGATTGAGAGTATTCTTTAATTTTCAACATGAACTCTTTTGCATCTTCCATTTTGGGCATTGATGGCTTAACATTTTCAGCCATCAACATATACATTAGATTCAAACTCAATCTGTTGGACCTTTCCCAAGTCTCTAAAAGAGATAGGTCATCATTCGTGTTGTCCTCAGTAATGATTGTTTTATCCATAAGCAATACATAATCTAAATTCATAACACCCAATTGGAAACGCACTTGCTCAGACCAATCAACGTAATTTAGTCCATTAAACTTTACAAGCCTGCTGCTTTGAGTATACAGGTTTATAGTGGCTGCAGAAAGAACATGCTCAAAATAAATATTCTGACCAAATTAGATCTAGACAAAAATCTTTTAGACATGCATCTATAGGGGTGGAACGAGCCGAGCCGAGCTGGCTAGAGCCAAGCTCGTTTCGGCTCGGATGAACAGCAGGCTCGGCTCGGCTCGGCTCGTTTCCGAAACGAGCTACGAGACAGGCTCGACTCGGCTCGGCTCGAACTGCAGCTCGAGCCGGCTCGCGAGCCAGAACAGCTCGCAAAGAGCAAACGGCAAACAGCAAGCAGCAGAATTCACAACATTAAACAGCAGCAGCAGCAGAACCCACTGGCCGGCGGCGGTGCCGACCTCGTTGGGGAATTTGAGGATGGCCTTGGAGCAGCGGAGGCGGAAGGCTGCACGGTCGTAGGCGCGCGCGGCCTCGACGGCGGTGTCGTAGGTGCCGAGCCACACGCGGGCCCCCTTCTGCGCAGGGTCCCGGTCTCCTGGATCTCCGCCGCGAACTTGCCCCACGGCCGCTGCCACACGCCGCGGTACCGCCGGATGTCCTCGTGCGAGTAGCAGTACTCCTGCTGACGCGCCCACTGCTCCTGCTGCATGACCGACGCCGGATTGGGGGGCAGCGAGACGGAGAGCGCGGGAGCGCGGGAGTCGTCGACGCGTTCCAGCCGGAGTCGCCGTTGTGGTCGTCAAGGAGGTGGGGCGCGGATGAGGTCAAGGTGCTGGTGCAGGAAGGCCATGGCGACGTGGCGAGGGAAGAGGCACCTCGGGTCGAGTCGAGACCGGCGAACCTACATGCGCCGATGAGGAGCTCGGCTCGAGTGTGGAGCCTGTTGGCCGTCGTGGGTGAACGCACGGGCTATGAAGGGGTGGGATAAGGTAAAGGCCAGGGTGGGCGGGTGGTTCGATGAGGCTTCCAGGTGAGCCGCACGAAGTAGGGGAGCATGGAATGGATTGGTACTGCTGCTGCTATGCTA